>JARDVY010000007.1:5085000-6335000 GCA_029030555.1 Ornithoptera alexandrae | reverse complement strand
CTATTATTCTATACTGATAAAAAAATATTAAACAGAAAAACCATCTTGCTTATATATATAATTTGCTTACAAAGTTTTAAAATAAATATAGTTTTCGTAATTATTTCATATTTAAAAAGATAATAATTAGAGATTTACGTATATATGTATTTCACATAGAGGCAATATTTTTTATTTAATAAAAGGTTATACCACATAAGCTGAAATTGTTAAATACTTACATGGTAACACTGCGTACTTTAAAATTGTTGTATACGTTATATAGCCATGCAAATTGCCTCATTTCACCCATAAGATACCGCACCGCAGCTTCCTAGTATGAGGTAGTTGCCAAAGTGCTTTGCAGGCAATGCTACGGTGCAACCGTCGGCACAGCCAACACACGTACGAATATAATCAAAGAGATCCGCTTGTAAATATGTAACTACGTGATCGCATTACAAACAAAAAAATCATGGTTTTACTTGGTGATGGATTTTTTTTTCTTTAAAACGAAATCTAACAAATGCTGGTTTAGATACACCGTTTAGATACGCCAAGTTTTTTGACAATTCAGGAAATAGAAACAAAGTTATTTTAATATTATTAAAAAACATAAAAAAATGACAAATGGCAAATTATGAATGTGATTTTTGTTTCGCTAGATATTTTCAATTTAACATACAATAATATAATTTAAATTTTAAATTAGGCATTCAAAAATATACTAAACTGACGAGATGTTGTTTAAAATAAATTACATTATCCATATTACCAATTGGTACTAATGTGTTACACTAATGACTTAAATTCAAAAACATTATTTATTCATTAAAATAAAAATACTATTTAAGTTATGCATCCATACACCATAATGATAAAAACATCATAGTATGCTCTAGTCGTAACATATTAAAAACCGTTTTTCGAAACTTGACTGATACAATAGCACAGTAGATAACCGTTTGCTGTTTCTTGTCCCTGGTCCCATTCCGAGATTCATGTTATGGAGTATGCAGGCTTGTGTATTCCGGTTAGTAACATATGAGGACCTTACTATTATTTTGGACGAGCGCGCCTTACCTTTCACGGACTTATTGTCGCCAACACCATATCCAATTCAGATGAAGTGTTAGCCCATTGTAGATAAAAACTTAGACATTTTCTAATAAAAACATAACAATTTTTTTGTTAGTTTATTAATTGACTTTCACAAAAAAAAAACATAAATATAACCGTCAAGTTGTTATTTCGGATCACAGGATGATGTTTATAGCCCATTAGAAAGTCCTCGAAAGGGCGAGAAATTAAATAAGACAGAAATATATTAAATCAGTTCCTAAAGGGACCCAAATTTGTTTTTGCTGCTCTTTTTCGTAAAAACCCCTTTTTTTGTCCGTCCCACAAAACCCTGTTCATTTTAGACAAAAAATAATAGGGAAGGAAATTTTAAAAGTTTAATGATAACTTTATGTTAGAATTTTCACTGTTAAGTATATTTAGTATCTTTTTTTATTTAATACACAAAGAATACATTTCGTTCATTCATATAAATGTTATTAAGCTGTTCCGAGTTTGGGCAACTTAAAGCATAACTTAATAAGGTCAGATTCTTCTGTCTATCGTTTAACGTTTTAACGTCTATGTCAATTACAATTTTGTACTTTGTATAAATGTATCCCCTTGAGCATATACACATGAAATATTATCATTTTATTAACAAACTTAATATATCGTTTGTATAAGTTTTTATTTTATGTATTTAATAATTATATTTTGAACGACTATACTACATGAATTTAGTAGAATAACAAGTATATAAACTTTGTTGTTATGTTTTAATAAGCGAACATCAGGTATTTTTTTCATGCATGTCCCTTGATATCAGAGTCCACAAGTATATTCCCGTCTTTCACCATTTACTGTCCTTCTTTATTTCCTATCAAATCTTACACAAAAATTATCTACGTTGATCTATGTTACACTATAACCTGTTATCTATTAAACCTATTGCATAAGCCTCATTTAGTTATTGTCCGGTCTAGTTATTTATCACCTATCTATATATTTTCAAATCTATCTAACACTTTTTAAAATGAATTTTTTTTCTTTTCTAAAATTTTCTATGTAACATACATACTCGCCAATATCTCTTCATTTTATTTATTTAGTATAGATTTTTACAATTTTTATAACTGCATCATGCATTCGATAATTTAAGAAAGCCATTTCTCCCAATGCAGTATATATACCCTTACGTAATATGGCTATAATGGCTATATGGTATAAGTAAAAAGAATCAAAATTATCAATACTTCAAATGCTGCACATCACTAGCGTTATGGAAGTCAAATTACAAGTGCAGTTTGGGTTAGGTCATGTGTCACTCCGTTCGAATGTATAAGAATTATTTTTTGTAATATGCATAATAAATTTTAAGCAATAGAAATGTATATTGCGGATTTATAACTAAACAGATATAGTCTTAGTCATTGAATCGAGACACAGAAAAAGCAATTGGCATCAACTTGAAAGTATCATTATTTAAATCATATGCATTTAATTCACTCCGGAAACATGTAACAAATTCCAAGCGTTATGCTATAATGCTGAAAAAACATGTTCACCTAGTCAGGGAAACTGTTGAGAAACTAGAAAATCAGAAGCAGAATGCGTCTGATCATAATTCAGTTTCAGTTTATTTATCACAATTTTTTTTCTAATTTGACGAAGCGATGATGGGCAAAACGTTCATTATAAAAGGAGGTGTTAGTTGAGATGATATACACAACACGCAATAATGTTCGTCGTCTTGAGACTGAGCAGTTGAAAATGTTACTTCTCGTTACCTCAGAAGTTCAACTAGCTGCAACTCCTTTTGAACTGTAAGAGTAATATTTAAACACTTACTGTTCAGCGACAGAAATGACTGTGGTACCTACCTTTTCCGGTCTCCGACAATAAATACCAACAAAGAGTATATAAAATACTTCATATTTGTATAAAGATTATAATTCTAATATAAAAAAAATTTACTTGTATTTTTAATTGAATACGGTTGTAAAGTAAGAAATATTAATAATATTATTACAATGTTTTAAAAAATAAAATATCCACGTGATTCGCAGTGAATCATCGTAAGATCTCATAAAAAAAAATTATATTTTAACGATGAAAACTGCAGACGCTGAAAAAAAAATACAGCGTGTCATTTTGCAAAGCGCGGCAGGTGCGTGGACGTAAATCCGCACGAAGCCGTACAAGTCGGCAGCTTCGATAGGGGAGGTAGTATTTTTTGTTTAAAAAAAACACCTGCACACTATTCAATCACGGAAGCTTCAACCCCTGTTCATAACAATGCACCGATTTAAATTTTTTTTAATTCACCGTCCATGATTCAAAGTACTATAGATAAATATTACAAAACAGAAATAAGTACTGACGTTTTTCTGATTACTTAGAAATTACCTCATAGATTTCATTTCATTATTTTTACTTTTTTTATACTACGAAGCGACAAGTCGACTGAGACATGTCCCTGATGGTAAGTGATACGCCCGTCCATAACAATGTGATGCTAGTTAGGATATTATACACAGCACCACATTGCGCACACCGCTTTGAAAAATAAGATGTCAACTCTCCTGACCTCAGTAACTTCACTAGCTACAGTGTCCTTCAAACCGGTATACAAAAATTTTTGCACAACATTATTTGGCAGCAGAAACAGGCGTTAGGCTGGTAACCAGGTAGGTCTGACAATCTTCGGTAACAGAGATCTTCCACCAGTAAATCTTAATTTGACAAAGATGCAACGATAATAATGACAAAATTATTGTTACTGATGATGAGACGTTCTCGACGACCAAGTAGATTCGCCAGAAATGCAGACACAGACCAAATGAACATCCGCCCTCGGATAAGTACACCCCGAGTAGTATACTAGTGTACACTAGATTAAAAACAGGCCGTACCCTGAGCCCAGTATCATATCAAGTTGTAAGAGTCAAAATGACTATCAAGTGCTACATTTCATCAGAAAATAGAGACAATCATAGACAATTAATTTTTTTAAGCAAATTAATACTATTTTAGACAATTACCGTCTCAGAATCAGAACCGCGGAATTGATAGCATAGAATTAAGTATTATCTAAATTATACATAATGGTTATTGCATACTGGTCTATAACTATTGTATTGAATACACTAAGTAATACTGAATACTAATTATATTCGCAACATTATTATTATAGGTAATATGCAAAACCAAGTGCGTTTTTCTAAAGCGCATACACTTGAATGAAGCGCATATAATTAAACGTACATACATAAAGATTAACGACATGATTGCATGTAATAAGCGAAAATTCAATATAATTATTTTTAATTTTTTGTTACTGTATTTTTTTTTAATCAATTAAGTGACGAGACGAGCTGGACGTTCACCTTATGGTGATACGCCCGCCCATAACAATGTGGTGCTAGTTAGAATGATATAGGCAGCACCATCTTGCGCACGTCGACTGAGACGTAAGATGAGTCTCGTTACCCCAGTAATTACACTAGCTATAGCATCTTTTAAACCGGCACACAGTAACGTTTGCACACTACTGTTTAGCGGAAGAAATAGGAGCTGAGGTGGTACCTACGTATACAGTCACCGGCAACAGACACTTATCACCAGTGAACTATTATATGCTTTTAGGTATTTCTATCACTTTCAAAGCTAAAATTAAAAATTATTGTATATTTTGAAGTTTTAAACAGTTTTCAATTCATGTTTGTCACATTATATACATATATATCACAGCAAATTTAAATTTAGTCTAACAATATTGACATGTGCCTATAGCAATTTTTTTTTGTACATTTATGGTGTATTTATATACATGGACGACTTGTTATGTATACAATGGATGAGTTATTTTCTGATCTGTATAATATTACAAATATGTACATCACGCCCGCTGTATGCTTCACACCTTTGCAGCGGGTTCGATGTACGGAGTATCAACGATGTTTTATCTTCTCGTTATCATCACTAGGCGACACATGTGTGAAATGTAATTCATCAGCGGCGCACAACGCAGTGTCACAATTTCAACGCATTCCATAGACCTCCTGCAACGAAAGGAAAAGTAACTACATCCTTTCGTAACTAGCTTTAATATTTCATTAATCAATTACGCATCAATCAATTAGTCGTCGCACTGAAGCCCTAAGCGTGAACATGTAAGACGAAGACCCGGGAGGTAAAGGTCTGCCACTGAAGACGGAGCTTCTATACGCTTACGGTTTTCAATTCAACCATTGCTTAATTATATAGATAACGAAGACGAATGGTTCATGTGAAACTGGTCGCTACCACATGGTGCGTGCAGCGGTCGGGGGAACGGGGAGGCGTGAGAACTTCGCAGGAGCACATATGGAGCGCAGCTTTATCTCACCATGCATATTACGCGACGCGCTTAATAATAATAGTTAACAAACACCGACCTCGTAATGACCGAAAGCTCGCATATTTATATTATAATATAATATGTTTAACAAACATCGCCAGTGTTTATACGTATTTGAAACATGCTATATAAAACCACGCTTTTAAAGAACCTTAATATATTAATATTAGCACAGAGGCTATAAATTTTAAGGTAATAATTTTTGAAGATTTTTTTAGACGCAGCGGACATTCATCCCTTCGCTGTCAGTGTTCCGCGCATTGGGATAAAGCATTTCGTATCGTTCTTCATAATGCAAACAGCGAAAGATTGGAACTGTCTGCCACCGTCAGTATTTCCTTCCAGTTATGACATGACAGTCTTCAAGAAAAGAATGAATTGCTTCTTCTATACTAGTTCGCTTTACCATCTAGATTACATATCCGCTTTTCATCAGGTGGGATGATCATGATCGTAATCCAGCACTAGGCCATATAATATAAAAAAAAATTAGGGAGATGAAACAAACGAAATGTTCAGGACATAATACGAGCCCAACGTGCATAATATACTCGTACACTACATCATCACCTGAGATGAGATGTTGAATCTTATTACTGCAGTAATTACAATAGCTACAACGCCCTTCAAACCGGTACACAGTAATGTTTGGAGGCCGAAACAAACGTTGCGGTGGTACCTACCTAGACGGTCTCTGGCAAAAGAGACCTACCACCAGTAATATTTGTAATGTAAATATGATTATTTCTATTATAACTTAATATAAATAGATTTTCCCATGTAGTGAGATGTAGGAGAAGGTATATGAGAGAAATATGATTAAAATAAATAATATATTAGCGAGAGAAGCGACAATGGCTCTGTTTGAAAAGCGATCAAAGGTGTTATACGCCTCAATCCTCACCGAGCTAAAGCTTCCACAGAAGAAAAACATCACGAGAAAACCGACATGTTCCAACAAGCTTTTGTTATTAGACTTATTGTGATATTGAAGGCACTTTTTCTATTTTTCTGCAAAAAATTCCAAACCCGTTAGTCATTATTATTAATAAATGCATATTTTTGATAAATAAAAGCGTAACATCTTATTACTATTGATCTGCTTAAAATGGATTGACCAGTAAAAAGGTGAAAAATAAGTCCAGTCTTCAGGATGTAGTGACATTAAAAAAAAACAAGTATATTACGCTAAGTAAACTTGGGTGTCTTATTTATATCGTTTCAAAAAACACTAGAATAAATTCTCACACTTTTTGGTTATAATATGTTATAACACCAAACATTTGTAAGGTAGAATATATGATATTTAGTAATGATGTTACCAATTGTAATAACATTAAATGTAACGTCGACGGCTTAGTATTTTATGTACAGTTAAGGTCCTAAAAAGTTATAACGGTTTGACAGTTTTGAAATGATTATCTATAGCCCCGTTAGTGATAATTATTTATAATTACTCAAAGTTTTTAAACAATAACACCGCTTTCTAGAAACAAAATGTACTTAGATATCTAGAGTGTATTGTAAAATGTGACTTCTCATAACGTGACCAAAGTCAGGTCCAAGGTAAGAGTATTTTGATTCATCACATGGCAGCCGTCCAAAACGGGCCCGTTCTTTACGACCTGCATTTACAGAACATTCGCTTTCAAATGCTTGTCGAGAAAACTTTCGCATGAGGGATGACGTAGCAAGGGCTAACAGTGATCATAATTTTATACCAAAAATACGTTTAACCTATCTATCTTCTTTTGTCTATTCGGTTTCTTCGGAGAAACGTAAAAATAAAGGGTTACTAACGAATTAACACACTTGGATTGCTTGACAATAAATAATTTTTTAAACATGGATACATTATTGCAGTTTTGCTACGACTATAGGGTTCTGTTATTGTTCCTGGATAAATCACTTCAATTCACTTCACTTCAATTATTTATGTGTATGAATTGTTTTATAATTTATTAAGAAATTAAGACGCCGGAACGACTGATATCCCAATCCTTCAGCATTATAGTCACAGACTTAGAAGACGGAAAAGGCCTTACAGGCCACCAAAAGTGTTCGCGCTAATGATAAATATGAAGCGGTTTTATATTTATCGTAACATAACGAATTAGTTTGGGGAAGCTATGTCCGTAGCTGATTGCTCCCCTTACCTTGGTTGTTTTTACCCCCTCTTCCCTAACAATTAAAAAGGCCCCGAATGGAGGCTACATATTCAAAATATTAAATTGGTAGACCTAATAAAGATCGCGAGAAGTCTCCAGATGCAAGCAGTGGTGGTGGAAGGTGTCTTTCAGCTAAGGATGATGTTGCTGATAATTATATTAATTAATTACTGTTAAAGTATAATTATATAATTATTTTATCTAAAGTATCAATCAGTCAACACTGTAACCAGGTATCACAGTTTACATATGTATAAATATCGGAGGGTCGTAATGAAATACAAATAAGCTTTACTTGATTGTTATTATAGTTACAACAACAATATATTGCTGATAGCAAAGGGATTCAACGTTTAATATATTCCCATTGTGTTATATTTAGTCGAGATAAATAAAGGAAATGACTAACTACACTTTGTTGACAAGTTATATTCATTAACAGTGTGTTTGCAACGTAAAATGTGAGAACAATATTAATTGTTCCTGATAAGTTATGTCGTCCTAATGATCGTGTTATATATATATTCTGGACCGCAATTCGAGATTGTTATTAAACTAACGTGTAATTAAAATATTTTCTCTCATTAATATCTTTGTTCACGAATGTATATGTATTTTTACTTCAAACTTCGATCCACTGATGCACAAGTGATGAAGTAACTTAATATAATTCATCTCTAGAGATAAAATGGATGATAATAAAGTATAACTGAAATTTAACCTGCTTAAAAATTGGTTAGTAAGTACTTAAGAAAGTTAAAAATGCTTAATTATAATATATTTTTAAGTAGATCTCTCGTAAAGCGGACTCGAAATATTTAAATGAACCAGTTTATTCAGACTCGACACAACATGTCATGACTTTAGTTTATCCATCGCCAAACATTTTAAATAAACAAGTTCATGAGATAAGTTATAAACAAACACTCCTTTTTTCAATATGTGTACAAACATTTGTCTCAGTATATATGTTGCTTACTCACTATTTGCAATATTAACTTTAATAAAGTACTCGTAAGTTTTAATTTATAAATCATTTTCAAATTAGCGCAGACTCCATAAGTTCATGTACATTTCCTTTGTTGTTTCTACACATACCTAGTTTCTTTAGGTTTAAAAATAATTTTTAATATGACGACCTATACATTGACAAATAGATGCCAACCCACAAACGTTTCCATATAATGTAAATATCAATGTGTAAATTATTAAAAATTATAAACTTTTAAAATATTAATATCTAAATGTTTTACTTGTTACACAATATTGCAATTCAATAGATAATTAGAAAAACAACGACCTTTTTTATACTTAAAAAAAAAAGTTGAAATTTGCATTATTTATTATGTTTTTTTAAACAAAAACCAAGATGCCTAGTTTGTATGGTTACAACTACGGTTTTTTTAAACATCTTACATTTCTGAAAGAATTCTACCATTCTGAGAGCGGACTGAGGAAAAAATCCTTTGTTTCGCGAAACAATTCCCTCTAACCATGAAGCATTGCGAGAATCATTTCTAGATTAGACCTACTTTAACTTTACAGACTAACATCAGAACAAAAATTCTACATTAAAGTATACATAAAACGCAACCCTTTTTAATAATCTGGAAAACTTAAAAAAAAATGTTATTTAAATCATATAAATAATAAAAGAAATATTTAAAATTAACTTTGCATTGCTTTCATATATAATTAAACTAATGGATACTTGTTCTTTTAATTTTGTTTATATCATCACTGCTGTAACTCTAATATGTTACCTAACTATGTCTATTAGCCATATTTATTAAAAAAAAAGCATGGTAGATTATAAGAATTAAACTTCATTCAAATGACATCATCTATATCTATAGTTACCTCTCTTTCTGTCTTATACAGTTATTGTTATAGGACAGAAAGATAATTAACTATATGTAGTATTAAAAACTACATAATACTAAAAAATTTTCTAAGAACCACTTTAAATTAAGCTCAGTCAGCTCTTTCCAGTTTTACGAAGCAGCAGGTGCTAAAAACTGCACTTTGACAGTAGTCAAGAATAGATTGCCGAAGTGCAATGTACTTAAACATAAAGACGTAAATAAGCTTAATTAAACAAGTGTTCGCGTTATAAACAATGAGGCTGATAAGATTTATTTTAGGTACGCTTGCTTATCTGTTGTTTAAAGAGATTTAATTATCTTTTTAGGAGAGTTTCCTAAAACCATATCGCCGTACTCAACGATAGTCTTACATCTGACGTTAAACCGTATAATGAATTTAGGCACTTGTATGCATAGGAATAAAATTTAAATTAGCGTAAATGGTTATGAAATATAATTAGAGCACATAGCGATAGTATATTTCGATGCTGTTGAGATGTAACTACGTAGAAGAGCGGTCAACGCCCTGGACCTATGCCAATGCCAACAATCATGACCATATCTTTCAATTAATCGCACCGTGCAGGTGATGTATGGTATTAGTAGCACTGTGAACACTTAAAAAGAATCCTTTCTTCAAAATCATTAATGTCTAGTACTACTAATACTAGGTGCATAAATAAACTGAAGATTAAATGAGTTTTTCCGGTACTGTTCGTCAGAGGCCTATATTTGCTTTCATGTTACCCTCTTTATTACGTAGGTGAAATGCCTTCATATACCTGCTCCCGTGGGGGCAAGAACAGATTATATCAGCCATGAGCCGTCTAAAACCTCCACGATGTTTCTTATTCGCCGCTATATAGCACAGTCACAGGAAGGATTTCACAAACCACGAACACATCAGCTCTGGCCGCAACATGCGTCTCTTTCTCAGGGTACGTAAACCACTGTTTTTCCCGTCCTGTAAGATGCAATGGAACATATAAAGATTATTTTCATTTATCTTACTCCCAAATACGGACAGCAGTTTGAACATATTAACGTTACTAAAGTGAGAGATTGCAGAGAAGATTGTATCACAAGTTTTACCTTTTGAATCAATCAAAATCCTAGTCTATTTACTTTTTTCAACCCGAAAATATTGTTAATGATAAAACAATCACATTTATGACTTTTCAGTCAAACGAATAATAAATTGCTAATAATGGAATACATAAGAAAGATTTTTATGAAATAACCGCTATGCATCGTATCGTATAAATAGATGGAACAGCCATTTCGGGAGCAAATCACCAACTACGCGGAAGCCTCGAATCGGCCCGTGGTTGGCCAATTGCCCAGCCCAGTGTTTCACAGATACGTGGCATTGGGCCAGCCAGGGTCACGAGCGGACGTCGCTCCCGCACCGTCACGTTCTGTCTAACAACAATCACGAACAACAATGCTATGTTAAGGGGATATTTCAGCATTGCCGATCTATTGTTAAGAATTTAATGTGATTTCTATACCATTATTACTTCTACATAAAAAATCTAAATTCGTTTGCAATTGCTAGATAAGTGTATCGTGGAATATAAATACAAGTGCAAGAGACTCCTTCCAAAGGATACTACCTCCATTTATCAACAACAAGCCAAATTATAAAGAAAAATGTAAACAAAAAATGGGAAGAAGTGCTATATATAAATTCATTTTAAACATTATCTGTGGAATCATAGCTTAAAGTTTTTTTTTATTATTCATTAAACTAGACGAGACGAACGTTTACCGGACGGTAAGTGATACGCCTGTCTCTAACAACGTGGCACCAGTTAGGATGATAGGATGTTGAATCTCATTATCTCATTAATTATACTAGCTACAGCGCCCTTCAAACCGGAACACAGGAATGTTTGCACAGTACTGTTTGGCAGCAGAAATAGGTGCTGCGGTGGTACCCACCTAGACGTACTCCGGCAACAGAGATGTCCACCAATGAAATTAGTTATTTTGATAATCAAAAGTTAGATCCTTATAAAAATAGCAATAAGAATCAAACTATCTTTAAAATTGATTATTACTTTTTTAAGTAGAAAAAAGTCAAAGTAGTAAAAATTTACCTTAATTTTAACCATTTTTATTTTCTTTGTTATCGGAAATTTTAAGTTCCTCGATTAAATGATGAATAATCACAACTCAATCACGTATATTACTGATAACAAAAAATTTAAAAACAGTTTGTGACAAAAATAAGTTCTTACTATATCTTAAGTTTAAGGAATTGACTACTTAAGGATAAGATAAGGCAAAAGGCCTTATCTGTATCCAAGGGTATGAGCTGGGCACTATTTAGAAATGGTCGTTGTAAAAAATCTTAACAAAAAACTTTTGAGTCATGTACGACGCAGCAGGTAGTGAGTTATAGTCCCGTGGAGCTTTGTTATTGGTGGAAAGAATAATATTTCTGTAGCAATTGGCAGTGAACAGGGCTTTCATAACAATGAAGGTAAGTTTCGTCCGTCCGGGCGATGCCTCGGCTATTTTAACTTGCAACATGTGTCCATCAAAATGTTTGTTTAGGCTAAATCGTAAAACGCACTCACGAGATGCATATTGAACCGTCACGGTTATTTTTAATTCAAAATATTTCCACTATATTCAAAATATGCATATATTTAATGGATGTATATCTGTAATGGAGACCGTGTTCTCGCCGCTCATATTTCACACACACACACACACACATTTATAAATATTTAATTAGATCTATATGTAGTAAATCTTCTTACGTTACGTAGTAACTAAAGAAAAAAGTTATTTATCTATAATAAATTTTATAAATACATATTTCGATTAAAAGGCTATATTAGCTTTTCAAAGAACGTACTTTTTATTGCGAAACAAAAACCGTTCTTACAAGTTTTATCGGTCCTGGTATGTGTACACTAAAACTTTACTTTCCACAGCTGTGGACTATTTTGAATTCGGACGAGTTATTTTCGACTTCGAATAAATAATAACGCGTACTGAACTAAAAATAAATTAGGATCGCTTTCGAATCGATAATGTGATTTATTTTATTTACATTTAATAACAACGGAGATCATGGTTTGTATAAATTTATTATACAATTTGAGAGCTGATAATCTTCTAGTTTGTATCTCAAACTTACGTTTGGGTGTTATAAGAATGTCTTTATTCGAAAAAAAAAACAAGGTATGAACATTTGTAATTTATAAAACGTCAGATTTGGGACGTTGTAACCAGAAAAACGTGAATAGGGATGATTATTTTTGTCCATCCTGATTATAAGAGAAACTGTAGTATTTAAACATGTATTCCAGCTTCATCTATTTTTTACAACACCACATCGGTTTTTTTGTTGTGTAATGAAACAAATATGATGTATGACCATCAGCAAGAAGTTTTTCCTAATAATTATTTAGGTAGACACTCGTATCGCCGAGCACGCGGAAACGACTTAAAGCTATTGATTCACATAATCATGTTGATGTATAATGAACATTATAACTTTTGTTTCATGTGAAAAGAAATTTTAAACACGATAATTTAGATCACAACACATTGCTTTATATTAAATAAATTTTTTAACTAATTCACAGACAAGGCAATAACTTCTGTACTCACATACATAAAGTATCAACAAAAACTTAATGAATCATGTTTCATAATGACGTGTTTGTTATAAGGAAGTATAAAGATCGATCTTTTGTACTTCTGAGATTTAAATTTCCCCCAAATTCATGTTACTCAGATGTTTAATACTTTATATAATATCCTTTGTGGATTAGATTATCTTTATAGATGCCTTCGATGTACAGTGTTTTATTTTTTTGTCTCCAGTAGAGCCTTGAACACGACAAACGAGAACTGACCATAGCTGGGCTTTCTGCTACGGTCCATTACGCTTCCAAAACAGTTCTGGAGAGATCGCGGCCGCGCTCGCCGTGTGCGTTTATTTACGCAATGCCCGCGGCGCTGGCCGACTTCCAGAAACAAACGAAAATAGCACCTTTGTCGATGTCATTGTACTAAAGAGCAGAAAGCCCTACTGCTACTGGAACCACAAGTAAAAGAGCATCTATACAAGAAATTGTGTGGTATAATTTGTACAAACTCGCCTAACTTAGCTACTGCGCACATATTCTGAATCTTCTACCGTAACAGATTTGCTGTGTTGTTCCATCTTTCAACGTATGAAAGTATTTTAGACGTGAACGCTTCACCGCCGTCTGCCTTACTTAACACTATGTTTCAAGTAAACAGTGAATAGGCTTTTACTAGGTTAGTGCGCTTTACCACTACATCACCACTTAACATCAGGTGGGATCGTGGTAAAGCGTTAACCTTGTTAATTTAAAAAAAAAAGAAATTGAAGCAATTTGTAGACAAAAGTAAAAAGAAAAATATACAAAATATTACCCTTTAAAATAATTAAAAAAAAAACATAAATAATTGCCAAACAACGCCTCAAAGAAAATATGAATATTTATTTAGTGTTGCCATTTTTATGTTTTCCATAAGAGCAATACGAATCACGTTTATTAACGCCTGCTGTTTATACAAAATAAATTATCATAAATACCTCTTTAAAAGGTGTACATAAATTAATCTTTTATATATCTTTTAATTAATTTAGATAAAATTTAATTTTAAATCAGAGTACTAAATAAAATCTACATCAAAATATTTTAAGGTTTAAGGATAACAAAATCATTCTTTTTATTTATAGGTAATTACAAATTACAAGTACAGATAATAAAAACATTGGAAAAGACAATTTGTAAAACAAAACAAGAAAAATCAACGTGCAATAAAAAAAATATACAATTTTATAGCAATTTGTATTAGAGATAAAGACATTCGTAGCGTTTATTATAAATATATCTGTTGCTTTTTATATGTTAATATAATAAACAACAATACATAACCGTGTAATATTTTAGCCTTTAATTACTTAAACCTTCATAAATTCTCATTTGATTCATAAAATGAATCTTTTTAAGAATCTACGCTGAGATGACGAACAAAAGATCATTGTAGTTAACAGAAGACGCTCCATCATAGTAGAAAAAGATGGCCGGCCAACAAAAACTAAGACGATTCGTTCGCCCAACCCTTTTATTTTGCTCGGTCGTGTTCTTTTTACTTTTATTCTAAAAATATCGCATTCACGAACCCATTTCGAAAGGAAACGTGATTCTGTCCAAGGTCAAGTAAATTAGTATTCGTATGGTGTTCTCGCTGTTTGACCGGACGCAAAAACTCGTTAATATGCTGGCTCGATGATTTTTTTCTAACGATGATTAGAATTGCTCGCGGACCTGTCTTCTTCAATGTCTAACAGGTTATATAATTTTACCGAATGGAGAATGCATCTAAGACCATGTGAAAACTCTTTTACAAAAGTTTCAAGTAATAATCCCAACAATCGAAACTTATGTTTAGTAGTAAATGGATTTACTGTTATCCTTTTTTTTTTGAAGGTCTAATCTATTTATATCGAAAGAACTTAAAATTAAGTCTAAGATTTTAAAGTTGTTTATTTCTTCCCTAATTATACGTTTTCTTTTTTTATTTGACGAAGCGATGAGACCACCAAAATGTTTGCGTAATGGTAAGTAATACGTACATAAGTATGTACGTACTTGTCCATAACTACGTGGCGCTAGTTAAGATGATATACACTGCACAATATTGCGTTCGTTACCTTGAGATAAGAGATGTCAAGTCTCGTTACCCAAGTAAATTCACTGGCTACAACTTCCTTCAATCCGGAACACAGTAATGTTTGCTCACTACTCTTTGGCGGCAAAAGTAGGCGCTGTGGTGGTATCTACCTAGACGGTCTCTGGCAACAGAGACCTACCATTAATAGTATTTGTAAGCTATTAATATCATTATTTCTATTAAAAGTATAATTAAAATAAATAATATATTAGTGAGAGAAGCTAAACTGACTCTGTTTGAAAAGCGATCAAAGGTGTTATACACCTCAATTCTCACTGAGCTAGAGCTTCCACAGAGAAAAACATCGCGAGAAAATCGACATGTTCCAAAAAGCTTTTGTTATTTATTGTTATACTTACGTGGTATTAAAGGCATTTTCTCTACTTTTCTACAGAAAATTCCAAACTTAGCTATTATTGTTAACAAACAAATATTGTTGAGAAATAAAAGCGTGACATTGTATGACTCTTGATCAACTTAAAATGGAATTAATCTCATTTATTCCTTAAAACTTAAAAAATCGTAAGCAAAGATATCTTCCCCAATTAAACACTTATGTAACAGGTCCTAACAGTGATTAGTAATATTTGTGTTACTTAATTCGTAAATAATTTTTTATTTTGATTATTTTGTCGTGAACATGCATTGCATGCTCGAAGCTATTATACAATAAACCTGCGTTGACGTCCGGCACTATCTTACTAATATTTTGTAAGCTTGCCCGCCGCAAACCTATCAGCGGGTGGTAAAATGCTACACCACGACATGCTAAGATATAAGCGCCGATGGCTTTTAAACAAAAAACTGTAGATTATCAACATTACTTTTAAAAATCAATAACAGTTTTTTGCATTATACAATACATCGAAGCTTCTAGCATTAAACCAGTAGTAAACATTTAGATTTTTAATAAACATAATTTATAAAGTCTGTAAATGAAACTAACGTGTTTGACATAATTATTATTGTCATTCCTTGTGACGGAGGAATTATTGTAGCCGGCTTACTCATAACCTCAAAGCTTAGGTTTATGAAGACATGGCGTACGACAGAAGGGGAGCGCGCAGCCGCTCAATGTTGTCGCGCATGCGCTACCACAACTTTATACAAGCAAGTGACCGTCAACTCTGCACAAAGCGCGAAGATCCTCCACGGCACACACTGACCCGTCCCAACATTAATGTGTCGCGATACTCGAACACGTTTGCAAAACAGTGCGATCTCTAATCAGTGAAAATACTAGTATGTGATAAGTCTAAACGCGAGATTAGAACATTCTGTAGTGTTTCTTTTCACAATAAGCAAACAGCTATCATGTACAAAACTGTGAGACACGGTGAGAATAGTCTGCAGTACACCATTCTTCCGCAAACAGAGGAGGTGTTAAACAACAGCGGACTAAAGGGCAAAGGACGGGATTACAGTCCTTCAATACACGTGCGCCGAACTCGAAAGCGGTCTACGTTGAAATATATCTTATTGATATTTATTGGAATTGTCATTGCACTGGCTTTAGCATCAGTCCCACTTTATATTATGGATGAAGCTTTATATAATCGCCACAGTCTCCAAGATATCCAAGATGTTATCACATCCGCGCCGCTTACTCCATCCGGTCGAGAGATAATAAAAACGCGGAAGAAGGAATTAAAAATTATTCCTGAATTACTTTCAACCGAAAAAATTAAAATTGATGTTACAACACCATCTCCCGTTACTTCTAATATGCCCACAACAACTAGCCGTGATAAAGCGACAACTCCGCCTTGGACTATGCCAGCATTGAGATCATGGAAAGGCTTAACGCTTGCGACGACTTTACCACCTGTTCCAACAGAAAATGTAGATGAGGTGCCCCTAATCGGTACCCCATCAGGTAGTGTTCGTTTGTTAGATAATTTTATGTCAGTTAAACCATGGGAAAAAGACATAATAATAAGGCCAACAGTTACTCCAGAACCTGTGACAATTCGAAATGTATTCAAGTATTACTCTCATTCATTTACTACTTCTGATAAAATAGTTAATAGTAATACGAAATTGTTTGATGATGTATTAATTACGACTAGAGCGACCACTACACGATCTCCAATAAACAAAGAGTCCACGACGTTTTCGTCTGTGGATGAAGATGAAGAGTTCAAAGATTCTTTAGAAGTGGACGAGGTGTTCTCGTTGCCACCATTGGAATCAGATTCTGTGGCTCCAATCAATGATTTTGACGAAGTAACTGTATCGAAGACGGGCGGTAGTGGCTGGTACGGAGCAAGGTGGCCTTTCGTCGACACGTCATCTTATTTCCAATGGACGGTAAGCACAACTTCTTATGTAATGTTTATATGTACGCACGCTGCATTGCGTGTCAAACTTACGAATAAAACGTAACAACTATTAAAGAAACGTACTACCGTACAGTTATATAAATCACTTTAACATTATGAGTTAAATTACAATGCAAAAAAAAAAAAATTACGACGTCTATTTAATCATATTGTGATTATGTAACAATTATTTGCGACAGCGTAAAACACGAAAAAAACGAGTCATGAAAAAAATATTGTAGCCTTTGAAAGCATTGATAAGTTGAAAATTCTATCATGAGATATAAATAGTTTTTAATCAACTTTTTTTTATCTGATACTAACGATTTGAGCAAATAACAGTAGTTTTATTGTGTACTATCAATTCTTACCTAATCACAATAATACGCCATTTACAATTTTTTTTTTATGAATAGATAATGTTGAAAAATAATAGACAATGTCGCTTCTATTAAATGCAAGTCTACAACTTGTAGTTAACAATGTTGCATTTAAAATGTAGTCTGTATATACTACATATATAATCGCCATCAATGGCTTTAACTTTCAAGCAACAGCTTATGTTTTTTTTAACCTCCAATGTAAAAAGATAACGTTTTTAAATTTAACAAGAGATGAAATTCATACTTTCAGAATCTTTTTATAATGAAGGATTTCCAGTATCACTTGTAAAAGTAAAAATTAATATAGTATGAAAAATTATTTTGAGAAATACTTCTCTTATTTCTAAATTAACACTATTAAAAGATAATTGTTGCCAAATTCATCATTACAGCAATATGTATATAATGTAATGAATTATTTTACCAATTTATTAAAATAGATTATTCTAATGGCAGATTAGCAAGATCATAAAAGGCAAAATACCACAAATATACCGGATACTTACGCAGTCGAAGCATATTGAGATGGATAATATAATGTGATTTTATTAAAATATATTCTATACCAACAGTAAACGTCCATCACTTGAAAAGATAATAATGATTATATCGACCCTCTTCAAATTTGCATCAGTTTATAAAATACCCCGTTGTTTCCCAAGTTTTGTGTTCATGCTGCTAAGTTGAATAATGATATATGAGATGAATGATACATTTCTTCTTATAAATTAATGGATTAATTAAAAATGAAACTAAAACAATTTACTGACTGATAAATAACTTGATATTTCTTAGGGTTACTCTCTTGGTGACAATTTGTTGTTGCCTTTATTGGTAGCCGCTATGTCTTCGATTGCTCTCGTGCTACTTCTCGCCCTTGCTGTACGACGCCGAAAGAGGACCTCCACCGCTTCATCACAAATTGGGGTAATCCTTTATTATTTTGGTTACTATAATCTAAATAAACTAAAAATTATCGAACGATGAAGTACGTCATGTGTTACTACAATATTTGATAGCAATCAAAAAAGTCCACATAAAAAACGAATCTTCTTAATTTTACGAACTAAGCACAGCTTGTATCTCAGGATCCTAACATATGAAGGTATGTAGTCCCGCTACGAATAACAAAAAAGATTTTTTTCTTAATGTGTATCTATTTATAAATATAAACGTATATATTTGTGACGTGCTGGTGGTGTGTAGCTAAGAGTGCGGGTGTGTGTACGTGTGTATGTTCGTTCGCTAGGCGGCATCTATTTAATTAGTGAATCATTTGAAAAATAATTCTCAAACTACACCATCAATTTATTAATTTTGTTACAATCATTTTCTGAAAATTATCGAGGCTATTATAATAAATTCGTGTTCTCATTGATTATTTATAATTCACCACCCACGATGTCAACATCTATCAATATATCGACATTGGCAACATTTTCATATAAAATACGGATTACTTCATTATAACGTAATTTAAACAATTACAAAACAAAATAATTTGTTTCAGAAGATAACCGCCGATCTTCAAGCAGACGACAATACAAACTTACTGCAGGCCGAAAATCAAGAAGCTGAGGAGTGAAATAATCAACTTATTATGCTTGTTCAAGAGAACAAAATAATGTCACAAGTACAAAAGGGTTAAAATCTAAATCGTACCCTTAACAATCATAAGTGGATCATCTTTCCGAAAGATCTTACCGTAATAATATTATTACTAAAGCTGTACATCAGACATTTAAAGCACCTTATGATGATTTATCTGCTAAATCTAGTGTATCTCAGATAACATGTAATACAATCATATCCGCGTAGTCTTCTATGAACAGATCATATTTCAATCTTCCAGTGCCTATTATTTGTAAATATTGTAAGGTCTCGCGGACCTTTGTTATTAGCAAATGTCCATAACAGTTTGCATATTCAGAGATACGATATAAAATTGCGTAGATAAGTCCATTTTGTATTTGCCTTAGATAATTGAATGTAACTTAGATATATTTCAATGTGTCAAATGCCAAAGTTGCTAAAATTATTTTTGTTACAATTTTTAATCTACATTCGAAATTGTCAGTTTAGTCGTTTGGCTGTCATTTCTCTATTGGTGTGATTAAAAAAAAATAGCAATTTTGAGACTGTCAATCGAACGGTAAAACTACGAAGGTAGCGTAATCATGAGCTTGCTAGATTATTCATAATATAGCCCATTTTCTTTCCAGTACACAACTTCGTATTTACATATTACAGATTAGCCAATATGCTATATCATATCTCTGAAAGTTTCGATTATACGACCCGACAGTATTAATAAAACTGTGGTATAATCCAAAGTAAGCGTACTTATTGTCTAGTAATACGGTAGACTAAGTTAAATTTTAATATCTTGATGTTATATTTCGATGTCACGTTTCATTCGCGAATTTCAGATATTCACATATCTCAGAGCCACGATTTTTTTTAATTGCGTTGAATTCAAAAGATATCGTGTATTTAGCCTGAAAAAATCCAGCTCGCGCTATAAAACAAAAAGGTTTCATAGCAATCACGCGATTGCTTCGCTTACATTGCAAGTGATTCACTTGTTTCCTACATTGACAATAGGTTCACATTTGATTGTTCCATTAATGTTCCTTAAATTTCTGCTCTAGAAACGTAGATGGATTCTCCATCAATTTTATTCTTCATAACCTAGAAATAAGACTGAAATGTTGCGTTTTACATAGATAAGTCCAAATGCACGGTGCATATTCATTAAACACAAGATATAAAGTGCGAATATAGTTTAAGAGGCGTTAGTTAAACACAGTGTTTGGTATATATTGTTTAGTTCAATGCAACAAATATATGCATTTATATAAAATTACAAAGAAACAAAATTTACATATTAGTGGAGTACCAGTTTTCTACTTTTGCGTTCCAAATAAAATCTAAAATTTAAAAAAAAAAAATTTAAATGTCAAAATGAAGAGGAAGACATTAAATATTGATTTATCAAGATCTCCGTGAAACTAAAAATAATAACGAAGGCAACAGCAGTGTTCTGTTTTTTTTTCCATTTAACGAAGCAAACAAGACAAACAGGGCGATCATTGGGTGGTTAATTAGATTGATGAACACTGCACCACATTGTGCTCGTCGCCTTGAGACACAAGTTTGTCACCCTATCCTAATAATGTTACTAGCTACGCCTTTCAAATCGGGACATATTAATGTTTGCACACTACTATTTGGCGTCAGAAGTGGCAGCTGCGTTGATATCTACCTAGACGGTCTCCGGTAACAGAGACTTACCACCTGTAAAACCACAAGCACCTGTCGAGGCTGTTTTAATAATTTATAAAATAATATTAAAAAGTATTACATCAAGAATTATCTCACTTTGTAACACCATTAAATTTTTTTCTACATATATCAGGTGTTATAAATAAAAATGTGCTTGAATAAATTAGTATTAAATGATGTATAAGTGCTGTAAGAGATATATTGCCTAACCAGCTATATTTGGAAATAAACAACATAACGTAACATGTAATCGCACACATAGGAGAGATTGGATAAGCTTTTGCATATATGGTTTTATGTTGTAACTGAGTGGTTATTTTACACGCTACACACCCACTATTTAGTAAAAAATTAAATTATGTTTTTCCCACCAACGCTATTTAATTGCGTGTTTCCCCTTTACTATGTAGTTTTTTTCTACAAAGAACTTATAATAATTGACTCCAATTTTCTACGGTGTTAAGTGATGAGACTGAATGGCGAAACAGGCTCAACCATAACATGGTTATGTTGACTGTCGGAACACAGCTATGCTTTTATAGCAGTAGATTTTTACTAGGAGTAGCTAGCCAGGCGGGTTTAAAAACACCCCACCACCAAACATTACATGTGGTCTCAAAATCGAATCAGGGATAGCTGTGTTAAACAAGCTGTTATTCACTGCAGCACTAAAAGAGCATAAAATAATCTATCACAATAATTTTTCCAATTGACAAAGTTTATTATACAAAAATATACTACCGTAACTAATTGACTTACATTAGAAATAGACATGATTATTGCAACTGAAAATTTATTATCAAATAATAGAAATACCTCGTTATCTATATCAAATTAACATTTCATCTCTTACAAAATACCCCACATGCCATATACTAGAGGCTTTAACTCACAAACATCATCATCATCAGCTGGGGCCCAAATCATTAATGACACAGCGTTATGAACACAGCCAGACACGAAAAGTACCTACCTCAATACATAAACTGTAACTATCAGATATAAAGTAAATAGAACATTTTAAAATATTTTACATACTCCTAATTCTAATACAAAATAAATAAACATTCCTCTTATTGCTCCCACTACTGGGAATCAGTGACCTCTCGCGAAAAAAGAGGTAAGATTGGCACCACGCTGAAAACGTGCCATTGGCGGATGTCACATTGTTTGTCCACAAAACACGATGTCATTGACACATGTTAGTTTTCTAACGAAGTTTTCTTTCTGAATCCGCGCTCTTAAGATACATAGCGCGAACCATTGACCACCTTATAAACGAAACTCGTCTTTATGTTATGTAATGTGCCAAAAATATAAGTAATATTATTGATGCAATATATTCAAGCATATATTATAAGTAAATATTTCAATTACGTATAGAAAAAAAACAAGCATTTATTTTTAACAATAACCAATATTTTTTCCTAAATCATTTGTAAATAATCAATTGTGTTCACGTCAACTTAACCATAAACATAATATATATTTTCAAAAGCGTGTTAGTTTTTGAAAAAAGTCATGATTATATATCACCATTAAATTATTCTATTAATTCTACACAAATAAACATTTCAATGAGTCTTAAGTAATATTGAACCAAAAGTTACTCCACCGGGACTGGTAAAGTCCTCGTAAAGGTAAAAAAAAATTAAAGCAAAGAAACTACTTGTCGTATTGAAGTATAACAATCAAATGATAACCAAAACATAAACAAGTCTTATTTTTAAATATACTTCATTATATATCGATACGCAACATTTTAAAGGTGAAACATGTCAAACTTAAATCATTTTTTTTTTAAATTCATTAAACCATAAATAAGGATTGTAACTTGTAAGGGAACCAAAAGTATATTACACTAAATGTCGGTATAATAACCGCAATCATTGTATGTTATTTTCCAACTAACACATAGTCAAAGTCTTTTGTTAAAGTAAACTATCGATTACAAACTTTCCTCTAGTTATTTTTATTTAACCATCATAATAATTTTTTACTCAACTCACGTTCTACAACGTAGTACCGCTTATCCCTTGCTCTTCTTTTTGTTATGGATATAAAACCTATAATTTTGTGAAATAATTCCAGATCTGCATTTACACTTGTTTACCTATACAAGAGGCTAACAAACTTAATTGCATGTGGTGTTAGATGACAATAAGGTGGTGGATCGTTTTCGCTTAGAATATTTTGGTTTTTACATGCTGGAGCACAGCAATGCTGTGGCAGCAGATTTACAACATGACGGTAACCATAACCACAGCGCCATGTGCTCGCGCTCCGCTCACCCTCAAATATTGTCTATGGATAAAGTTTTGTAAACTCTAAAAATCTGGCTTTCATCCCGGTCACCTAAAGTAATGTTTAAATATATACACATATAGAGAAAAAATTAAATGTTACTGGGGTGGGTTAGCTGGCCTAAGAAGTCTGGCCAAAACGTGGCGTCCTCCTACGAGCTTTAGCTGTTGCCCATCCATCAGTACACTGCGAACTCCACTAGACGTCGGTACTGTTGCAGTTGGCACTGCCTGAAATAAGAAATTAACTTGAAAACCATGGACGACATTCAATAGATGTATTTGTATTAAATAATAACGAAATTTTATAAACTTATACATTATTTTTATATTTTTCTTTATTTAAATATACTACAAAAATGTTGAATTAATATTTATATAATATCATTGAATGCGGAAGATGTTGAGGTGCCAACATACATTTATTTTACTTTTATAGTATATTATAATTATTATTATATGGAGGACTTAGTATTTTTCACAAATTATCAATAAAACTGATCAAAGTGAATCTAAACTAGTTAATAATTCCATCAGTTGCAGAATTCTACGTTTATTTTTTATTTTACATAGTTGTGCCTCTACCATCTGCAGCTAATGATGAGAAATTACTTTGATATTGCATAATTATTAATTTTTTTTTAATAGACATTAGGGAGACCGAAAAGTAATGTCGTTTCTGAGCAAGTCAATACTTTATTATTATTTGTCAGCTCATTGTATGGTTCGGAGGCGTGGCAAAGACATTATGAGGTTATAGGGACTTCTTCACTTATAAACAATTGAATTACAATTTACACATAGAATTTTTTTTGTAATTTTGAATAAAATGGCCAGCCAAATACCAGACGAGGTACAAATCTGGCATTGCATGCTCTTTGAGTTTCGCAAGGGAAGTAACGCAACATTTGTTACCAACAACATTTGCAACATTTGTTACCAACAACATTTGCAATGTTTATCCAAATAAATGCATTGGACATTTGTAAATGCCAAAGATGGTTTTCCATGTTTAAATATATAACTGCAATTTCAGTTACTTTAAGTGATACGCCCGTCCATAAAGCTGTGAAGGTTGTTAGGAAACACTGCATCATCACATCATCATCACATTGCACTTGTTGCCTTGAGACATAAGATGTTAAGTGTCATTTCCCCTGTAACTTTAGAATTATTTATTGAACATGCCTTTCTGTAATAGGAACCTAAATTTTATTTAAATTGAAAAAATATGATCAATAAAAACTTTCGTCTACAACCAACAATACGTTAGTCGATATTAATTAATTAGTCACTTTTTGTTAGGTAATAGTAATACTAAAAATCAATATATAAAAAAGAAAAAATATTTTGACGGGTCTCAATAAATTATTTAACCGCATGCCTCACTCATTGCCTTTGTTAATTTTAAACCGTGCTCATATAAACTGCATGCATTTTGTTAATAAGTATATCTACGTAATTATTAGAACCCAGTATACATGCAAACTCAATAAATTCACCTGTTGAATTTTTATCCCTTGCGGTAGTCTAACTTGGTGTATCGGACTCACCTATAATACAATTATAATAATCGTCATAAAACATAAAATAAACATTCCACTTTGTGCACGCACAGCTGGAACACATGGAGAAACTTCAAGTTTGCCTCGTGATGTTTTTCCTCACTGAAACCTCAAGTTCAGTGAAAATAAAACTGCAATTCCACCGCACAAACAGACATTATCACGATACGTGCTATCGCCGTGCACTTTTAGTGCTGAGCAGTACCTTCACGCAATATCTAAAGTTTTTCCACTTAATTATTGCATTAATCACCATGAGAATAAATGGTGTATCCCATCCTATTTTTGATAATCACTTATAATACTGTATATTTACACTACTGTTTGACGGCTAAAACTATTACTGCGGAGATGCTTTAAAATCAATAAATATAATACGCTTTATAACTTACCTGTTGTAATTTCAGTACGGGCGGTGACGTCGTAGACGTGGTTACTGCTTGACCACCTGGAAAATATTTATTATTTTTAAAAAAAATATATCAGGACGAGCAAAACGTTCACGACATACGCCTGATCATAATAATGTAACGCTAGTTAGAATAATATACACTGCACCACATTGTGTTTGTGGCAAGAGACGTAAAATGTTAAGACTCGTAAGCCCAGTAATTTCACTAGCTATAACGCCATTCAGACTGAAATAATAATCTTTGCCTATGCTTTAAAAGCTTACTTCACAAGATTTAAGGGATAATAACATAATGGCAACAAATATTTTTGTTTGGTGGTAAGGTTTATCGTAAATGACCGTACCTCATATTCAGAGCCGGTGAATTTAATTCGGACATGATCCACCACCCACTGCTCTATTATCGCTTAACAGTTTATGATATTAAGACAAATGTTAGCCTGTTGTAGATAAAAAAAAACAACTCACCAATATTGCTTAACACTATAGTTTGTGATGTGGAAGCACCGCCACTTGACGTAACCCGTATAGCACTGCCGTCGCTTTGCTGTAAACCAACAAAATTAATAATTAAAAACCTAACTATATTACTAATGATTTTTATATTTACATGAATGTTACACATTTAATAAAATTAAATTTTATTCAATCTATTACTAGACATTACAGTGTTCTACACCACTCAGCCGCGATACGTAAACTTTAGTTTTATTCAAGTATTCCTCGTATAAAGTTATGTACTGGTGTTTATATATATTTTTTTTATATTAGCAATTTTTATATGAGTGTAAAAAACTAATATTGCAAAACCACGCTTACAAGCCTCTTCCTCACCTGCAATATTATGTTATGCAGCGGCTTTGCGGAAGTCAGTAAAAGAGGTCTCGCCAGTCTCGTGGCAGGCGATAGCACACGTACGCCGCCACGGCCACGGATGCTGGCCATGTTGCCCACGTTACCAACACCACCCATACTGCTAACATTACTCACTCCCTTCACTTGTAAAGCTCGCGCTCCACCCACAACACCTTCTAACTGAATCATTTGACCCTAGAAAGTAAGAAAATTTTGATCTCTCTTTGTATTCCTTTAACCGCTTTCGTGGCGTAAATTAAAGGTTTGCCATATAACACTGAAGTCTCTTGTTCTATTTTTATGAACCTGCTTGAGTAATTACCACATTTGTATTGTAAATATGCCACCCTTAAAAAGAATGCTTTGTTCCTCTCGTTAATATATCACAGCCGGGTGGTCTCATTATCATTGTAAATAAACAAAACTTGAATGATAAAAATGTATTTACAACTTTAGACTTCGAGTCACCAGACACCAAATAAATATAATGAATGCAAGAATTGATTATAATTATGAATGAAATATTGCAAGCGTACCTGTGCATTAGTCAACAACTTCGCGACAATGGGCTGGGTAGGTTTATCGCTGGTAGACTGAGTTCTCACAACCTGAGCTATCGACTTCGGTGTTTGATTAGCCATCTGTAAAGTCTGTCCACTGGCTAATTGTATTGTTTGACCACTAGCTAATTGAACTGTTTGACCATTAGATAATTGTATAGTTTGACCGCTGGGTAGCTGAACTGTCTGACTTCCTAGTTGAACAGTTTGATTGCCCAACTGAACAGTTTGACCACCAATTTGCACAGTGGGTGGTGCTATTACGGTTTGTCCACTAGATATTTGTACATTTTGGTTTTGTAACTGCACATTTTGACCACCTAATTGAACTGTTTGAACATTTTGCGATGGAAGCATGCTTTGACTTGCCACCTGAACACTTTGACCACTCGGTAATTTTACAGTATGCCCAGTTAGTTGAACACTTTGGCCAGCTAATTGGACGGTTTGTCCAGCTATTTGTACAGTCTGTCCAGCAAGTTGAACCGTTGACACTGGTATTTGTAGAGATTGGCTTGTTTGTGTGTTTGTTTTGATTGTTGGGGAGGAGGATTGAGGCCTTGTACTTGGGTTTTTGATTTGTGTAGTAGAGACAGCTCTGACTGTCTGCGGCGAAGCAAGTTGGACTGTTTGGCCGCTAGGCAAGCGAACACTGTGTGTGGGTAGTTGTAGGGATGATAACTGTAAGGTATGGCCTGGCGTTAATTGGACAGCTTGACCGCTTGGCAAGTGAACCGTTTGGTTGGTCGCCAGTTGAACAGTCCGTCCTCCTGCTAGTTGAACCGTCCGAGTAGAAACAGATGAAGTGACAACAGTTGGTACGCTGCTTACTACTGTGGTGACACTTGCTGATGTCTAAAATTTAAATTGATATATTGATAGGAACATATAAAAACAAGAATAATATTCGATATTTTTTCCAGTAATAAATACCTGTGCCAACGTCGTAACAGATGTTGTGTTTGTTATTATAGTCCGTTTTTTAGTGGTAATTGGTGTGGCTGCAAAATAAAACTTCGTTTACAAGAATTTCAAAAGATTTTAGTGATTTAATTAACGTTATAATAGTTTGCATAGTTGGTACATAATGTGCTACATTTTCCTCCCTTTCCTCATGGACAATCCAGTTCCAGATAGAAGAGCGGATACTTACTAGAAGGTTTATCTTCTTAAAGCGTTTTCATCATTATTATAATTACTTACCATTTATCTAATAATTAAAATGTGTTTGACCGAAATATTAATGACTATCGTCATGAAAAAAAAAAGAAACATGTTCTTTAACAATATGTTACATTCATTTAATTTAAAACAAAAAAAAAATAACTTACTTTGTTGCATTAGCGCTTGTGGTGATATAAGTGACTTTCCTGACGATGGAGCAGCTGGACTTAATACTCTGACCACCCCTCTCCGTGCTGCAGTTGATGTCTGTATGAATTTACAAAACAAGAATGTAGTCCATAAAGAATGAGTATAGATAATACGCATGAGAATGGGGAGATAAATAACTTAGTTTTTTCTCTGTTCCTGAAGATCGTCTAGGTAGGTGCCATCGCCCCCCAACATGTTCCTGCCTTGTCGTGGCAGAGGGGCTCAGTAGCCGTGGCTTGGTCACCCGCGGTGAAGCGAAGAGAAACCTATCCGGCCAGCCCGAGGTATAGGGCCGGCGCGAGGCGGCCCATCCAGGTTAGAGCTCCGGGGCTCCGTGAGCTCACCTCGGATGTGTGCTGGTGGGCTGCAGAGGCAGCTTTGTACTGCCATTTACAGCCGAGGTGGAGTCGCGGAGAGAGGGAAGTGTCGGTATTGCGATGCGCCGCTCTCCCTACCATCTGTGACTAAGCGATGCCGCACCGCTGATGCGGCGGCTGTGGGGCCGCGGAGGAAGAGAAGTATTGGTATTGCGTTCCGCCGCTCTCGCTATCCTCCGCGGCTGTATAACGGGTGGCGGGAGAACCCAAGATCGGATCCGCCGCAGGGACTCGGGAGAATTTTCTCTCTTGGCTCTCATGGCCTCTGGGTGACTGCAAGAGGCCGAAGAGGAGGTGCACTGTGTATTCCGTCGTGCCATTACAGAGGTGGATAGGGAGGGTTCTTCCCTCTCCTGAGGTGACGCTGCATGAAGCAGCCGGCGCTGGTGAGGTCGCGGATATGTACGAAAGCGTTCGCGTGATCCTGCCATAAGGCGACGAGGTGGAACATCGTGGGGGTTTTAGTCGGTGCAAATCCGACATAACCTGCCTTTGCCCCCGCGAGTGCAGGTATACGCAGGCATTTCCCTCACGTAAAACAAAAAAAATGTAGGTGCTACCGCAGCTTCTACTTCTGGATTCCGGATTGAAGGGCGCTATCGCTAGTGAAATTGTTGCGGTAACGAGATTTAACATCCTATGTCACAAGGCGACGAGCGCAATGTGGTACAGTAGATATAATTCTTACTAGTGCCACGTTCCTATGGGCAGGCGTATAATTTACAACCAGGTGAACGTATCGCTCGTCTCGTCACTTCATGTTTAAAAAAAAAAAGAACACATGCCAATAACATTAAATTAAGTCATTTATGGAAAAATATTAATTTGAACCCAAAAAACATTTAAAAGTTCTTTTTTGTGTAGCAATAGGCACATTAGTTTAAATTCAAAGTAACTCAGTTTCGAGTGAGAAACATATTTACTTGTGAAGATGGAGGGTTCACAGATATAGCAGACACTGAAGAGGTTGTCTGCAGCGAAGGTGGTCTTATCAGAAGCGACCGTGTCACTTGCCCCAACTGAAATAAATTTTAAAATATAATCTGATGATGATGTATATATGTTCAATCCAATATCTCACTTAATGTCTAACGTGGTGCATAACAACTTAGACGTCACACTACTTCATCGAAAAAGTCGAGCTGCTGTTGTGTTTCAGAACTTTCCATCTTTGACATTGGTCACAGACTTGATCATTTTATATCTTACCTTAGATTGACTTTGGTGAACGGTTGAAATAGATGCCGACTGAACTACAGACACAACATTTGTATGCTGATTCGATAAATTCGATGCAATCTAAACATAAAAGAGAAATATTAAGTAAATAAAAAAGTAAAATGCTTTGGACATGACAATGAGTCTTTTATCGATAGAGATATCATAGCAAACTATTACCATCAATAACAGCTTCATTATCACTTAAGACAATGACAGCTTAAACTCTGTCATCTATCTTTTTACCCAGAAAAATTAAAAAATCCACTGTACTACCATCCAAGCCACGTAATCGAACCCGTGAATTTCATGTTACAAGGCAAGCTATTAACCACTTCACTGTGAAGGTGGTAAGTCACTTACCTTGTAACATGAGGATTAAAAGGTTCATGACTAGGAGCTTTTTTTATTTAATGAAGTGAGGAGACAGCGTTATGTTCAGCTGATGGTAAGTCTTACGCTCGCTCGTGATGAAGTGACGCTAATTCGGATGACATACATATCTCTACATGGTGCTCGATGTAAATAAGATGTTAAGTCTCATTACCTCATTAATATCACTGGCTACAGTGTCCTTCAAACTAGAATACAGTAATATTTGCACACTATTGTTTGGTGGTTGTAGTAGTACCTACCAAGACGATCTCCAGCAGTGGATACTTACCACCGGTATAATCCTATATTAAAATGTAAATACATAAACTCACGGTACTTTGAGGCGCTTCAATCTTTTGGGTAACCTTTGGCTTGACCATTGATGGTTTTGTCGTCACCACCACTGATGGCAATGACTTTGCCACTGTATTGCTAACAGGTGTTCTTGTTTGACCAACTGTCTTAACAGTTTCAACGAGTACTGTTTTCGTTTGCATCTGTTTAGGCGACTGCTTCGCTAACGGCACCTTCGGTATCGCACTAATCGGCTTTGTTAAAGCCTGCTTAACTTGAGCGGTATTCAGCTTTGATTTCGGCACCTGGTTAATAATTTTCGTCGAAACAGCGTTTGTATGGCTGCTTTGTTTCCCCGAAAGTGATATTGTTTTTCTTGCCTGGACCATATTAGCTTCCATGTTTGTTTTGATTGTTTGTCTTGGTTGCTTTATTTGAACGTTTTTAGACTTTGAGGGTTGTGTTGCGACTAGTTTCCCTTTAGGTTTGTTGTATATCGTCTGCAAATGCTTGACCTGATTAGCCTGCGTCGCCTGCATGAGTAATTGTGCTGAGGAAAGATGAGTAACAGATGACGGCCCGCTATCATCAACATCTACGTCACTGTCGGAAGCGTTTTCCACTACCTCTTCCACATTCGCAACTTCCATATCCATCTAAAACAAAGGTAATAGGACATAAAATAATATATCTGCTCCAATTTATTATCAATTATGTTAAAAAGCATACAAACATAATTCTGCAATTGATGTCTTTAAGAATGAAAAAAAGTATTGACCAAAAAATTGTTTATTTTATTTGACAAAGCGACGAGACATGCAGAAACGTTCATCTGATGGTAAGTTAACTATACACCTGTCTACCAACCGACGATTAAAAACTTGAGATATTAAATTTCAATACCTCAGTACTTTCTCTAGATACAGCAGTCTTCTAATCAGTAATTAAAGATATTTAATGCAGCGACTTCTGCGTAGAAGGTCTCTAGCAACAGAGATCTACTACCAAAAAAACATTAAAAATCAATGTTATAAAACAGTTTAAAAGTTTTGATTAATATAAGTATCTAATATGTATATACTTATTTTTAACTTACAACAGGAAGAGGCGAACTAGCCAGATGTACATTGGGTGCAGTTTTACCTCCACGACCTCGCTGTCCGCTATTTTTAGTCCAATCCTCTTCACTTCTGTCAAGCAAATTATTTTATAAAAAAAATTAATAACTATTTCTTGTATTATTCATATTAAACACACTATGCAAATAATATTTCAATGATAGTATTTAATAATACCTGTGCCAATGAAGATAAGTCCATACTGCAGTTCTTTGGTCGTATTTTACAACAGGGTCGCGTTTTACAGTAAGCAGCTTCTCTAAAGCGACGAGGACTGCATTTGACAACGCTTGGTCGGTGCACGGAGCAATCCATTGAGACATTCTGTAACAACAATTTAAAAAAACGCTTAAACATTAATGACGAACAGAAATTTTTAAATATTATTTTTTAAATGAACACTCGTCTTAATCTTCAATACAGCAATTCTGCCTTCTCTCACAATGTTTTTTTCCACTGACCATTCTCTAAAAGACATTAATAAAAAAGTCGAAGCGATTATGTTTTTACCCTGTTCTAATGAGGTCGGTAATTTCTTCTTCTATTCCCATTTATCAACAGCAAACACAATTCCTTTTACATGCATTTGTTCTTATACACAATCCATCGATTTCCACTTAGATCTTTGTCTACTCGTCCACCCATACACTTTTATGCTTATCATTCTTTTAATAATTTTCTCTATCGCCAATAGCCTATCACTTAATCTCAATATTATATGGTGAACAATGAGGCTGTGGATAGTGAAACGCGCCTAGAATACTGGCTCCCATACATTGACATTGAGAAAACTGCAAGGCTGTTATGGCGGCTAACTTACAATATGTAAGTGATAGCCAGTTGGGTTTGAAAAAAATCTATAACTGATCAAACTCCACAATCATAGCAAGGACCTTCGTAGATTGTAGTACCACTTATTTAATATATATTTCATTTACACTACCATTAGTCATATACTAATTACTCACTTTAGTAATGTGACGATTTCAGCACGAGTGCCCTCTCCGTTAGGGAGACGTGCGAGTGCGTCCCGCAGCAGTGCGCCAAAAGTGGCGGTACGCGGCCGCTGAGCGCAAACTAAAGCACCAGTGGCGCCGCCACCACACGTGCGGGTTATCGGCCCCACGACTGATCTATATCTGATAAAATAATTTATTACTTTTATTATTTAATTAAAACACAATAAATTTAATTAGGTCAATTAATTAATAAATATACCCATGTAGCACGTAAGTAAAAGGTTTGGTCGCTGAAGCAAATCTTCGTCTCTCTTGTGCTCGAAAGTCTGCTATTTCTGCTGGAGTAGGTGTTCTTCCAGTCCAAGAAGTGGGGCATCTGGAAAGACTTCAATTGTTTGAATTGGTAATAAAAAAACTGTAGTAAGTCCGTTAGTCAGTTAGTAGTTTGGTAATTTACGTTATTGTTCACTTTTAAATGAGATAACAACTTATAACCAATATTTTTAACACATTAAGTTACTAATTTAAACATTTGAAATGTAAGGTGATAGACAAATCTCTACTTTCCTATGCAAATTTCATATACGCGCGTCTTATTATAACTCTTTTTATATAGTCTAAAGCTTAATATAGCCGCAAAGAAACTAAATTCTTGTAGAGTAAGAAGGACTTTACAACCCACATCACTGGACATCGACTCAATGGAGAATCGTGAGGATGGTCGGTGACCAAGGACTATTAACTGCTAAGCTGTTCTAACAAAAAGTATAATTTCCCTATTGACAAAATGATGAACAACCAAACGAAGATACCTTTATGGGTACAAATTTTATTTTACATCATAGCTCACAAACTGAAACTTTAGGAATTTACAAGCTCACCTAGGCGGTGCTGGAGTTTCATTACAAGATGGCTGGGGTGACACTGCCCTAAGCCAGCGTTCGCACAGTCGGCCCAATATCGCGTCACAGTCACGACCTGCTCCTATCCATTGATATGTCTGTAGACATATTTGTTTATAGTTATTATTAAATAGATGTTTAAATCGTATTAACATTAAATATGGTGACATTCTATTACATACTTGTGTCTCTGGTAAAAACTGCAAATAGGGAACGAAGTCATCCGGATGTGGTCCACGGTCACCAGCAAGAAAATCCAATGCCGAATTGAGTTCAGCGCACCAATCATCACATACTTAAAAGCAAAAATTTCTTTTAGGCCTAAAGAACGATGAATTACGAACTACATTTCACTCCTCGGTGTTGAAAGTTAAATATAAAAATATAGAGATACCAATAAATATCCAAATTATTTTCTAAAAACAAAGGTTTTTTAACTATATCATTTAATTAATTTGCTATTTAACTTACAATTATACCAAGTGTTAAGTGGCGCAATCGGCGACCTCATGACTGCCGTACATCGGGCATGTAACTGTTGTTTAGACGCCCGATGGGCCGCCCTTGCAGGGAACAATGCGCGCACCAAAGATAAAAAGTTTGCGTGTGTAGTCTCTGTCAAAGCTTCATCAGCATCGGCCAATGTATCATCAGTTGTTTCTGTTGATGTATCCACAGGTAGAACTTCACCTGAATCATCCGCTAACTCTATAGGCAGTGCCATCATATCTAGAACATGATATTAAATTATGATAACTAACTGTAAAGACTCAAAAATTTTGAAGAAAGGAACTGTTTCATACTTGATATTTTAGACCAGGGAACTACCCTAGAGATGTGATAAAAGTTACAAAAAACTTTTTTTAAATAACAATACAGCTATATGAGACTTTTTGTACTAATAATAAAAAAAAAACAGTGATTGGAGAACTAATGCATTTAAAACTGCAATGAAAAATTATTTTTTAAGGACCTCAGTAGAATAAAAGTTGCACTTAGGATTTTTAAATATTATATATCAGTTTAACTAACAACAATATTCATGCTGCAAAATCAATTTTCAATACAACAAAGAAATATGCCTGACACCTTCAATCCATCTCTTCACTTGTAATCATCATCATTATCAGCCGACAGAGGTTCAATGTTGGACATAAGTCACTTGCAATCAGTTTAATGAAATTGTAAAAACAAAAGGCTTAATTGCAAGAAATGCTCAATTAATGGAAATCGATCAACAATCAAGAAATAAAAATCTTTATTATTAAAGATAATTGTTATTTTATTAATTGCTAACAAAAAAATTTTAATAGATAACTTACCAATACCATCTAGATCTTCTAACTTTATAGGCACAGGCTGCAATACTCTTGAATTTTGCACAGAACCCACACAATCAATTGGTTCTTGTTTGATAGCAATCTCATGTTTAGTGTCAGAATACATCATACTAAAAATGTAAAAATCATATAATATTATTTTTCTTTGTTTAATATGAGCTAATATTTGATCTTAATTAAACATGGTACTAATTGACCAGAAGCCATGGATGAGAAAGCATTTCCTACAAAAATACATGGACTCTGATATGTTGACACTCTGAACACAGCAATGCTGATATGATATCAGATTTAAACCATTGATAATACTTTATCACCAATCAAACACCAAAACAGGTAGCCCCAGAATCAAACCAGGAATCGCTGTTACAAGTCTTTGGCCACTGCACAATAGAATCAGTTAACATTAACAAAGTCAAAAAAAAATTTAAGAAATCATAAACACAAAGTGTATGCTAAATGGATAAATTGATAGATTTTATCATAATTTGCTCTCTTACCAAATTTAGTATATATTCTTACTGCCTTATAAATCATGCAAACATTTGTATCCCACTTTATAGATCAACAATGCAACAGCCGCCTCATAACAAAAGATGTGTATAACCACCACACAAACTGAGCTATAACAGGATTGCATGAAATATACTTACTTATAATTAGGGTATTTAGTATCAATAATTTCTTGTTTAACTTCAGAATGATCAAATAACTTTCTTGAGTGTCTTGGACTAGCTATGGGATCTAAGAATGATGAACTTTCAGAATCTGATTCCTCTTGTTCACATTTTATTTTTATATTTGGTAACAGGGGTTTACTATCAACATTGTCATAATGGTCATCTTTTGACTTCTTAACTGCTGATTTCATATCAGCTTTTATTCCTTTCTGATGGAGCTCCTTCTTAGCTCCTTTTCTTAACTTCTGAATAGAGTTTCTTGTTTTGGCACCACCAAACATAAGTTTTTTTGCTCCATTAACAATAGCAACTCTTTGTTTTATATCATCAAGTGTTATTCCAGTGGTATTGAGTTCTGGGTGATTCTGTAATTATTTTTATAGTATAAAATTTTACTGTATGTAATGTAATCAGAAGTGTTAAAGAATAATTTAAATTTACTTCTCTATATTGTCTTCTCGCACGATGAGTTGATAAAACATTTTTCAAACATTGTAATGATGTTAAATGAGATGGGTTACTACCACCAAGTGTTCCAGAAACACTATTATCAACAGGCTGAAAGTATAAAGAGGAGTTAAAAAAAATTAATCTTTATACTATTATTTGTTCTAAATTCTTATAGCATTTTACTTATACAAATAATTGTATAAAAAAATAGTGAAATGTGTAAACTTAAAATAGATATGTGTATAGATGGTAAAAATATTCCAATAAGAGAAACATAATCTAGTTATAATTTTCTTGAACATAAATATTAAGCCGAGACTTTTCTCTGAAAGTGCAAAATAATAAATATTTCTATATCTGAAAAATTTAACCGAATGACTAACCTGTCCTACAATTGATGTCTTTTTCTTTTTTATTATTTGCTCAGGAGCTCCATCAGGATAATTTTCATCCTCAGATTCTTCTCCTCCAACTTCACTCCAGATTGCAGCTAACTCATCAAAGTATCTTTGTTTCACTCTCATATACAAAGGCTTGTATTTATTTTTAGTATTTGGCTTGGGAGCTAAGAGTGGCAAATTTAGTACTGGCCCAGGTGGAGCCCCCTTAACAGCTGCTAATAGTTGTTCTCGAGAAATTAACAACTCCGGTAATAGCTTAGCATAGTAAGACTTTTTCTGGAACATTTTTATACAAATCACAGTTAAATATAAAGTTTTACATAGTTTTACAATGTTTTCAGCAATAGTATTACCTTATGCTTTTGTTGTTTTGATCGAGCCTTCTTTAAAAACTTTCTCATTTTAGCAATATCTGGTCTATAGTTACCTTGTCTTAAATTACTGAACAAGTTGCTAAGAGGAGAAGTAAAATGAAATGGCTCATGGTCAAATAACATTTTTAAAGTTTTCTCATGCTCTTCCTCAACATTGTCACTAAATTGAGGCAACAAGTTTTTAAGTTCATCCTTATGTTTATCTTCTAATGATTCCCAAGTTTTCATAGAGAAGAATTCTCTGAAGACTCCATAATCTTCACATAATTCTTGCGGCAGTTCAATGGTATTACCTAGGATACTAACTGGTTCCGTTAACTCTTCGTCGCATTCTGAACTTCCACTCGAAGTCTCGGAGGAACTACTGCTTTCGCTACTATAACTTTGGTCACTGTCCATTTTATCATCCGTATCTGCAATCTTATCAGACATTTTCAGGAACTTCTTTTTTGTCTGAATGTAACTATTAATATCCGTTTACTAAAACCACTTTATATTCTCTGCTACATTGATATATTCCCTCCTTTTGCTGTTTACTAAAAGTTAATGTTACAGTATAACGTTCGGTACCAAGCAGCCATGAAGTTTTTTAAATTAATGTCAAGTCTTGTCTAGAATAAAATACAACGCACTCGCCAAACTTCGTCTTTTCATACATAGTATGCGCCAGAACGGCACATTACGATGAGAAAATAGCTTGACAATCGAAATCAGCGACATTTTGCCATTTCAAATAAAATTTTAAAACAAAATACATTTTGTCTATGTCCACCATCAGAATTTTACTCTTTACAAATCTATGAGATCGTCACAGATCTCAAGTAAGTTAAATATTCAAGATTGCGTAATATTTTAAAGTAGTCACTCACGCATTACATATTATTTTCATCTAATATAAAATAAATAAATGTAATGCATAAAATATAGACAAATTTTAAAAAAAAATTGTTGTTCGATTTTTTTGGCATTTTGTGATGCTTCGCGAGGTGCAATATATAAGAGCATATTAAATTCGAATTATATGTATTTTATTTATATAATTATTATAAACATGTATGTGAAATCTCTATAATTTAATGTAATTATAAACAATAATGAAATTACCTAGCAACGTACTTGTTATGTATCGGTACAAAAAAGTTCCATTTAGATTTTTATTTTTGCTAATACCATTTTTCAATCACATTTTAAAAATGTTTCAAACTTGGAGTACTTTATAAATAAAATACAAAAACCTTTAAATAATGTATATTTTTGTGTATTATTTTTGAAGTCAAATCTTTTCTTTAAGATATCACTGAAGTTTTAATTATAATTATTCCCATTTTGATTTTAATAATCGGAAAAGAATACATAAACTTCTTTAAAAAAAATTTGCTAGTAATTTTTAAAAAAATGTCTATGACTTTATATTACTTTACATTATCTGTGCCAGTTACTGAATATGCGTGATGGTGTACGGTTTGACTTTTTGTTTGACGTAAATTAATCGTGGTGTAGTAAATATGGCTGACGAACTCAATGTTGACAGTCTTATTCACAGACTTTTAGAAGGTAATTTTTCATATTTTACTAGTAGTTTATATTTAGTACTTAAATTTCACTTCTAATAACAATAAAACAATAGTTTTTGTAATATTCTTTATTTTCTAGTTGCGTAATTATCACTCAGTGCATAGGAATAGAAACGTCAAACTCATAAATAAATCGATTATCCTCAATTCTTATCTGAATCTAGTTTTGATATTAATTCTTCGAATTCGTTTAACAAATGTCCATTTTCATTTTATAAATAGATCAAACGTTAAAAGGTTTATGATATTATAGCTTAAGGAAATAATATTTTACAAGTATTAATCATGCCTGAATTAATGGCATCCTAACAATTTCATGGGCTTATTGTTATGCTTTTCCCATTATGTCTTACTTTACTTCTTAATTTCACTTTATCATGCTGCTTTTAATGGGTTACGACAGTATACAGACACCAACAGGAAACGGCAAGGCGAAAAGGGAAATTGAAAGACATCTTTTCGGGAGAATGTATGGTTTACCCCTAAATTATTTTCAAAGTATTCAGCTAGAATCGTATAACTTGTTTTAATGCCCCATAGCCCTAATAATTTTCTCCACAACATCAACTCAAATGTATCTACTGTGAAAGTGTTATCAACCAAATTTTAATCATAAAAGAAATTAGCTATATATTAACATAGCTTATTATTTATTAAGATTTTGATACAAGTGAAATTAATGAGACTTTAGTTATATAAAAATAAAAGTAACAAAACAAAACTTTATGTATTAATCATTTAAACATTTTTATCATAAAGTTCATGCAATTTACAGCCATTTTCAGTGCATGCCTTCAGTAATGTAATGTTATGTTCATTTAAAGTGTATCCAATGTTTGTTTCAGTTTGTGAAAATGTTCTTATGACAACAACATGTTATGTAATTGTTTAAATTTTTATAGCATTGCACTTTATATCATTGCTTAATGTAGAGAAATAGAGCCAAAAAGACAGCTTTTTCTGTGTTTATATTGTTATAGAAACTATTTTGTAATGTATTTAGATGCCTCATTTGGCTTAATTTCTATTTATCGTATTTATTGTTCCTCACCATTAAGAAAAGTTGTTTTTTTGGCTTTTGCAACTAATTTCCAAGTAGGTATCACAAAAATAAATGATTAATAACTTTGCTGCAGTTAGAGGATGCAGACCAGGAAAAACAGTGCAAATGTCAGAGTCAGAGGTGCGTGGCCTTTGCACCAAATCAAGGGAGATATTTTTGCAGCAACCAATATTACTGGAATTGGAGGCTCCACTAAAAATTTGTGGTAAATTGTCTGCTACTACTAATATTTACAACAGATGTAACCTTAATAACAATTTAATTATAATCTAATTGGTTGATTTGATTTTCTTAATTCAATTTAGATTAAATTTAACTTTGGATTTAAATCCAAGTCTGAATATTTTTGGTTCTATAAAGTTTTGACTACAAAAATATATCTTCTAAAAACAAATTCTCTTAAAACTTGCTGGTTAGGGGTTAAAGGTTCTGCTAGTATACTGTGGAATAAAAAAAAATCTTTTGCATAAGCTTAATGGTATTTAATTCTGTGAATCATTATTATGATTCATCATTGACATACTTGTCAGTTTCTAAAAGATTGTTATATATGTATTGCATGCAAAGATTGTTATATGTTTTGTGCCAATTTTTTTTTAAATTTATAACTTGCAAGATTCTACTGTAAAGAATTTAAATGGAATTTTTATATTTTAAATTAACTTTTACATAAAGACTGATGTTAAATAAAGGTTATACTTAAGTTATTAATTTTAATCTACCCCTGTTGAATTGCCGTTAATCTCAGAAAAAAGCAGTAGTCTACTGATACTTCATTAAAGTATTCTAAAAGTGAGTCTTACCAAAAAATACACTCCTTCATGTGACCATACTATAAGAAAGAAAAATTTTGTTTTATTACATATACATTTATTAACATTATTTATGTTAACGATAATTACTAATATTAAAAAAACAACAGCCTTTTCATGTAGTGACTAAAGGAGATCTCAAATGCCATTGCTGCCCAAAATATATCAATTTATTTCTGAAAGGGTGAACATTTGGTATTTCTATCTACATTTATGTAATCATTATCATCATTATTTTTGGTACAATTTCAGGTGATATTCATGGTCAGTACACAGATTTGCTGCGTCTGTTTGAATATGGTGGCTTTCCACCAGAAGCGAATTATTTATTTTTGGGTGACTATGTTGACCGCGGAAAACAATCTCTTGAGACTATTTGCCTTCTTCTTGCATACAAAATTAAATATCCTGAAAATTTCTTTCTGTTGCGTGGCAATCATGAATGTGCAAGTATAAACCGTATTTATGGTAAGTTGAATATTATATGATTTTTTTACCATGGCATACAAATGTACATAAAATTTACACTATAGGTGGTGACATAGTTCTAGTATGTGCTAAGTAAAAACTACAAGGCAGATTTCGAAGTAATTACTATTAGTCGAACAACTGTACTGTGTACCAAAGAAATTATGTAAAGAAAGGTTTATATAATTTGTTTCAGGTTTCTATGATGAATGCAAACGTCGATATAATATAAAATTGTGGAAGACATTTACCGACTGCTTTAATTGCCTCCCAATAGCTGCTATAATTGACGAAAAGATTTTCTGCTGCCATGGTGGTCTCTCCCCAGATTTGCAGGGCATGGAGCAGATTAGGAGAATAATGCGACCTACAGATGTCCCTGATACAGGTTAATTGCTACACATATTTTTAATCATTACTAACTCTAAGTGAGAGTTAAGACAGAGTTTTTTAAACATAGTTTCATAACTATGTTTTCCTTCAAAGGAAGCTTAATCTTAGCAGAAATTAAACTTGCACCTATTCATTACATATATCATGCATGTTCATCTCATAAATTTAAATATTTTGGTTAACTAGTACTCTCTTGCCTAAGACTGTCTAAGTAGATACTGACGCATCACTTATTTCTGCCGCCATATAGCAGGGTGCAAACAAGTGGTATTATATTTATCATCGTAACCTGCGCCATATTATGGGTACCATGTATCATGTACCATCAGGTAAATGGCATGCATATTTCAGCACTTCATAGAATGAATTACTATTTACATTGACATCATGTATAATAATGTCATATAATCATAATACGAAACAAAGACAGGAAGTATTACTGCATGTTTTCTTCTGTATATAGTTATATAAAAATGTATAGTCACATAAGTCATACCTTAATTAAACATTGTTTTCCACAATAACAATAGCTTATATTGTCATTATTGATTTTATTGATATCATCTAAATAAAGACCTATTTTTAAGCCTAGAAAAATCTGATTTATTAAACACCATGCAAATAGTTTTACATCATCAAAAAGTATTTGTCTATGTGTAATCTCTTGGTATTATGATAATTATTGTAAATAATACCTTCCTCTGTAAGATAAGTAAAAGTAAGAGGTTCTTCTTTTAGCAGTTTGCCCAGAATAAAAGAGTAATTACTGAGTTTTTTACTGTTAATAAACGAATGAAACTTTTCCATATGCTGATAACTGTAAGTAGAGCCATGACTTCTATAGATATAGTTGGTAGCTATATCTAAAAGATAGCTCAGTACAGATTTTTTTTTCTGTATGGTATCACAGTACTGGTTCTAGGTGAATCGGCAACCTGGAGAATATAATAATTGTTAGATGTAGATGGTATGGACCTGAAATCGATTGGAGTTCACTAAATTCAGTAGTAGACAACAATAGCCTCATGATAATGATGATATTACTTTATTACAACTGTTCACCACATCACTGTAGGCGTGAAGTAGATATCATGAATATTGTGTGTCTGTTAAATTTCAATACAATATTTTTTTTTAAAAAAAATACACAGGTTTGCTTTGTGATCTGCTGTGGTCCGATCCAGATAAAGATGTGCAGGGTTGGGGTGAGAATGACCGTGGTGTGTCATTTACTTTTGGTCCTGACGTCGTCAGCAAGTTTCTAAATAGACATGATTTGGATTTAATTTGTAGAGCTCATCAGGTTTGTTTTATATTAAACATACATACATATCAAGCAAAAATAAAGATACAAACACATGACTACTCATGTACGAAGGTTATCAATGATTGTTTATACTTATATATATTTATATATATATACATGTATATATACATATATATATGAGTATACACAATAATATATATGCAGGGAGATCACTATACTTAATTTCAATGGGTACCCAGAAACAAGGAGCTCCTTTGTTTGATTCTGTGGCTACAAGCTGTGGAATTTTTTTAAACCTGTCTACCTATTTACTACCCCCTATAATTTAAATATGCTGGTATAACAACATTGATATGATTTGACTGAGAACATACACAAACCAGAGTATTCTGAGCAAGCACACTATAATCAACTGTTCCATTGTCACTTGACACAGTGTGAAATTAGAGTAGTATTTCAATTTTTTTTCTTGTCCTGCAGATAGGAGGTATATGGCAATTGTGTCTTGAAATATTAAATAAGTAGAATTTTGTTTCTTCCAATAATCTTTGTATATTATATGGACTATAATCTGAAAGAGTATACTTAACTCATGAGAAATTGGATGTTAAATCACATGAATAGATTGACTGACACACAAAAATTTATAGTACCTGTATAGACGTTGTTAATGTATATCATAAATTATGATTGGAAGATTTTATTTACAGTTGAAAATTGTTATAATCACTGTTTCATTTTTAAGGTGGTTGAAGATGGCTACGAATTCTTTGCAAAACGACAACTCGTTACTCTCTTCTCAGCTCCCAATTACTGCGGTGAATTTGACAACGCTGGCGGCATGATGTCTGTTGATGAGACACTAATGTGCTCTTTCCAGGTGAAAATTTTTGTTTATTTTTTTCCTGTTCATAAACCATCCCAACACAGTTAAATATTGCCTGGTTAGTTTTCGCGAAGCAATTCCGAGCTTTTGTTATTACTTCCTGAAGTATTAGGAATCAAACTAGAATTTTATTAATCTACAACTTATATATTCAGATAACCGATTTTTATTTAGTTCTTGCTTTCACATAATAATAATATATAGGTGTCACAGGACTTTGTTGCTGGAGTTTGTCTAGGTAGGTACCACTGCAGCATCTATTTCCGCTGCCAAACAGTGTAAACATTATTGTGTTCCAGTTTGAAATGTGTTTTAGGTGATGAAATAACTGATGTTCTGTATTATCTCGAAAGTAATGATTACAATAGGATTCTCATCTTCACTAGCGCCACATTGTTATGAGTAGGAGTAAAACTAACCATCATGTCAATTTTACATTATTGCTTCATAGAGTGATGAAAAATAAGAGCATGGGACTAGTTACATATGATGCACACAATCAAATTGAAATAAAAAAAAAAATTGTTAATATTAAAATTTAAAGTACTGAGAAACTGTTAAATATTAGTTAAGAATTAAATTTGGTAGATACTAAAACCGTCTGAGAAGAAAGCAAAGTATCAGTACAATGGCATCAACAGCGGTAGACCAGCTACACCGCAACGGTCACCTCCTAAAAAGAAATAACTGATGTTTGGGATCCAGTGTGCTGCACAGTGAGAAGAATGCTACAAAATATATTTAATTATACCTAGTATATTATAATTACTATGTTTAACGTAGTCTCAGAACAGGGCCGAATAAAATACCAGTTATAATGTTAAAAAAAAAAATATTTATCAATTTGTTTGTGCCTTTTTTATTATAAATGTGAGTGATATTACTTTATGGGTTTTAGTTAAACAGAGTTTATGAAGTCATACGATTTTTTATTCGGCAATGATTTCAGACTACAAGCTTTTTCGATCCCTGAAGTAATGCAGCTTTCATGAGATTGTGCCCTGTGAATGTAACGTTACTGACATTGTAGTAAAATTTTGTTCATGTTGAAGTGACTGCAAGCGATCTGAAAGATGGCGAGCATCGGACACGAAGCGTTATTGTTACATTAAGTTGTAGTGGATCGAAAGCACTTTGCTTATGTTCATCATTTCTGTAACTAATGTGCCTACAAATGTAAAGTATACATAGGTCTCGGTATATAAGTGACGAAGATTGGTTCATTAAAAAAATTCTAGTTTTTAAAAATTAAGACTTCCCTTTATTCAAAAAAAATTAGTCATACACGTTTATTTTATTTTTTTTGTTAGTGTTAATGATTGAGTTTATTTATTATGAATGGAAAGGAACCTGTTGCAGAGCTGGCCTAAACATGATATTAACCATCAACAGATATCGCTAATTATTAAGCGATTTTTTTTTTCATTTAGGACTTCATTGCGATTTACTAGTATGATTTAGGGTGAGGACATGGATGTTCCCAGTGAAATTAATGTTAATTTGCACTCAGTATTAATTCTTATTGATAAATATAATAAGTAGGTGGATTGATAAATTTTTGGCAAATTGGCAAAATCGCCTTACCGAGGCTATATCTTCAATATGTAGTAAGTCTCAAAATGATGCAATCAGTATAATTTTGAATGGTGGTAGAAGCAGTGTAGTCCTCGCAATAATAGTGCAATTGTATTTTGCAATTATGATTATATTTAAATTATATGCAAGTTTTGCATTGTACAATTTAATTATTAGCTATAATCAAACATTCAATTAATAATAACTAATTATTATAATAACTTTGTTTTTTTTTTATTTTGTTTGGCATTTATAACACTACTGCACATTATTTTTTGTGGGCAAGAATAACTAAATTAGATTTTCAGTAACTAAATTGTGTAAATTTATCAATTAATTTGTTACAAGTTTTACTCTTTGCTGTTTTACATTTTGCTTTTTAAATAATGTACTTCGATTTTTATTCTTCATTTTGAAACACTTGCAATGTACGCTATTAACTAGAAACTGCGCTGAAAAACTTAGATTTATGTGATTTCACTTTATTATTACACTTAAAAATTATTATTCTCTATTTTTCCTCTACACTTGTAAAAGAATAGATTCAAAGGATATTGAGTTTAATAAATATTTAGATTAAATAATAAAATTTTGTTGTACTTTTCTCAAGTGTGTACAATTTTCTGAAATATAAATTTTATTCAACATTTTGAGTTGTCATTTATTTATTTACTCATCATCCAAAAAGTTTTTCTCAGCCCAATTAATGTCATTCTCATCAGTTTTTACAGGTATTATAAAATTAATAAGATTCTTGTGGTTTTCTATTTTATCCCCAATTTTTGTAACAAGTTCATTATTTTTCTTATGATATTTTTGAATATCCATTTGCAATGCATTTAAATATCCTCTTTTGGCTGTTATAATTTTTTTTAATCTATTCACCCTCTCATCATATTCCTGGGCTAAGGATTCCAACAATACTTTTTGTTTTCTTAAGTTCAATACATCTATGGTTTTCAATTGGGCTTTGACATCATTAAGCTGTGGTCTCCTAAAACATTGGTACATTGAATACATCATTTAATCAAGAAAATTCTTGGATACAGGACAAAGTTGTTTATAAGCCAATATTACATAACTAGCACAAACACTTAAAGCTTGCATTTCACAGTGGTATAGCAAGTTTTTAATATTTCACTATTTATTTCAGTGATTAGATAAGCAAGATGTTGATGAGTGATTAGTTCCTACAATAACAACACTAGTTGGTGTGATTTTCACTAAACCACTTGTGTATTTTATCTTGAGACAAGATGTTATGTCATGTTACTTTAATTATTGCACAAGTTAGAATACTGTGATTATATTTGAAGAACATACAGAGCATAGTTAAATTATCTTAAATAAAAATAGACCTAACAGCAGAAGATAAAATGTCTGATAGTGTCTCTTACTTAATAAGTGTACCTCTAAAGACCTATACCAAACATTGGATTAGAAACGCCTTAGAAACTAAGGTTATATTTTAAATATTTTTCTTTAATCTTTATATAGTGTTTCTCAATTCTTCTTTTGTTGGTGAAATCTTTTGTCATATTGAATATGAAAAAGTAGTAACTACTACTTATATCAAGAAAGTTTTCTGGAAATATATAGTTCTAGGATCACTTAATTTAATATCACTAGCTTACTGCTTATTTAATTTTACACAAAAGCAATTTTCTTCTTTGTTGTTAAAGTATTAGTAACTTACCAGGCAGGCTGTTCTGGGTTTAATTCTATGAACTTTTCCTTTTGTTTTTCTAATATTATTAATTTTTCTGGCATATTTTCATACTTCCACATTGAACCGATTTCCTGGATCATTTCATCCAGAATACCTTGTTTTAAGAAGTTTAACATCGGCACCCATTTCACTCGTTTTAGTTTCGCTTTTGGTACTGTTTCAAGGAATTCTTCATCTCTTTAAACCAAATTAAAGATTTAATAAAATGTAAAATTTAAAAACAAAGCTATCGTTATATTAAAATCAAATATTTAATGCACCTGACTAAATTAACTATGTTACTAAATTCTTTTAATATAGTAAAGTTATCGTATATAACTTCTGAATTGTTAATATTAGTTTCGTTTTTTTGATCTCCTAAATGTTCACCCATTATTTAACTTAAGAAAAGACACTTTAAAATTATGTACTGGTCGTCAATTAAACTTCAGACATTCAAAACGTAACGTCACTTAACGTTAATGTTTTGTACGAGATGACAACATAAAGAAATATACCACAGACGTATAAAGCGTAAGTAGAAGTAAACCTAACACAAATTCACAAACATCGATAAGAATAATTATTAAAATAATCTATACAACATATTATTTATTAGATATTAAAACACTAAACGTACCGAGACTTAACATGTACCTATTTGTATCGCAACCGGTCGATTGACCAGTTGTTACATAAAGACTATTTTGCCTGATTGAATGGAGAAATAATGATTTTAGTAAGGAAATATTAAGCAAGGTAACTTCTAGTTAGTAATTAAAATAACAACATTTTTTTTGCCATTTTAAAAAACTAAAACTTCGATGATTCATTGACCTCCGCATTTTTTACAGATGCAGTGAGGATCCAATGTATATTTTCTGCAAACGTATTTCTCACATTCAGAACAGATTTTTGTGGTTTTATTGTCTTTACAGTACCTCAATTGACATGTGTTACGTTTATTAGAATTTTATTATTATTTGCTTTTCTCTGTATATTAGCATATAATCAGCAGCAAATTCTACTGCTAACTAGACTTCGCCTATGTTATTTTTTTTTCTAAGTACTTCGTCAGCCTTGATTGTTTTGAAATTTTTCTGGGAATATGCTAACACTGATGTAATGGAAATGGAAAACTCTAAAAAGCTAAGTATAAACTAGTCACTAACGTATTTCATCTGTTATTACTTTTTTTTCCTAAACGATATTTGCAACTTGGAATTAGACACTATCAAAATTCACAACTATTCTTTACAAAGCTTACCTAACAACTTACCTGCAGCAGTGTACTGTAAAGTCATGTAATACTACAATACAAGCATTAAAACAAATGCAATGCTTTTATAGAAAACTCCTAGTTAAATGACTTGTCATGGTGAATAACGGTTAGATTACCTGATTATCAGATTTAACAAATAAAAATATAAACAAATGATGTAAAATTAATTTCGTATATTTAAAAGAAAAAATCATGAAGTAAAATGACGAAAAGCGATAACATTTTATGTGAATTTTCTAATAAAAAGTTTGCAACCCGCCAACTGACCGGTCATGGTACGTTTAGTGTTAATGAGTTTAAGATAATAATTTTCATTCCTTTTACTCTAATTCTCCTTCTTCCTCCTGCCCTTTTTCCAGCTATGTGGGGTCGACACAGTATGTACTTCTCTTCGTATCCTTTTACCAGCTGTCATACCTGAATTTACACTGTTCTAACTCATGTCATCTTTCACACAATCCATCCACACTTTCTTCGGTATTCCTCTATACTTATAACCATCTACGTTCATTCTCATTACTTTCTTTGATATATGTCCTTCATCCCTCCGCATAACATGTTCGTACCACGCTAACCTCTTACTCCTCAATTTCTCTGCCACTGGAGCAATTTTCAGACTTTCTATAATATACTCATTCTTAATTTTATCCATGCTTGTTACACTACATATCGATCTTAACATTCGCATATCAACCACATGTAATCTCCTATCATCCGAACTTTTAGTGGCCCAACATTTAGCTCCAAACAATACGACAGGTTTAACGACCGATTTGTAGATCTGTTCCTTAAGCTTAAGGGGCATTCATGGGTCTCAAGTCGTTCCAGTGACTTGTCGCCATTTCATCCAACCTGCATTTATTGGGCTTCTCACATCTCGATCAATATCGCTGTCGCATTGTATGACTGAACCTAGGTACTTGAAATCGGAGCAGGTTGGTAGGGATACACCATTCAAGGCGATTGGAGAATAGCTGGTGAGACCATCGAAGTTACAGAACAAATGTTCAGTTTTGGTCCTGCCATCCCCACATTTTTTTTTAAATGTGACGATGCGAACTTAAGCACTTGTGTCGGGGTCTTAAGAATTAATAAATATTGCAAACTTTTTTTTACATCATCCATTGTAATCTTCCTCATCATACCCATGTTGTCAATACTTTTCCTACATCGTCTCTTATACATTCCAAGTTGAGGTGCATACGCACTTACTATATTTGGAATTAACTTCTTATTTTTACCACAATCAATTTATCATTCACTCTTTTAACATTCGTCCTACAATTTTTCAGTTCACTATTTAGCACAATCCCCACTCCATTCTTCTTACCATTACTTCCACAGAAGGAAAATTTATATCCTTCTCCGGTTCCTCAAGATTTCAATCCCTTCCACTTCACCTCTTGCAAACAAGCCACATTTATTCTTCTTCTCTTACATACATCTGCTAACTTTCCACCCTTGCCAGTCCTTACATTCCAACTTGCAATTGTCAGCCTTACATCCTGGACTCGTGTCTTACGTCGCACCCGTCCTTGATGCGACAACCCTAGTCCATTTCTTACAGAAGCCGGGTATCGCTTCTGCGCGTCTCCTTTTGGGGACGCCTTAAATCGGTCGCAATCACCGTATTTATTGTAGTCCATACTGCAAAAGTTTTGGCTAGAGTTTTTACGGCCGGCCGCCTGCCTGACACCAACCTTCTTCGGGAATTATTGCTGGTGGAATAACCGCCACCTTACGACTAGGGGGATAAAAATGTATAAACACCTTATAGTCGAGCATTGTGCATCAATATTGATAAATTTTCGTAGAGTACTGCTACACAATCCACGGCTTCCCTTAGTTGGCTCATACGACATCCACGGGATGAGATGGAGCTGCACTATTCTAAAACCGGGATCACCACGGGAATCTTTTTACTCCAATTAAAGAACATAATGTTAACTTTTTTGCTATAACAAAAATAACATAGTCGTAGATATAATTCAAATGAAGCAGTTTCCTCTTATGTTAAGCTGTAACTAAAAGGCGTATGGAGTGAACAAAAGTGAGAAGCGTTTTCTTTTGCTTTTATTTTCAGCGAATAGTTGTGCTTACACGTTCAAATTTAAAAAGAAAATGGTAAAGTTAAGCGCGTCTTTATGTGGCAACGGATCATATACGAAAATAACTGAAATTACTTTGTACCGGTCAGTTTTTTGTGCGTTTAATTCATTCTCGTGTTAAAAATATTCACAGTGATATTTTTTCATAATGGCTAGATATATTAAAACGATTACTATTTGAGATGTAGGAAAGTACGACTGCAGAGTCTATTTTTTATATATATTTTTTTTATACTACAAAGCGACGAGACGAGCGGAACGTTCATCTGGTGGTAAGACAAGTTGTTGAGTCTCGTTACTTCAGTAATTTCACTAGCTACAGCATCCTTCGAACCAGAATATAGTAATGTTTCCACACTACTGTTTGGCGGCAGGAATAGAAGCTGCCGTGGATCCTAGATGGTCTCCGACAGAGATCTACCATCATCTACAATATACTAATCTTAACTTGCTTTAGCTAGTGACAGTTTGACGTTTTACCTACCTGCATATTTTGGTCGAATGATGATGATGAACTTCGGATTCAGTTATTTAATATCTATGGAACATGCTGTGTAATTTTTTTTATTACATGCTACTACACTGTGCCATAGGAATGGTATTCCTATAGGACAATTTTCCTAAGGATGGAAATATGAAATGGGCAATCCACATCTATTGTTTTAGACTTTCCGTTCCCGTTTTCGTTATATATATCTCTATATAGAAATACTATATATTATTCTACTAGATTTTATTTCGTATTATTTATGTGGTTAATATAGTAACGGTTGGTATAGAAAGTTATTTGCGCTTGCGGTCGCGCTAAAGGGATATTTCAGAGAAATTTCTGAGTCTAATCTTATATTATGGCCAAAAAAAGCGGACGGGGGATAGACAGGTACCACCGTCGATCCTATTTCTGCCACCAAACTGTAGTGTGCAAATATTACTGTGATCCGGTTTGAAGGGCGCTGTAGCTAGTGAACTTGCTGGGGCAACGAGACACAATATCTTATGTCACAAGACGACGAGTGCAATGCGATGCTTTGTATAACATCCCAACAAGCGCCACGTTGTTATGAGCTTGCTTATTGTTTATCATTAGGTGAACATCTTGCTCGTCGCGTCGCTTTGTAGTATAAAAAAAACTTATAAGCGTTAAAATTTTTTTATAGTATAATTAAAATTTTATAATCAGCTTCATATTTTAATAATGTTACCTTATAACGATATAACAAATTTAAAAATGTAAGTACGAGTATGTAAAATAGAGGCCATTTCACCAATACATTTGCTACATGATGCGTGAAATAAATAAATATTATTTAAAGCTATCGCCATTATCTTGTGCGACAACAGTTTTGAATTTTTTCATGTGAAATTATTTAAATTCATTTCTAATTTTTACAATGCTTTATTTATTTATTCCTTACACAACACCTTGGGTCAAATTAAATATACAGAGGGCGGACTTAATGGCACAAAGGCATTTTCTGCCTGGCAATCCGAGGAGAGAAATAAAATTTGCATATAGGTGTTAAAAATTAAAATAGATGAACTAAATACAAATATTTATACCAAAATATAAGCTTTATATATACTTGATTTGGGAAAAATTGAGTTAATAACCAAGAAAGAAAAGGAGGTTCTAATATGTTACATATTTTAAGTATGACCAACCTTTATTTAAACAAGTTTGATTTCGAAGATTTTTTATTGTTAGAAATATAGTAGATAAATTAGAAATTACAGCCAAAACTTTAAAAAAAGGGTATGTCTAAGTGTGGTATAATGAAGAATATAAGGTCCTCCACTTTTAACTTCTGACAAACTTTTTTTGATTTACTATATATGGTCGGTTTTTTTTAGAGAAATTATTATATTGCAGATTGTTTTTAGATTCCGTTTTGATCAACTATTTGAATGAAGATATAAAGTTTTGTCTTCGTGTAACGGAAATGAACGGAATTAAAAAAATAGACCTTTCGTGATTTTTATTTTTTTTTTTCATTTAATGTATACATAAAAATATTTATAAATAATAAACATTTAAGTAACAAACTTGTATGTCTGTGGCAGTGACTATGTCACACAGTCTTTGCGATATTTAAAGAAATTTGCCATTACCATTAATTATAATATTTGTAAGTATTAAAATTAATAGATATGGATTAGTTTATTTCCATTAAACCTTTGTTTTATAATTGGTGTGTTTTTATAACATAGTCAAAGTATTGGCTTTTCAAAATAATTTTGTAAACATTAATAACACTTTAGTTAACGACTGTCGTGATGGCAGGGCTCTTTAGAAAGCTGCGGCTGAAAACAAAAAATACATTACATTTTTTGTTTTTATGATGTCATAATCTTAGGAGCAATTTATTGTTAAAATTACAATATAAATATAATTAGTTTCATTTATACATGAAATGAGTAAAATTTTTAATTATAATTTGAAACATAAAAATCAAAGTGGGTTAAAACTAATAGCAATTTACCAGGCATAATAACACATCACAGCTTAATATTTGTTATGTTACGATAAAGATTGGAATGACAAGACCTGCATTTGATATGCATCTACACTATGAAAAAGCTTTATACGATACAAGTGAAAAGATAAATTTTTCAACGTAAATGCACTGTGCATGGAGGAGATATATAAAAAAGTAAGATGTTTTGTCCACCTATATAATGAATAATGTATAGGATACTTAAAATGCTTTAAAATTATAAGAATATGAAAAATTATATGAGTATGTACATTGAATTTGTATAGTACTAAAATCTAGTTAATATATGATAATACAAAAACATTTTAACATAAAAGATTAGTCCTTACAGGCCGACTATTTTCAGAGGATCATTCCGTATTGAAATCTATCAGGAAGGAGGTAAAAATGTAGTAAAGAATAAAATTCAAATAGACGCGTTTACCTACTGCGGAGCAGATATTAGATTTTCTTATTTTATAGACTACGAATAAAAGGCATAGTCTCACTTATATCACCAACTGTGAATGCGTCTGCCACCATTAGATCTGTCGTGATCAGAGATATGATATTAGAAAATTATTAAAATCCTAGCGTCAAGAAACTGTTAGAGTTTGTATAGCAGTTGAAATTGTGATAGTTAAATTTTGAATCGATTACAAAACTGCAGGCTACTTTATACAGCTGAAACAACAAAAGCTGTATAAGAGCATATGTACAGCGACCCACTAACCTAAGGGCCTGATCGGATGCTTGTCCCAGAGGAAGGTGCGTTTGACTGGCGACAGGTACGAGTCACGGATGTAGGAGGGGCTGCGATCCCATCTAGCGAGGGGTTTCAGCAACGGCCAGTCGTACCAGAAGGGGTCCCGAGTTATAGCTGAGATTGGCAGTGAGGGGCTCGGGTTGAAAATATCAGCCCAGGGACGCCTCAAACCGCCAGTGTTGTACAACGGGGCACCTACACGCCATAAGAATTAGTGCCCAAACAACTGACACAAACGTCTCTGTACTTCGCCATTGTCCACTTCGTGTCAACCGTAAAGCGTTCTGTGCACAATGATAAAACTAAAGGCCTCATGCTGAAACGTCACCCATCATTATGTATAGGCCTAAAAGCACTTATAATTGTATAGAAAAATATTGCTTTTTATTAATAACGAGTTTTACTTTAAATTCGGGTAACGTTTCACTATGGCGCGGTTTGCGTGCATAAAGCTATTTTAGTAATTATTACGAATTAAGGCTAAATTGTCTTAATCAATATTGTAAAATGTTCCATATTGTTAAATAAAACTAAAAAAAAATTAATAATTTTCATGCAATGTTTTTTTCTTTATTTTTCACATGATATCTTTTTTTTTAATAATGTTTAATTGTTAGTATTAAGATGTCAAATTAATTCACAGGCAAATGATACGTTTAATTATGTAAAGAACACATACACTCAAAGGACATAAAATAGAGACTTATTTGTGAATAAAAATGTCCTGGCTATTTATTCACTGAAGATAAATTTGAACATACGACATTAAACACGAAATTGCACTAACTACTGAATACTTAAGGCTTTAAAATATTAATTAGAACGCAGTACCGGCAAACACATAGGGTTTTTTTCGAAAGCTTTTTCCAAATTTTTCAAACAAATTCTGTGAAATGAATTTCGTAAGAAATTATTCACGAAGAGGGTCGTGACGAAGATACAGGCTGTGCACAGGGGTCTGTTGCCCTTACCATCGGCATCGAAAGCGACCTCACAATCGCGAGGTGGACTTATCCTTGGCTTCACTGGTGTCGGGGACTTCCCTCGGAGTCCTCGATCAAAATTTGCCCATTTTTCGGCTTCAGCGAAAAACGGATCCTTTTTGAACGCGTCTGATATCCTCGCCGGCCACGCTCCTTCACGGTAAGTCTTATAATGAATACTACGCTCGTATAACAAGTATACTCAAACCAAGATACAATCACGTCAAAATAATTATCAAAAACAGAATTCGGAATCACTTTGATTATAACAGAGTGCAGTGTTCATGATGATGGACAATACGATTTATTAAATCCAAATATCAATGTAGTTTTGCATATGTACAATGCAGGTCATGCATATCCTGAAAGATGTTTAAAAACCTCGTGATTATTTCGATCGCGATGACAGTTTATACAATTTATGCTTCTAAAAATTAATAATTATAATGCCAATCTTCATATCTCATAAATGATGAAAGGTACTAAACTACTAAATCAAAACACTTGTTGGTCTTTTATATTTTAATACAAAAAAATATGAATCGGGTTAGTCAATGTAAATTTTAGTCTTCACTATTCGAAAAATTTAGGAACAGCAAGTTCATATTAGGAAAGGTATATAACAAATATAACATTAATATTGGAACTAAAAACAAGACATGTATAGAATCAAATTAACAAAGTGAATTTATAAATTTGGCCAAATCCCTTATAGCAAATTTCGTTTTAGACATAACAATAGTAACAAAGAACATTTAATTTAATATATATTTATAAATATCTTTACTTCTTGTATTAATAAATAATATTCTTTAATTTTTGATATTTTCAGAAGTGAATTTCATTCATAAATTTTAACAGAAATTTTTCAATTCACAACAACCAGATTCAAATAACATTGAAACAATCGGTGAATTAGACAATTAGATGTTTGTACAATATTCTGGATCCATACGATCTGCCTCGTCCGATATGTTTCCATCATATACATCAAATATGCTCAATAAACTTTACTATACAAGAATAGAATCATAAAGAACTTGGCATATATCATGGACCAGCGTGAGGCTATGTTCCGTTCTTTAATAATAAGAAAACTTTAATCGCAGACACAAACAGACTAGAGTTTTCCGTGTCAACTTAAAAGAACGAACCACGACGATACATAACCTAACTTAAACTATAGTGATCGTGCATATAGTTTAATAAAATTTACCTGTTCCCCAGTGAGGTTTAGAGTCAGGTTCATATTCGATGCCTTTAAGGCTCTTGGGCGAGAGGGGGTCGATGATGGGTGCGGTTAGGTCGGTGATGGGATATGCCCGGTCCTTCAGGTAAAGGCCATAACGAGAAGGATACAGCCGATCAATGGCGGCTAATCTGTCCAGATGATCTTGCCACGCCTTGTGAGCGTCGAAAGGATCGACGCCGCGACGGATACGCCTCGGCACGTGGTATACTGATAACCAAACAGGTTTATAAAATCATACAATCTAATATTAAAAAAAAATAATGTAAACTGTACATAAGTAAACAATTTTATATATTAAAAATATTCTTCATCCGTCAATAAGGACTTTAAATGACCAAAGGTTTAAAAAAAAAAAAACAAATTAATAAAACCAAGTTTAGGGTAATGAAAAAAACTGTAGAGAATAGAGATGGACTAAAAAATTTGATTAAAGTTTATAATAATCACAACGTATGTTCTTAAAAACAATAAAGAATATATATGTCATCAACACTATATTAATCGTTAGAAATAGCATTGCAAAAGCTTTAGTTATATCATAAGGGTTGTTCGCCATATACATAAATATATAAGATTGTACAGAACTCACCTCTACCACATTTCGAAGACGTCTCGTTAGATAAATTACGATTAGCGTAATATTAACGATATGACAGGGGAGGTAAATGTCGATTAAAAAGAAAACATGTGACCATCTGACAAATGCTGGAAGATCATATCAATGGAGTAGATGAACAATTAATGTATAACATTTATGGTCTTTACAAGTGTAAATGTTGTTAAGTGTAAGAGGTGATTCTTATTTGGTGCATGCAGTAATGATAAATGGCAATACGCATATCAAAGCAAACATTTGTGCCAACACATCGATCTTACGTATCAAAGACAAATACAACATTGATTATGTGATTATTTATATAACGATGAACTATACAGTACATAACTTTACACTACGTAAACACAGCACATGTATAAATTTATACGAAGTTTTCCGGACTTCAGGACTACTGATGTGTGATTTCCTTGAGTTTTAAAAAACTTTATATTAACAGTGTTAAAGGGTTTGTGACTCCGTGTAATGTTAATCGATTTAAGTGTTTAAATTTTAACTTAATCTCCGAGCGTTTGACAGATTCCACAGCAACTTTATATGCGTAAGCTTTATTAATTAAAAATGCAATACAATATTTTATATATATTACTGTGACAATAACTTAAACAATTTAATATTATCTGTCGATGTTTTTGTATAAGATGTAAAAATAGACTGTAACGATATTAAAAAACTTATTATATGAAAGACGTTTTTGAATATTAAACTGCCCCGGAGACTTTCGACACTGAAACAATTAAATTAAAATGCCAATGTTTATCTATCTATAAGTTTATATTTAAGTGTTCTAAGTTACTAACAAATTCAACATTAGACTTATTTATTAAGTTTTATCCTAGGTATATAGTTCTAGAGTAAATTTTAAATTATACTTATTCTAATTTTGTAATTTAAATTGCTAACCATGCAAAGATAAAAATTATTTACGTTAGAATAGTTTACTTAAAATATAATTAAAAAGTGCAAAACGGATAACTCTCGTTATATTATTATTTGTATTACAAGGTTAAGAAATTTTAGTAAGTTTAATAATATATATTCTTTTGTTTATGCATATTATATTTGCAAAAACTGATGAATTTATTTTGATATGGTACTTACTGTATTTATCGGTAAAATTTACATGGTAACTTGCTATTGAATTATCATAAAAATACAATATATCTTTCATACAAAAGCATCGTATTAAGCAAAGAGCAGTAAAAATAATTATTTCCAAATTATATCTTTTTATGAGAAAATAATTTTTTCACATGACATTTTCGTAAAGTTCCTGAATATATTGAAATCTCTTGATGATTGATTAGAGTTAGTATTACACAGTAAATATTTACACAATTATGTTTCATTGTACTGACCTGGCCTGTACCGTTCAAGAGATCTTGGGTAGTTATGGGCGTAGATGGGTCGCGGCGAGTACCCGTAGACTTCACGGTGGACCGGGAGGTAGCGGTAACCGGGGACGGTGATCCTTTCAGCGGCAGCGATGGGATCGTCATAGATCGATTTGGAGTAAGGGTAAGTGGAAAGAAGCTCCGGGAAAATACTGCGACGAGATGGCCTGTACCTCTCTTCGGCTCTGATATCTTCTGAACCTATTAAAACAGAGATTGAAATATTGATATTATATATTTGTCGTTCTTACCAATGTTTTTATTTATGTGCACTACTTTTATTGATTTATATGTATAACGCAATTCTTTTATAATTATATATGCTCAATAGAACTTAAAAATGATAAATACCTTTTAGAGACCGCACAAAGGATTGCCAAAATCTGGCTTTCTTCGACGGCGTCTCATTTCTGCCGATCATTTCTAAATGACTTTTAAACATTTTGTTGTCTTATGTCGTGCTCGTGTTCTGTAAAAAAACATAATAGCTACAGGGAAATGTTATGAATTGAAAGAATTTGAGTGGATCAATTGGAATTATTTAACCTTGACGTTAACGTTTTATTTTTAAATATTCGTTCAGGTGACTTAATCGAGCACATTACCCAGCTCTTCTCTCGTAAATAGAGCAATGACGTGTGCGGAGTTAGTACCGGAGCCGCAAATAGCCGTCGCGATGGCTGGCCGCCGTGTCGAATGGCGGCGGTGTTGGAGATGAGCCAACTTAACATTGTCGAGGAGAAACACAAAAACGACCATTTTTACGAATACTTCATCACTTTTCTATTTTCGTTAGTTTCGACCTTGCCGCAAAATATAACAGATAACTTAGCTGCAAGACACCATTTTAAAACTTAAGTTTTACGTATATATAAAGAAAACCTTCAGTCTTCAGAGTTTAGTCTCAAGTTAACTTGAATGTAAGTATATTACACAAACTCTCATTTTAAGAACTGTAACAGGCCAACATCCTAAATGCCAGCCAATAGTGAAAATAAATTTTCAGTATTTTTTCTTTCCATATTGAAATTATTATAATTTTTTTTTAAATATCGTAATCAAATAAAAAATATTTTGTCTCATGTACTAAAAATATTTATGTATTAAATTCATCGTAAATTAAAAATACTTGAAACGTTATTAACCTATGTTTATCAACATTAGTTCCAATGTTGAAATTCCGGTCAAGTTTGAAGGCCAATGTCGAAACATTTTTAATTGATACCTTTTATAATAATTATATATATAAAAGAAATATATAGATAAACTTTCAGTAAGTTTGTTATATTTTACAAAATGCCAGATTGCGAAACCGTTACAAAAATATAGGCGCGTCGATTTGGCGGGATCGCAAATTTGGCGCGGGATGGGTGCTCCTAAAATAGCAACGCACAGGGTCGTATCGGATTCACAGCATTCCACTATCTCGCCTATTGATACTTACAGGTGGATAAGGGGTTTACATTTATCGATATATCAATCATATCTAGAAAAGCATAAATTTAATACTTTATATCCAATTCATTACTTAATCTATTTTCAAATGTATAGCAAATAAAATTTACTCTAACCAAAAAATTACATTCATAAAAAAATTCTGCTGAAATTGTGAGATTCAATTACTTTCTTTTGGGGAGCCATGTATTTCAGCCGTGGACATCAATAGATTGATCACAATACTTCGATAAGTATCCATTGTTTGCTATACTTACCTGATTAGAGTTTTACATTTATTATTAATTTTACTACATATTATATGTATGGTATAGATTGAAAATTTATGAGTCGTTACAGACTTCATCATAATGACTGAATATATTTATTGTAAGTAAATGACATACCGGAAAAAAAGAGTTACCCTTTTAAGACAATGCCTTATTTCTAACGAACACTCGCGAAAATATACGCTATCGAACTTTTCGAGACCCCGACGAGCGAGCGAGATGAAAGTACTATTACGTAATATTAAAGTGAGACAAAAACACGCCCGTGACAAAACTCGCGTATCGGGGGGGTGTTAAAGCACTCGCGGGGTACAATGGCGGTCCGCGGGTCCTTACCGTTTAAAATAATGGTCGTAATATGTTTGGCGGTGTGTAGTCGTGGACGAGCCGACGTCGAGTGTCGGACCGGGGCGGGCGCGCACTGGCGACGGGCCGCTCGCCACCGCCTCAGCGCGCCCGCCCCCGCTCGTGTCCCGCCGTCCGTGAAAACCCGCTCAGGTCCTACCGCCCGTGGAAACCCACCCAGTAAACATTCCATTACATTGATGCTATTCAGCTTTATCATACACTATTGTCAACCCACACAAAAAAATAGATACAATTCTTTTTCATTTCCCAACTATTTATTATTAAGTACCTGTTTTAAATGAATTTAAAAAAAAAATTGTATAAGACGTAAGTTCTTTTCTATATAACAGAAATTTAAATTTATAATTTAATTTAGGGCCACAATTTACATTTGTTGCTTTATCCAATAAAATTACACCTTGTTAAACTACGTGAAATGTGTTTAAAATGCAGCTTACAGATTTCGATCGAAATAGTTCTAGCGTAGGTGTTAGTGATTAAAATCTCCCACACATATTTATCAAACTGTGGTTCTGAACTGAAATAGTTCCAGCACACCTGGATTTATGAACAAAATGATGACTCAAGAGTTGATTAAAAACTGATCTTCTGCTTGTACAGACAATTTTAGTTAGTTTAATTTTAATTGACTTCATTATTATCTAGAAATACAAAGAATACTTAAATAACTTAGTTGTATTAATTATTTATACACTTTAATGATTTGCATGTAAAAGTATTTTGTCGAAAAGACCATTCTAAATAAAAAGAAATCTATAACACATGAACAGTCAAAATTAAAAGTACCTGTTATTTTCTTGCATAAGGCTATTGTTGTTTTTAATGTTAAAAGGGGTAGTTCTTTTCTGTGTCTTAAAGAGGACTAGTGAATTTTTTATTTTAATATTTTATGGATATAAATAACTATGACCTATTAACATAATAATTTCCAATGTTGTTTGTTGCTGAATAATTCTGTTTTACTTTAAAGTACTAAAGTTTGCACAATTAGAATTATTTGGTTACGTTAAAGTCGTAGATTAAAGCAATTTATTACTTGAGAATTGTAAATTAATTGTAGACTAAATTTAAACAATCCTTATGTTTTGCAAAGTGTATGTTATGAAGTAAACAAATTATCAGTATTTAGTAGGAATTGCTTGCAATTGCAACGATTACAAATGTATGTATATCGGTCCGGATTGAAATATGATCGCAAGCGCAATTTTTTTAACACCTCTAACAATGATTTATTGACGATTATACGATTTCCACCTAATTATCTTCTTAACAAAAAAAAATTGTAAATACTACGACTAAATTAGTCGCAAATTAAAAAAATCAAATATAACTTTATTATATTGATATTTGCACCCCACATCCGTTTACTAAAATATAAGATTTTTCGTTGTCTTTTAAAAAAGTTTTCTACTGTGAAAGTGTTGAATTATTTATGATAAAGCTCGCGTTTCATAGCGGATGCTGGTTTGCCTAAAAATTGATGAATGTTTGTTTTTCAACAAAATCTGGCGCATAATCAACGAACCCAGAAATAACTTGTGATTTTACTTAACGACTGGAAACAGATTTATATTGTTGGTAGTGTTTTTTTCAATCCACCTATCTAGCTATTATCCTCATTATGTAAATCTAGCGCTAAACAATAACCTTGTTTAAGTTGTAAGCATAAAAAAATCTAGAGTATTTTGCGCGAATACTCTTCATCGTCCATGGCTATCATTATCATGATTTGATTTGAAATTATGGTTATATTTTGGCCTATAACTCATGAAAAAAATAACATGTATTTTAAAAAGTTATTGCAAACACCACAAAACTTTATAAAGTACGAGTATAATACAAAACTACGTATTTTACACTATTCCTTCTTTTGAAAATCAAAACAATAAAAAAGGGTACTAAAAATATTACATCGAAGTTTAAAATCTATTATGTTATGTTCAATGTAGTAGTTTTAGTTATAAAAGGCATATTCTCTCTAATAGTTTAATTAGCTACAATGCCTTTCAAAATTATACTCAAAACTATGTCAATTATTTTAGAGCGAGGAATAAATCAAATAAACAATAGATGAGATTAAATTATAATTTATTAACTAAAAGAAATGTAAAAAGGATATCGTTTTCATTTAAAACATTAGGGTCCTTTTAGAGAAAACGGTACTCACGGTAATTATTTTCACTCCTTTAAGTGAAATTTGATTTAATGGTAGTGTATATTTGAAGACGACACTAGCACTCAGTACGCACGGACGACTACAAACTGCTACGCGGCGCCGCTACGCAGCGGTCGTTGAGAGCGCGACACACACTTGACCGCCTTTTCTTCTTAGGTTATGTGTAATGCTTCCATATTATTACCCGATGTTATTTATCTTACGTCATATTCATAACGATATTTCAAAAAATTTATAATATTGGCGGTAAGTTTCTGTTGCTGCAGATCGTCTAGATAGGTACCACCGCAGCTCCTATTTCTGCCGCCAAACAGTAGTGTGCAAACATTGCTCTAGTCCGATTTGAAGAGTGCTATAGCTTGTGAAATTACTAGGGTAATAAGACTTAACATCCTATGTCTCAAGGCGACGAGCACAATGTTGTGCTGTGTGTTAAAAATATGATTAAAAGTTTTTTCGGGTTCGTGAGCGTTAAAGGTGGAGGACCACATTGTCCACCAAACGAACCCGGGATAAACGACAAATACAAGGTAGTCTAATGCTTGTCCTACCAACGCGAGGGTGCCGAGGAAGGCTACCCTTCTTGGACGTGCTTTAGGCGTAGTACCGAGAGTCATCAGTGCTTAGTAGGAAATCCCCGATTGCTAATATTGTAAACGTCAATCGATTGTTACAATTCAAACAATAAAATACGTATAAGCAATCCAAAAATCTATTTGAATAACATTGAAAATAAAAATGAAATCACATAAGTTTTAATACTCTAAGTTATGTTTATAGTGCAGATATTAATTACTTGTTAGATGAACATAACATAATATGAACAACCAAATTAATATTCTAATCCCTGGCTCTTCTTCGTTAGAGTATGTTGCATATCCTCGAAACCTATGCCATGTACAAACCGGTTTCTTCACGATGTATTATACAGACAACCTCAAGTCAATCCCCCATGGATAATTAAAAATTATTCTTTTTACATTATTTTACTAGAGAAAACATAATGATATACTTTGATTTGTTTTTAACGCAAAGCTTATAAATTTATCCATAAATATGTCAACTAAATTAATATCCAGAGCACATATTTATAAACAGCCTTGAAGCAAAAACTTTTTCGTTTATTAAATGAGTAAACATTTTATTACCCGAAGATTGCTGTCTAATTTTCGAAATAGTAAATAAGAAATGTATACATATATATGTATGGGAAGCTTTGCGAGATTGACACATATGTAATGCCCTGACCGAGTCCGAACACGGCACAATGGACTTTTGCCAGCAGAAATATTGTAGATGTTCGTTTGTGGGCGTGGGAGTGTTGACTTTGACAGGTTTACAGATAGACAAGAGGAGGCCTGTGACTTTTAAATATTACTTTGAAAAACGCCTGACTCTATTAAATCAGCTTTTACAAAAACGCGCACCCTATAATATAAGATTATAGCTAAATGTTTATCGTATTACTTGAAAGAACACTCTAGGCTGCCAATTGTACCAAAGGATATCTATTTTATAATAAGATCTACTCCGAGATCTACTTTATAACAAGATTGTTTTAGAAAACATAGTTATCGTTATAAACTATATATCGTTATAAATACAATGTACGGGTAATAGGGAACTGATGCCGGAAACCGTCTAGGTAGATAACCACAACGCCTAATACTGTGTTCCGATTTGAAGGTCTCTGTAGCTAGTAAAATTATTGGGATGATGAGATTAAACATCTTATTTCTTAAGTGTGTGCGGCGAGCACAATGTGGTGTAGTATTAGCCATTCCAACTAGCGCCAGAAACGTAGCGTTCGTCTCGTCGCTTCATCGTCATCATCATTATTTTCAGCCGACAGATTGCCTCCCCCAAAGATCTCGACATCGATCGATCCTGCGCTGCTTGCATCCAGCTGCTTCCCGCAAGTTTCACCAGATCGTCGCACTATCTGGTGGAGGTCCTGCCAACACTACGTCTTCCGGCACGCGGTCGCCATTCGAGGACCTTAGTGCCTCACCTGCTATCAGTCCATCGAGCGATTTTTAAAAGAATTATTTAAATGGCTTCTTTTACACGGGACCGTATAAGTTGGTACCATCACATACTCTGCCGCCGAACAGTACTGTGCAAACATTACTGTGTACCAATTTAAAAAGAACTGTGCTCTTAAATTTACTGGCTCGGCTCATCGCTTATTTATATAAAAACACTACCGTTGAGTAAACTCTTACTTTGTTATAATTTTGTAATCAATTCAATGTTATATATTTTTAGTAGCAGAATAAAACGATTCTTATTGGTTAACAGTAATTAATCTATACATTCTGTTATATACTAGACGATACATTGTTTTGTTTGAAATTAAGGTGATTATTTATGATTATACAATTTAATATTGAGGTGCGTCACAACTTCCCGCCGCCAAAGAGCTAAATGCCAATTACTGTCTCAATTTGTAGCGTGTCATTAACTAAAAATCGTTAGTTAATGTCACTATAACATTATACACTAACACTATTAATTATAGAACTTTATATATCATATACCTTTTGATTATATTGACTTTCTAACATTCGCGTAGGACGGTAAATAATCATAAATTTAATTTGAATAAACATAAAAAAGTTTTCAGAAAATATTTTCAATTAGTTGGGTGTAAGGGTTCCCGCACAACAACTCACGGGACTCAAACCAACCTCACCTGGTCGTGGTGCACCCTGCTAATCAACATACGTAGCTTTGCTTCCTGCCAACACACATTGGGCCAGCGTGATGGGAAATGGCCGGATGGAAACCGGAGGCCATGATGACTATATGTGGAGATCTTTGGGGAAAGCCTATATCCAGCGGTGAACATTTATCGGCTGAGGATGATTATAATGAACAACCATTTCGAAATTTGATTTATATTAGTACTTTATTAAAAAAATTATCATCATCATCATCAGCCGATAGATTTAAACTGCTAGAAGTAGGCCTTCTCCAAAGATCTCCACATCGATCGGTCCTGCGCTTCCCCATCGGCCGTCAATCTTTCGAGCAATGTGCCCTGCCCACTGCCATTTAAATCTTGCAAATCTTTTAGACTATGTAGGTGATCTTAGTTCTTCTGCGAATTTCATCATTTCTGATTCGATAGCGCAGAGAAACTCCGAGCATAAACCTCACCATTGCCCTTTGAGTGACTTTGAGCCTTTTTATAAGGCCCATAGTAAAAAAATACTGTTATTATATTCCTATGCTAATTTGTGATCCTAATAAATATTATACAGTGATCAATACACGACTTTATATAAATGTCAAATGATCTAATTGCGATATATTAGTGAGATTTATTCATTGTAATATTGTGGAGTGTGGAGACTCGGGACATGGACGAAAGTAAAGTACTAGTTGTTTTCGTTATTTGTAGCTGTTTGTAGCCTTAGCTATAAATTACAAATTACTTTAATAACATTTCTAATTGGATCATAAATTAGATCGTGATATTTGCGCAGATGGTATCATGAAATTATAACGTGTGGTTAAGTATCATTATTAATTTTTACTCGTAATATTATAAATATCTTCATTCTCATTATAGGTCAGAAAGTTCATTTGTAGCACTGTGAAGTTTTATGTCCCGTACAATGTAAGACCTCGGAGGCAATAAAGCAGTTTTGTTTCACATGCTTGCTTTCCTAAGACAATTAATATATGATTTTTCCTACTAAGATAATTACTGAAAAAATAATTTATAAATAGCATATTTTCGCATGTAATTGTAGGTTCGATAAAAACGACTGTGATTTTATGAAGAATAAATGATAAACTAGTAATCTAATTTATAACATTAAATGAAGATGTGTTTTTCTCTCATATAAAATTCTCGGGAACAATAAAGTTTCCGAATCGCTGCCAATTAGGTACCAAAGAAGATGTAGTGATGGTATGCTCCTCACAAGCTATTCTGACGATCTGGTGAAGGGGAACTCTCGAATACGGGGAGCACGAGACGTATAGGTGTGTCGAGAAGTGAGCGACTATTGCCTGATGATTTCATACCAATAATAATCTTAGAAATATAACTTTCTTAATGGTGATATTCTCAAAAAATTCTGAAAAACATTACGATATTCTCCGTTTCAAGAGTCTCTGTTTGTTCGATCGATCGCCATCACACAGGCGTCACTGAAACGAAAATAACCGCGCGTTTCGCATGTTATTGATCTAAATCATCTCGTACCGCGAAATGAAATGCACTTGAATTACATCTATAAAATTAAACAACATTGAAATGTGTTTGTAAAAGATACATTACAGCTTTTTGCTTTAATTCGCATTAATGTTAACAACAATAAATAATACTATTAAATACAATACTTTCCTATTTAAAGTTTAGTTTTTAATTTTTATTCAGCATTACAATGGAATAACAGGGATTGCTACTTAAAAATATTCAATGTCATGCAATAATAGCGATGATGAAAACTGGCACTGGCAATATTTACGTCCATAGCTTAACAGCTAATCAAACGCTTCCGGCCACCAGTTTCATTGATGCACAACAATAAACTTTGATTTATTTTATTGCGACGTTAAAATCACGAAGTTGTCAAACTGTGTTATAACATTCATTCACAGTACATATGTAATATATTACAGTACGCAATTATTTGTGTATATTACCTGGCACTTGCATTGTCATCGTTTGATAATTTCAATTTGTACCAAACATCGGCTTGATTCGATATTCCTACTATATATATATTTATTTATTAATTCTTACGTTGCATGATTAGGGTACACAACAGGCTTAATGCTTTAATAGCATTTTCTATCAGTCATCCTTGGGAGGCAAGAGATATTGTAGGTAGGTGCAAGAATAACATAGTACATACTTTATGTAGAATACCTACAGAAAAAAGGTTAAAAAATCATTGTTTATTGAAACTACCACGACCTACCTACCACTAAATATTAAAACAGTTAATGAAAATAAGCAAATGCATTTAACGTAAAACATGCACTGAATTTACTAAAGAATTATAGCAAGATACGTCAGATAGACTAGAAAAGATTCGGATTAGAAAAACATCAGAATACCCAGAATTCTATCTAATTTCTATTTAATCTATCCTGCGAGCTATTTCAAAAAATATGTTTTTCAAAGATTGTAATTAATAAAAATAGCATTTTGCAAGCAACACCGCAATAAAGCCAACAAGGGACAGATCCGCTCTGGTGTGTTGTCTACAGATTTAATTTTCTAACAGTCAAACTACTCCCGGACGTCATACATAGGTCATGGGTGTCAAAACATCAGCAAAAAATCTGATGTCACCACTAATCGTCACGTGTAAGAATATCCAACTCTATTATGGTAACAATCAACACAGTACAAATCTAGAAGCCAACGACGAACCGGATATATGAACATCATTTTACTTACACTCTGAATGTCCGTTGCTCTAGCAACGTATGACGTAAACAGTAAAGCGTGGGCGGTCAGTACAAAACAGTGGCAGTGATGGTCGTTTCTACCAGTTTAAGAGATCCACCTTTCCCCTCCCGAACGAACCAAATTGGATAGCAAAAGGGGCGGTTTACGAAATGTCGGGGGTCAAATAATATAAGTTGTTAGGTGTCTGTAACATTATATCGTCCGACCTTGCTACGAATAGTGTCCGCCTACGCGCTTGCTCTGAAAATGATGCGCAGACGTTTAGGTATATATTGATTTAGTAGCATAAACACAATTTGTAAGACTTTTATTAAGTACGCTTCTTATTTGTAGTTGCCTTTCATAACAGTTAATGTCTAAAACAATAAACGAATGGGACTCGCCAATGTGGACATTGTCATAGAAGGATCTGTAAATAGAGAAATTTTATTATTCATTTGTCATTTTATCATCATCGTCGGCTAAATGACGGTCATTGCTGGACACAGACATTCGTCATAAATTCCACATCGCTTGGTCCTACGCTTTCTGCCTCTCTCGTATTCCCGCGATATACATCAGATCTTGTGTCTTTCTTACGGGTGCACTATATTTTCCATTACGCAGCCGTCATACAAGGACCCACTTGACGTCACTCCTTCAACTAAGTCCTGCTCATTATCAATTAAGAATAGAAATCACTTGTGCCGTCGTCAGTGACTTTAGTTTATCTATAGGTTTATTTGGATTTGATCGCACAGAGAGGTTTCTATCTCCTAGGTAGTTGTGTGCTTTTTAATAAAGCATACAAAAGTAGTAAGTAGCTATGGTTCAATTTCATACGTTATTACTGGTAACACAAAATTAAAGATATTTAATCATCAGTCACCGTGGTGCTGAGACGACAAATGTTGTATAATATCCCCAGCTGCCCAGCCGAGTTGGTCTCAGCGATAAGATCACTTCTTTTTTGATGTACTTACTTATTTACCATTTAATTATAACACACAACTTCTTTGTTCAACTTAAACAGTCGACAGGATATTTATATAATTTGTTGACTGTTATAACTGTAACGTAATATAAACTTTATAGTAATATTATATTCATGTAGATAAACAGGGTGTAAGGGTTCCCGCACAATAACTCACGGGACCTAAGCCAACCTCACCTGCTCGTGGTGCACCTTGTTAATCAACAAATGAGGCTCTGGCTCTTACCAACCGGCATTGGACCAGCGTTTTGGGAAATGGCTCAATTCCCCATATACAAACGCCTACAAACGACTGAAGGTCGCGGGAAGCCGGCAGCGGCTGCGGGCAGCGACTGCGGGCAGCGCAGCACCAATTGATGTTGAGATCTTTTGCGGTAGGCCTATGTCTAATAGTGGGCGTTTATCAGCTGATGATCATAGAGTAGAAAAGAAAAGTCCATACAAACTCCAACTAACCACGAACTCTAACCAAATAACTCTATTAAACGCCTCCAATAATAAACTTTCAGATCCTATTATTTCCTTATACCATCATATTAATAATAGTTATTAGATATAATAAACATAAACACCTTCAAACAAACAAGAAGTGTAGAGGACACTCCTTGTAACTCAAACATATGGATAAATTTGACCATTCCGTTTCAATAATCAAATATAGAAAACTGATGAAAAATACATACAGATAAAGGTATTAGTTTGCTTAAAGCAGTAAATCTTCACAAGAATCGAACGAATAAAAAGACCCTCAAGGAAACTCCAAGGCATCCGCCTTCGAACTGATTGTTCGAGACTTTTTGAAGCGGCCGGAAGCGCGTCAGTGTATTGGACAGTTGTAGATGGCGCCACAATAGAAAACTTGTGCGGATCCCTCGAAGAAGCCGGGAGCTCCGTCACATCCGGATTGGAATTCTGAGCATAGAAATGGCAAAATTACACATTGTTACATAAAACTTTTCTAGCGTAATGCTCTCTGCTCAAAGCGTTCACTCAATAATTCTCGAAGCACTTCCTTTCAGATGTTCGGTAAACAGAAATGTTGATATGCTATTTTCATGTTCACAGAGTTTAGGAAACATTCAAAACACATAAATTTCCCATTCAAAGTTGTTATAAATATTGCTATAAATTACATAATTCATTGTCAGGGCGATTTTGCTTTAATTTCTGTTTACTTACGTTTGACTTTTAGAATCGATGAAAATAAAGAGTCAGAAAACATCCGGCGACAGTTAAAAACATACGTAAATATACTGTACATTTGATTATTTCAATTAATATTAACGAGCTGTTAGTTCTAAGAATTGAACTGTTAGATTTGAAATAGCAAACCTAACACTACCACAAAAGCAAATAAGATTTTTATTTAACGCTTTGGTTTAGATAGCTGTGTATAGAATTGCTTTGAAGTTAATGAGAGGTTTGGCATAACAACAAACGTGTAGAAACTTTATTGCTCTATCTTTTTACGTGTATATATTTCATTCTGTTCTCAATTGTAAAACTAAATAAATATTATAAAATACTTTAAAGCTGTAACGTAAGCTAAGAATCGATAAAAAGTAAAATATAAATTAATTTTAAAATATTTAAATCAAATATAGAAATAGATCTACTTTTTAGTACTATTTAAATTTTTGTTAAATGTTAGTCTGTGCTTTAATTACTAATTAGTTTTTATTACACACAGTCATATTTTAAAATGTTTTATATTTTCAAATCGTATATTATGGATGTATTTTTTTAACAATTTTTTTCCATTTTTTAATAAAGTAAAAACAAGAATTGTGTTGCATATATTAAGTTACGATGAGAAATAAAAAATACTTCTATATTCTTTGTTGAATAACCAGAGCCACCTAGCATCGTTTAAATGAAACTGTAATAAAAAACTCATTTTGTTAATAAATAGTTTTCGCACTCTCTGTCTCAATTTTCAACATATTTTTTGGTTAACGTTAAGTCTTAGTTAACTCTTTTTTTAAATCCTTCATATAATACAACATTTAAAGAAAATAAATTTAGTACAACTTAACTGTTTATTCATATATATTTATTTGTCAAAATCTTAACAGAATTATTTGTTAATTTCTATTGCAAAACATCGGAAAATATGTTCATATACTTGGATTACTTATTATATTTAAGTCCTTCATCAACATTTGACGGTTGCTCTGATGTCACAATTATTCAATTTTATTTAACACGTTGTAAAGTCTATACGCTGTTAGTGAACAAACACAGTTCTATCGTGAGGGATGTACGGCAAACATTTGTACGCAGACAGGGTGGGGCAGTTCAAATGTTTGCCGTACGTAGTCAGCGCTGCCGCTCACCGCTCGCCGTCACCAGCACCGACCGGCGTTTCGCATTCTCACAACGTTGTTTATTTTACATTACGGTAATGGATGGGATAATTGCACTTTGTAAACTTAGATAGTTCTATAAATTGTTAGCAAGAATAATAAATATATATATATATGTTATGATGTAGTTTTTCTACAGGTAGTAGATGGCTGTTATCAGTGACTGAGGTACCAACGCAGCTCCAAATTCTGTCATCAAACAGTAGTGTGTAAACATTACTGTGTCTAGTTTGAATGAAGTTGTAGCTAGTGAAATTACGGGGGTAACAAGACAACATATCAAAGCGACAAGCATGATATGGTGCCATCTACATCATCATAACCAGTGTCACGTCGTTATGGGCAGTCGCATTACTTAACATCAGGTGAACGCCTAGCTCGTCTCATCGCTTTGTGGAATATAAAAATATATACTTATTGAACAACAACTCACACAATAAAATACATTTTTTTTTTGTGTGACGGATTATTATGGACAGCTAATTATGAATACTAACACAAATACCGTGAATATACTTATTATAGGTAATCGCTAATAAATAGCATAAGTAACATAAGACTCTCATGAAATACCAGTATAAAATTGTTGTACAATGCTGGTTTTACAAAGATCTTGCATTTAAATTATAGGTATTGAAGAATTCTTTTATGTGTTATTTAAAACCCGGTTGTTCTTAAAGTTTTTATCGGTAGTAATTACTTAGTATTGGTCGTTTGTGTTTATTCCTCCTTTAGTGTCATTTGCGTCTGGTTTAAGTATTAGGTCCTTACATATGAAATTAGCGTTTTGTCATACTGACCACTTTGATCTGAAATATCTCCTCTTTGGTTAAAAACTCCAAATTAAAATTTATAAATTAATTTAGCTGGTACATTTGAGTTTTGAAAACAAACATTCATTTGTTTTTTCCTCATTATTTTGTCGTGTCGCTTTAATATGCGATAATCCGCACAATGGAAAATATGAAATATCGGTATATTTACGAGTACGAGTTCTACCGTGGCACCAGTGCTCCAGAAACAGCTTAAAGGATTAATGATGTGTCCGGCGCTGATGTCGCAAAAAGTTTTTGGTTTCAACCCTTTCGTCCTGGAAATTTCGATGTTCAGAATCAACCCCGTGGATGGCCGGAGACCAGAGTGGAAAATGAAGAATTAAGGGCTATTGTGGAAGCGGATCCATCACAAAGCACTTCAGAGATAGCTGGAGGCTTCGGGATAAGTGACAAAACTGTATTAATCTACTTGAAGCAAATCGGGATAGTAAAACAACTTGATCGATAGGTACCTCATGAATTGAGTGAATCGAACTTGCAAACACGCGTCGACTGCTGTGTTACTTTGCTCAACTGACAATAATGAAGGGATTTTAAATCGAATCATTACTTGTGATGAAAAGTGGATACTGTACGATAATCGGAAGCACTCGTCGCAATGGCTGAACCTGCCCTTAACGAAAATTGACTCAGAAAAAGTTACTTGTGAGTGTTTTGTTGACTAGCGGCGGTGTCGTTCACTACAGCTTTCTAAAATCTGACTAAACGATTACGGCAGATAATGATGATGGCAGAATGAGCTACAATTGGAATGTCTGCGACATAGACTATACTCCCCGGACCTTGCCCCAACAGATTACCATTTTTTCCGATATTTGGACAACTTAGTACAAGGAAAAAAATTTAACTCCGATGCGGCAGTTCAATCCGCCTTCAAAGAGTTTATTGAATCTTGCCCAATGGTTTTTTTAGTAAAGGGATCAATGAACTACCTATGAGATGGCAAAAGTGCATAGATAACAACGGTGCATATTATAATTCATTAAATATATTTTCCAAAAAAAAAAAAAAATTGGCGTTATATTCCTCCCGTACAAAACGCCAATTTCATATGTAAGGACCTAATATATAAAATTGTTATTAAAGGGGTATTCTAATCATTATCGTTACCACTCTAAATGGTGTCTAAACTCTGTATTATATAAACATTGTGAGCGTTGTTCTTGGTTTTCTAAATGAAATCTGGGTTTAATTTTCATAAAACCTCTCAAATAATTACACACGTGATTATTATTTAAAATTATACACATCCTGGAAATGGCTGCAGCACGAGAATGCTTTCATCAAACCATACAATACACAAGATAATTATTAAACAACATTAGCGCAACATAAAACAATCATCGTATTCGTAACAGTCGGAACATTGTTAAATAGGGAAACGAAATATGGAAAAATGAGTTTTATTGTGTACGGATATAGTTTGAAATGATTTGTTGATTTTACCGAAGTAAAGTTTGTTTTTGTTATTGGCAACAAACGGCAATTGTTGTAGGGTGTAATTCAAAGATGGCGCAGCACGCGTTGCGCTCGTGTCGGAAGCGACGTCCGGAAGCGCGGGAACGCCACCCTCCGCCGACGAAACAATACTATCGTGTAAATTGAAATAAATTGATGCACTCGCATTATGGTGTTAAACAACAAACTCTACTGATCATTTCTCAAGGTGTTTAAAATTGTGAAAGAAGTTTTCCTACTATAATTGCCGATTTTTTAAAAAAGATGACTGGAGTACTAAGGTAATGATAATGAAATTGAAAAAGGTGGTAAAAATTTCAGCTTTGTTCTCTGATCTTAAATATACATCAGTAAAGTACTTACTTAGCCATAGTAAATGAACGTTTAATATTTGTTCGTGTTGTGTCAACGTGTCTTTATGATTATTCTTGTTCATGTAATGTGGTGTCCCATAGTTCGATATCAATGTAGTATTATGGAACGCCTGGCTAGTTACCAAACACATATTGTCAATTTACTGTAACAACATTGCTATGGTCTTATAGTTATACATACATATGAGATATTATGAGCGAGCACGTTTCATCTTTAGCCTCAATATGATTTACACCATATGACTCTTAGGTTAAACGTGAACGTATTATAGATAACTTTTTTTGGAAATATAGTAAATAAATAGTTTATTTTGCGTTGTATCCTACTTTATTATAATAAGACGCGCAATCATTGACTGTTTTATTAAACTATCATTTATTTAATAATTGCTGTAAACATTGCCACCGAGCGCAATTAAAAAATCCCACGGGTATAGTAAAAAGCGTCAGGGCGAGGGTGTCAACCCACGCCCTGTGGACTCGTCGCGCTAATTATGCAGCAGTTCTCACAATTATCACTGACACTACGACCCCTAACAACAATTGCAATAAGTGTTATTATTCTTATCAACACCTTTTTATCTTACTTGACTTGAATATTGACTCATCACAATATTTTTTTTGTATCTTTTCTTAGAGGTATCTCACATTAGATACTCTTTCGCTACAGAAACAGCGAAAATATTATGCCGAACTCTTAGCAGCTAGAATCGCAGTGTCAATCTCAAAGTTTTTCTTTGAGCTACAGAAGCTTTCGCACATTACCGTAGACGTAACTCATGTCTGTCGTTTATTTTTCTTCGCAATTTATTGATGCACTAGCTAAACACGGCAGAAGTTCTACTGCCTGTATTCATTTAAAAATCTTTAAACAAACCTGACATTATATTAGCGATGACACAGAGTCTAGCCTTTAATATGGACGTATGTATTAACTATAACCGGTTTTTAGCTTTGTAATGAAAAAGAAATTATTTTATTACATGAAAAAATCCATTTAAAAATTAAAGAGACAAACATCAATAAAACAATTCCAAATGCAACTATCCGGCGTGCTCTGATTTCGAGATGACAAATTCGCGTCGGAAGTGATCCATTTCGCCGGGAAGCGGTGCGCAGGAAGTCGATTCGCCGACCGCGAACGTCGGCGCCATTGTAAGAGTGGGTTGTTGTTGTACAAAATTATCCTTTTCATTATGCGTAACAAAAATTTTAAATTTTTTTTAAATTACCTGAAATGAATGAGTAGAAAAATACGTCAACCTGATGGTAAAGAATAAGTCGATTAAATATGTTTAGTTTGCCAACGTAATAACACGACAGGTCCTTTAGGACACAATTAAGTTTTTACACTTGACATAATTTTATTCATAAGAAGTTACGTATTGTCCAAGTTCTATATAAATAAGTTGTGTGGCAGTGTCGAAAGTGTTTAACCCCAAATATCAAATGCCTTTCATAAACCATACCATATACAATTTTTTACATTTTATTATATTGAAAATAGTACACGTAATAAAATGTGTTTGAACGTCATCGAAAAGCAGAAAAAATATAGTTACTTTAGAAACTATGTTATTGTCTAACGCAATTTCAAACAGAAATCGTTATTATTTTAAATGAAAAATGCATTTCGCTTTACAATATTTACAGAAATATATACACAGACCACAATCTCTAATAGTCTAACATCTGCCGATAGCGTCCCGCCCTTATCCACATCTGCACATGTTTAGAAAACTACTTAGATAAAGTTAGAAGATCACATAATATAAATTAAACAACCATATTGACAAAAGTAGGGGCGTTGCGAATCCAACCGAAGATACCATCGCTTTAAAACAGTTTTGGGGTCGCGTGTAGGCCAGGTGCAGTACCAAAGTCATCTCGAATGACAAATTATCTTTTTGTATGAGGCTCAAACAATTTTTTCGTACGCAATAAAACGATGACAATTGCCTGACTAACCTTTTACATGATTAATTTTTTGTCTTCTGTGATATGAAATCAATGTGAAAAAGGAGAATGATACATAATAGTAAGTAATAGAATTGTTTAAATTATGAAAATAAAGTCAATGAAATATTAGTTCTTTTTATTTTTCTTTACTCTACGAAGTTACTAGACGAGCGCGACGTTCACCTGATGGTAAGTGACACGCCCGCCCATGACAATGTGGCGCTAGTTAGGATGACAAATACTACATCACATTGCGCTCGTCGCTTCAGACATAAGATGTTGAGACTCGTTACAATAGTAATTACACAAGCTACAGCACCATTCAGACCGAAACACACTAATGTTGGCTCTCTCTGCGAACATTACTGTGTACCTAGCCAAATGGTCTCCGGAAATACGGATCTACCACCAGTAAGACATTGTTTTGACATTATTTTTAGTATGATGTAGATTATGTACTTCGTATGAATTTAAGCAGCATGCTCTTTTTAATAAACGTATTAAGTTTTTTTAGCTTGCTTTATTAAAGCGGTTTAATAATACAATCTTCTACGTGGTAGTATCAGACGTTGTTTCCCTTTCAATTAAGTCCATAATTAACATCGCTTGGAATTCTATTAGCTCCCGTTGTTGCCTTCGCCGCACCGTGAGGCTGACGGCGGCCTAGTTAGCGTGTTACTTACGGACAATTAGACACCTCGTGTTCTCGTGGCTTAATATTGATGAGACAGCGTAATTGATGTCCTACGTATGCAAGGAATAATTCTTAAACATTATTAATGCAATAAATTCGTTGCAAGACACTGCGTTGTAAATCACTTATACCTGATTCAAGTCTTTTATTTTTTATATGATAACATGATAGACTAATATTATCTCTGTAAACCTTTTAATAACGAATTCAGTTTTTATACTCATACCATTTAAATAAAGATCATCAATAGTTTCAATCATCAAAACGTTTTTTACTCATTTCAAGAAATTATGAATAACAAAAATGATGTTTCATGTCTTGAATCCACGAGTGCAAAACGTTCATTGTTATATAGTTTACCGTCAGGTGATAATATTATTAGTCTTATTGCTTATTATATACGATAATTAAATAAATGTAAGAACTACCAAAGTATTATAAAATTTTTGACATAACTCTTCGGCAAAATATATATAGGGTGAAAGGTAATAGGTGTAAAAGATCTGGAGGGGCTAAAGTATAGCTCGTATCCTATCTATCTATGTATGGAATACCCCATCCAAAAACAATGGTTTTGGAGTTATTAATTTTTTAAATATTTTTCAAAAAATTCTCGATTGTCTAGGAAAAAATTCGATGATTTTATTTCTTATTTATTCTCACATAAATTTTAATGTAATAATTATTGTTTTATTTAATTAAATTAATAATCATCACTTAGAGGCTAACTTTTAAATTAGGTTCTTTGAAAGTCGTAAACGTAAAAATAAGGCGTATTATTAACATTTTTATTTAATCTTAAAACAAAATTTTATTTATAAAAAATACATATAAAGCACATTAATAAGTACCTAACTTCAATATCTATCCGACAAGGTATACGAAAGGACATAAAGGTTCTAAAATAAAAAAAAACACTTTTAATAAAACTAAGTACCATGAAATATCAAGCTATAGAGAAACAATAAACAAAAGAGTAAAATTAAGAGCCGGCACGGCATATACTTTTATGAGTTAGACTTTTCTCCGCAGTAGAGTTTTCCTCGCCGAAGATTTTTCCTCGCCGTAGGCTTTTCCTCACAGTAAACTTTTACTCGCAGTAGACTTTCCTCACCGTAGACTTTTCTCCGTAGTATATTTTTCCTCGCAATAGACTTTTCCTCGTAGTAGACTTTCTCGCAGAAGTCTTTTCCTCGCAATAGACTTTTGCTCGCAGTAGACTTTCTCGCAGCACATTTTCGTCATAGTAGACTTTTCTTCGCAGTAGACTTTTCGTCGTAGTAGACTTTTCCTCACAGTAGTCTTTTCCCCGCAGTAGACTTTTCCTCACAGTAGTCTTTTCCCCGCAGTAGACTTTTTCTCACAGTATTCTTTTGAGCCCTGTGAGATGTTCTCTTATTTTGCCAGCAGCGACAAAGATGCGTGACTTTAAATCTTCTAAACAGTTAATTGGTGTTGTGTACGCTAAAGATTTCATGTGACCCCCTAAGTAATAATCGCAAGGTGTTAACTCAGGACACCTTGCGGGCCACGGTCTTGGTCCGCCTCGGCCAATCCATCGCTGAGGGAAAGTAGTGTCTAACCACTGTCTTACGCCGAGACGAAAATGGGCGGAACAACCGACATGCTGGAACACTATTTCTCTTCTGGTTTCCAATGGTATATCCTACAGGTAATAAAAAAATGATTTCGAAGAAAATCTTCGTACATCACCCCATTTAAATTGTTGGGCAATAAGACTGGGCCTATCAAGTAAGTATGAATTATGCCCATCCATACGTTTATGGAGAATCTTCGCTGATCAGCTCCTTCTCTAATCACGTGGGGATTTCCACGTCGCAGAACCCAATAATGACAATTATGAAAATTTGTTATGCCGTCTCTGTTAATCTTCTATTCATAAGTCCACAATATTTTGGTGAGAAAATTATTATTTTCTAAGTCTGCATGCAGCATAAAACGGCAGAAGTCTCCTCCTTGTAGGGTCCCACCCAAAGGGTTCCCGCTCTGGCGTGGCGGAGTGGCTCAGTAACCGTGGCGGGGTCGCCCACAGTGAAGCGAAGAGAAACCCACCCGGCCGACCCGCGGCGGAGGGCCGGCCCGAAGGGGCCGCTCCAGCTTAGAGCACCGGCTGGAGCTCAGAGGAGCGGCTGGGGGCTGCAGGGGCGGCTTTATACTGGCCTGTGCAGTCGTGGAGGGAATAGCCTCTGCCTCTAATAAGGGGTGGTGGCGGGGCCAACATCGGATTTGCTGTAGGAAAAGGAAGCCAGGAAGAGTTTTTTCTCTTGGCTCCCTTGGCTTCTGGGTGACGGGTTCGGGGGAATCCGTCGCCCGCGCAACTGCAAGAGGCCGAGGATTGGGCGTGCTGCATTTTCCGGCATGCCCCTGTGGAGGTGAAAAGCGAGGGTTCATCCCTCTCTTCCGAGGTGGGGCTGTGAATGCGGCCAGCGCCGGCGGGGTCGCGGATGGTGCGAAAACGTTCCCGTAACCCCACCATGAGGTGACGAGGAGGAACGTCGTGGGGGTTATAGTCGATGCAAGTCCGACGTAACCTGTCCTTGCTCCCGTAAGGACAGGTTACGTCGGACAGGCATCTCCCCCACGTTATAATAATAAAAAAAAAACTTCCTTGCAGGGTCTCTTTCCTCCAGAGCCTGGACCGGTGTATAATGGTAGGGGTAGAGCCTTGCCGTATGCACAGTAAACCACATTTTTCATTGTGTTAAACCCAGCAATCTTGCCACGACTCTGGTTGACGTAGTCCGGTCTATAACAAAATGGTCTATGATTCCTTCTTCCTCTTCAGTATCTTAGACGCGTGGCCTATCTGCGTCATGTCGCCTGTGTTGAATGCTGCCAGTTTCTCTGACGCGTTAATACGCCGCAGCAAACATTCTATGACTTGGAAGGTGACGATTTGGAAAACGTAACTGACGTTCTCCTTGTGCTTGTAAAGAATTTCCAACACTAAGTCCACAACAATATAAAATGTCAGCGTATTCTTCATTATCGTAATCCGCCATTGAAAATAAATTTATTTGGTATGGAAAAGAAAAACTATTCAGAATTAAGAAGACAACGATAATGTACTCGTACGTCCGCCCACGAAAGTAATTAAATTTTAACTGTCGTACTGACTTATTACCTAAAAAGCGTTTTTGTTTCTAAATTTTAGAAACTTTATGTACTTTATTATTATACCTTATATATTATATCTTGTCGGATAGGTATTGAAGTCAGGTATTTATTTATGTGCTTTATACGTATTTTTTATAAATAAAATTTTATTTTAAGAATAAATAAAAATGTAAGTATGATGCCTTATATTTTACTGTCACGAATTTCAAAGAACCTTATTTAAAAGTTTTAGTCTCTAAGTGATAATTATTAATTAAATTTACTAAAACAATGATTAAACAATAACTGTTATATTAAAATTTGTGTAGAAATAAGTAAGAAATAAAATCATCGAATTTTTCCTAGAAAATCGGGAATTTTGTGAAAAATATTTAAATTATTAATAACTCTAGAACCATTGTTTTTGGATGGGATATTCCATATATAGATAAATAGGATACGAGCTATACTTTAGCCCCTCCAGATCTTTTACACCTATTTCCTTTCATCCTGTACATTAATAGTTCTGAAAAAAGGAACTAGGTGGCGTTACATACCCTTAATAATACTAAATTTCTTTCATGATATATTAGTCCTTAAAATGTTTATTTAAAATAAAATTAACATTTTATTAATAATACATCTTTTAAGCCGATATAATATAGTTGGGGCATATTCCCAATTTCTTTCTAATTTGTTTATATTGATATTTATGTCATGACCATTTAATATAATTTATTACTTGAAATAGAGACAACTGAAGGCTAGGATATACTCGCAGCAATATAAAAAAAATTAAGGATTCAATTAAATTTCCATGTTTCTGGTTACGTACTAAGAATTTCTAATTTCACTGAAAAGTCATGTATTATTTTTAACAAAGGATTCCCCGCTGTATAAGGGAATATAGGAAGCCGAAACATCAATTGTATTATTCTATATCCATCGTGTTGTCGCAGCGAATGCCCTTTTGTAGTGTGACCCTTCACACAATTAAGTGTTGCAATATTTAGTTCTCTGTGATACAATTATAATGGCTACTCCATTGCTGTACTTCTTAGTTAAACATAGAGAAAGTTTAAAGTTATCCAGCAATGGACACTATGTTAAGTAGCCGGGGATATTGGGAAGGGTCCCATTTAACACATTTGGTAATAAGTCAGTTTACCATTGCGGACTAATTACACGGTGTGCGATGGACGACGTTACGATATGCGATAACAGTAAAACTCCAGTAATGGCGAAGTCGACGCCGCCTGTGTCAACATTGTCGTATTTCCTTTATGATGTTGCCCGCTTGATTAATTGCTGGCGACGTTAATTGTGTCAGTTCAATTCGACCAAATAAAAGACACGGTACTTTTATGGTATGGAATATTAAATTTAAACTTAGATGTTTATTTACTGTGGATTTGAATTGTAAGACAATTATTATATGGATGACATCATGTGACTCAAATGTTTTATTGTACTCGCCAAGTTTATTAGGCAGTAGTGAGTAAAATTTGCTGCTCATAGACAAGAGTTGTGTACATGTAATTATTCCCTTCTTAGTCGCCTTTTAACGATATGCCTACAGCAGAGCGGCAGTGGTACCTCCACTCTCTAACGTCCCTTACACGGATGTTATAAAACCCTTTAACATAATAAAAAGGAATGTCCTGAATTATACCGCTACATTATTCTAACCCTTCTTTTTCATTACTTGGACAATGTTCCTTTAATCTTGCCTCTGTATCAAAAACAGTCAATTAAATAAATATATAGATAAAAAGTTAATTTTCTGCTATTATTGATAACGTTACGTTACTATTTATAAAAGCATTGTTTCATTTGAAATTTATTACTGTTCTATATTAAATTAGTGTCAGTTCTAAGATCATTACAAACTAAAAGTTGTTTGTTAGTTGATGCTTTTTTTATTAATTTTATAGATCATGTTGAATAGCTTGTCATGTTTATAATGATGCTAACATTAATACTTTAAGCAGAAAATGTTCGTGCCCAAAAGCCTGGTCCCACCTGTGTACACGCCGCTACGCAACACAATCGCGATCCGCTTCACAAAAATTGTAACTACAAGTGGCTCAAAAGTTCCGATAGTTCGTAAAGTCATTTCCGATTGTCGGTAATGAAGGATGAGTCTTGTTGCTGAACTGTGGGTGGAAACATCCCTTCGTGACAATCGTCTAGCAGAATACACTTTTGTGCAAGGATTGCGTAAAAAAAACACCGCGTCAGCGAGTCGATGCGAATCGCATCCGCTCTTCCGACTTTTGTCGGCGTGTCCGACCATTATACTGTCCGATATTTTTGATGAAATTACGTCACACAATGGGAAGAACGCTCAATGGTTTGTTGTCTGATTGTTGTACTCTCATTGAGCGAATGATGTATGGTTGGGGTCCATTGCTCTTTGGTTCCTTCCGATTTTCGCTCACTAATGCTTTTGCACAACATTCCTACCTTAATAAATATATTTCTGTACGCCCTATTTACTTCCAGTGAAAATGTATTTACTTAACCTACTGAATAAAGTTATATGTGTAAGAATTATAGTAGAAGTAAAGAGTTATTTATTTAATTATCGTAAGGAAAGAAATAAAAAGATTTGTTCATGATAAGCAGCAAAATGTCACAATATTTTAGCGAACCGTTCTCAAAGCAACCCTTTCGACAGCGAGTAACACAGTACTTTGTCAGAATTAATAGCGCGAAAACGCTACGGGACTTTCACAATTCATTGTAACAACTTTTCTGATTTTGGGATTGTTTTACGCATAGTTAACCTCGCAATCCAATTATGAAAATAAATTTATAAGGATCATTACTATGCATCCGAGCCCGTCGGTATAAAAAGGGTCAGGTACCGTTGTAGAAAGATGAAAATAATAAAACAGAAATGTCTTTTTTTTATTTCAGTCTGTAATCTCTCATCTCGGAATTATATTCATATGGCATAAAATGTAAATTTTGAATAACATTGAAGTATTTAAGTTGCCCCAATTACGTAAAGTTAACTCTATCCAATAAATGTACACCGAAAATCTTTACCGACGCCTAACAATGGGAAATCAATCTCCGCACAGCGCGCTGTATAAACGCGATGAATACTAAAACAACTGACAGTTAGTAGGGTGTGAAGGCGGGAATGATTAGGCAATATCCTGCGGAACCCTCCGGCCTCACCCTCCGACCCCTGCTGTTACATCTTACTTAATGCGCCCGGGCTATTTTGATCGGACATCTGATTTTCAATGCGCCTATAACACGGGCTTTTTGATTTTGTTAATGTTGTTTGGGGGCAAATGAACTGTTTTTTTTTGCTCAATGATCTTAAATGCTGTTCAATAAGGACTTTTAAAATAGATTTATCTATCTTAATGACGTTATGGTTCTACTCATTAAGTAAAAATATTATTAACATTTGTAATGAAATAGATAGCTTGTGCTTACGGTGGAGGGAAACGTAGTGGAGGAACCGACATGTTTCAAGTATCATAACTTTAATAGACTTGTGACATCCAACAACCCCTACTTGGCCGGTAAGATAGAAAAACCTTCACTTTTTATTGTGAGGGAAAGCTTCGAGTCGCAACAGTGGAAACATTAAGAAAGCTGTTTTTTATTATAAAGATAAACCAAGTCAAACCTTTAAACGTAAAATATTGAGGAATTATAGTTATTTACTCCTTATATTTGACATTAATTAATTGTCCCAATGAATAACTAATCTTTCAATAAAACACCAGGTTAAACTATAAATGAATATTAACAAAATCTTTATATTTTAAATAACTATATTATCTTCATTGTTTCACTGGAATTATTGTTAAAATTTTCCAGTCCTTAAAAATTTTAAATTTTCATAACAATATTGCTTTTTACCCAACTTGAAATTTCGTTATAATACCATAATAAAAAACTAAAGCAAATCTACTATTTATTGAGTGTAAAAGAAATTTTAAATTTCGGCAAATGTGTTTTAAGCTTTATGCTACTTTAGATGAATTAAATATTTAATATTTCTAAAAGCATACAGAAGATAACAATTTTATAAAAATTATAAGTATAGTTAAACTTTTGCCTCTACTAAATATAAAAAACTGATTTTTTACTAGATGAATCTAATCTTTACAGACGGTATCAGTAGCATAAGGCAATATTAAAAGGATCCATCACCGAAGCTTTGTGGTGACACCCTTTATTCGCTTAATTAGACAGTTATTGTCACCACCCCCGCAGTTGATGCTGCACAGTTTTACATTTAATTTTACTTAAGCACAGCTGCTTCTTTTTAAAGTTACCTAAACATTTTCAGCGCAAATAAAACTCTTTCGTGCCAAAAAAAACCTGTTTTATTAGTTTTAAATAAATTATCTGCATCATGATAATATTAATATTTTCATTAGAGATAGGTTATAACTACAGTTATTAGTTACCAATAATTTATTTAGTTATATTTAGAAGTGTAAGTGGTTGTAGGTCTCTGTTGCCGGAAACCAAAGTAATATACGTATATTCAGTATAGGAGCTGCGGTAGTAATAGTACTACCGCAGCTCCTATTTCTGTCGCCAAACAGTAGTGTGCAAAGATTACTGTATTCGGATTTTAAGGGTGTTGTAACCAGTAAAATTACTGTGATAACGAGACTTAAGACATTGTTTCTTAAAACAAATGCTCACAATGCGGTTCAGTATTTATCATACAAACTAGCATCATATAGTTATATGAAGGCATTATGTAAACGTCCTGCTAATCTCATCAAATCGTTTAATAAAAAAAGTTTCCCACGGGCAAATATAACTCCCAAAAATTTTTTATAAAATTACACGCAAAGCTTCAGAGTTTATTCATATCTATAAAATAAAGAGCAATAGTTTATATTTAAACAAATCCGCGAACCTTTTTAATAAAGTTAACTTGTATTTCAATATACACCAGTGGACTTATAGACATAGTTTAGGATTAGAGGAAAACCCGCGCATGGGTTACCCTATGAGGGTGCACAACTTACTATATTACGACTCAAATTATCACCGGAAGCGTTAATAATATTGGGAAGTTTATTAACTTTATGTTTTAGTAATTCTTTTAGTTTCATAATTATTTTTGTGTTTAGTACCCGTAATTGTTACTTATGATTAACATATCCAAAATACAAATATGGAATGATGACAGGAAATTTGATTGTTATTCGTTATATCCCGTATCCATTAAATATTAAAATGCATATTTTTAATATATTTTTATATATAGTAATAAATGTAGTTATAAATTAAATTCAAAAAATTATTATATATTGTATTGAACGGTACAAAATGGTATAACACATACTTTTTACAATTTTTTATTTTAACTCTTAATATTCACCTGATAATAACAAGCCTACCCATAACAACGTGGTGCTTATTGTGATGATAAATATTGTACACATTGTGCTTTTTTTCTGGAGACAAAATGTTAAATTTCGTTACCCATATAATTTCAGTAGCTTTTTAATCAGGATTACGGTAAAATAGATACGATACTGTTAGGTCGCTAAAATGCTGCGGTGGTACATAATTATACGATCTCCGACAACGGAAACCCTAATAAAGACTTTAATATTAGACTACACGTTTCATATCGCAACAATGTTTTGTCTCGGACCACACAACAATAACGCAGGGGTGGCTGCGACACGACAATCAAAATGTAATGGCGGTTTTAATAATGTAGACGATTTATAAAGATAAGTCCGTTAGAGTAAATATTAAATTTGTTAGCGATACTTGGAGATTAAGTGGGACGTCCGCCTGTGCTTATTGATGGTTTGAAAAGTTTGCAGTTCATTATTCAGTACGGATAAACCTAAAAATGTAAACTTATGTTCCACTATTATTGTTTATATAAATCTAAAAAAAAAATTGTTTTTATAGGTGTAGGTACATGTTCAAAGATTTGTACATAAATTGTATCAACGTATAAAAAAACTGAAAATTCGTCAAGGGAATAGTGATTGTTACATTGATAATAGCAAAAGTTTGTGAAGAGAATATATAACTATGTAATTGTCTATTTGAATTTTTTTCTAAAAATATTATAAAATATTTTTTTAAATAAATTCAGTGAAGTTCTTACTTATACGCACACCTAATTAAGTCCAGCATGATTGGCAAGTTATAGGCTCGGATGAAGGGCAATAGCTCAAAAAACGAACCAAATGAACCTCGCGAAAAACCAGAGCTTTATGCTGTGGTATAGAAAGCTCACGGATTACTAATACCCCTTTTTTTTGTTTGTTAAATTATGTACGTATTTGGATTAAGAAAAATGAAAACAGAAAATATTTATTTTGTTTCATCCTTCTTAACATACTTTTTATAATGTCTGTTTTCACTTAAATGTCTGAAAACTTTATCTCGCGTTACTGTAATAATATTACTCCGACATTTTAACAAAACTGCTTACTTAGACTATATATATAAAGAAGTAAAAGCAATAAGAATAAGTAAAGCAACACATAAGTGAATTGCGGGAGGTATACATAAATCTTCGCATATTGCCTCGCGGAGTAGCGAGCCTGTGAGAGAAACAGCTAACCCTTGGCTGCCTCGTTATTGAGCTCTAACTCCCATTGTTTCCGTCCTTATTACACCTGAGAGAGAATCCAATAACATAATATGAAGCTTTCTCTTTCCAATTTCAATTTACTCGAGACGGATTTCAGGGCTTTATAAGATCAGACGTATGTAGTACATGCTCAAAGTACAGTATATTCTAAGAATAAAGATGACACAAAATCTAAAATTTTTATTAATTTGTTCATTATAAACTATAAATTGGTTTAATGTCTTTGTTCTCTCTTCCTTTGCTCCCTTTGTTGTAATCTCCCTTTGTAGATTTTTTTATTGGTGGTATATCTCTGTTACCGGAGAACGTCTTGCTAAGTGTCACTGCAACGCCTGCTTCAGTCGCCAAACAGTAATATGCAAACATTGGTGTTCTGGTTTGAAAGACGTTGTAGCTAGTAAAATTGCTGGGATACCAAGACTAAACATCTTGTGTCTCAAGGCAATGACCGCAATGTAATGCTGTGTGCTGTAACACATACTATCAAGTGAACGTCTCGCTCCTCTCGTTGTTTTGTCAAACCATTCGATGTTGTAAGAACAGAGGTAAACTAAAGTATAAACATTATTATTATTTAATGTACAAACGCGACAAATAAATTAGAATTACATTTATAAACTATCATATCTCTTCTGAAGATATTATTCTTTGTAATTTTGCATGTACTGTGCAGCCCACAAAGTCGATTACTACCATTCTAATTGTTAACACTGTACTATTAATTTTATTGTCTAATATTCAACTGAGGAGGAGGGTGGGAGAGCAGAGGTGTAAAGGGTCCCCCACAACAACTAACGAGACCCAAGCCAACCTCACCTGCTCGTGGTGCACCCTGCCAATCAACAAACAAGGCTCTAGCACCCACCAATCCGCATTAGGCCAGCGTGGTGAGAAATGGCCCCAGTCCCCCCATATGAACCCCTACAAACGACGGGCGCTGGTGCCTGCCGATGCGGACAGCATAGGACCGATCGATGTGGGAATCTTTAGAGGCATATGTCCAGCTGTGGACGTTTATCGGCTGATGATGGATTTTCAACTTGAGCTTAACTTTTCTATAAAAATAAACTGTGATTTTTCAATTTCCGAATAAGTATTGCATAGTAAAATATTATAAATTACATCAAAAAAAAATTTGGATGTTCTTAAGAGGCGTGGAAGCCATTATTCGTCGTGGGCGTAATGTTCATTGCCGTATCCTTGTGACGTGAATAGTAGTCGTAATAAAGGTCGACAGTAACGGATAAGTAGGTTTCTACCTATTATACTGACAGTTTATACCTGAAAATATACTAGTATATATGTTACGCTAAATAACAATTTTTAACTTTAAACAATTGTTACTTATATTTACTTAACATAAACATTTTATTTTTATTCGTTTAAAGAAGACGAAAACATTATTTTAGGCAGCTATTTTCTGTACTGAACAACTACTATACAAGGTGAAAAAGTAAAGCTCATTCTTACATAGCTTAATTAAAACTCGTACAATGCAATTTTACTATAGACGAGGATTAAAGAGAAAAAAAGAAATTATGACAATATGTTCACGGATTTGCATTTATTATTGAACTGTAGGTCTATTTAAATTATCGATAATTTTCAAATTTCTTGATTCGGGAAGATCCTTCAAGAAAATAGTTGCTTCTATTTTTATTATAAAAAAGTTGTGTGTAAATATTAATAGCAGAAAAAAAACATAACCATGGCAGAAAACCTTCTGCCTTTCTTATGCTTAATTTACAAAAACTCTTTGGGAAAAAAACAGTGGCGAAAAATTCACTTATTTTAGTAAAATTTATACGATATTGGCATAATAATAAAATGTTTAAATACATTTGCGCTTGTCACATTTCTGAATGTCTAATATAAAACATGTAAAACTAGACAGACTAATAGTTCTTCCGTCCAAATAAGACAGTGTGTTAAAATATTGAAAAATATTACTTTTGTTTAAAATGAATGTTGTCTTACATAGAAAAAATAAATCTACGAATTATAAAATTTTCTAGTATTTTCTGACGTATTTGAATGTCTAGTGGGTACGTTAAGCGAGTGTGCGGTCGCCATTCACGCAGCATCCCTCATTGTACCTTTTGTCCATCTCTCAATGACGGCCCAAACATGCATTCTCTACGGGCGATTGGAAAAAAAATCAATGTTTACCTTTATACTCGAGCACATATTTTTATACAAAGTGTGCTTTCATAATGAGAACCGTTTACAGTATTACGCCTGTTCACAATACTCCCGTGGGCACGAATCGAAGGTGTGCTGATAAATGGACGCGTCTATAGTTAATTTTTACACAGACCAACGAAAGTACTGTACTCAAATTACAATAGTTAGAGAACAGAACAGTTTAAATTTAGATAGAACAAATCGTTCAGTGAAAATGGAGCGTAGCATTGAAATATCAGAGTTTTCAACTCGTTTGTATCTAAGCCCGGTGTAGATTATAAATAGATTGACCGTCAAATAATGAGCACAGCGAGCGTTGAAGCGAAGGTCGAAGAAATGTTGGCGCCGATCTACCTCGGCTTACTGGCATGATTCTAACTCTATTTTACGACTAGTTCCTTTTAATATCAATTATTTATTTTCAACCACACCACACCCTTCTACCATTGAAGTTCAACAATACTACTATATTTAGCGAATTCAAATACCTATATTATTCAACAAAGCAAAACTTAATTAATAGATATTTTTACTTTTTTAAAAAAGATCATAAACCTATAAAGAGGCAGAAAATACCTTTGGTTATATTCGCTCTATATTGTGGAAAATCACTTTCGTTATAAAAAAAATTCGCATTGTAATAATCTATATATATATATATATATATATATATATATATATAAGTATTATAGTTCTTCCACCTAACATTTTCATTGTCATCGTTTAAGTCTACTGATGTTTGCTATTCTCTGTTGCCCCTCTATAGACTAATGGGGGTTAACAGGACCAACCTTTAATATTAAATATGAATAATATAAAAGACGAGACACAGATTAGGTATCGGGGCCCACAATGCGTAGGCATAAGCTACGGTAACTGTTAATTATCGGGCAAACCGTAAGCTTGTTTGCCGCCTTAATGATATATAAAAAAATAGTAAAATAAAACTGCATATGTGTTTATTCCTAACTATATTATGAGATTGATTTTAATTTAATTAATTAAGATGCTCGGTACTTTCGGCCCGCTATATAATTTCAAGTGTGGCTACTCTGCGTGGCCTCATTGGGTGGTCGCCACACTTCATTCAACGCCTCGCATTGTGGCGTGGATCTGTGTAAACAGACCAGTGTTGGAAGATTAAAGATGTATTCACTAACCGGACATTTCCGAACGGATGTTATAGGAATTGGTCAGTTCTTACTGCGGTACGAATAAAGAAAGTTTTAAAAAAGGTACACCGAAAAAAATTTTGGTTAAAAAATAAAACTGAAAGCGCTTTAAATGCATTATCATTTAGAACATGTCCTGAATATTGCGCCTTATCAATATTATATTAGTTATAAAGCAAGGTAATGCTTTATCATGTATATCGGCGCCATGATTCAAGATATTACACACGGATACATGTACATTAATTCACGTATATTCGTTACTACAAGGAAATACAATACATATTTATAATTTAACTAGTTAACAAAAAATCTACAAATATTCAATCAAGTAGTTACAGGTTTAAAATTATCGCTAGTCACTTTAATTTAAAATAAACTTACCAGCACTTTTAAACAACTATCCTTTCCGACACATGTGGCGCTTTGTTCTTATCTTTTAAACCTTAAGAAGAGAAAAAATACAATAAGCGTTAAAATCGTCACTTCATAAACAATAATAACTGTCCGGTCCAGGCGTGGGAACATAGCCTCTGCAGCATTCGTTTCCGGGATTTACCTGATGATTTTTTGCGGAAAGTTATATAACACTTATCTAACTAAATAGATGTTCATTGAGTACGCTTTGGAGTGTCTCTCCGTTGTTTTTTTATAATACGTAATGGGTAAAGCGGAGCCTCTTGTTTCACTGTTATTGAACTTAAAAAAGGTTTTATAGAATTTAATTTCGTAATATATATGTATTTACTTCCCTTAGAACTGATTCATGCAAAATCTGCGGGAGTTATCATGACGTCCATTACCATAGTGGTGATGGAACATTGTAATTATGTAAATTGAGAAGTTTTATACAATCGCATATTTTTTAACAATTCCATTCCACTGAAAAATTATATAAAGCAATTTATGCTAATCATACATCAATACAAAAATGCAAAACTATTCTAATTACTTAAAAAAGTAACAACCAAAGAGATCACAGTGTCTTCCGGTGTCTACCTGCGAAGCTGTAGTTCATCATAGTACGGCGAGTTGTAAATTTTTATGAATGGCCACAGAACATGAATGGACCAACTCGTATCCAGACTTCCGTCTATCGAATGAAACGGATTCAATCAATTTCACGCTCAACGCCGTTGCATAAAACCAAAAATTTAAACACGCACGATACCGTGAAAATAATACTAAATAGTGTAAAATTCGCACAAACCAACAACCCCGTAACGATTTATACTAGAAACAAATTACATGAATGGACGCCTCTGGAGAATATAGTTGAATTCAAACCGCGGCTTTATATTATTTGGCTTATTTAACTAAACAGAATGTCACTTTGGATTACAAATACATTGTTGGCAGACCCTCAGACCCTAACCTGTATTACAGTCATTTTATTTTATTTAATCGACACCTCAGCCGTTAGTTATTTTGAAAGTGGTATACTTCGGTATGTATTTTATGAACTCTATTTCCACAGCATTACCTTGTTGTGCTATTCTTAGTGGTATGAAGTCACCCTGTTTTTCAATTACCTCAAAAAACATTTAAAACATTTTCATTCATCATATTTTAAAATAATAACAATTTTAGTACGTTTCTATCTCAAAAATAATATTCAATAGATTATAATAACGAAACCGCTCGATGAAAATCAGGTAATAAATGTTACAATACGGTCTGGACATAATAATAAACGTAGTACATACATATATATATTTTATAGGTGATTACATAGTCACAGGGTAAAAACGTGTTATTGTACTTTATAGGTAGCGAAATGGATTTTAATCGTCTCAACCATCTATTAGGTATCAATAATAGCGATAAATTTTATCAAACAATACAAATAGATAGACATTAAATCATTGCTATCAATATTGTTTATTATCTTTAAATATTGTAATAGTACTTCACAGTAAAGATACAATCAGTTACCCTTATCGAAATTATATCTTCGCACGATTAATCAAGAAAAGGTTATAAATGCATAAATAACCTAGGTATTGTATAAACTCTCAGTTCTCTATTTTATACCGTATACTTTATATATTTTAATGTTTGTATTTGTTGTATCACATTATTTCGCATAGAAATAGCTGATATAGTATGTAGTATAAAAACAAAATGATTCAAATTATATATTAAAACTAATGTATAAAGAAGCTAAGCTTAACGTGATATATACCTTGATGAGCAACAATGAAAAATTTTGAATTATGAGATGCATCACGTTATTTTCTTCTTAATATATTACAATCTGTAATTGGCGACACTCGGTCTGTAGTGTGCCGCATCTTACAATTTCCTCTTACGACTTTGTAGTACAAAACTATTAAAAGCGTGAGGCTTTGACGTGGGTCCCCTTTCCGGTGTCGGGACGCATAAAGAAACCAATTATAAGAATTATCAACGCCGTTGTCCTTTAAAAGGTACTTCGGCTTCCTATTTTCAAAGAGTCAATAATGAATGACATAAAGGATTATCATAATTTAAATCATTAAAAAAATTTTGAATACTTTCAACATCTCACACAAAAAAAAAGGAACGAACGCGTGTACTTGCAACTAATATTAAGATGTAGAGTTTATATGTTTCAAAAATGAACTAATTACATTGATTCGATAAAAAGTCCACACTATAACTGTCGACTGATGAACAAGTGATAAGAGGAATATATAGCCGTTAAAATTTTTTGGTAATAATAAAGATTCATTCTTGCAAATAGATAGCGGAGGTTTTGTTAAAGAAACTTTTTGTTATTCCAAAGTCCGACGTGTGCTTTTGTCAGCGGGCAGGGACCCCCCGCTGTAATCTAATTCCGGCTTCATCCTCTAATCTATCATGGTCATTTCGACTAACTACTTGTGTGTTATTTTTTAACTTCACATCACAATTGCTGTTTTTTTTCTTAGAACCTATAGAAAAGTCTTAATTTTTTCATTTAAAATAAACATTCATCCATTATTATACATAAATCAATACTTAAAGCAAAGTAACAACAGAAGTCTTGTTAAACAATGATGAATTTTGGTATTTCATTTCGATGGAAGTGCTTAATGTAAGATGATTATGGTCAAATAAATACACGTAATTAAATGCACAGAAAACACTTTTTCAGAGAATCTTTATTAAAAAACTGATGATAAAGCTGTAAACAGTATAGTAAATGTACCCGAAGGCATACATGTTTTTACATTTGCCGGAGGGTACAATACAGGTGTTCTGTTATGCACCTCTGTGGAGTATCGATCGCGTTTATACCACATTACAGTCTATACTCTAGCAATCTAAGTAAAGGATGATATCAATTAAAACATGATATCATCACAAATTTCCTTAAATTAGATGTTGTACTCTAGTTAGGTTTTTTTAAGACATTATCATTTACTACTTATATTTAAACTTGATGTCAAAGACTTCAGATTAAGTGTAATTATCAACTGTATTGCATCTAGGTACAAATTATAAATCTACAAGGAACTTTTCTTTCCCTGGTGATAGGTCTCTATTGCCGGAGACCATCTAAGTAAGTACCACCGAAACACTTATTATTACCGCCAAACGAAATAGTGCAAACAATACCGTGTCCTGATTTGAAGGGCACTGTAGCTAGTGAAATAACTGAGTTAACATCCTATGTCTCAAGGCGGCGACCACAATGTGGTGCTGCTATGTTCTTATAGACAAGCGTATTACTTACCATCAGGTGAACGTCTCGCTCGTTTTGTCATTTCGTCAAATAAAAAAAAAAACAATAATGTCGTCTGCCGAAAGTTATATCACAGTAATTTTAGAGATGTATCAATAACCAAAAAATTTTTACGTAATGAACATATATTTTTTTCTAAATATTGTCGTATCTAGAAAACTTAACCGGCTCTCATCATTGAAGCATCAGCTGGCTCCGTTGGTGCGCGCTTCGATAACAGTAATTAATCATATGGCAACAAACCAAATGACCATTAGGAGTAACGCTGATTCACCTCCGACGCGGTGGTCGCAGGAAGACATCATAAAAGCTTCATATTCAACGGACATCACCCTGTCTAAATGTTGCCTCTTGATTAATTTAGCTTTTAACGTGAGATTTAGAGACCCTCTTGTTAAAAACTATAGGTAATGCTTATGCTAACATTTTCAGAACTTGAATAATTGAAAATTGTAGATTTGTTCACTTTAGCCCTAATGTAATTATCATTTATTGGCATAGGAAAATTCCGCATATTATGTGATAAATATATATAAATATCACATAAAAACTATTAACAATATGAACCTAAAAATATTAATAAAACTGTTGTTTCCCTAAACTCTATTACAAACTTCTTACGTGTTTTACTTTAAAATATATTACATATGTAAAGAAATACTAAGGTATCCGTTACTAGTTAACATCTTCATTTCAGCTGTCATTATACTATAACATCTGCTGCAGAGCTCAATTGTAAAAACGTATATTGGTAGTAACATATTGGTCGGTGGTCATTTTATTGTTGATCAGTGACTCATTAATTTGCTCTCTGACAGCTCTTTCACAACAATCAGCGGGACACAATTATTGCCAACCGAATCGGAAGTGCGTCCATTTTGACGACTCTATTTGCTACTTCCTTTCTGAAACTACTGGGAAATAAGAGCGACAATAACCAAAGCTTTAGATGACTTCATTCTAACCCATAAATACAATAACATTTATTCTGTGTGGTCAAACATTTAATGTTAAAAATCTGATTCATAGATCACACCGAAAACTACGAAATAGATAAAGTAGTGATATTAAATATAAATTACGCGAAACTATTTTCATTTTAACATATAATTTATCTTAGAGTTATTTTATTAGATATAATTTATAAAAGTCAATAAAAACTTTCTCTTTGATTAAGAACTACTAAGGGATACTCAGTAATAAATACGTATAGTGACGACAGTTTTCTATGTTTCTTAACAAAACAAACAAGGACAAATTTAAAAATAAAAACAAAAGATTTTATACCTGTTACAAAAGCAAGTTATTTATTAAATATATAAGTTTAGTATTTCGTTTAGATGCCGAACTGGAAACTTTTAAATTGGACGTTAAAGTGACTTGTAATAAACGCGCATCGCTTGTGTCCATATCGATTTTCTGATTTAGCTTCCCCCAGTAGATAACGGCGACGCTCAGGTAAACATACAACCTCCATATAAATACCATAACTTCTATCAAAACGTTAACTGACCGTTTTATTAACATGCCAGGAAGTATTCCTACTATAAAGCGTGATTAATAAGTGTTCGTTCGTGAGTATGTACAGGCAAATACTATTTATTAAGAATTTTTAATAACATATGAACGCTTGTTGTTCAGATACATTTCCTTAACAGCTTGAGACGTGTTTTTTTAAAGAAAACTACTTCACAGTATTTGCCTAACCTTAGATTATCTAGACGTCATCACGTAAAACGGAAGCAAACGCCTTGTCTTCGATGCGGTACATCCTGGTTATCTCATAACCATTCAACTGAGAAAAAAATATTGTTGTAAATGGACTAGTGAGTTATTTTAATAGGATGAGTTTGACAAATTTTTGTCTAGTACGTACTGTTACAAAATTTTCTGGACACGAATTTTTTATCGTGGTTACGATTTATAAACTAACAATAAACATCTTAAAATTAATAATATCACTGAAAAGTTGGACCAAAATTTATCGCCCTTGCAGCAATCGATTAAACAATACAAACAATAGTGTAGCGGATAAAAAAATGCCAATAAAATAAAGAATAGCATTAATAAAGATATACGACGGCACACTGCAGAGTTTCCTTTGATTGGACGGCGATTTATTGTGCGGAAATGCCGTTACTCGGTAATATTTCCGCTCCGCGGTGTTCATTTTCCCTTTTTTTACCGAAAAAAAGGGCGCGTGACGTCTTAATTCAACTTTTTCGGACTTAAGCGGGCCCCTCGTCTTTATAAGCCATAGCCTAAGTTTGCGCATATGCGTTAGTGGCTTAATGGGACAGTATAGTAAACAGTTTCATACAGTCTAATATAACAACCTATTTGATTGCTTTGTGGCACTGCGGGAGACCATAGGGATGATTTGTTAAATACATATATTGTAATTTTGCTCTGGAAGTTATTAGAAAGATATATATTACCGTTTAATTTATAAATATTCTAAAATGTTTGGTTGTCTTGAAAGAAATTAATATCATTAAATCAAATTTATAAAATAAACTTAAACGTATCATAACTTGTTAGAAATCGATTTATACTGTTACATTAATTAAACGGAATATATAATAAATTAAATATCTTTTTTATTTAAGCAATGCAACCTATTAAACGAGTCGCAGATATAATAACAACTTATTGCAGATTACTATGTTTACATAAATATGTATAAGGAATATACAAGTTTTTATATTTGATACACTTAGTGAATACATCACTTATAAGAAAATCACCAGCTAACTAAATCGATAAGACAAATGGTTACAAAACTGGCGCGCCCCACGGAACCGGGACGTAACCCCAAACTGCTCGCATCCGACGCCGATGATATATACGAGGGTATTTCCTGACACCGGCCAGTAGCTACTTGATTTAGCGGAAAGTCAGATAAAACCTAATGCGAACAACAAAAAATATATCACAATACCAACGCCATAAATATGACGTCCTGTCGTAAACCTTTATGCCTGTGCGTGGTAGCTGGCACATGAAAAATGGCTGCTGTGATACAAATAGAAAAACTGAAACATTTTTCTGCAAGCGAATGAATAGTAGACGTTGTTTTCGTCGCGTATACCGTTAAAGCTCATGGATCATAAATTTTCGGTCTTAATTCATATGTTTAAACTAAATCAACTAACTATATTTGTACATATTGTACATAAAAATGTTTTGTTCTTTTCTTTGTAGTTGGTGAACTACAAAGAAAAGAACACTTAATATGCGATTAAACTTATTCAAATGGTTTTAAGTCGTAATGACGGCAGATAGAGGGTAAAAGCTAACTAGACGGGTTTACATGTGACTCCGGATTCAAACCAAAGATCTCCGTATTATAATTAGTCCTTGCTACGGAGAGGCAGTTAAGTCATGTACACTTTCCGTTTTGATAGTACGCTTTACTTGAGTAGTATAACTTCAACATTCGTCACATAAAGAACCATTCAATATTTAAATTCAAAAGACTCATGACTAAGTTTAGTTTAGTTAAGAAAAGATATAAAAGAATACACCTACTGGTGGTAAGTCTCTAACGCCAAACAGTAGTGTGCAAACATTACTGTGTACCGGATCCGGAAGGCGTCGATACTAGTGTAATTACTGAGGTAACAAAACGAGACATCTGGTCTCAGGCGACGAGCGCAATGTACGTAGTGTGCAGTATTTATCATTCTAACCAGCGCCATGTTGTTATGGCAGGCGTATCACTTACCATCAGGTGAACGTCCCGGTTATCTTGTCGCTTAATTGAATAAAAAAAAAGAATTGTATTACGCTACAAAAACCTTGTGAATAATATTCGTGTATTGCCATGACGTGTTTATTAGAAGAGCAATAAATCGGTTGAGCCTCGACAGCGGTGCAGGGTTAGCCGCAAAATGGTGCGAACGCGTGCCGACTGAGCTCTTACAATGTACTTCAGATCCCTTAACAATATTTGATGACTTTGATTTACTTTGGGATTGTGTTCGGGCGTTAATATTGGCCTAATCGGATTTATTATATTAGCTCGATATGAAGGGATATTTTCTGGCGATAACGTAGCATGAGTATATCAAAGTGTTCATTTTCAAATAAAAGTATAATCAATAATATAATGCTTTTATCAACAGTTTATTCCTTGCCAGGAGATGGACAGTCGCTCTAATATACTATATTTTTTGACTTTTAATAGTTTATTAAAAAACATTATGATGAAGTATTTTATAAGTCACCAGCAATATATTAGAAGAGCAAGATGCTCTAATAACGTAGAAGAAGATGAACATCAGGGCCCGTTATCGCGTTTCAACTCGACTGCGCCCACTGACCGCCGCTCGTCCATCATAACGATATTGCGCTTACATCAACAATATTGTGTTTCATGCGCCCTTTTCATCTATCCATTATCCAATATTACACCCTAACACCTCCATACCGGACTGTGGCTTCCGGCAGGATGCACTGAATTGTTATAAACACGGCGGTTGATTACGCTTCAATGTTACTTTTTTTAAATCGACTAAATGTTTGAGAACACAGTTTCAATATTTTTCTTCTAAAATAAACAAAAACTGTTGAAATTTAACCTATTTCTATCTTTTAACTACTACTGCTAATTAACCTCGTCTAAAATCCCAAGTAGTCTGAAAGCTAACCACCGTTGGTTGTACATAAACTTTAAGAAGACACAAATCAACATTTAAATTAAACTAAGATTTTTATGGAGTAGAATATTATCACTTATTTATAACTTAATTGAAACTTTAAAGTTACATAACAACGGTAGCTAAAAGTTCCGATTGGTTGTTAGTGGTACTCTTAAATACCTTTTCATCGATCAAGGATCCCAGAGAGGTGCGACGTTCACGCATATGTCAGCACCCGAATCGCTGTATTTGTATCGAGCTAATCGGCTTAACCGCTCGCTTCGACAGTCGCTCCTTTCTGTCGGCCCTTTTACATATACAGAATCGAAGGCGTTTTGGGAATTCATCGAAATTAATTCTCAGTTTGTTTGCCTATTGTCGAACTACCAACGACTCTGTCCTTTGTACGAAGGTTACTATTTATTTAATAAACGGCGACATTGCTTTGTCGAATGTGTTTTCGATCAATCCGAGAAGGCGTTAGCTTATTGTGAATTTAGAAGTTTTTTTTTCCACCAATGTACATTCACAAACGATTCTCGGAGAGAAGCGAACAAGGTATTTGACGATGTGTTTTTCTATTTTTTAAAAGTATTTGATAAGTTTCAAGCTAGGAGAACGAACGAACAAAATTTATTTTCATGGTAAACCTTTTTTTTTGTCATTTATATTGAGAGATAAACCAACTTTTCTGCGTATTTACTTTTGTGTGTTTTATTTCTAGGTACAGAGACTATGTGTAATCTAAAAGGGTACCGCTTCCAATAAAGTAGAACAGGTGTAAAGAAGAATGTGGATGCGGCCAGCAAATATAGAGTAATCGGGTCGCAAGCTATCGCAGTAGGCAGCACGATTAGATAAACCTCGGGTCCGGCAAATATTTAACTAACAAACAGAGCACGATCACGGCATACACCTCTGACGACATTTATATATATTATATATATAATACATTTAGCAAAAACAACCATGCATACATATAACGGGAGTATAATGACCAATAGCTTTGTTTGCTTGCATTGAAGTTATTTAAGTAACTTCTGTATTTACAATAATTCTCTGCTTTTGAAATGTGACCTTGGCTGTATTAAATATACTACGATATGTTTTAAATACAAAAAAAACATTGCTGAAACAATAAGCAGCAGTAAAGTATGTTCGGACACATCCCACTTAGTTGTCTAATTCAGTAAATCGTTTTAAAGGCGTTGATTAAATAAATACAATCCACGATTACCACACCATCGAGACACTTAAGTTTTTTTAAGTAAATAACATTAAGTTCACAAATAATCTCTACTGGTGGTAAGTCTTTATTGCCGGAGATCGTCTAGGTAGGACAACGGCAGCTCCTATTTCTGCTGCCAAATATTAGTGTGCAAACATTACTGTTTCGGTTTCAAGGGTGCTGTAGCTAGTGTAATTACTGGGGCAACGAGACACAACATGTCTCAGGCGACGAGCGCAATGTGGTGCAGTATATATCATCCTAACCAGCGCCACGTTACTATGGGCAGGCTTATATATATACATAATTTAATAAAATAAAATAATAAGATCGCAGAATCATTTTTGGTCTGATATTATGAAATTTGCGTTTGTAAATGTATTATATATATTATATAAATAACGCGTAACATTTTTCAGCGGCGACCATTTTATATCACATATCATATATAACCGAGGCAACAATCAGTGACGTGCGGATTTCATTATAAGCAAACGAAGTGTTATCTCAAGGAAAGCTTTATCGGTTATCGCGACCGATTCTGGTGTATAAATACTGTCATCGCTAGAATGAAATCTAAAATGTTGTGACAGGTTATAATATAACAAAATACCTATACAGCAATTCCGCACGTATTTCATATGTGATTATGACTTCTTCGTCGTTTAGTTATTAGCGGAATCCTGTCCGCCTTTATGCACCCATTTGTTATCTTTCTAGGATAGTACATTAAGAAAAATTTCTATGGTAATCCTAAAAGACCTCAGGATCCAGTAAGACTACTTTGCGTGAATCAGACTGAAATAAATTAATACTTAAAAACTAGAGGTACTTAGTGATAACTTTGACATCAAGACATCTGTCGCTCAGTTCTCCCGTAACCTTGAATGCTGGCAAATAGTTAATATAAACACGACAAAATTCTTGAATTTTTTTTCATTAAATGATATATGATGATGATGAAAATATTCGCCTAAATATAGATTATTCTTTAGAAATAGTATTAATTGTATTATTGTTATGTACTTTCATCTTTAATTCAATCGCATTAAAATTATTAGGTTGATACAAGACTTCTATTAATAAAACTAATATCAAAACCAGTATGGTCACGTTTGCATTCACAAAAAAATTATGATTTGTGATGTTATAATATGAAAAAATTAACAATCACTGATGATTAATAGTAGTTAAGATCAGATTACTTTAGACACCCTACAAACTTCGAGCGACTTGTATTGAGTATATCACATCAAAAATTTTTATACTCTTATAATATATTCGTTGGGACAAAGTAATAAAAAAAAAATAGCGGTAATAATAGAAAAGTTTCATAATAACTTTATTTAAACAAATACCAAAAAGGTGATACATATATCTTGAATATTTTTCATTTACTTAATTTTATATGTAAAAAAAAGTTAACCGTACAAACATGCTTCACTGAAATATGAGTTCTACGCCGGTTAAACTGAGTGACAGGTAAGTTGATTTGTGTGCAGGAGAAAGGTTGTATGGATCTGTTGCCGGAGTCCATCTAGATAGGTACCTTCGCAGCGGTAATTTTAACAGCACAACAGTAATGTGCAAACATTACTGTGTGCTGGTGAAATTACTGGGGCAATTTGACATTGTCTCAAGGCGACATGAGCAATGTTGTGATGTGAGCACTATATTAACAAGCGCCACAATATTAGCAAAGTTATATCACTTACCGTCAGGTAAATGATCTACTCATCTTGTAGCTAGGCTATACAAAAAAAAAAACAGTAATTACGTATACTATATATTTTATGTATATGCATATTTTAATAAATATTATATAGTTATGTTTAAATAACAAAACGATTTTTTAATAATCACATGATATTTAATTTCATTAATTTGATTTTACATATTTAATGCTGACTTTTATATTTGCTACAACATTGTGAATCTCATGGTTACAATACGCTTCACACATTGTAAAACTATATTTTGGTAACTAAATTCATCGAAACTATTATTTACATAATATACATTATCTAATACAGATTTAACTACAAAATAAGTAAATCTATAAAAATTTCATTTGGAATTTACATAAATAATTAATGACTAAGTTGGTATATTCGACTATAATACTGAGCCTTATATCTAAATATTGCATTCTGATAAAATCTGGTCAATTCTCATAACTTTAAGTCTTAAATAATATAAAATTATTATAAACTTTTTACACAAATTTACAAGTTATATATATTGGAATGTAGTTAACCGTATATCTAAATACTAAGTAAATAAAGTATCGAGGATATCCACGCTAAACATAGTCTGCTATTTTGTACAAAGCAATGACTCTGTTATTGGTAATTGTTGGCCAATTATAGCAAAAACTCACATTTATTTAAATAAAACGTTAATAGTATAAAAAAAAAACATGTGATGAGAAGGAACTGACAAATTTACACATGAATATCTTTAGAGATTTTTATACTACAATATTGTTGTCCAACTGCAAAGACATAATTAGGAACTGTATACACCTTGAATCATATAACTACAAAATAATAATACTTTTAAATTTTCATGTTATTCGAGGTGTTGGTAACTAACAAATTAATTTGTCCAAATTTTTAGACTACACATTACTTCCATTTCTAAACTATTGGTGGTAAATAAAAATGAGAGTTGTACAAAAAAATCTTTCGCGATTATTAAATCTGAAAAGTATGACTTAAATAAAAAGTATATCTATATCACCTAATTCAAAGCGAAAAAGCTTTAACCTGACGACTAGGAAATAACTAATTTATATTTCTTTATCACCACCAACAACCGTTCGGCTGCGAGCCGTGGCCAACGGGCGGTTGGTGGTGCATCGGCTGATACGGTGGTAATGCCATGCCTAATGGAGGCAGACCGTCAGGCTTTCCTAAACAGGGTCTACCGTCCTTGACGAGGACAGGCACTGCAACTCGTCGTGGCGAGTTCAAACTACCGACATTCAAATCGTGTGCACCTTTCTCCTGAACCGCCCTCTTTGTCTTGTACCTGTGATTCTGGAACCAAATTTTCACTTGTGTAGGCGTCAGTCGTATCAAACTTGCCAAGTGTTCTCTTTCCGGGGCTGATAAGTACCTCTGCTGACGGAAACGTCTTTCCAACTCGTAAGTCTGAGCTTTGGAAAAGAGTACGCGCCTCTTCCTCTTCTTGTGGGCGAGGTTTGGGTCGCTGATGTTGTTGGAAGGTTGGTCGTGTTCGTGATCGTCCGAGTGGTCCAGATCATCGTTGTCGTGGTCTTGGTCCTGATCATGTCGAGGGTCAGTCACAGTGGGAGAAGAAGCTGACACGCCAACGTACGACAGTTCAGAAGCGCGGGAAGTACTGTCCGGACTGGCTTGCTGACCAATTCCACCTATTAACAAGCAGAAATTACTCATTAATACGGTAGAATAAAATGTAATAAAATTTCTTCTACGTTTTCTAGAAATCTAATTTATAAACAAGTTTTCCAAAGATGATTTATATTTGAGAGATTAAAACATTGAAAATTTATGAAATAAAGTATAAATAAATATTATTTCGTGATATCAAATCAACCTATCAAAATCAACCACTACATGATTAAATGTTTGTAATACAGAACACTCCTTCCTAAACCTCTGCTTAATCTGCTGGGGTTGCGCTCTATTTAACTCCAGCTTTGGGATGCCAACGAACAAACAATACTTCGAGAAAAGAATCACAGCAAATATCGCATTGTCCCCTGTTTACACCCCTCGCAGATTCAATGGTTTCACACGGCTGTGATAATACGGGCGGGCGTGAGGTTGGGCGTGGTGCGGGCAGGGAAGGGGTTAGAGAATCGAGATACCCCGACGCTGCCACACCCACCCATAAGCAGCTGGTAGCAATTTAGCTATTGTGAACCATCAATAACATACTTAGCGATATAGCAATTTATTGTTTATATTTTTTCCGTGTTACCATATTGGTTAAAAGAAACGGTTGTTAAAACTTATCACATAACGAATTGTTATTCGTATTTTTAAAATTAACAAAAATTGCTTATTCTTTAGCAATAAAAACACCTGACATGTAAAACGCAAATTGTTGCTTCAAAGACCTAAACTCCTTAATGTGGTCGTTCTAATTCCTGACAGCTAAACAACGCACGCAAGCATAGCGGTGAGCACCGAGCTCAAAAATTGATATTCCATTGCTAGTCAAATAAATTACTATTAACCAGTAAATGTTTGTGTTTGCAAAAGTAAAATGTTTAATAAAACAAAGATAGAGCATACACATTTATAATATTTTCTTTAATGGTAATTACTGACGCAACAATTAAACTGATATGAGAATAAAAATACGTAACGAGTAACTATGCTCTTATTGGAAGAGTTGTAACAATTTATTTATTCTCTTTGGAGTAAGCATAAAATAATGATGATCCTAAAAGATGCCTACAGAGGCAGGCAACCTTAACTTAATAGGGTTTTCTTCCAGCAAATCTCAACAAGATTTTAAATGTTTTATGTACAGATACCATAACATATTGAACATTAAATACAGCTTACAATAAAATTATAAAATAAAATTATGAAACCAAGTAATGATAAAAATAACCAATTATTGACGATGTATTTAGTAAATCAGAAATCCCACGGCCCATTCGATACAACGATGTATATAGAGAACAATAAAATCTATAACTGTCATCGAATAATGAACAAATTGCATCCCTAACAGCCGCAAACACTGTGTAATTGATAGTCGACAGCTGCCTTTGGCTCAGGAGGGCATGAGCAGTGTCTATTGGTGACAAATTCGTTCCGAGTCGCACCCTCCAGTCAAACAATCAGCACGCTCTGGTAGCGGACTACGTCGCCCCAAGTTAGGGCGTGAACGATCTACCAACCCCGAATTGGATTTACAACATTTAATATACAGTTCACAGTCAATTGTTGTATCTTTTGGTATAATCACCAAAAAATTTGGAAACCTTTAAAGACAATATAATTTCGATACTAGATTTAAATTATCTCTACTACTAGACTTAAATTACTAGATGTGGCTCGCTGGCCTAATGGTTAAAGCGTGCGGCTTTTATTCTGAAGGGCACGGGTTGTACCTCAGCATGTACCAATGACATTAACATTTAAGTTATGTATATTTGTGAACTTTAGTTACAACAGCGAAATACAAACGATGAAGTAAAACATCGTCAGGAAACCTACACATAAATTAGAATTTATTCTAAGGTGTTGATCTTTTTTTTATTTTACAAACACGTATAAAAAAAATTACTTCCTCTCACAAGTTGACCGGCAGAAAATGCTTCTATGGTTTTAAGTCCGCACTGTGTTCTCTGAGCTTAAGTATATAATAGTAGTTGTTATTATTTATCAAAAATGGTGTTCATTGCAAAAATTACACGAATGATAACTTGTTTAAGTATAAATGAACCATCTTTAAGACAAACAAGTTGAAATTCGACGCGAACACTTTCATTCACAGATTTTTTTTTTTTAAATCTTATCAGACATTGGGAGGCGGGACGGTGTTAACAGGCAATCGAAAGCATAGGCGCAATGAGTGCCGAAATATTCGATAAGCGATAAAAATAATTAATGACAACTACAGATTAGCGGGTGAAGGCACTCCACTGGAGGAGCATTTCAAAAAATAATCTCGGCCTCTCGAACACGACTACCGAATCGTTATTATTTTCGAGTGGGTCATCACATTTGTTCATGTAATTCGTCTGAAGCCGCATGTACTACTTTGTGAACTGACACCTGAATCGAAACAAATCGTTATGTGATATTTCATTTTGTTAATATCTGTTAAATATATTTTTAAAATAATATGAAATCCCCAATAACAATAAGTCATAAACATACAGTGGATGTCGAATATTACTTTTCACTCCTTTAATCTCATAATTCTCATTGAAAAAGCGGCAAATAACCATTAAGTAATTAATTACAAACGTCCCGCGGTTACCTAAATTTTACTTTACAACAATATTAAATGAGTGTTTATCGTAAATAAGTTTATCATTCGGTTAATGAATATAACGCTGATAATAAACATAAAATGTATTATTTCATGTATATTATAAGAAATCATTGTTTTGTTCGAAACTGCAAGATCTTCTGTATTATAAAAAATTAAAACATACCAAGAGTAACAAATATGGCAAGTACCACTAAAATTAGATAATTCTGTTTCTCTACGGACGTCAATGCGCTTAACCGACGTTGATAATGACATGAGGATATTTTAACGTAAAGATTATATACTCAAAGGGTAACATGTTATCGCTTACATCAGATAAAAATGTCATTTCATCAAGACAAGTTCACCCAAACTTGTCTGTCTTTGTGGTGCGAGTTGATAAGAGAATTGAAGTTAGTTCAGATAAACTGTACCAAATAACAACGCCAGATAAAACTATGTTACGATACCTCATACATGCATTGTTATTACATTGTAGGTATTAAAAATTTTAGAAAATCATTGGAGAATTTTCATCATCCACTTCAGCTTCTAATTTAGGTATTTAATGATCTCTTGAAGCTTATAAAATACTTTTTGGTGTGTATTAATGTTTGTATTAATAAATCAATTTTATCACAACCAATTAACATTTCAATTAAGAAAATATATTTAAAGCTCATGTGTCACTTGTAATTTAGTAATGTAGTAATTTACGTTAAAGTTCTATTTAACATCTGTTTCTGAAGTAATAGAATTTTGTGTACCACACAAATACCACAAACAAAAATGCGTCTGTTGTCATACAAGACAAAATGAATTGCAAAGTTCTTTCAAGAAATTATAATAACATTTAAAATATTTTCATAAATATGGGTAAACAGATAAAACCGTTGAACTTACCAGCAGGTTCATGTTGTTCCAAGGAGAGCCAAGGTTGATGATGTCTTAAAAGTTCGTGGGAGTAGTGATGCTGCGGTGGCGCGTACGGCGGTAGCTCTAGCGAACTGCAACCTAGAGGACCTTGAGCCGGCGCATTTTCCAATCCCTTTGCTTCATTTAGCCCCAATATATCAGAAATTTGGAATCCCGGACGCTGGCCCGGCATTTTCATGCTGTCCAGGAGCCTAATACAACAAAAACAATATATTACAGTAAAATAATGAGTAAAAATTAAAAAAAAATATATATATATATAAATACGTTATAGTATATCTAATTAAAAATGTTGTTATATTACAAAAATTAAGAAAATTGTAATTATTTGTAAAATAAAAAATCGAATTTTTTCTTAAAATTCTTCATATAAGATTTCAACGCAGCAGACACTTTTATAGATATTTACTTAACGAATTACTTACAACAACATAAAAATAAATTGTTTTTATAACTATAACTTAACCAAGTTTTTTTATAAAAGTTTATGAAAAAAAAACAGCAAGAAATGTTTAAGTACAAGCACGGTTGTGGATATTATTAATAAAAAAAGTTAACATATATTAACAAGTGTGTTGAGGAGTTTGTAACTTATAGAAAACTCAAAATACCGTCACAAGTTCAATTCTTCGGTGAGGACCTCTCGAAAATACGTGACTGATATAAAGGAATGGTTAGAATGATACAAAGTGGTCTCTTAAAGTAGTGTGTATTAAAAAATCAGAATGATATTACACGTAAGCGTGAAACGTTCCTTTGGGTGTAGTACGTGACGGTATGAAAAGGCGGCGACACAAGAGCCGTCAGGTTGTAAACATGACGATTAACAGTCTCTCACTAAGATACCCTGCTGAAATGTCACACGGCCGTCCTAGATGCAATATGAATTTTTGTTTTTATTTGACGAAGCGACGAGACTAGCAAAATGTTTACGACGTATCGCTGTTAATATGATAATAACTATACAACATTATACTCGTTTTACGGCTCATTTAGTCTTAAGATGCTACATAACTTTCCCAAGTAATTATATTAGTTAATTTAACCTTCAAATCAGACCGCAGTAAAATATAATTGCACGCTACTATTTGGTGGCAGTAATGAGAGCTACGGCGGAGCTCACTAAGACAATCTTCGGCAGCAAAGATCAACCGCCAGTAACAAAACTGTTTCGCCGCAGTAGAGTTTGTTCAGAAACTCTTTTCTACACCTAACAGCTACATGTAAGTGTACTGCTACGTGTGTACATACATACATATATATCACGCCTCGTTCCCCATGGGGTAAGCAGAGACCACCTCTCTCCACTTGGTACGATCCTGGCACATCACTCAAGCTTCCTTCACTTTCATGATCGTCTTCATGCATGCTCGTCGGTTGCGAATACTCTTGACCCGGCTTTTCTTTAGGACATCTTCGATTTGATCGAAATATGTGCGTCTAACGCGACTTGCACCGATTTGTCCAATCATTCTTACCTTGTATACCTCTTTCATTAATCTTCTTCCATCCATTCTTTCAACATGGCCGAACCATTTAAGCATACCTTTCTCTATCTTTGTCATTACATTTTCAACCACGCCGCACCGCTCCGTTATCACACTGTTCCTCACTTTGTCCACCAGCTTTACTCCAGTTATACTTCTCAAGCTTCTCATCTCCACAGCATTCAATACCCAACATTCACTGTCATACATCAGTCTGCCTGGAGATCAACACGCCTCTGTGCACAGCCAGTCGTGTTCTTTGTGATACGTTCCGGCTATTCATAAAATTATGAAGTGCCCCATTCACTTGATTCACTTTCGAAACTCTTCTTTCAATATCACCATCACACTTGCCATCTCTCGTAAACTGTGAACCCAGACATACAAATTCTTTCACTTGTTCCACTTTTTGTCCCTCAATCATAATATCACAGTTTGTCATACATTCTTCTCTTTCGAAAACAATTACTTTCATCTCGCTTACATTCACTTTAATTCCTTTGCTTGTTAAAGTACCACGAATTGTGATTTTTAATAAATTAGATAAATACATATAAAGAAAAAAAAGATCATTTCGCATCTATTAAAATGGAGTCTTTACAGCTGAACACGATCGTAAACTGGCAAGTACACCACCACCATACCATCTATTTTACTGTCTAACAATTGTGTGCAAACATTTATATATAACAAGCCTTTTTTATTCAACGAAGAGGCAAGACGAGTGAGACGTTCACCTGATTATAAGTGATACGCCGCCCATAACAACTTAGCTAGCTAGTTAAGATAGTATTCGTAGCACCACATTGCGCTCGTCGTCTTAAGATATAAGATAAGTCTCATTACCCCGTTAATTTCAGCTACAGCGCGCTTCAAACCGGAACACAGTAACGATAAGCGCAATATAAGGCGTTAACAAGCACCATATTATTACAGACAGGTGTCGTCCTGCTTGTTTTGTCCCTACGGCGAAGAAAAAGTTAAACCGTTTAAATCATTAGTTCAAGCAGTAAGCTTTTTTTTATAAAAAAAAATTAAAACGCGAAAAGAATCAGCTAAATATACACATAGATATCATTTACATATTATTTCAGAAATTACTTTAAAAACTATTCTATTTGCTTTCAATGAAACATACAGACAAAGCAGAACTTTCTTCTAATGTTACCTGCCCATTGTGATGTTACCTTACGATGTTTACACTGCACTACCGAGTTCATATCGTTAAGGCATTAGTTGTGAACCTAGTTTTTTCATTAAAAAACGGAACACCTTAAAGTTTGCACACTATAAATTAGCTGCAATATTAGAAATTCTCCAGCGCTATTGACCAATGTGATCTATCCCGACCTTTATAACTATTTAGGAATTTTCTTTATATTATTTACCATAAACCAGATAAATAAATTTCTCATAATAATAAACTACACCGCACTCAAGCACTTTCGTAGAAAAAGAAACAATATCTCATAAATAACTTCACAGAATCAACATGTAACACCTTGTGTTTATATTTCATTACCAATTTTTATCGAAAAGTTTCATACCGAGAGAAGCTTTTAATAAATTGTTAGGAAACATATATAATTTTCTTGCAGTTACTTTTTCATACTATTTAATAGAAAAATAATATTTAATAGTACTCCTACATAAATTTTCAAGATATTAACTACTAGATAGTTTTAAAACATGAAACTGAAGGTATTTTTATTTGTTTATAACCGCTTAAAAGCGCGTTTACTGTAACTGTAAGGTAAATAATTCCGTAAGAAGCTGAAAAGGCTTACTGTGCCTAACAAAAACTAAACTCACTCGCACCAAAGTACCCTTTCTTTAAATAAATATTCCCAAGTATGTTTGCATAAAAAAACCACACCTCCCAATAAAGTTCCGGAAAATTAAATTTAAGTATTGCGTATAACTGACAAAATTATAATGATATAAATCAAATAAATCTGACGTATTTAAAAATAGTGAAAAAATTTTGTTTGTTAATGTTTAAAAAATATATGCAATTTAAAACAAAACAATTAAAATATCATGAATTTTTTTTTCTCGTTTATGTTATGAACTTAACAAATAATAAGTACATAATATCAATAGTAATATAGATTAAAATTGATTTCTTAATTTAATTAAATAAGCCATACGCAGTAACAAAAGTAAGCAACTGCACGGCAATTCATCACTAATCCACTTTCCAACAACAGCTTACCCAGGGAAAGCGGAGCGAAAGGCCGCCGGATAAAGAGCTGGAAGAAAAGCCGGGCCCCACGGCGGCAAGAGGATAGGGCTCCATGCCAGCAGCGACGCCGGGGGCAGAAGCGGCGGCGGCGACCGCGCTCCTTCGCCCTCTTCGCTCTTCATCTCCCGAACGGGAGAGCTCACTTTCGGAATAATTTTGACGTTTGCTGAACACTCACGGGGACACGTGCTACGTCTCGCGACGCTGCGTCTGCACTAAACAACCCTCGAGTGGCCCTCGGGGTGAACAACACCCCGCACCGCCCTTGCCTCGACAGCCTACTCAGCTCCACAAGGGTGCTCCACTGACCTCCGCCAATCCGGGCGCGACGGCGACGGGGCGGTGCCTACCCCGACCAATAAGGCCCCAGTCCCAACAAAAAAAAATTGAGTATACACTCTGAATAGAGGAGCTTTCGACGTAGCGCGTTTGTTATGCCGCTTTTTGTAATGAGTGCGCGAGTTAAGCCCATTGTTGAAGCCGGGTTCGTTATGGACGCCGCTCCAAATGCCCCGGATAACGATTTTCATTTAGAGTGTTTTTAATAAGACCATGTAAGCTCGTATTTGTTAGACACTTTTATGCTTTCGTTCTTAATACTCTGTACATTATTGATGACGTATCGATACAACTTGACGAGGTATTATATTGTCACAAGCCGCAAAACACAGTGAAAAAATTGAGTAAGAAATAAATTATAACGATGTAAAAAAGGGTCCCGGTATATATTATTTTCGTCTCATTATACAGTTAAAAAATCATTTGAAAATTTTTAGTTCGATTAAAAAAAAAATGCGTAGCTAAAGTATTCAACGAACGTTTCAAAATGTAATAAGAAGGAACTTTGTTTGAATGCAAGAAACAATAAGTCAAGAATTCTAGCTTCAAGAGGGTATTCGAACATGTGGAAGTACTTAGGACGTTGTCCTGGCCTAGACAATGGTAATCACAGCACCGTTTCCGTGAACAGGTACAAAAGTAGAGCCGATCAGTTTTATGACTTGCACGTGTGCAACTTATTGTTTGCATTGAACTGTCCAGCACATTTGTTTTTACTTAGGGAACAGTCAAAACAAATTTATTAAGGATCTTTAAAAATTTCTACTAACCTGTACATAAAAGTATCATTCTAATAATTACATTTAACAGGTATTTCGATTACTACAATTAAAATTACTTTCTTGCTTAGTTTATAAGTACATACTAGTTGAGTTACAATCTTACTAAATTATATCGCGAGGTAAGAAAGAAAGGTTATTGTATTGCCGGAATGTATGGTTGGTTGGACCTTGAGGACACATTTTCTTTTATTACCAAATGTACGAAAAATAAGTATTTATAAACTATTATCAGTAATAAATTCACGTTTGTGGAAAACGATCACCAAACATGTTAGTAAACTTCCATTGTGTAATTTATTACCCATATATAGAATATAATCGATTTTATTATAATAGTAATAACGACGTTATAACCATGTTTTTAGAAATATCAAAGTATTTAACATTTGCTTCTTTCGCTGGTATTAGGGCATTTGTTTAATCTTCTTCTTCTTAAAGTGCCTCTCCAACTAGTGAAGGTTGGCGATCAGCGTGGTATAGTCCCCACTGTCTTTGGTTCAGCGGAACCGAAAAGACGGAACATTTGTTTAATATCCATCCAGATTTCCACCGACTGTATTAAAGATAAGCAATGGTTAAATATCTAGTCGTATAATGATGTGGTAAACAAATAAATGCTATTTTACATCTAGATATCGATGAATTACCTATTAAATGTCTACCTAAACACGGGTCGATTCCAAGGCAAGATTTGGTTTCAAACATTCCAATTATTTTCGGCCCTATTTTGACTATAAAGGCTCAGTTAAAACATGAAACATTGATGGCAAACATTCATTAATGAAAGAGCTCAATATATAGGGTGGCGCAAAAGTAATCCTCCTATCAGAAAAAGCTATAAATTTTGCCTTGATGTAAAAAAATTAAAAGACTAAATAAAAATAATCCACAAGAAGAAACAAAATTTTTCATATTTTTTTTTAAATATCCTTCCGATGTCTCTTGGCTGTAATTTAAAAAAAAATATGAAAAACTTTGATTCTTCTTGTGGATTATTTTTATTTGGTCTTTTAATTTTTTTACATCAAGGCAAAATTTATAGCATTTTCTGATAGGAGGATTACTTTTGCGCCACCCTATAGATAGACTGATTACGTACTGACGACACTCACAGAGAAAAAACCAATTATTAGAAAAAAAAAAAGACAAGTTTGCTAAATCGAAGACATTAATTTTAATGGTTACTTCTTCTGTCTAAACATTTTAATACTAATATTATATGATTAACATGTAATAATTAAATTATCATAGTTTCACGGATATTGCATTGTAGACATACTTATGCCTCTCAGAAATATGTTTATTACATCTAAAATTATTTTACAAAAAAAATATATTAAGTAAGCCATACTTAATTTATATCTGCCGGAAAAAAGCGAGAAAAATAAACTAACTTGAAATTCAATATCATACATTCAAAATAATATACTTAAGTTTGTCTAAGTAGTAGCAAGTATAAGTTGACTCGTACAAGATATTGCTTGAGAACAGAAATTTAATTTATTTTGTCCTAATATAATATTTGAAATTTTATTGATCTTATAATCATTTAAGAAACTAAGAGACAAGTAGTTGAACAATAAAGGTTATAACAATAGAGAATAATTATGGGATTAACTTTACAACTTGCAGGTGTGCAACTGGACTAAATAAAGTATAATGATTACTTTTTTATACAAAGCTTTGAACTTGAAAGCTAACCTGCTCAACAGTGGAACGGTTGAAAGTATTTTTTTCTATTTACAACCTACTTCATGCAAAATTTATTCACAGATTTAAAAGGAATGGTTTAAAACAATTTTCTTGAATTTATACATAACCCATGTTTTTTATCTGTGTACCAAACTGATGAATAAGTACAATTTTTGTTCAATGATTCATACGGCGTTTGAAAAGTGTAAAAAAAAGAGCTGTGCTTGCATTAAAGGGCAACAATAACAAAGGGCAATTATTTATATTGGGAACCATCCCCTAAGTGGCGTGCAGCGATACTACGTGAATCGTTTAATTGACTTATTGAGAATGGGTTTTTGAAATATCTATTCGTAACCATCGTTTTGTTCGACCGTTCGTTTTACAGAGCACCTTTACTTATACAATTAATCATTTTAAATCATAACTAACCTATCATCAAATTATGAACATGCAATTAGAACAAAACAATTTTTGACAACAACCATAATATTCCATATTTAAAAAACTAATAAGATTAAAACAAATAAAATATTTAATTTTTTGAGTGGTTAATAGCGCCCGTGACCGCGGAGAGGACTGAGGTCTCAGTTTCTCTGAACTGATACTAATGACGAAATATCTAAATTTTTTTTGATTGTTGTTACCAGTCCGATCTAGAAAGAATAAATTTACTATATTTTATTGTAGTAGCCAAAATATTGCACACACATATACATACATATTAAAAACAATAACTTTCCTTACATAAGGGCATTAACTTCTTTGACACACTGTATAGTCCTTCCATGCGAGTGTGTGTACTTTAATCGTACAAAAGTCCTTGTAGATTAGACGTGTAATGTTGTCGTATATATAATACAAATTTCTTAAACTTACTAAAAACAATTCAAACGAATAAAAGGCAACCTGTTTTTCGTAATATTTGAATAATTCATATTACTTCGATTTGATGGTAGCAGAGAAGCTAATATGACAGATGAGCATAATACATAGATTGTAGAAAGAGTCGTCGATGAGCGAGATGTTCTTACCCTTGTACCCTTTGGTAAAAGATACACCTGCCCATAGCAACGTGATGCTAGTAAAGACGACAACACCGCAACATTGTGCCCGTTGCCTAGAGATATAAGAAAGAGGATAAGTTTCACTAACGCAGTAATTTCAATAACTTCAGAGCCATTCAAACCGGAACACAGTAATGTTGGGACACATCTGTTTAGTGGTAGAATTAGAGGCTGCGATGGTACCTACCTTGACGCTTTCCGGTAACAGAGATCTATTACCAGTGTGAGATAAAAGACAAAAATAATTTTCTAAAACGTGTTTTTTTTTTTATAGAAATCAGAAATATCGTTGTTAAACTTTTGAAAACGTTTCATCGTGTTATACTTACCGTAATCGCATAAAATAACGGTTATTGTTATTAAATAAAATACTGAATAAAAATTGCATTAAATTGTAGTTAGAAAAGAACAGAATAATCTATTAATTGGATAATTTATAAAAAAAAACATTTCAAGTGTAGCATCTGGTATTATTGTCTATACACGCATTGTGGTAAGGTGCGAGGGCCAGATTTGTGAGGGGCGGGCGGCAGGTGCGCGCGCCCTCCGTTACACGGCTCACTACACCGCGACCTCCCAGTTCAGCTCCCTTCCACGCTAGATTTATTATCACCGTCGGGATGCGATTGTTAACGCTCATCAATATCTGTCCAGTATGCTTATTTACAAAGATCTACGGTTTAGAGGTAGCTACTTAGTAGATTTCAGCAAGTGGATAGATCATAAATTTAACTTTATAATATAACTACAGTACATTACATTTATTTATAACTTCTACCACTTCTATAATTTCTAGCACCAGCAGTGCTGAAAGAAATATATCGTTAGATGTAAATCTAAAAGCTATTAAAATATTAAAATCTGATCTCTTTTAACTTTAGCCTAAAGTTCATCTCAAAAGTTTCCGAAATAAGATTTTTCACTGTACTGTAGTCATGTATAGATTACCAGTATCTTATCCATCGAAAACAAGTCGCACCTTAGAAACCGCATTATCTGTGTCACAACCATTATTATAAAACCTCGTATATTTTTACTGCGTCGGTTATATACACGACGATTTTTCGATTACGTATAGTGCCGTTAACCTAACTGGTTACAGTATCATAGAAATAAGAACTAGAGAAAGTAATATAAGTGGGTCTAATTATTTCGGTTTACGGGGCCTCCTTTGCAACGTTACCATCCACATAACTAAAAGGTTATAATATTTTAAACTTTTAAGCACATTATTATAGAATATCACATACAAAAGTTTTTGGTTTGGGGTTAACATACTATAATAAACATGTGCAATAACGCACTTCTATGTCAACACGGTATTTTGGTACATTGAAGCTTAAATAAATAACAGTTTAAAAATTATAAAGTATTTTTTGAATCCAAAAGTATTTGATTTGTATTATTAAAAATATTTGATCAAAGTATTTGATCAGCATAGCGATTATACCACTAACCCATTTAGGAGTATATCATGTAAAACGGATCAATTTATGGACGCTATCATTAGGCGCCAACTATAAAACAGTCGTTTCGTATTAGTAATAGCTAATGATAAAATAATAGGCGGATGATTTTAGGCACGATAGAAAAGTAATTTACGTAAAACTTGAATACACAATAAGGAGGAGACCGCGCGCTTCGTACCAAGCGCCGATGCCCGCGAGAAAAAAATACCCCATGGCCAAACCTTATACATTATTTAAGCTTTAGGTTTAACTTGAACAAAACAGACAACTTTTTGCATAATGTGCGCAGTAATGCCTCAGGAAGAGTTTCTTAACTCAGACATCAAATTCAGCCATGACTCGGAAGGCACAAGCAAAATACAACCAAACTTTTACATCAAGCGCATAAGACTTTATAAAAAAAAATTAACCGAACCCGTCAGTTAACACCTTCATTTAAACGGAAGTTACTTTACACAAACTTTCTAAATTAAAAACAAACTTAATACATTTTCACCGGTACAGAGAGTAAAGTCGATGGGTTTTCACGAATATTTCGTTACGGCGATCTGGTTAGGCGCATTCAGCTTAAATAGTTGGAAGCACGCAAATCCGCGAAGAGGGTTTCCAAACCAATTAAGGGCTCCACGAAGGCATGGGAAAGCACAGCTGACAGATTACGAGCTCGATGGTACTCAGTGCGACGATTCACCACCGGCGGGACTATAGGTGTGGAACACGCAACTGTATCCACCCAACCGACTGTGTATTTCTGCTGTGATGCAAATATTACCCATAGCTTTCACTTTTACGATACTGCTCTTCATCTTACATATATTTTTTACATACAAAGTACAGTGTAAAAATGTTCTCCGACAGAAACTCATGCCATCTATTGACATCACGTGGTAAGTCTCATCAATCCTATTAGACTCAAGCCATTCAATATATCCATAGACTATGACTATCAACTCGGAACACAAACGTTTAAACATGACTCTTTGATGTCAGTAATAGTACACTACTTTATAACTGTATACATTATAACATGTCAGCGAGTAAGAACCGTCGAAACCGTCAAAAATTTTATTTGACAAACTTTACTAAAGTAACCATCACCACTACTACCGCGTAGATACATAAAAACATTTTGAAATTTCGAATTACTTAAACTTAAATATTTTAAGTTGAACGTAACAATAAAAATAAATGGCTCACCCATAAAAGACCTCCAACATCTCATAGTCAATTTCGATGCACTTAGTCTAAGTCAGTGGCTAGACGGTTTTAGTGCGACATCGGCAGTGGTTGCGAGCACGCTATCCATGTCTCTAACATTTTACTATTTGTTTCAAAAACTTGTGTAACAATGTAATAAAGTTATTGCTTATTTATATTCAAATGAACTGTGCATTAAAATACATCGTGCTTTAAAATTTAAGCAATAACTTTCTTAACTTTTACCTCTGATTACCCACTTTGTCTCCGTGTTTTTTTTAGCCAAGTTGACGTCTATGCTAGCTTATTCTAGTTTTTAATATACGACAACCATTTTATTTTTTCTTTGCAACGTTTATTTATCATCAGTCTTTTTTAAAACTGTCATGATACCTCGTTTATTAAGAAAAATAATCAGAAACTGAAAGATTAATAAGAATTCAGAAAGTAGCTCGCTAGCTTAATGATTAGAGTATGCGGTCTTCATTCCGAAGGTTATAGGTTCGAATCTTGGCATGTACCGATGACTTTAATATTTAGGTTATGTACATTTGTGAACTTTAGTAACAGCAGCGAAATACCAACAGTGAACGAAAACATCGTGAGGAAACCTGCACATGAATTAGAATTTATTCTAAGGTGTGTGTGAAGTCACCAATCCGCATTGGGCCCGCGTGGTGACTATGGCCCATCGCCCTCATTTTAAGGGTAGGCTTGTACCCCAACAGTGGGGACGTAAAATGACTGTTGAATAAGAATTCAATATAAATTTTCCCGCCTATATGTTTAGTAAATATTTTTATATTTGGGAGTTAACCTTCTTGGTCTTTACAGCATAAAAAATTAAATAAAAGCCATTTTTCAATCAATCTTTTATATTTTGTCACCGTGAGATAATTATTTTTTAATATCAAATAAATAAGAAACACGAGCTTACAAAACAATGAAATTTGTGGCAAACAGTAACAGAACTATGAAAGTATGGTAAAGCGATTGTTTTTTTTGCTATGTACCATTAGTTTCCTTTAAAGGCGACTGCTATGAATTTTAACCAAGTAAATACCGAAGGATTCACATATACTGTAGTATAAAATCGAGTATTTAAGGCTATGGTAGAATGGTAAAACATAAACTACTACTCTTATTCTTTTGGCACAGTAATTTTCATCTTTGCACGCGTAACTTAATTTAGGTTCAGAAGATATGTGCAATGAGGTCAATAATAGAATTCATACTTAGATTTTTAACGAAAAAAAAACATGGATATAAAGTAATTTAAAAAATGGTTCATTCAATTAACAAGTTGTGTCATTCATTACTCACGCATAAGTTCCATATCTGTAGTCCTCTTCAACGGACTGCCGGAATTGGTAATTTGGATCGACACCGGCGCTGGCGCCATACTCAGGTGGAATTACAGGCCAACTGTTGTCATAATTATAATATTCCCCATAACCCATATCGTTTTCACCCATCATTTTCATTATACACTTTGTACCAGTGAAGATATTAAATTATTTCACACACTGATTAAATGAAAATATAAACAATTATTGACAGTTATGATTGATTACTAAACGCCATTTAAGAACTAATCTGTTAATAACCGTGAAACTGTTATCATAAGGCCCTCGGAATATTTCGTTATTTTCAGCGAGTAGTCACCGTGGGACTGCAATCGTATCGACTGATCGATGGCTCACCGGCCATTATCAATAATATTATATCGTTATCATATCTAGCAGCTTTCCCTTGCGATATGGGGACTTTTATAAACGCGACGCCGGTCCACGCAGGTACAAATAATACTCGGCGGACCGCTTTATCGGCAACAGACGCAAAGTGAAACCAAACCCCCTTTTGTCCATTTTACTATGTCTCACTAAGTATAACAATACAGTTTTTATATTCATAAATATTAATAATTAGAATATAACGCGCATCGATTTAATAATCTAAGTATCGCAGTACAACATTACTATATTTGATATCATTGTAAATGGAAGCAACAATAAAAAAAAAATATTTAGTGTATGATTGTCATGAAACAGATGTTAAGCATCAGTTTTAGTGGGTGTATGATGATTAAAGAATAATCCAGACCTAGATACGAGTAAACATATATATAGATCACCATAGTTGGTATTACTCGTGGTAGGCCTCTGTTACCGGAGACCGTTAAGGTAGGTACCACCGCAGCGCCCATTTCTGCCGCCAAACAGTCGTGAGCAAACATTAACGAGTTCTAGTTTGAAGAACGCTGTAGCTAGTGTAATTACTGGGGTAAAGAGACAACATGTCTCAGACGATGAACGCTATGTGACGCAGTATATATCAACGTAACTAGCGCCAAGTTATTGTTGGCGGCAGTATCACTTACCACCAGGTGAAGTTCCGCTCGTGTAGTCGCTTAATTCAATAAAAAAAGTTATAGGTCCAGCTTGTTTTGGTAAAAGATGATTATTGATTGACTAAACTTAAAGTAATGTTTCCGTTAATCTATAGGTATCTTGCTTAAATAGAGAAATAGACGAGATAAAAGGCAGAAAGAAAAGCGATTTGAAAAATTATAAACAACTGCAATTAAAAGCTATTTAAGAAAATAATCATAACAGTCTCCTACTATTGAAATATCGTGAATTATTATATTTTTATTGCTATATATGAAAACATGATGTATGTCGCGAAAATTTTGATTTTAGCGACTTATAACAAATAAGCAACTGGAGTCAAGTGGTTGTTTGTTATATGCCGCATTATATATTGTATAAGGTTGTAACGTAACAAAAAGTGCGCGCACGAATGTTACCTCTGGTGGGACTCGAACCCACAATCCTCGGCTTAGGAGGCCGATGCCTTATCCATTGGGCCACAGAGGCGGCGGTTGAGAGTTGCTACTTTGGCCACACGTTGTATCGCAGTTGCGTCACCGCGCGTCACTATACAGCGGCTGTGTTCACACGCGCAAATTAACCAGAATGAGATAACCAACCCGATGTAATTAAGTGTTCTGATTTTAAAAGCTCTTAAATTGCAATAGCCGCTACAAAATAATAATAGGCTCACTGTTCCGTAACATTATTGAATTTTATCAAAAACTAATTTTACTTAACAGGTATAATGATACCCGTTAATATTATCGTCGACATCAGTCTGCATGTAAGAGCAGGCCCCGTCTCGATATTTTAAGAAAAAGAATAACTTTGCCTAACGTTTTCATATATATACATATGATAATATTAACTACATATACTAATTATTTGCTAGTTCCGTAGTTTTTAAAATATTATTTGTTCTAACTTAAGAAATACAACAATTTTATTTTTTAATATTATGATCCTAAAATCGTAATGTCATAGTTTTTATATCACTAAAATGGATTCTATCTACTTTCTATGTTAATTGTATATTATATAACACTATAATAATGAACGTCTTAGAAGATGTTGCATCTAATTTTCATATTATTCCCGTTTTTGTTAAACTTCAATAGTAAATTTAACTGAGGTATATAACAATCTTATTGATCTCTTGGATATTTACAATGGTTCGGCCAGTCTCATTAAATGAAATAAAATTCAGTAATGTTTTACTATAGTATATTGTGAAAGCCAGATCATAGGTATAAAAATAAGTTTGGGTCAACGCGACTAATTTACGCTCAAACATTTTTAGTTGTATCGCGTCTCTATGACGACAGGCGTTTATATTTTGGTTCCTAAGTCGAAACAGACATTCCTACAAAATTTTATTTTCTATCATTCCAAGGTATTGTATAAGAACATAAATATATAATAAACCCGTCGTGAAGGCAGCCTTATATCATAAACGGTCATTAAATATTCATATTTTTTTTACGTTATTGTTGTAAAAGATAAATTAGATCATTGAGGAAAGTAACCGATATCTTTACGATATTAAAAACCAATGTGATTAAGATATTTATTTGATTACATATATCGGAAATATTAAAATTATACCTATTTGAGTATATCATAAATGTTTTTATGTTATCGAATCCGGAACTTCTTTATTTTTACTGTATTAATCAGGCACATTCTCCTCTGTTCTCAAATTTAAAAGCTTCTCGTCTTGTCGTAACGAAGACGCTTAGTAGTCTTAACGTGATCAACCCCAATATTTATACAGACAGCCGGTGGCAAAGAATTGGCTAGAGAACGAACGACAAAACTTTTTAGGTGTCTGCTGCAGGGCCCGGTACTAATTTTGCTGTCTTTCTTTTTATTCAATAATCGGGATGTGAACCTGAGAGTGACAACTCCCCCCCCCCACCCCTCCCCCCATAGGAACGTGGCGTTAATTACGATGATATACACTACACCACATTGTGCTCATCTTGATACAAGATGTTAAGTCTCGTTACTCCAGTAATTTCACTACCTACATCCCTTTTCAGTCCGGAAGACAGTAATGTTTGCACACTACCGTTTGGAAGCTGAAATAGGCGCTACGGTGATACTTACCTAGACGATCTCCGGCAAAAGAGACCTACCACTTGTTTCACCTGTCTTTCACAGCCTTAGTGTAATCGCAGCGAGGTAGGAATATTGGTGTTGCGAATCTCTGCCTATCCTATCTTCCTCGAATAAGTGATATTGTCCCACGAAGGCGATGGCGGCGGAGTTGCGAAAGGTGTAGCATTTCATGTAATATAATTATTTAAAAGAAAAGGAAAATTTGGAAATTTGCTAGCTACTCTATTAACTGTGTAGTAAAATAGATCATATTTCGTCTAAAAATGTTTTAGTATTAAGGGTTGCCTGCTTACAAATTTTGTATGATATATGGCTCAATACACGTTTTATCAAAAAAGGAAAAAATATTATAGCTACGTTTTATTGGTGGTACGTCTCCCTAGCTGGAGGCCGTTTAGGTGGATACCAAAGCTCAGACCATAGCAGCGCTTATTTCTGTCGTCAAACAGTAATATGCAAGCATTACTGTTTTGGTTTGAAGGGCGTCGTAGCTAGTGTAGATACTGCGGTAACGAGACTCATTACTTTGTCTCAGGACACGAGCAATGTATATAATCCTAACTAGCGCCACGTTATTAGGGGCGGACGTATCACTTACCATTAGGTGAACGTCCCGCTCATCACGTCGATTAATTGTATAAAAAAAGATGGCATCTAGTTATTATTGATCAGGTTCCAGAGATTGTTTGCTTTTAAAGACATTCAAGATGTGGAATGGTTTACCTAATGCCGTTTCTCTAGGAGTTAAAATACAGAGTTCTTCAAAAAGAGCGTAAATAGGTTTCTCCAAGGTTGGCATCACGCTAGCGATACCTCCAGAGGTCTAACCAGAACACCAGTGTCACCAGGTTAAAGACGAGGTGAATTTTCGTTTGCCACTATAGTTGAATAACTCATATTGAATGGTATGGTATTTTTTAAAAAAAAAGTATTTTATTATTCTTTAATTCCATTAGGATATTTGTAACTAATCTATATCAAGTTGATCTATGATGATAAGGAAAAGATAATATTGCATAAATATTTAATAAAATCACATTATATTTTGTTTATAATATTATGTGGAATAAAACGAGTAATAGACTACTATATATTTCTACAATATGCAAGCTATCAACTTAAATACGTTCAATACACACCTATGTGGTATACACTTAAACTTTAAACTTGAAATTGAAGGTTTAAACAAGCTAAGCATCTATGATGTGGATCATTGTTTATCAAGGCTACAGGAAAAGTGCACGATGTCTCCATTAGGGTACCGCACGAACGCGCTCTGATTTCCGAAACGCTTTTTACATACGGAACAAACGTTGTAATCATGTATTACTATACTCTTTGACTCATGGAACTCCTTCACCTCCTTGACCTGAAACAACAAAACCAATGGTGGCAGCTGTTTATTGGCAAAGATCAGCGCCGTTCTTCTGGGGTCATTTCACCTGAATTTCCTATGATATTTAGTAAAAATTAGGCTGTGGAGGGTAAAAAGTGCGCGCCCAGAATATTTCGCCTTTCATATGTTGACGACCAGAACACTTACATGCTGTTATGGCTGCAGATAGCTAGCCAGCTACAATCCTCATATTGTATATCTAACCCGTTTCTCAAACCAAAAACATCACAATGAATGGCCCCGAAATTGAATGAGGTACCTAGGTGTTACAAGGTAAGCGCTTAGCCATGGACACAATTAATAGAGGAATTACTATACGAAACTTACAATCGAAACATGTAAACCTTAATATGAAAGCTGCAAAGGTAATTTCAGGAGTATACAAATTTAAAATCCTTTTTAGACACGACAAACGACAACTTGTGCAAACAAGCTCCAGTTTTTTTGGGCAGACATATAACTTACCATTAGGTGAATAACCCGCTCGAAAAAAAATTGTTAATATCAGTTACCTGTAAATGTTCAGCATACAATAACCCCTTGAGTACTTGAACCTTTCTCTTCTTGGTCAGCTGCCTCTCTAGTGCGCTTTCTAAGAAGTGTTTAAGGCGGCTCAACGGCACCGAGTCCGGCAAAACAGACAGCGCCTGCAATAAACGAGTCATAATTCACTGTCTAATCAACAGAATGTGACTTTAATATTGCAAAAACTTTCAGCCATTCTACAAAGTTAATGTTCTATATTGATTCCGAAGCCATGTGTAGAGTTTGATTGGTGGTGGGTTTCTTCGAAAATGGATTTTTCAGCTACCCACCCCCATGTTGCGGCATGTGTCAGCATCTGGGTTCCGACTATCTTCATATGAGTAGTGGAGAATTCTACGCGATTTTGTTAAGGTTATAAATATTATAAAACAAATAAAATATATTAAATAGAGAAAAATTTAAAAATAAACTCATGGCCCATGCATAAACATGGCAAAGATGTGTCTGGACGAACCTTTAGTGGTGATATCTTGTCGGCGTGTTTCTCCAGTATAGACAAAGCGGTCTCCAGATCTGGGACGGAGGCGTTGGGGTGTCGCGTTACATTCGCCAGTGGTCCGGTCAACGTTCCACTTTGCGCCGGATTCAGCAGTATCCTCATCAATATGACGTACACATCAGGAGTATTAGAAATCTCACACACTTTTTCGCAATACCGGATCGCTCTCTCGACGTCACCTAAAATAATACATTTTGAAGTGCCTAACTACCACATTCATAAGTGGAATCTGCCGCCATAACAGCATTGCTTTATTCCAGACGATAACAAGTCTCCAAACAACAGTAAGTGTTGCCAGTCATGACTTTCGGTTCCAAAACTTGGTCGCTAACTATGTACCTCATAAGAAAGCTCAAAGTCGCACACTAAAAATGGCAATGCTCAAAGTACCTCTGCGTTAACGAATATATAAGAAATTAAGAAATCCGGAGAAGTCTCAGGGTCACCGACATAGCCAGGAAGTCGCGAGGGTAAAGTGGCATGGAACTTGAGGAATAAAAATGTTGGAATAGCGACCTCGCACTGAAAAGTGCAGCGTTGGCAAACCTTATACTATGATGACAATAAAACAATCCCTGGAAGCCACTGGGTCAGCGCAAACTCTTTTTTTGTGTAATGCATTACAAGAGACCTATGTGCAATAGTGGACATCCATCGGTTAAAATAATGATGATGAGACGCCAATATATAAGAAACAGAATATTCTGTACGAGCATGCTCTACCATCAACAGCCGTATTGTCACTGAAAACGATATAAAGTCAAATTTTCGCCTGTTATAAAACACAGCGATAGTTACTGGATTATCTGGATCGGTATCAGCACGGCTCTTATTTCTTACCACCAATCACAATCTTGTGATCCACGAATGCCTCTTAAACTTAAGGAACAAATCTACAAGTCGATCGTTTGACCTGTCGTATTGTATGGAGCCGAGTGTTGGGCCACCAAGGGTTCGAATGAAAGGAGATTACATGTGGCCGAGATGCGAATGTTAAGATGGATGTGTGGTGTAACGAGGATGGATAAAATTGAGAATGAGTATATTAGAGGAAGTCTCAAAGTTGCTCCAATGACAGAAAAGTTGAGGAGGAAGAGGTTAGCGTGGTGCGGGCATGTTATGCGGAGGAATGAAGGATATATAACAAAGAAAGTAATGAGAATGAATGTGGATGGTAATAAGGGTAGAGAAAGACCGAAGAAAGTGTGGGTGGATTGTTTGAAAGATGACATGTGTAAGAAGAGTGTGAATCTAGATATGGCGGCTGATAGAGGAATATGGAAGAGAAGTACTTATTGTGCTAACTCAACATAGCTGGGAAAATGGCAGGAGGAGGAGGAAGAAGAAGAAGAATAATCAGTAATGTTTAAAATTTACTTTGTTCCTGTTTGAAAGTCGTTGTAGTTAGTGAAATTAACAAGGTTTAACATCTTATATCTCAAGGCAATAAGTACGATGTGGTGGAGGGTTTACATTCTTAAGAGGCGCCTCAATGAGTAGGAGTATCACACACCACCAGACAAATATTCTGTTCATCTCAACAATACATTAAAAATAAAAACATATAAAACAAGTACCTAAAATCTGCACATAAATGGCGAGTGCCTGCTCATGTCTTCCAAGTTTTCCTAATATAGCTGCTCTCTCCTCGAACATGGAGTCATTAGGAAAGTGTAATATTACTCTCTCTGGTGTGTAATGCGTGGATTTTTCAAGAAACGCGAGTAGTTTCGACTTCGTGTGCTGTATCTCCTCATCCGTTGTGTTGGATCCGATTTTGTTCGCGTGTTCTGTTATCTTCTCTCTATACATACTGACTAAGGCGTCGTGGTATGTTGGATTCGTGTCGTTCCATATGTAAATGACGTGTTCTAAATACGGAGTGACTAGAGATTTATGCTCTCTTAAAAGAAAATCTAGAACCTTCGGCCGGGGAAGGTTCTCAACTTCCACTATGTCTTCGGTGAATATCTTCAATCCTTCTTCTGGATGTTCTTCTAATATCCAATCCGAAAACTTGAATATCAAGTTGATGTGATCAGCACCTTAAATGTTTAAAAAAATTTTTTTATATTTTTTTTATTCCATGACGAGCAAAACTTTAACATGATAGTAAAGTGACGACCGTAATGTGGAACAGTGTTTATCATCCTAACGAGTAACTTATTTACCATCAGGTGAACCTGCCTCTTGTCTACTCCGTCCGAAAAATAAAATGTATATATATATAATAAATAAATATAACAATATTGTTTCTAGTTCACATTATTGCAACAGATTAAGTAGATTTTAAACAGATTAAAAAACTCAAACCTAGGCTTTATTTGTTTGATTAGATGTAACTTGAAATCAAAATTTTCTTAATAAAAATGTTCTTTATAACAATAATAAACAGCCTTCTTAATGTCTCCACCGCTAGAACTCAAAGACTCCGCGCACTAGAAGAGAATCAAGACCATTTATCCTCCACGATGATCAAGTGCGGATTGGTGGATGTCACATGTACACGAAAGTTGTAGTTCTCAGAATATATAGGTGCCTTCATGACAAATTCATGATGATGCACCTCTTTTTATGAGGCGTGCGATCGCCTATTACATCGTCCAAAATTTTCTTTACATTTCTTAAAAAAAACAAGTCATAATTTTTTTACAACAAATAACACGACATACCAAGATGTTGTAAATAGTTTTTCGTCCTATGATAGCCCTTAAGGCTGGAATCAGGCTGCTTTGCTTGCTCTCTTAACAGTTGTAGTGCTTTCGTGTGTTGCCCTTTGGTTTGATATAATATGATTAATTCACTGTGTTTGCCGTGTTGCGACAGAGTCTTCTCGGCCTCCTCTAAACGACAGTTATTCAAGCGTAGTAGTGGCGCCACGAAAGCATCGTTTGTCTAAAAAAAATTTACATTCAAAACAAAGTAATTTACGAAATTATTGGTAAAATTACCTTATTACAATAAAAAATATTATATCACACAATTAACCTGCTTAATATACCCACTGACTTAAGCTTTCCTTCACAAGAAAAGACTTAAGGCCATTTATCGACCATGTCGGCCCAGTGCGAGTTCGTGGACCTGTTTAAAAGCCTACAAGTAATTACTATGCCTGTTCATTCGCAGAATATTGAAAACCAATATTTTTTAAATATTTCGTTGCCCGCTATGTTTAATTTTTATAATCTTCAATCTCTGTATATACATATATATAATGAAAATGGTTTTTTTTTGTTCGCCAATCATATGAAAACTAGTAAACGTATCGACATGGCAACGTGACTATTCGACGCATAATGATTTGTAGATGGTTATAGGCTATTTATTTTTTTAATTTGATAGATCTTTTATCATTTTATTTCTAATTAACTTTTATAAACATTTTTATTTCACATTATTTTTGCGGTCTCTAAAGAAAGCTATTTACGGTTGCAATCGCTCTCAAGGAATATTTCAGACAAATTTTAAATCTAATTTCATATTTCGGCCAGCATAGCGGGCGGACAACAGCTGGTATACAAAGACAAACAAAAGCAATAGTGGAAAAATCATAACTTTTTTTCTAATTGGCTATCATTTGACTTCAATCTCACATAGTGTTAAGTGTCAATGAGTGATGGTGAAATATGTTCCCGCAGAATGCTGTGCTCACTTAGGTAGACAGCCAGACCAGTGCAGTACTTTTAAAGCGGAGGGTTTACAAGGACGGTGGTAACTAGCCAGGCAGGAGCGTGTCCTACTGTAATGCCACACGCTACGACAGAGTAGTTTGACAGCGTAATTGAAATATAAGAACATTTACTAGCAATAGGAGAAATATCACAAATGTCAAAAATATGTATGTTTTTGTTTTCACTGGTAAATACCTGTAAATAACACTTCAGTAGAGTTGTATCTATGAGCTCCATTTGCTGCGTTATATTTCTGTGACTAATAATTTCATCCTTACTTCCGCCCTCTTCTGTAACAGCTTTCCCAATGTTTGCTCGCACATCTACTAGATAATCTATCAAGGCGTTCAAAGCATTCTCCAAATCCTTGCCTTTCAGTTTCTTACGATCTTCAGAGTCCGGCTTGTTGTCTAATTCGGGGAACAGTTTGATGACTTCAGCTGGATCGGTGTTGAGTTGCTTGAAAACTTTCATAGATTGTGAATACTTCTTATCATCGAACAAATCGAGCGCACTCAACATACGAATCGAGTTTATAGTCTGCTTCTTTTCCTCTGGAGTACAATCTGAAAGAAGCTGAATGAGTGGTCACATTAATATTGCTGAAAATACTGTGTAGCGTATTAAGGTAAAATCGACTACAGAATGGACAACAAATACGAAGTGATTCCGAATTAGTCGTAACCCAGAATGTTTACACTAGTGCGATGACTTTAACTTCCACTAAACTTTTTAAAAATAATTTAAAATTTATTTTTGCCAAAATTTATAAATTTTGTTATAATAATTATTAACGTTATTTTTTAAGTTATTTGCTGAAATTGATTTTTACGTTTTTAGAATTGTTGTTTTTAAGTTCACCTGGTGGTAAGTAATACAGCTGTCAGTAACAATTATTGTTGATAGATTTGTTTATTTTCATTTAATTTGAGGGTCTTCCACAATAACTTTAATTTGTTATATTATATAAACTATATGATAAAATATTAATAATAGATACGCACCCTAACTAAACTATCATAGTTCCTATTAATAAATACGTAATACCAATTGTCAATCAAAATTTGTCATACTTACATTCATGAGTCGAGCTATTTCAGCTTTCCTTTTATTATGTTTGGTACCAACCATTTTGTATAGAAAAGGGATTTTCACAAATACTATAAACTACATCAAGTTATTCTATAAAAGTAATGAATAATATCTAAACGCCGCGCACCGTGCTATCTGGATCATTAATTAAAATACTACAATACCGCCTATTACTCAACATATAAATGATTAAATTAATCTAAATAATAAAAAAGTACTTACTGAGAAAACAAAATGTATATATTTATATTTTTCTACTATAACACTTCAATAAATCACAAGATGGTTGATACATTTAGTAAACAAATGTATAAAAATAATCATAACTTTAACTTTACTTGTCTGAACAGCAGTGACTAAAATTATATCTGCTATTTATTCCGCAGGACACCTTTGTGTCGTATAAAACTTGTTATATATATATATATATATATACATATGATATATATATAATATATATATATATATATAATATACATATATATAGTATATATATATATATATATATATATATATATATATATATATATATATATATATATATATATATATATATATATATATATATATATTATGGATTATTTTTTATCAACAACGCGACGGGATTTTCGGGAACTTCACATAGTGGGAAGTGATAACGCTTGCTCGTAAAAAATAATAATATAGCACTAGTTATGATAAAATACATTGCATTATATTTTGCTCGTCAACTATATTTCATTACCTATATCATCTTTCGACCGAAACATAGCAATGTTGGTATAGTAATGTTTGCCGGAGAAATACGCCCAAAGTACCTGCCAAGAGTGTTTCCGGAAACAATGATCCACCACAGCTAAATGTAGGTGGATACAAGTAATTCTTATTCTCAGCAACACAGCAGTATTGCTGTACTCCCACAGTAACAGTATAATATCAACTGTTTTCAGTGCAAATACGCGTAACCGTCTTAACCTCATTGTAAAACAGGTAAAAAAGCACTTACGGTTAAATCAATAGCAATTTGAAACTGTTTGTCCTTAAGGAGCTGCTGCCTCTGCTTGGTGACATCAATGGAACTAAGGCACCACACCTGACCAACTGAGGCCACGAAAATTAGGCCACGTTTGCACCTCAAATTATTTTAATAAATCATATACATTTTTACAGTGAAAGTACAAAATATCTATAGTAATAATAATTGAATAAATTAAAGTTGATACTGTTGAATAAAATATTACTGCATTCTTCCTCTCCGTCACAATTTTTATTACTTCAGCATCACTGCCTGATATATAATTCTAGAGGTTATTAATATCTTTTAATGCCTGATTAAAAATGCCTGGAAAAACTAACACAGCATTCATTTTTACTACTAATTTGTTGTCCAAAATAAATTATATTACTTAGGTCTGCCTTTCCATTCGTTTCTCTCTCATCATTAAACTACTTACTCCACCAACATTTCGCAAAAAGTAAACATGTAATAAATTTACCTATACATCAATCTTGCTTTGTTAAGCTCCGGCAAGCTCTGTATAAACATCGGAGGCTCGACTGTTTGCACTATCACTTGATCTGTGAGTAAACCCAAAATAAAAGGTTTGTCCCATTCTGAAATAAAGATTTTTAAAAATAATTAAATTTATTTTTGATACACTACCTTACTACATTTTTGGCACTTTCCACCAGGTACCACAACGTATCGCCTACTTCCGCTGTCAATCAGTATTGTGCAAATATGACTGTTTTCCTGTTACACATCCTCCCACCATATCTTCATATCAATGTAATAGTATTTATTTGATTTAATTAAAAAAAATTGCAATGTGAGCGCTGTTCTATTTACAATACTAAATATTACCTATAGCTACTGGTGCTTCAGTCCATTTAATTGTTTTTTTAATTTCAATATCTTTAGCCTCTTCAACAAGCACAGAAGTATTATCACGACCAAGCAGAAACGAAGTCTCTGAATATCTTGCAATAGTCGGCTCAAGTGATCGTGAGCTACTTGTGGGGAACAACTCTTTAGGCTTGCCCGACGAAAGCTAACAACAGATTAAGTAAAACATATATAATATAATTGCCAAGTCCTATATATGTATTGGCAGTTAATGTTACTAGCTGAAATTAAAAATCACTAACAAATCACACTGCAATGTACAGTAGTATCAAAAGGTAATAACCATTTGCTAATAATATTACTTTGTGTTATTATAGCGGTATATTTACAATATAAGTGTAGTAACTAGTCAAGCAAAATTAAAAACTCTTTCACCAGGCAAAGACAACACATGGTTCACGAATGTTATCTTTTCACAAGTATTGTCTCCATTATTCATGATATGGTGAGTAAAGGAATGAAGAATAAAATACACCGGAGAAAAGATGTAAAATAATTTTACTTACATCAAACAATATGTATTCAGCTTTAAATCCTACGCATAAATAATCTTGTCCCCATGCCATAACTTTTGGTACATCAGGTACAGTAAAGTCAAAAATGTGTTGTTTAAATTCTCCATTTTTACCATAATAAACTTGAAGTTTCCTTCGAACTGCGACACAAAGATGGACAACCGAATTAGATTCTCCAGTCATAGATGTTGCTGACTGAAACAAAAAGTTTGTAAGGTTGGTTACAACTATCTTATTCAAGCAATGTTTAAGCTTTAAAAATAATATATTTAAATATATGATGTATGTATTTTTTTTTTATTATGTTAATTTCCAGTGGATTATCTAGGTATAAACTAGAATAATGCACTTTAATACCTACATGCTAGATGCAATGCTTTTTGCATTTAACATTAAAAATAAATACTTGCATGGTGGCAGGTTAATTGAATCTGCCAAACTAGCTACCACACTCAAATTAAAATTAGCAACCATAACTGCTTTGCTGTGTTGTAAATAAGCACATTTTTACATCTAAAACCTTATTGTCACTTAACATCAAGTGAAAATAAAGTCAGGCATTATAGTCGAAAAAAAATTATATATGTACATGTTATCATTTAATATTAATTAAAATATATACAACAATAGACAAACCAGTTTTACCAATGAAACAAAATGTCCAAATATCAGTGCAAAAATATGCAATAAATTTTATAAACAAAAAACTTACCTTATTGTCTAATGCAAAAAGTGATGCACCTTTTGTTTGAGGAAAGGATTTTATAAATGGGAAATTTACTCCATTAATATCATATGTTGATAAAAGATTATCTGTTAAGCATAGCAGCAGATTGTCCTCTGTTAATACAAAAATAAATAATTAATTATAACATTTTTGATAGTCAATATCATGTTGGCTGTTTTCATAATGGATTACCAAAATGAAAACAGCCAAGATGATGATATATGTAAAAATCACAAAGTACATAAACAAGTTTTAAAAATCTGTCTACATTGAAAGATCAATAAAGAATACCAACCTTTAAGATTGGTAATCCAGAACAATATTTTCTTTCATAATAATTTTTACGGTCTAGTTCCGAAAATAGCATTTAATGTGCTTGTTCATATAAACTGAACTAACAACATTAAATTAACAAGAAACATTGCCTTTATGTCCAATATTTTTACATTTTAGGAAGAAACTATAAATTTTATACATACCAGGTACAACTTCTATTTGTTGAATAGGTTTTTTACTAAAATTTTTGCAGTACCGAAGTAATTGTAACTCATATTTTTGATTACCATTTAATGCTGATAATGAGTACATTAATAAGTGACCTTGTCTTGTGCCTAATAATAAGTTACCATCTGAAATCAAAAATATTTTAAATATTTATCTTTAAATAAATTTTTAGTAACTTTACCTAAGAAAACAGTTTTTAAAATTGATATTATTAAAAACATATTCAAAATCTTACCATAAGCTGCGATAGATTCAATTTGAACAGTTGCATTAAGCAAATGAGACACTTCGTATGCCTCATGCATGATTTATTCACAAAATTATATGCAATGAATTATAAAATTAAAAAATGAAACAAAAACTTTATCTTGCCACAAAATTTAATTTCTTTAAAACATTTAATTATTGTGAAAAATAAACAGTTATCGGAGAACATATATTTTCTGCAACTATAGTTTTAAAATGTAATTATATTTTTGTTATTAAATTAACATTGTTATTGTTCCTTTTTTGACATTGACAAAATTGTCAATGAACAAGAACTACTCCTCTATGCTTTCAACAGATCCTAATAAAACTGTTATCGATATATATGCGGTACTTACTTTTTAAAGGACGTTTAAAATAAAGTTAATTGTTTAATTTTTTCTCTCTAGCAATTTACACATTGAACCCGGTGTTGATCTTTAATTTATTAGATAGACACGAGTATTCAATATAACCAGTTGAACATCACGCCGATACAGTTGCTTTCTCAATTTTTTCTACAACGGGATATCTCGGTACAAAAAAAATTTAAGTATACGTTTAGTCAGGATGATAACGACATAGTTAAAGAATAAGACATTTGGATAACAAATAACTAATAAGTTATTGGATTTTTTTTGTCAAAAGTACGAACCAACGATAAAAAGACATTAATCAAAAGTTAAATCATCGAGTGTGCAAAATTTTACTTCCTGTTTTTGCAACCCACCCGAGTTCTAAAAAATTTAATGGCCAATTTCGAAGTATACCACTAAAACAAAATAGGACCATGATGTAAAGTTATGTGATGACACATAAAGACAAAAAGTTGTGAGAACATTATCTTCGTTTTAAAAAATTCCGTAAACGACGATAACGTCCCAGCTGTTTCTTAGTCTCTATAATTTTTTCAACAAAATCATTATACGTTTTTTTACCTATGTAGTTAATACAAAGGTTTAACTTATAGAATATTAGTATTTAAGATTCAATTCAAAATGTAAATGGCATCTTATTAAGATGATTTTTGTAAGGTATTCTAAATAAAAAAACAAGTTTACTATTCATTTAATATTTACTTTTATAATTATGTTATTTTCATTCATAACTAACAACGATATGGGTGTTACTATGTATTGATACAATTCAAATTCAGTAAACAAATTAAAAACAAAATACATTTTTTCACTCACTATTAAAATTTATTATTACAGTACTAGTAATAAGAAAACTCTTTTTACTTTAAATAATTTATATAATTCAACCCCATTACGAAGTGTTTATGTATGTATGAATTTTAATGCTTTACGGATATTCTCATGAAGTAAATGTGCACGCAAAACGTGAAAGTGAGAATTCAGTGGGCTAAAGATCATTCCGAAAACATAGCATCAAACATTCAGGTCACTAGTAAGTCTTAACTTTTTACACAGGGCCTTTAGAAGCGACGTTGATTACAAAATTCATATTAGATAAGACTTAATAAAATAGGCATATCTAAACTATCTTAGTCCTTACTAAATCTGAAGCGATCCAGGCGTAAGACCGAAGCTGACAGTAAGGTGACCTCGCGCTCGACTGCTAACCTGGATAAGTTATTCAGAGTCATACCGTAAAGATAATTATAATATATTTACACGAATTATAAAGGTGGTCAGCAAATCATATAACCTTAAGGACGACAACTAAGCTCCACTATGTGTGATTTGAAATCCTGCGCCGAGCGCTTTACATACCTTAACATACTACAAATTTATATGTAATTAGTTCATACATATAATAATACAATGTATATAATATATACTTGACCGCCGCCAATTGTACACGGAACTGCACTATAGACGCATGCATACCTCGGTACTATCAGCTGAGCGCGCTGGCCACGTCAACTTCACAGTGAACTATGCGAAAAAGGTTTTCTATTTATTCCACGAGTCCTGCTGGACGTTCACCGGGTGGTAAGATAACTTACTACCATTACTATATACGGGTGTACAAACACCCGTCTATAGCATCGTGGCGATAGGTAGAATAATATACACTGCAACATATTGTGCTCGTCGCTTTGAGACTCGTTGAGATGTTCAAGTCTCGTTGCCCCAGTAATTTCCTACCGCCATTGTCACAAGGAATTTTACCCACTGTAACCTTGTGGCACGCACAATTGTATAGCTACCGCATCGCTTGCTGCGCATAACGGGACGCACGCGTAGCCATCACCGTTTTTCAAATGAAACTTATCAGAACTGGTGCTCGAATAAATAACATCGATAGTGTCACGCGATGAGGCTACGTCTAAATCATGTAATGAAATATTTAATTACTCTATAATTAAAAGCTTTAAAACACCACGCCTAATTTGTAACTGTATCCAACTTGAAGTGCAAAATGAAATCGAATGAAAGCTTAAAACCTATGACAATGAATTTTAATTACTTTAATATTGTTTTTTTTATATATAAATGTCTACGAATAACGTGTTTTCAAATTTTACATAGTAGAAATATCATTTATTGAATACATAGAATATTATCGAAAAACCATGACGTTAAAATAGGACACATTGCTAATTTATTTATTAAATGTGGTAGGTATTTTTAACCAGTCCTGAACATGACATGGAAAGACAATGCAATATATCATTAAAAATTTTGTTCAAAACAAACCCCGTACCTATAATTTATTTAAAAATTTATAATTTGAATTGCTTACACAAATACACAATAGTATGAGATATAATTGAATATTATATAAAATAATCGTTGAGAGATCAGTTTATGCTACTTATAAAATTTTTTTACAAGATATTTTTCTGTGTAGAACCAAATTAAAAATTTGCGATAACATTATTGAAAGTAAACTACATTCGTATTTTTATTAAATTTAGTGATACATATGTCAATAATAAATATTCTAAAGCACTACTGAAATATTTTCTACTGATTACACGGCCCAAGCTAAATTACGGTCCAAAGGATTATCATTATCATCATCATTTCAGCCTATTATTGTTCACAGCTGAACGTAGTCTTACTCAAAAGATCATATAATGGTAATCCTCCAGGTATTTCGAGTGAAATAGAACAAGGATCAATCCCTCTCCGTCTATGTGATAAAAATGTTTCCCGTCGAGTACATAATGTGTTACTTGATAAAAGACAGATAAATAAAACAATTAATTCATAGTTAAAAAAAAAAACAAAAATAATTTATCCCAGATAACCAATCTGTCGTTTACCAAAATCAACATTAAAAAGAAGGTATTTACAATGAAAAATAAAATTGATCTTAAAAAAATACAAAGAAATCACACGGAGACGGGTCCACTGCAGATTTTTACCCTTTTCACCGACTACCGACAGCTCAAGCTTTATACACTACGGTATCACACGATTACTCGCCGAAAACACCTATTATGCATATAATTTCACCGGATGGCCAACACGAAAAGATATACTATCACTAAATAGCATTACTAATGACCCTCGATCGTAATTCCGATCTGTGTCGGACAAATTCCAACAAGTTCGACGTCCACAAAAGGAAGGGGTTGGAGGGAGGGGAGGGGGTTGTGTACAATCGCATTTCGCATCAAAATTTACAATCTTATTTGTAGCGGTCGCCCTAAATGCATGCGGACTGGCGATAGTCTTATAAAGTACACTAATGCTGTCGGGCCACTAACGTCGGAGCGTGGGCATAGGCGATGAGGTTGGGAGACGCGGGCGCGGGCGTGGGTTCCAACGCCATCTACGATGCGCCCGGTGATCCACCGCTCGGCCCACACGCTGCTGCGTTCTCAGCTGTTCAATAATCATAATGTCAATATGCGAAAATATTGTAAAGGACCGTTTTGAATTATAGTTTCAAATGCCACAAAGGTCAATGAAGGACTAAAACAAAGAGCTAAAGTATATTTTACGAGTACACCTGTCCCTCGACTGCAAACTATCAGAATAAGACCTAAACTGTAAAAGCGAAATCGTGAAATTAAAAAACGGTGCAAATCGAGAAACAAAACATGTTCATGAAATACATAGCCATTTAATTAAAAAATACATATTTTTTATTTAATTATATTTTTTACCTTGTGTATCATGAGCGTGGTCTTGCGTGTTAGAGGAACCTGGCGTTTCTCCGGCGGACTGCGTCCGAGGCTTGAGGAATTCGTTCAAAGACGGTTGGATTGCTAGCTCGTATTCCGTAAAGTTAAAGAGCGGCGGTAGTGTACGCCCATTCGGCAGCCGAGCACCCGGTTCGCGGAGTTCATCAAAGAAGCTGTGCGCACACGCCTGCAGCGGGGAGAGACGCGCGCCCGGCGTGTACTCCAACAGCCGCGACACCAGCGAGATCGCATCCGGCGGTGTGCACGCGCGAAACACCTGTAGTCAATTGATGGCCATTTTTTATTAAGTACTAGTAGAACAGGTGGTAGAACTGTGTCGCAAGATGAAGTCCAACTGCCACCGCAACATCAAACAGTAGTGTACAAACATTACTGCTTTCTGGTTTGTAAGGCGTAGTAACTAGTATAATTACTGAGTTAACGAGATATAACTCTTGTATCTCCAAGCAACGAGCACAACATGGTGTATGGTTAATTTATCATCCTAGCTAGTGCCCCATCGATATTGGCACGTGTATCTTCTACAATCGAGCGAATGGTTCGTCCGTCGCTTTCTAAAATAAACACAGACCTACTCTGGTGGTACTTCTCTGCAGCCTGATCCCGTCTAAGTAGGTACCATCGCAGCTCCTATTTATCCACAGCAGTATGCATTCTTTAATCTCAAGGCGACGAGCATAATGTTGTCCTGTATGTGCGATCCTAACTAGGGACGCGTTATTATGGGCAGGCGTATTACTTACCGTAAGATGAACGTCTCGCTCGCCTTATCGCCTCGTAGAATAGAAAAAAAAACGAAAAAAGAAGTGACGTGATAGCCGATTACCTAAATTTAAGTGACAATACTACACAAATCAAAGAGGCGCCACTTAGACTTTAAACACACACAGCACTGTCATAAATCTCTTTAGTCACTAAATGCAGCTATCACAGTAACGCTTTCACTTATCACTTTGAGGCGGAAATAGACATTTAGCCTTCTGGACATTACCGAATTTCTTTTGTCGATTTTTTAAGAAGTTATATTAATTTTAATAACATAATTATAATACATAATAAGAGTAGTGCAAAAAAATTTAGTAATCACTATTAGTCTGCGGCCTACAAATACCCATTTGTGTTCAACAAATTTATTTTCTGTATTCCACGTAGCGATCACACGGATAGGACATATAATATACATGAGATTATCTGTTTGAGTGAGTGATACGCCGTCCATAACAATATGACGTTTGTTAGGATGATAAACACTGCACCACATCTTGTCGTGGCTATGATACATAAGGTGTTAACTTCGTTATCCCAGAAATTTCTTAAAATATTTGTGACATTAACATACTTCATTTTTTTTATTATATAGACTAGCGCTTGACTACGATGCCTGTTGGTAAGTGGGGATGTAGTTGGTAGTAAAGCGTACTAATCTAGAACTAGCCTATTCACACTTCTCTTAAAGGTCCCCCCGTTATATCTGGACGGAAACACTGACGCCGTGTTTGTTTTCCCGAAAACTTTTAAGTTCCGAAAATTAATATAGCTCGTTATAAAACTATTTAAATATTATACAATTGTAAAAAACATTGCGATATTAAAAATACCGTATCGCTGTGATTTATTTCACTTTTGGATAGTTGGAAGCGAGAACAACGCGGGATCGATCGTTGTAGAAAATTTTAGCGGAAGTCTATGTCCAGCAAAGGACGCCTATCGGCTGATGATATATGATATATTTTACTTTAATACACTAACCAAAAAATTTTATAATTATTTCTGTCTGTACATGTAATTGCCAATATTTACAATGTTATTTGTTAGCTCACATGTAGTGCACTGTTTTAGCGTAGTATAATAATGGTTTCTCTCTCAAGATAATTGACTATTAGTTGAAATATATGACCAATGAGTACAGAAAACATTAAACAGTTTTAAAGAATAAACAAAATTTCCACTCAAGTTTGATCACACTGAACACCAACAAACAGCATTTGTGTAGATGGAAATCAATTATTCCCGTGCCTTCTATTCTAGTAAAGTCATGCTTTGAACATGCCATGATGTATTTTATCCATATTTTGTTAGTTTCCATAACAAAATCTTATGCCTTTCAAATCTAAACAGATATACAGGATAAACCAATAAATGAATTAAAAATTACTGAGATAGCGAGACTTAACACCTTATGCCTAAAGGCGATCGAACACATAGTGCCACATTGTTATGTGAAGGAGTAATTACCATCAGGCGATGAAAAACTTATTCAACTAGTCATTATGTTTTTTTTTTTTTAATAGAAAAAGTGTACATCTATACCTTTTATTAATTATCCCACCTTTAAAGAAACTGTTACTATCACTACTGTCGGTAGAGGTATTGTTGAAACAGATAACCTAGTAGTTATTTAATATAATATTCGTTTTAATAATAATTTAAATCGAAAAACAATAGGTGAAGTAATTTTCTTATATATTCGAGCAGACCCAATCTTATCTTATTAAATTATTCTATACAGAATTTTTAAAATATTTTAATCATTAAAAATATTATTAATAAAATTTTATTCATTTTAACAATAATTTTTTACTATAAATTAAATTATTTATTACAACGGTGTTTTGGTGAGGCTTGGGTATCTCTTTGTGAGAGAAGACCTCTACTCCTAGAAGTGGGAACCTTATGGGGGCTGCTCATTTAATATTCATATCTATAAAGTTTGAACTAATATGTTAAACGTAAACTCTATAAACAAAACATGGATAAAAATCTTATAAATTTAATAAGGCGCTGAATCAGTATGAGAAAAGTTTTCACGACTTTAGCAAATTTGTTATATTATAAATGATAATGCATTTGAAGTAAAAAGTTGACGATTATTATCTATTATAGTATTAAATCTTCGATCTGGTTTATACATCGTGTGGAAAATGTAGGCATTTATGTTAGTTGTATAGCTGTGCCTTACTCGAATACGTTGATGGTCAGTGGCCGAATTGGGCATCGTCAGACGCTCCAGCATATACTGTAACGTAGGGAGCGTTATCATCACGAGCAGTTCCACCGTATATTATTGACAATATGAAAGAAAATCTTAGATTGATTATAACTGTAAGTGTTTTAAGTAAACTCTGTATCATTTGAAAAACAATCGATAATTTTAAAAGAAATGTGTGTTAAAAGTAAAAAGAGCCCCTTTGCATCTACTATATATACTTATTCAGTTTTAGCACATAATACTGAGTATATTATAATATTAGTACACTATGCTAAGTAAGAAAACCACCAAACATAAATAAAAAAGATCGAAGTTTAACCATAATGAAGAATGTAGTATTATTATAGTTTCTACTAAATTTGATATAGTACAAATAATGCAACTACCAATAAAAAATAATGGACACAAACATTTTGTGTCAACAAGGCAATAATGAATAATATTGAAAATGTTCAAAACAAAAGTTTTCTTAATTATAGATCAACAGTACTAACCTTCGCCCATGGATGACTCTTGATCTGTGGAAACTTGAATTCTGTGTAGTTTGGATTCATCTCGCGGATCTGTTCGCGCGTCGGTGTACCCAGAACCTGTAACAAAATGCGAAAGAGATGATGTATAAGTATACATTTTTTAATTTCGACATTGTCAAATGATATAACCTTATCTTTTGAAATGATGTGCACAGCAACACATCCGTGATGGTAATTGCTACACCAGCCCACAACAATGCTGCGCAAGAAACGGCAAGCAATACAATACCACATTGTGCTCGTTGCTATCAGACAGATTTTTGGTTGCGTCACGTAAGTCAATTCACTAGCCACAAAACCCTTCAAACTATACACAGTGTTGCTTGCACACTATTGTATGGTGGCGGAAATAGGCCTGTGATGGTACCTTCCTAGACAGTCTCCGGCAACAAAAACCTACCAGCAGTAACCGCATTAAGAATGTTATTTTCTTATACGATACAGACGGCTAAGTGAGAAAGTGACTGATACTTGTAAACAAATCTTTTTAAACTTCAAAGTTAATTAATTACCTTGATTATTTCAACCAACTGGTCAACTCCGGAATCGCCTGGGAAAATGGGCTGGCCTAAAAGCAACTCCGCCACAACGCAACCTGCGCTCCATACATCTGCCGAATCATTTTGTTCTTACATTTAGTCCCATAAATAAATATGTTATTTAAATTAAACTAAATTGGTTAAATCCGATGGTTCGAGTTCTTTATACCACGTATAGTCACAGGAACATTAAGGTATATGTCGTAGTGTCATAGATATCACATATTTAAAGCAATTGTTTTATTTTTCAGTTTGATCTTTGTAGAATCAGCTCACTACATCTTTTAGTGTAATTCTCGATTTTTTATTTAATTTGATCAAATTTGGAATTTCAAGCCAATGATGGTACCCAACCATGTTCTGTATTAAAATTACTGTTTTTTAATTTTAGTAACCTCGCGAATGACCTTTGGTAGGAATCTGTCTTCTTTTATCACTATTTGAGGTTTATCAAATCTAATAGTTATAACAGTTGGGATGTACCAGAACAAAATTCCATCGCATTATTACATGTCACCTTAGTCTTCTCGGATTAAGCTGTGGATCCTGAATCCGCAAGCCCAGTATCGGATAAGCTGTGTAAGGCAAAAATTACTAACGAAAAAATAATAGTTTTCTTGTGACCATGGGTGTTATAAAGAACTTGAAATGTCGAGGTAAAAAATAGATAAACAAACGCGATAAAATACGTAAAAATTGATTTAATTACAAGTCTAATATTCGCGTAAATATAAGAAAATTATAACACACACATATATATATTTTTGTATCGGGGTATATGGGGTCTCCCGCACAACCACTCACGGGACCCAAGCCAACCTCATCTGCTCGAGGTACACCCTGCTAATCAACAAACGAGGCTCTGGCTCCCACCAACTCGCATTGGGCCAACGTGATGGCATATATCCCTCCATATGAACCCCTACAAACGACAGCCTTTCGTGCCCTGTGATGCGGGCAGCGCAAGACCGATCGATGTGGGGATCTTTGGGAGAGGCTTATGTCCAGCAGTGTATTTCTATTGGCTGGTGATGACACACACACATATATATATGTATATATCATATTAAATTATTCTATCAAATGAATATCAATAGCAGTTTTGTTTTGAAAACTTAAAATATAATGTTTGCTAATCACGAACACTCACCGATTTTGGTCGTATAATCTGTTGCACCAAAAATTAGTTCCGGTGCGCGATAATACCGCGAACAGATGTAGGAGACGTTCGGTTCGCTGCGAACGAGATGCTTCGCGGAGCCGAAGTCGCACAGCTTCAACACACCCGTCTTGGGGTCCAACAGAAGGTTTTGAGGTTTGATGTCTCGGTGGCAGATGCCCAGCGAGTGGATATACGCAAGGCTTCGAAACAACTGGTACATGTAGAGCTGTCGGGCAGAGAGATCCTTCTTTGATATACATATACAGAGTTGTATTCTGTTAATTTTTAAAGCCTTTGTACTTTTAAAACAATCATTGTTTCAGTTCTAATTTTATATGCACTGCGAACTAGATACGATATCTGCCGAAGTGCATACATAATTAAAATTGAGCTAAACATTGCCTTAAATACTGTATTCCTGGTTAGAAGGCCGTTGTATCTGGCGAAATTATTGGGATATTAAGACTTAATATCTTACGTCTGAAGGCGACGAGCACATTCTGATGATGTGTGTATTATCCTAAGTAGCGCCGTATTGCTATGTGCTAGCGTATTACTTTGACATCATACATCATACTTGTCTCGTCGCTTCGTCAACAAGGGCTAAAAACGTCGAGTTTTATTGATTTTTCGAAAAATGTGTGCAGTAAGGTAAAACTGATATGTAGCATTTACCAACCAAATGAGATCGTACTAAAATGGACCTTGACATTTACCAGGCATAACGGTATCTCTCAGCTCAGAGACCAAATACGTGTTAGTGGTCACAATACCGTCGATGAACATTTTTTACTGACTCGATTGTTACGTCACATAATATAAATCTAGTGATTGTAGAATGTTTACCTAACCACCGGACCAGCTACCACATCTGTATATTTGCCGCTTAAACAGCATCTTTTTGCTCCGGTTGTCGGAGTAATCAAGGCGAACATGCTTTACTATCTTCGGCCTCGTTGTCACTTAACATCAAGTTGAATTATCACCAAATATTATACCATTGTCGATGAATAAAAACAACAAAGCAGTGTAATTCCTAAAACTTTTGATACTTTGCATACCTTTATAAAACTAATGGGTATGGTTTGTTCATCTTTGGAGTAGTGACGTGCAACTTTGTACACAGTCTCTGGTATGTACTCCAGCACCAAATTCAGGTACACTTCGTCTTTCTGTAATCAAAACGATTGCCTCAGATAACTTATTAAAATTTAACAAAAAACATTAGGTAATAAGTGGAAGAGGATTTTTTAGTATAATATACATCAACCCATCATTAAGCAATTACACTAATTAATTTAATATAATTAATTTTTAAACCAGTATGAGGGGATTACATTTGGCAAAATCATATTGATCTTTTGCTTTTTAACTATCATGCATAATAAACTTATTAAAAAAAACAACCCTAATATAAAAAAAATTGTGGTGAATTAGTGCTATGATTGTAAATAAGGATATTAACATATAAATGATCTTCGGCCATAACATTACACTTGTGATATTATTTTACATCATACATCATAGTCAGACTATGGGAAGTGAATAAAGATAGTTTAATAAACTATCATTGCCTTCAAAGGAACAAACAAAAGTAGATCTTGAAATTATATAATATGGAAGCCCAGTAACAGCTTACGATAAAAATCGGTTTATATAAAATATAATTATACCCTAAGAACTAATCTAGTTAAACGCATTAATAATAGAAAATAACGACTTCTATGTGAAACATGAATCAAATTTACATGTCACATGAAATGTCATGGTTATAAAAGTTAATACATATATATATATAAGTAGGTGTTATCCGTGAACAGATTTGGCCAATATCCAAAGGATCTTGGCTCCGTCGTTCGGCGACGATTACTGTCTTACCTTGAACTTTTAGACAAGGGATATTTTGAAGATATAACATATAAAAAAACAAGCTGACCAATACAATATCAAAATTGTTAAACAATTAACAGTGACTAAGAATGAATGATGTTTTATTTATACAAATGTTAAAGTTTTATACAAAATACACAAAGCAGTTAATATACATGTAAATAAATGATAAGGGGTAGAATATGTAGTAATGTATAATAAAATGAAATATTTTACAAATGTTCACCTAAGATTTAAGCCTTTATATGGAATGTTTCAAAAAGCAAAACGTATAATTGGACTTTCGAAATTATAATGTGAGACACACGACGTTTGAAAGACTATAGCAGTCTCCCAAAAAAAAAAAAACGCAGTCGTTAAACGCTGTGCTGTGTGTTTATAGTTAGAACTGAGCTCGAGTCAAGATGGTAACTATTTCCTCGAGTAGAAGCCCTCGGCCGATGATGATCAACGAATAAAATCAACCACACCACACCACTGCACAACATCAGGTCACCGACCGATAACTTGTATTTCACACTGTCGCTGTAGATAATAAGATAAGGAACAATAAATATATAAATTGGTAACCCTCATCTAGAACGTCGTTAACCTATATGTGCGTTAGCACACACTAGCGTAACATCTGATTTTTGTAACGTACTGCGACATCAAGTGACTGCAATGCATTTAGAAGTGGGCTAACCGCCGCGGCCACTGCTACCTTATCCCAAATAAAACAACATAAATAATTAAATGTCACCCTTATAAATATAAGTTAAATATACCAAAAAATTTTAAAGCAGATTTTTAGTTGTCAAAAAACTTTTTCTTGAAGATTTTTAATTAATTAATATAAATTTCACTTATAAATGTCAACAAATATTTAAATAGTAAAAAAGCGTGATCTACAGTATAGTTTTAATAGTATGATTATGATGAATTGGTAAAAAAAGTTATTTAACAAACTAAAATACTCTTCGATACATAAATATAAATATAATAGATACCTTTTCCCCACTGGAGTAAAAGAAGTATTTCAGTTTGACAATATTACAATGCTCCAGCCGTCTCATGATTTGAAGCTCTCGATTCTGTAAATTAACGATGTAAATTAACTTTTAGCTTTAACAAGTGAATAGAAAATAAAACACAAATAAAAAAGTAAATGTGTAAAAACTTTTACCTACCTTAAACCGCTTATCTTGGAGCACCTTTTTTATTGCAATAAGTTCGCCGGTGTCGCATAACTTAGCCTGGTAGACGACGCCGAAGCTACCATTGCCAATCAGCTTCATGTCAGAATAACTGACCTCCTGAGGCCGGTCGGGGCCCTGCCCCGGCGTCGCCACCACAGTCGTCACCTTTGAGCCGTCCTTGCCTGAAAAACGTGGTAGAAATTTATTCACCATCAGCATATATTTATATGCGTAAACAGTATACCTTTTCCATCCTAGGTTGATTCTGCGTATTATTTTATAAACAGATAAACTCGACGTGTTAACCATTTCGATACCGTGTTCATTGGCCACCTTAATATTCCTATAAAAATTTTAATTGTAATATGCACTTAATTATTTTCAAACATTCGGGGTACAATAAGAAAAAAGTATATTTTTTCTTTAGTTAATAATAAAAGTGCCGTCTTAACACCGAACGACACTGCTGCTGAAAAAATATACATACGATATTGTATGTATTTTGATAAGCAAAAACTCGGAATAACGTATACGAAGAACGTGCAGTGTCTGCTAAAGTCGACATTCGTACAAATTGATTAAGGGTCGTGATAGAAATATTTACTACTGTGTTGTTTTCAATCGTTTTATAACTGAAGAATGTGTAACAAATGCCCACCCAGCGATGTAAACTATTATATTTGTTACAGCTGTGTGTAATGCTAACGAAAATTTATAAACAAAGTATTATTTATTCCACACTACACGATACAGTTTCACAAGTGTGTGAAAATTGAAATAACCTTAACCTTACCGATTAACAACATATACTTACGTTCGAATATAAAAAATCTTTTCATATATGATTTTTTATTACTTTATATACAAATACATAAACAATGCGGTGTAGTTGAAGATCTTACAAAAAAAAATAACAGTTACCACTCTGCTACCGCTTCAATATACACATGTTAGATAACAAACGTTGATATTTAGAAACAGGAAATAACAATTACAAGGAAATGGGAGTACCTTAAGTGCTCAAAGACTTTCCCGGAAGCCCAGGCAATATGGCGTCTACAGATTAAACGCACCTCGTCGTGTACTCACGGACGAGTGCGCCACTTCAAAGAATACGTAACACAAGGTTAATAATACAGTACAATGATGTAGTGAAATGGAGCGTTAAGTATCATGGATAAAACTGTCCTATTACGAAAACTTACGTCGAGTAATTTTGAATAATAAAAAGTAAAAAAAAAAGCTTGCTTATATCATATAAATTAAATAGTTATCAATTTATAATAAATGTTAAACAGGCAAGGAGATTAACAATTTGTAGCGAATGTGTAAATGAAAAAACTTTTAGTGAAGAGAGGTCTTAATTATGTCTATTTTTATGACTAACATTTTTGAAAAATTTCAACCTTCATAGTAGGGGAAGTGACAAAAAATTATTTCGCACTTATTAATTGCTTCCTAATTGTATTATTTGGAGGCTTTTTTCTTGTATAGAAGAAATCGAAGTTGTATCCACGAAAAAATAATAGAAAGTTGTACTTTAGATGAAAAGTCAAAGAAAGAATGATTTAATACTAGCTCATTTCTGTTTAGTTTTTTTTATTTCTATTTAAAGAATGTGAAATATAGGAGTCACTTTCAACTTTTGACTTTGCTATAGGTATCTTTACGAGACTTCACTGTAATTGCGCCATAGTTGTTATCATTGGATCGCCATAGTAACGCGATTTTGTTATACATTACTAAATAAAATCTTAAACAATGTTTAAATGATACAATTGAAAATGGCCTTTAAAATAGAGTTAAAAAATAATATTACAGAGCAAGTATCACCAAATCATTGACGTATGTATTTAAATATCAATAGATAATAGTTAATGAAGTAATAAATGAAATCAAACAAAAACAATAATTATAATTCAAACAATTTGTTAACAATTTAATTTAAAACAATTAATTAGACGAAAATATAGGATTTTGTTTGATTTCAATGATTACTACAAAAGTTTTTTTTTTTAGTACACCTTATGAAGTATATTCTCATCGTAAAGTAAGTGTATAAAAGCTAGCTAATCACTACAGTTAAATTAATTTCCAACAAAACCCCAGTACCAATCGAAATAATTAAGTATTATTGGTACTTATTTTTACTTTAATAGTGATGTCTACAAGAAGCACATTACATTAGTGGGTCTGTTTGTAATACCAAATAAAACTTTTACTTAATTTAGAAGAATATTAATAACATACTTAAACAATAAGATAATAATAATTTTGTCTGTTCGTTCCGGATAATCTACGTAAAGTTAGGACCGTTTATGACGGAACTTTCATTCATAACTGAATATTTATGTATTCAGCTGGTACATCACAAGTTATATTGATAAAAATAAAGTTATGTGTAAATAAAATTAATGCTCATAAAATTATGCACAACTTTCGATACAATTTCATTACACTGACGTTAGTTTGAATTTGTCAGAAATAATAGATCTCCTTTGACAGCAATAGATAATGGATAAAACAAATATGCACGGGTAATCCAAAACAGTCAACTGTATTAGTTATTACCACAAGGTATTTTTTTTTTCGGATGAAGTTCAGACTTAACTGCTATTACGGCTTCATCAGACTCAACGCTCGGGGATACGGAATGATCGAGATAAATTTATGAGAAGATGACGTTGTAAGTATTCTTTATGTGTACAACCCGCATGTCGCAAATCAATAACTGAAAATGTGAGTCTTTTGCCGTTTTTAAGATATATCAACGGTACGAGCCACGCCTGGTGAGCGGAATGATATCGCACTGAACCACATTACCCACAGCTGTAGATAATTTAAGCACATGTCGTAAGTGAACACTCTATACTAATAAATCTAACAAAGATAGTATTACTGATTCAAAACATTACAGTTTTATACAGAAAATATAGTAATATTTATCTATGAATTTACTCAAGTGTTTGTTTTTTTTTAATAAGCGTTTCGATGCGTAAACTATTGCATCCCTGAATTTAAAGTTGATTAAAAAATACACTTTACATTAGAACGGCATTAGGGAATGTTATAACAAAACCGAATGAAGTGGTTAGATAAATATGCTGATAAACAAGGGTGGAGTGAGCTCAGGTCAACGTCAATAAGTACATGGGCGTGGTACTACCCAGTTAACTTATTGCCTATGATTGATGTATACGTTTTCTAGAGCTATTTAATGTCTATCGGATATTTTTTAAAATTTTCAAGAAATGTAATATAAATTTTCATTACGTTTAAAAGCTCTTTGAATGTAATTATCAAATTATTATATAATACATTCAACTTGCAGTCATACGTTCTTAGGACTCTACAACGTAAATCTTTATATTCTATATATATCTTTATTACCTGTACAAATAAATAAAATTGGTATCTGTTTGTAACATAAAAATAATAAATATGAACTTAATATATATGAATGTATAAATTACTTATAATCTGGAGATAGGTTTCTATCGCTGGAGACGGTCTTTGTAATTAGCGCTTATTTCTACCTCCAAACAGTACTGTGTTCAGGTTTATTGACCGTTGTGGCTGGTGAAATTACTGGGGTAATGAAATTTAACATAAAGTCTCACGGCAACGACCACAAAATTGACTACGATATTATATCATGTTGATAACGATTTTACTCCTAAAAAAAATGTTAATGTGAACGTTTAAAAATTTCAGTTAAATTCTAATCAATGTTAAATAAGCGCTAAAGAGAAAATTTAAAACACAACATCAACATGCCAAACCTTAGAAATCACAATAGTAAACAACATATTTAAAGTAAAGCAAAACAACATGTTGTACAATACAAATCATGCTTTTAATAAACATAGATAAAATACTTTAATTATTACGTATGACTTATTACTATGCATGTACAATGTATGAACCACGAGGTATTCACACATTTCCTAGTAATTTAGAAAGTAAATAATACCAGAATACACGAATTAAGAGTTATTTTAGTATGTTTTGATACATAAATATATAAGTAACACTAACTTACAGTATGTTATAAGTAAGGATTATTTTCTATTATATCTTGAAAAGAGAAATAATACTTAACTCTAGTTTTGCAATCGGTGGATAGTTTGAAATGAGTTATATTTTAAAATGGGAAATGCTTAACACTTCGCCTTTCCCCTCTTCATGCTTATTTTAATATTAATTAAACTACCACTAACAAAAATAACATAAAAACATCTCTATGCACATTCACTTTGTGAATAAAGCTCTGGATTAAACACAAGAGCTCATAAGTTTTTAGAATTGATATAGTAGCACATGCAACAATTTTCCAACTCCACATCGCAGATCAATGACCTGAACAAGAGATAAAAAATTGTTGTGTTCAGCTCCAGCTGCAGTACTTTCTGGTACATATGCAAAAACAGCTAATGCTAAAAACTTTGAGCTAAAATTGTGCGCCACATCTAAGCACTTACGATGCGAAGTGGCCGCCTTCGTTTCTGTAGCCAGCTCGGCCTTTTTAGGAGTATCCACGTCGCCTGGGTGTCACGGTAAACACAAAAGCAGCATTAGAACATTGAAGAAGTGAAGACATGTAATGGATGAAACAATCATACAAGAGATGGAAAGTCGATGGTGGCGGCGTGATTTTTGCATACGTTCAGAGGCGGTACAGTTCGTGGCACAGTTACAAAGAGCAACTCACTGATGGTGCGTCGAAGTTTCTTACAAAAGGTTGCGAGTCGATCGCGGGCGCGACTCAGTTGGCCATTTTTGTCAGTATCAAGGAGGCGTAGAAGCGAGGGTTCGGAACGAGCACTGACTTCTCCGACGGGGCGGAGAGCCATCACGACGGGGCCGTCGGAAACTGCCAGATTGTTCAAGCATACCGGACCTACGGGACACTCCAGCTTGGTAGAGGATCGCACGCGAGCGCGAGTCGTAGGCAACTGACGGCCACCGTTGGGCACACTCTCTCCCGCCCCGCTCCGCAAAGACCGCCTCACCTCTTGTCCGTGTACTGTGAATGCGCTAATTCAACTTCGTAACCGCATTTGATGTGATATAAAGGTTAAAATATTTTATTTTCCATTTGTCAACCAGTTGCTCGATTCCTTTATAACTCAACAAGAAATTGAAGTAAAGATTGTTAATTGATTTATACAAACGCCACACATCATCGTTAGTAGTGTTAAGAATGTTTAAAATTAAGTTAACAATTATGATTCATGAAACGTAGTAAAATACAATGGGTTGATGCTTATCTTTATTTTCCACGCCGAATAGTGACGAGATAATGACTCTTTTATATAATAATATTAAACCTTGAAGGTAAGAATTTATGTCTCATGGAATCTATCAGCGCGAGACAACAACGTAAGATCATGAGAAATGTTTTTGTATGGATACAGTTACATAATAACCAGTAGAGCAAAAGCTTTTATGCTTCCAATGTATTGCAAGAATGTGATCCGCGTGTATATCATACAATTTGATCAGTATGACATCGCATGCGCTCGTGTCTACCTGTTTATATAAACGATGATAATTTAGACATGTGATGTCACCAATGCGTTAAATTTAAATTCTAGGTGTTAAAATATTATATACACAATTCATAAATAAACTGTTTCAGTGCTTTCCGATTTTTTTTTTTGTAAATAGCACATTTTTACCGGCAAAGCAACAATCTTTCCGTTTTACTTTTTTCATTATTCTTGTTACACGAAGGTACGTAAATTGATATCAGACTTGTACTAAATGGTAATATATATCTTCATGATTTGATAAATAATTTGGCGTAACTGGTTTTAATTTGGCATTAACAGCTTGTTTAGTCTAGTAGCGACAGTTAATATATACTCTTATTTAACATATATTTATATTAATACATTTACAAAATATATTACAAATCACATATTTTGTACATTCTGTATGAATACCAACCAGCTGTCAATGAGATACACAAAAAGAATGATTGTTTTTTTATAATCGTATCAAAACTGATGCCTTGCATTTGAAACTAGTAGTTACTTTTCCTATTATAAAGAAAAAACATCAAAATTTATCGTCAAAACTTTTTTATTTATTATTCACGTTATACAAAATAGTATTTTGTAAGCACAGGATGAAAGGTTGTTTTTCTTTAAAATTCTTATTAATTACTTAAGACCGGACTACAAGAGGCGTAAGGGGTTCCGCACAACTCACGGGTCCCAAGGCAACCTGACCTGCTCGTGATGCACCCTGCTATTTAACAAACGAGGCTCTGGCTCCCGCCACTAACCCGCATTAGGCCAGCATGGTGGGAAATGACCCAAAACTCCCGATATGAACCCCTAACTAACGACGGGGTCGGGTGTCCGACAGGTCGAGGCAAGCCGCTGGATGCGGGGCAGCATAGGACTGATTGACGTAGGGATTTTTGGGGGAGATCTATGTCCAGCTGTAGACGTCTATTGGCTGGTGATGATGATGATTATCGGCGTACGTTTATTAAAATCAATCTATCTTATCTATAATTTACTTTGAATTTAATTTATGTAAATTATTATACAAAAGCACAAATCAAACGCTCGTAACCAATATAAAACTTATTTATAGTACATAAACCAAAAAAAGTTAATTCTATATTTTTCTTAGAGGACAGTACACAATCTAAAAAGGTTCGCAGTCAAGTTTATAGTAAACGCATTAGGACTTTTTTTAAAGGCTGACAAGTCATCACTTTGTTATATATACACCACCACCTAAACAAACCTCACGAAACAATTTTAAAAATTAAAAACAATTAGAGTTTTATCTGAACGTTCTAAAGGCCAGACGAGTAGGACGTCCACATAATGGTAAATGATACGTCTAACCATAATATGGTGTTAGTAAGGATAATAAACACTGCACCATATTGTTCTTGTTGCCTTGAGACACAAGATGTTAATTCGCGTTAAGCCCCCTGCCCCTTCCAGTAACATTACTGGTTACGTTCTTCAATAAATATATATCATAAAAGTGTAGTTTATAAAAATAAATTGAAACTGACGTAAGAACAATACATACACAGTGAATTGCATTGTAATTTCTAAATTAATTTATCACGTTGCAGTGATGGGTGATGATAAGCAGTCTCCCTACTATTTATTTAATCGGTTTATTCTTTACACCTATAATCAAGAACCGTGTTACAATGTACATGACAAAAAAATCTCTCGAAATTTATCGAAATAAAAAATCTCTTAAAAGCAACCCTTAAACACTGTGCGATAATACATGAGAATTTTAAGTAAAATATAAAATAATAATGTTATATTCTACAGATTTAATTCAATATTATTATAATAATTTAGCCATTTAAAATGTTTAGTACTGTTTCAATTTTTGATCACGAAAATAGTTTTTTATTTATTAAGGAAATAGTACACTACTCCAAATCATCGCTAAACTTCAGGATAACGATCCATTCGAAGTGTAGATTTGTAATTAATCTTGTAAACTATTATTTACCATCTTAATATAAATGGTATCCTTCAATTTAAATGTGTTTCAATATCAAACCAAAGCCTAAGCCAAACCACTTTCAAAATAAACCAAAACTCTTAAACAGGTGAATTTTCTAAGTTAAAGATTATTTTTATAAATAGGAGTCTCTCTGGACAAATATTATATATATATATATATATATATATCCTTACATATGAAATTAGGGTTCTGTCGTACTGACCACTTTGACCTAAAATATCTCCTCTTTGGTTAAGAATTACAAATCCAAATTTATAAATTCATTTAGCTGGTACATTTGAATTTTGAAAACAGTCGTTAATTTGTTTTTTCCTCATTATTTTTTTTTTGGCGTCACTTATTACCGCACAATGGAAAACATAAAATATCGGTACATTTACGAGTACGAGTTCTACCGTGGCACCAGTGCTGCAGAAACAGTTCGAAGGATTAACGATGTGTACGGCGCTGGTGTCGCAAAAGAAAGCACGGTACGTTTTTGGTTTCAACTTTTTCGTTCTGGAAATTTCGACCTTCAGAACCAACCCCGTGGACGTCTGGAGACCAAAGATGAAAATGAAGAAATAAAGGCTATTTTGGAAGCGGATCCATAACAAAGCACTTCAGAGATAGCTGCAAGCTTTGGGAAAAGTGACAAAACTGTATTAATTCACTTGAAGCAAATCGGGAAAGTAAAAAACTTGAACGATGGGTACCTCATGAATTGAGTGAATCGCACTTGCAAACATGCGTCGACTGCTGTGCTGCTGTGTACTTTGCTCAACGGACACAATAATGAAGGGATTTTAAATCCAATTATTACTTGTGATGACAAGTGGATACTGTACGATAATCGGAAGCGCTCGTCACAATGGCTGAACTCTGCAGGCCCAGCCAAATCCTGCCCAAAGCGAAAATTGACTCAGAAAAAGTTACTTGTGAGTGTTTGGTGGACTAGCGCCGGTGTCGTTCACTACAGCTTTCTAAAATCTTGCCAAACTATTACGGCAGATATCTATTGTCAGCAACTGCAAACCATGAAGGAAGAACTAGCTGCTAAACAACCGAGATTGGTCAATCGCTCTAGGCCAATGTTGCTTCACGACAGCGCAAGACCACACACTGCACAACAAACAATCACTAAGTTAGATGAGCTACAATTGGAATGTCTGCGACATCCACCGTACTCCCCGGACCTTGCCCCAACAGATTACCATTTTTTCCGGAGTTTGGACAACTTCTTACAAGGAAAAAAATTCAACTCCGATGCGGCAGTCCAAATCGCCCTCAGAGTTTACTGATTCTCGCCCTCATAGTTTGTTTAGTAAAGGGATAAATTAACTACCTATGAGATGGCAAAAATGCATAGATAACAATAGTGCATACTTTAATTCATTAAATATATTTTCCAAAAAAAAAAATTACTTTATATTCGTACCGTACAAAACGCTAATTTCATATATATATATATATTTACACTTCATCACATTAAGTCACGAATCCAAAATTAAGAGGTCGTATAATTTTATAAGCACAGTGAGGTAAATAATTAAAAGAATTCTTAAATAAATTAACCGTTTAGCCAATTAGTATTTTTCTCGGACATATCGGAACGTTGCGTGTTAGTTAAACTACCACTCCACAAATTATAAAAATACACAAAATCTTTTTCAAAATCTGTTTCGTGTACATGTATAAGTTTAGGAAATTACATAGCAAATTTGGTACTCATTTGTCGGAATGGAACACCGCAGTCACGTCCGTTTCTTCTCTCTAGAAGATCTACTGGATAACTGCTTTGTACTCGGGCTAGTAACAATAAGACTCAGGTAAGCCCTGCCTGTCGTAGATGGTGATTAAAAGAGTTTTCTGGTTCGTAGGCTTTGTAGGTGGGGGTATTCATTGTTCTCTAAGCGACCCCGCGGTGGGCGACAAAAAAGAGGTGGTGACGTAATTGTCGTAGCATAGTAAAGGTGCCGAGGTGGGTGTACAGCTCTATCTGGGACATACTTAGGCGTAGTGCAAGTAGGCACTAGTGCGTTCCGTAGTAAATCCCGGAAGTCCTTGCAACGCAGAGGATTAACACCGAAGGGCTGGGTTTTAGGGGAAGCAAATCCCAAATAACCTTATATCTAACCAATAACCTTCTATGTAATACCAAATAACCTTTAAGGGTTATATTTCCAGAAGCAAGATATATTTAGAATATTTTACCCTGATAACAAAAACGATACTACAGCTAGTATACTTCTTTATTTGACTTCATTAGTGTATTTTTTAGTAGTAAATCAAATTTGTTTACATGTATCATCCAATTAACTATATTTTGATTATTTATTATTTTTAATCATATCCAAATTAGGTTAAGAGAGTATAAATTTTGTCTGTTATCATTACATTTATTAATTTTTTTTTAAGCATTCGACGAGACAAGACCGAGGTTCACCTGGTAAGTGATAGGTCATATCGTGCTAGTCGCTTTAAGTTATAAAGTGCCAAGTTTCATTATCCGACTAATTAGTAAATTACTCGCTTAGCTAGTAAGCTACAGCGCTTTTCAAACCGGAACATTGTAATGTTTGCATACTACTATTTGGCGGCAGAAATAGGAGGTGAGGCGGTACAAACCTAGAAGGTTTCTTGGAGTAGAGGCCTAGCACTGGTGACTTGTAAATAATAATTTTTACATAATAATTATAGGAGAGTATATAACTAGTATGTGAAATGAAATAAGTTATATACCATTGACATACAAGGTCAGAAGCGTCAATTGGATTAGAATTTTAAGCGGTCTAGCTTAGGATTCGCGGGCAGTCGGAGGCCATGGTATTGTAATTCGATACTCAATTGCCGTAAAGGTTGTTTTATTGATTATAAATAGTGGAATAATGCCACCTATGCCACAAGTTATTAATAAAAAAAAACTAGTTACTTCCGTCCGCTTTGCTGGCCGTAGTACCCTTTTTTTTTTTCTCTCGTGGGGAAATCCTATATCGGATACTCTTCTGCTGCCGAGTCAGCAGAAGAGTTATGCCGGACTCTTACCGGCTAAAACCCCACGGCATCCTTCTCAAGACCCTTGGTCGGAACTACGGGAACGCTTGCGCATACTTCCGCGATTCCAACGGCATTGATCGATTATAGGATCTCGCCTCAGAGTTGAGCTGCCACTCCCCACCATTCACTAACGCACAGACGCATCTGTACGCGCCACCTCGAGGCCTTTGATATACGGCAACAAGCGACCCCCGAACTCGCTGCCGTAACCTCTCTTATGGGGGTTGAAGGTTCTTATTTATTCTCCTCCGTCGCCCAAGTCTCTGGCTACGAATAGGGAGAAGAGAAGTTCTTTCTCTCTCCCTCTCCGCAGCCTCTTTTTACAACATCACTTGTTCGCAAAAGGCGACGCCAGCACTCCACGCCTTCTCGCTTCCTGTCATAGCCTTCATAAAAGCTTGAAGAGAGAGGTCTGTCCCTATTTCAGCGATGAGATCTCGACGCAAATTTGCCCAACTGAGACAATCCTCCAACGTATGCTGCGCCGAGTCCTCATCGCTGCCACAATGACGGCACATAGCTGTTGGCTCTCTACCAATGCGGCACAGGTACTTACCGAAACATCCGTGCCCGGTCAGCACCTGTACCAGTCGGAAGGTCAGCGCGCCATGTGGTCTGTTCAATCAGTCATTTAAAACTGGGAACACAGCATCTATAGTTCTGTGGCCAACTCGGGGATGTGCAAGTCTGTCCTTCCACCGTTGAATAACAGACTGTCGAGCGTGTAACCTCTGGAGAGCCAGTTCTTTTGTGGAGAGCTGTTGTCCTTGGGTTCGACGTTCTGACCGCCACACATAAGTCGACGCTAAAAACTCCGCCTCCAAGTCCCATGGAGGGGACCCCGCTAAAACACACGCCGCCTCAAAAGAAACAGTGCGGTAACCCCGAATTACCCCAATAGCCATCGCTCTCTGGGGCCTCCTTAAATATGTGACAGTGTGCTCCGTTAGAGATTTCGCCCAAACAGGTGCTCCGTACAAAGCCATTGACCGCACTACTCCTAGATAGAGGCGGCGGCAGCTAGCTTCGGGTCCACCGATATTGGGTAACAGACGCTTTAGGCCAGCAATTAACCCCATAAGCCGGGGAGCCAATTGTTGGAAATGCTCCCGAAATTTCCATCGGCTATCGAGGATGAGTCCTAGGTATCTCATATTGGATCCAACCTCGATAAGGGCGTCACCTACTGTGATGCAGGAACCTCGCGGTGGCGCTTTCCGAGGCCCATGAAAACATATGGCCTCAGTCTTGTTTAATGCCACTTTTAGTCCCAGCATCCGTATTCTTACAATAACTTGTACCACCGCCTCAGTGGCAAGACGAGCAGCAACGGTGAACGTGATCAATTGAGCTGTGATAAGGGTATCGTCGGCATAACAAACTATATTCATGCCCGGAACAAGATTACCTCGGAGTACCCAATCGTACCCTATGTTCCACAGAAAAGGCCCTAATACCGAGCCCTGCGGAACACCGCACGCAATTTTTTTGTGCAAAACTTCGCCATTCTGTCCACGGTATGTGATGTACCGTTCAGAGAGATAGTCACTGACAATTCGGCAAAGGTAGTAAGGTACACGATGGAACGTCAGTGCCTCTTTTATGCATGTCCAGGGTAGCGTGTTGAAGGCATTGGCTATGTCAATTGAAACGGCCAACAACACTTGGCCGTAGTACCCCTAGCGTAACTAGCTTTGGAGGCGGAATTTTGCAAAATCCATTCTTAGTTGAACTCTAAATAGCAAAATCAATATCTCTACCGAATTTTGAGTCTTTACATCTAATAGTTTCAGAGATCTCATGATGAGTTAATGAATAAATGAATATTCTGTGCCAATTTCACTTAAAATCCTCCACATTTGTAGTAAATAATGAAATTAAACTCGTAAGTAAATGGAATCATTAAAATATTCAATTGTAATAGTTTCTAATATTGGTCCAATATTATTAACCGTACTATTGCTCAAAATAGTACTGGTAGTGGGAATTAAAATGTTAAAAATGACAATTGATATTTAATAAAAAATTTCAACTATAACATAGATACCTAATCTAATACAATCGTATACAAAAGAAAAGTAATACATATAATAATGCAATTTAATAAACATAGATAAAAATGTTAATTATTTCGTATGAGGCGTTACTCACTGTAAAGAAATTTATTTAAAGCATGTGATTAAATAACATATTTTGATGTATATTTAACACTTACTTAGGAATTGACTTACAATCTTTATTAATGACCGAATAAATTTTTACCAGCCAAGTGAGTAAATTCTCCCGATTCCCTGCGGCGAACCTAGTCTTAGGCTCGTCCGCCAATCGTTACACAGCCGCCGCGGAAGTTAGGGAGACCGGCAAAACGCAATACAGATACTCCTCTTCCCGCGCTATCCCACCTCCGCTGCATCAGCGGTGCGGAACCCATTAGTCGCGGAGGGTAAGAGCACGGCGATCTGCAATACCGATACTCTTTTCCCTTTGCGACTCCACCACGGCTGCGAAGGGCGGTGCAAGCCTGCCCCCGCAAACCACGGGCACACATCCAAGTTAAGTTCACGGACCACACCTGGAGCGGCCACTTCGGGCCGGCCGGTTACTAAACACCATCACCACCACGACAAGATGGTAACCTGTTCGGGGAACAGAGACCTAACCTAAAACAAATTACTTCTAAAGATTACTAAAATATTACTAATAACCAACAGCAGTAGTTATAACTTAACTCGAATGAAAGTATTAACATTACCACGATGAATATAATATATGTTAATAATAATACGTGTTTTTTTGCACAGAAAATTTTATTTGTAGTGAACATTTTTAAGTAACTTTAAAAAATGACAACTGTACTTAAGTCAAATTAAATCTAAAACTATGCTGCAAATAAAAATTGTCACCACAAAGCGTTAATGAGGATCCTGTTAACATTACTCGATACCTAATATTTTTTTTTTTGGGCAGGAATGCAAATCTTTGAATGATACCCACTCTACTGCTAATAGGGTATCATCGCGGTCGCCACAGACGGTCGCGGCGCCGCACAGTAGCAGAGGAAGTGAAGATCGGGAAGACGTAGGAGGAGATTAAGGGTAAAGCCCAAGACCGAACACGATAGAGTTCACTGTCGACGCACTTTGCCCCATCATGGGGCTATAGGATGTTAATGAATGAATGACTTTACTTCTAGGGGGAAAAGAAATTTATGCAAGATTTGTACCCACTAAAATCCCCTCGGTAGTCATCACTAGTGCGTTCCAGGAGCCCTAGATCTCCAACGGAACACACCGGTGTACCCTGCCCAACGCTTAATAAAAGTCCCAGAAAGAGTTGTAACCATTCTCAGCACTCTGGTTTTGCTACAACAAATACGTTACCAAGTGTTTAAAGTTAAAGAACAATAAAGGCCCGAACTACCAAAACCCACGAACCCGAACATCCTTAGGCTTAGTCCTCTGCTTAATAGCCTAAGACTACATGGAAGATCTCGTACCTACCTAGACGGTCTCTGGTAACAGAAATCATCTGTAAACTAGCTCTATAAACGGAATTGTTGTTAAAGAGAAAAACAAGTGCATCGTATTTCCTAGTCCAGTTCATGGCTGGTAGCGCATCTCCATTGTTCTGTAAAGCTACACCGAGCGTGGTCCATGCGACGACGCTCCGGCGCGCACGCTTTGAAACCAGCCAAGGCGGCATTCGCTGCAAGACTGCCCTCGCATAATGGTACTGGTCCCATTCGACAAAATTGCTGGCCACCGTAGTCATTAAACGTATATTGCATTCATGGATTAATAAACGATATTTCCAAAACTTTTTGTGTACTAGAACCTTAACTTGTATAATTTAGTTGGATATACATAAATATTCATTACTAGATGTTCCGCGCCCACTTTCCTGGCCGTAACACCCCTGCAATAACCTTTCGGAGAAGAAATTTTGTAAAATCCGTTCTTAGCTGACCTCTAAATAACAGAAGGAATATAATCTCTACCAAATTTTGTGTATTAACATTTAATAGTCTCGGAGATCTCGTGATACGTCAAAGAATCTCTGGATATCTTCTATATATAACAGTTATATTTTATCTGTGATCAGTACATGTAATATTTCGGTAATCAAAAATTACATATTTATTAAAAAAAAGACTGATTGTCATGTTATTATCATCAAATCAGATAGAGAATATCATGATCTTCAGTTTTTATATTTATTATATATTATATGAATTATTTTAATCGAAGCAAAAGAAAACAATATAAAACTAAATTTTATCGCGGATTATTTTACCATACTTATCATCAAGAACTAATTAACTCCTAGTCAAAAAGTAGGATAAACTTAATTGCGAGTAACTTTTTTATTCAATTAGACGATGAGGCGAGCACGACGTTCACTCAATGGTAACTGATACGCCTGTCCATAACAACGTGACGTTAGTTACGATGATATACACTGCACCACATTACGTTCGTCCCCGCAGACATAAGATGTTGAATCTCGTTATCCCAGTAATTACACAAGCTACAACGCTCTTCAGCCCGGAACACAGTAATGTTTGCACACCACTACTATTTGGCGACCTTTGTTTTTGTCTGTTACAACTTAGTTCTTGAACGGCTTCTCTTAGTTTTTTTTATCTTATAATATTTTTGATGTAAATACTTAACTTCGTTATAAATAACTGTGTCTAGTGACTATTCAGTTTTTCTACTTCTTGTAAGAGACTTTCTGTATCTATATGTATCTTTTCGACAATTTTAACGAATTTACATTCATCAAAATTTTCCTTATGATATTTCCATTGTCGTATTGACATCATATTTAGCAAATTCAAATACATTTACAACAAATACCTAATAATCAAAGGTAGATAATATAATAAAAACATGACAATCATAAATTATCAAATTTTTGGTTCACTATTAATTAACGAAAAGTCCATTTTCACGAGTCATTGCTCAATGTTTTAGGACGCTCTTCATCATAGCACTGCAGTTATCTGGCATCATTCCATATACGTCATCTCTGCATAAAAATATAAACGAAACAAACAATGCATTTACAAATTTAAGTAAAAGTTTATAATTTTTTGTTTATTTATTTAAGCAACGCAGTTTTTAACACATTAACGTTTTCAATTTATTTACATGTACATCTTAACGAACAAGGATGAACTGAATTTGTACTACATTTATAACAACCATTGAAACATTCTGTAAATCTTATGTCTTAATGCGACGAGGATGATGTGGTATAGTGTATATCACCTTAACTAGCGCCACATTGTTATGGATATAGACGTAACACATGCCATCATGTGAACGTCTTGCTCGTCTCCTCGTTTCGCCAAATAAAAAAATACTCGGTATACGTTATCTTGAAATGGTATATGTATATTATTGATCTAAATATACCATAGTAATATTATTGTCAATTGAATAATTTTTAATACGAGAGGAATCATAGGTTTCTCACAAATCTTAACTCTAAAAACTGACTCTTAAACCGGGGTGTGTTGACCATTTCAAGGTTGATTTTATATTTATATCAACTCCAATCCTTTCCTCAAAATGAACAACTAAAATTTTTAAGCTCTAATTTCAGCAGTTAATTATTAGAAGAATATTTAACTAAATGTTTAACGAAGTACTAATATTGAGTACCTGCACAGGTTTAAACTCAAGGAGAGCCTCTCGTGCCTCTGTGACCCTGCGGTAGACCAGACCGTAGTGCACATTGTTATCTCCTGTCCCGAGTACGGGAGCAAGGGACGGCGAAATGAAGATAGGTAGGCCAGCTAAACGAGAAAGTCATTGCCTCTCTGATGAGTGAAGACGACAGTCGTCAAGTGTTCCTGGAATTCTGTAAAGGAGCTATAGCTGAAGTAATTAGAGAAACAAAAATTTAAAATAAAACAAAAATAAAATCTGTGATAATAGTGTATAGCTATAGCAAGTAAGAATATAAAAATTGTAATAAAAAGAAATGATATTGTAAAAGAAATTAGAATAAGAAATAAAAACAAGAAAAAAGAAAATGTCAAAAAAATGCAAAAATCTTATGAGTTTCAGGTCTTTTTCAGATAGAAAAATACGTATGAAACGACGGTCTTCGCTCATGAGAGGAATGAAAGAAGGAAATGGGATATAAAATGTCAGAAGAAAGGAAGTTTGCAAGAAGAGCAAAGAGCGAAAGATAAGAGTGAAAAATTGGAAGAAAAGGATGGTAAATGATTTGAAAATAAAGGTCCTGACCCACCACACGCAAGGGAACATAAAAAAAAAGTACTAATATTGTGATGAAACTTTAGTGTTTAAAACCTATTTTTTGATGAATTCCAATATTGTACCTAACGATCGATAACACTATCTACAATATCATCTCTATTATCAACGATAATCGTGTGATGGCAACTCGATAAATAATAATATTTTTAAGCGAAATAACTTCTACACTATTCAAATTAAGCTTAACTTTCTGAAGTTATTACAGGATTATACAATTCATAGGCAAGTATCGTTTACTAAATAACTTTTTGTGAGGAATCAAATGCGAAAGCAACACAGGTAATTGTGCTTTAACAAAATTTATGTCAAACGATCTAATTCTAGAATTTTTTATGTACGGCCACAGGATATTACAAAAGTGGAGAGTAACGTTGTTATGCTATAAAATGTTTTCACAATCAATCATGAATTGTAAATACTACATATATATTCATTCATTAAAAACACTGAGTGTCAATAACAGTAATATGATTTATTATTATCCTTCCTCTTTAACTTTAACAGCTTATTACTATTTGCAATAATTTAAATAAAAAAAAAATTACTCTGCTCTAAATCTGCAGACGATAACAATATTGTTAAGTAATTAATAAATATTTTAAGTTACATACATTAGACGACAGGTTTATTGGGGGTAGGTTTCTCTTGCTGGAGACCTTCTCGGTAGACACCACCGCAGCTCCTATTTCTGCCGCCAAACAGTAGTGTGCAAACATTATTGCGCTCCGGTTTGAAAGACGTAGTTAGTGAAATTACTGTGGTAGAGACTTAATACCCTATATACAATGAGTACAACGTGGTTCTATGTCTGTCTATATCATCTTAATAGTATCATCAGCAAAGTTGTTATAGGTAGACATAAATTTTGCATGAAAAAAAACTATCAATTTTGGCAAATTATAAATTTCATGACGTAGAAAATGGATACGTATAAAAGTTCCTAGTTTAAAACCGCTACAGTTTTTATTGTAGATTCATAATATCACATTTTGTGCACGCTAATTTGGATAGACATTTATAGTCGTCAATGTAGCGACGATTAAAGATATTTGTCGTTTCATTATCATAACAATTTTTATGACTATATTTTTTAACTTACTATATTACCTTACTGCGATATCGACTATCAATGGCATATTATCCTAGTATAAAAAAAACAAAGCTTATCCTTTACCTTGCTATAATAAAAAAAAGACGTCAAGTACACTTTACGTGAACTTCGGGTCGGTCTAATTCACAGTGGATTATTTTATTAGACTTTATCAGAACTCCTTCATAATTTTATTACGTTATGATAAACATTTTAGTATAAATTCATTGACGTTGTATTTTATTGCATATTTTCTGTATTTCTATCGGCTGAATAATAATCTTATGCAATCATCATTAGGTAATATTATAATAGTAGTATATAATAGACAAAGACATACCGTTTGAAGAAATTCAACATGCATAGTAGGGTCCCTCATTCTATTATGCTCATTAGACAGCTAATAACAATCACTGGTGCAATAATGCTTACAACACGAACAATGATGCTTACACAGCATCACACTGGGCTCCTCTCTTGTTCTAAACATAGACTGAGAACATATATCGTTAACTCAGAACTTTCACGGGGTGCACCTTTCATATTAGACCTCAGTACTACTTCTCAGCAAAAAAGGCCTATTATGTAAATGACGTCTTAATTGGGGATAAACAGATTAAAGATACGAAACTTGAGACTAGAAACAAAAAAAATTCATGTAGCAACTTTTATATTAGCTGGCAATGAAGAGGCAAAATTATCATACTAAGAACTTGATCAAATTAATAATTTACAGTATTTAAGTATTACAAGCAGTTTTTGGGCTCTAAAACAATATACTAGAGACATTATGATTCATTAATAACAATAGCCGCCGTCCACAGCTGGATCTATTGGCTCTCCCAATGATCTCTCTACACCGAACGAGCCTGCGCACGAACACACACGTACATTATGATTAGACTTTACTTAATACAGTAATGCTATAAACTTAAATGGAAACCATTTTCAAAGCACTTAACCGGTATCGAGTTAGTGTTACTGACGATTGATCAAATTTTGGCAGACTGCTGCAAGGATCATTTGGAGCAGACATAATAAAGGTTATAAAAACTGCACAGATTATTATTAATCTGTAACATATCAATGAGTTTATTGAAAGTTATTGCGAAAAAAGATAACATGTTGATAAACAGATCTTCATTTCCTCTTAAACTGCACGTGATGTGAGGTGTTATATATATATATATATATATATATATATATATATATATATATATATATATATATTATGAGCAGTACGAATATTATTTTATAATATTGTTTTAGTCACAGTTTCTAATACATAAGTAGTTAGAAATATCCAATATAATAAATCAAGTTTCCTTTCCGAATATCAACAACTGTTATAAAATAGCAACAGAATTGAACTTGTACCTACTGTTTTAATTTATAATAGTAAGCAATATTAACTGAAAAATTTAAGAGATTGTATGGTAATGAAACACACCAGAAGTCATAGAAATACATAATAATGATTTAAGAGAATATTCGTTAAGTAATTGTCATAACACGGACAACAACAAATAAAACCTACCGATTTTCTTCTTTAACAACGAAACCGGTTCTATAGCTTTATCATGTCTGTGACGATAACTCCCTTCGGCGTTCACAGTGTAAGTACCACGACGTCGCAGCATCGTTCCAGATCCACAATCGTCTGTTGAACGTATTACCAATAACGCGCTTCACTAAACAGATAAACATTGTCATTCAAGCCCACGACACACAATCACTATCTTTAACAATATCCGACATCATGTCGCATATGACGGCACATCATCCAATTTCCTGAACTATGGATACGTGAGGATAGCCGTTAGGAACTGGGTTAACGAACCGATTAGCAATTTAGCAACATGCAGCGACTGTGGCGACCACGCCGCTCGACTGTGACCGGGCCAAGCGAAAGGCGCCGAGGAAACCGAGAGTGCGTTGGCACGGTTGTACTGCGAATGGCTGGATGGGGCGTACTTGACGCGACCGCGAGATAGTGAGATCGCCGTCAGTCACTGATAACTTGCCCGATAACGTGGACAATTCACAACGTCGGCCTTCAAACTTACATTTAGAAACAAAAGCAAATAACAGATTATCGGAATTTCCGGAATGCTCGTAATGAGTTTATGTGCATAAATAAAAATATGCATGTAATGTTTTTTGTAGTCTTTTCGATTGAATTGCATTAATATAAAATAATAATCCAAAAGCGATAAGATTAAAAATTTTTAGGTTTTATTTAATATTTATAGTGAATTACTTATATTAAAAAAAGTCTCATTTACAGTAAAACAATCACATGTTCAAGATTATAACATCTAAAGTAGTGTATTATAATTATATAACTTCATAAAATTTTAATTACAAAAATTGAATCCACAAATATGGTTTTTTCAATAAAAAAAATTACTATTATTATGAAAGTTTCCAAAAAATACACATACATACCAATTTTTACCAGAACATGGTTTGGAGAATTACAGCATTTAGAAACAATGTCATTCTATTTTTAATATGTAGACATAAATAAATTTTTTAATTAAAACTATGAATAATGCACATTTTAGATTTTTACACCCTAACCACTAGCAGAGTTGCTATGTCATAAAATGTGCCAAGGTTACACAGCTACATTATCAAAAATGCACAGCTTCTTCATATTGCCTAGGCAATTTTGTTGCTAAAGGAAAGATATATTGAATCTTTAAGAAAAGATATATTAAACTTTCACTGTTTATATTTAAATTAATTATTATGTCATTGACAAAACTATTGAAAAAAATCCCTACATAGATCTGATGTAATCAAATGCCATAAGTAAATGAATCACTATTGGATGATTCAACTTCTTATGGGTGCTCATAGATGCATTTTCTATTCAAAAGTAACATCAATACATAAATAGCATTTCTGTGACATACAGGCATTTCAGTGATATACAGACATTTCTATATAAAAAAATGTGTTAACTAACTTTTAAGTAATATAATTGTTTTTTTAAATTTCATTATCAATATTTGACCAATATTGGTTTAATCAAAACAAATTTTCTTTTATAACATATGGACAACTATTCATAAAAGTTTTATATTATTACTTAGCTTGATAATTGAATGATTTTAGTACTCATTATTAGATAGCAGGTACCTATTAAGGTCAAATATAAAATTCAAAAAATGTTTGTTATTTTTTAAGCATAAACCTAGGTAAGTGTTATATTTATGTAGTAAGTTAGTGCCAACCCCAAACATGTAATTCTTCTTCATCTAAAATAAAATGTTATTTGTTACCCTTTAGTTAAAATATAACTATATTATAAATATAACATTACCAGATTTATTATTATTAGAAAAATTTCAGATCATTCACTACATTTTTAAAAAACCATAATATACGTAACAAAATAATGGCAAGACAAATATATATTATGAATAACCACTGCTTACAACTCATAACACTTTATATGTATATTTTAAAACAAAAAATATTAAACTTTGTAAAAATTAAACATAAAAACAATGTAATATTCAGAATTTAAAAGTTGATGAATAATTAAAGAATTTTCATTTGAAAATACAGTAAGTTGAGCCTATAGATTTTTTTAAAGTTCTTCTATACACAATAGTCAAGTGTAACACATAAATTCTATTATTTCATAGTATTACTTTAAAGCAGCAGCCAGCAGTGGATTTCTGTAGGCTGATGATGATGATGATTAACTTTCAATAAGTTTAAAATATAACCAATTCACAATTTTTTCTAGATCATTTTGTTGTATACTGGACCGAATATTTATTTCATATACTTCCTCTACAAGAAGTAGTAAAAAAGTTAAAGCAAATATTATTATTTACTTAATCATAAACATTATTTAAAATAATATGAAGATACCATTCATATGTCCTTTCCAAATAATTATTATTAAGTAAAATGTATTCTAAAGTAATTTGATATTAAAAATTATGTATTTTATCCAACTTTTAATAAAATTTTGGTAATAAAACAATAATCATAAATCATTAGATCTTAATTAGGATCATTTATTTTTTTCATCAGTAGACAATAATTGGCAAAAATTATGTTGATAAAGATGATTAAATAATGACAAAAGAATATTTATAGCAAGTATTTTTTCGAAATAATAATCAATACTCTTTGAGGAATTACTGTACTAGATGCACTGTATAAGTTAAGAACTTATTAATAGCTGCATATTTTAGATATTAATAATATCAAAGTACTTATTGTAATACATTAAAATAGCAAATTACCTATTTATATCAACTCCAATAAATAGAAGAAAATTAAGACTATAATTTTTTTTTTATTTACTACGAAATTCACGTTTATATACTTTGAAGGGACTGAGAAAATTTTAAGATTATTGGTTTTTTGGTTATATTGTTGGTTCTAACTATAGACCGTATCATTAATTACGTCATTTTAGAGTAACCTCAAAGTTGTAGCCAATTACTAAGACCATTACTGAATGGAGCGAACAGATAGGTTTGTGTTGTAATGAAATCTAAAAATTCTAAAAGGACGAAAATTTATCGTAAATTAAAAATATCAGAAAGTACTGCGCATTTTGTTAAAAAATCAAATTTTGACGTGATATCTGTCACACGCCAAGCCAAGGCTTATGTGGCAAATCTAAGCCACAGCCTGTAGCCATTTTTGTATAGAAGTTATATAGACTATTCTGTCAATATCGATTTATTTTGTAAAAGTCCGCAGGATTCGTGGAATCTATCCCAATTTGCCAGTTTACAGTCATACTACAATGTCAGAATAGGAATACGTCACTGTGTAAGAAATCACGATGGCCGACAAAAGAATGGTTAGGTGGTACTCACTGCAAATTTTTACTCCTCCTAGAGGCGGTTTCGGTGCTTGATTTTCGAATGTCTTTCGAACGGATTTGCTGCCCTCGGCGAAAGACGTGGTCCTAGGGCGCCCGCTCATTATTATATGTATAAAATAAACGACCGAATCCTGAACTTCATAGATACTACTTCACATTTCTCGTTACCACCCTTGCTAGCACTCGCACTGAACTCCTCACTTTGCCGATAAAATACTATGTTAGGAATATAATAGTCAAAATGGTATCACTGATATAATATTTAAAACAAAATTAGATTGTTTTAGTTATATTTTACAATATCATTTTGTTAATTTTTGAAATTTACATCAATAAAGTGAACGACAAATTTTTAGTTTCTTCGGACTTCACAGACTCGTTCGCTCGGCTAATTTCGGCATTCGTTCGGGAGATACTCGGACGTTCGATCAGTGACGTACCAAACGCATAGTCCAATGTACGCAGTAAAATTAAAATCAACAGATAACATACAAATTACACAAAAAAATCTGTTTTCTTGTGTATTTAAAATTTAACATGTTTTTCAACTGAAGCAATAATATTAAAAATATAATGACGTCTTTTATCTGAAGTTCTCTTACTAATAAGAGTTATTCTTTACTTAGTGTTACTACTATTAGCAGGAAGCAAGTATTTCATACATGAAAAAATTTTTGGTATTTAATTTTTTTAAAAAAACAGAATAATACATATGTAAATGTAAACCCATTGACTTGGTATGTTTGGCATGAAATAACTAATTTCTTTTGAAGTCACCTTTATTTCATCTAATAATGCAAGAATAACATCTGATAACAACCTATAATGAACAAGTAAAAAAGTAGCGTCTTCTGTTAGATTACATAAAAATAATTTTGTGTAATTTTTTTATTTGGACATTTTTTTAATATTCTATTACATCTAAACAAAGTAAACGACGTGCTTTTAAATTCACTTGAACTATTACGCCACTATTTGTGAGATATTAAACATATTAAATTCCATAAATATAATTAAATGTTTACAAAACTCAATCAAACTTTTCTTTGTAGAATTTACGATAAACTATATTTTTGGTTGCTGATGGTTATATCTTCAAATAGACTGGTTGCACGGCTGATGCATTGTATAAACAGCCGGCGATCTCCACACTAACAGTCATCATCATTATCAGCCAATAGACGTTCACTGCGTGATATAGGCCTCCCTCATAGATCGCCACATCGAAGAGTTCATTGAGGGGAACTGAGCCTTAGCCCACCACGCTGGCCCAGTGCGGGTTGGTGGGTGATCAGAGCCTCGTTTATTATTTAGCAGGGTGCAGCGCGTGCGAATTTGATTTGGGCTCCGTAAAATGTTGGGCGGAACCCCTTACACCCCTAACACACCCCATTAAAACTAGTTTTAATTTAATCCTCGTAGTGATAAAATTTTACCCTAACGGTCTAAATTTTATATGCTAGTCTACTGGAGCAAAAGTGAAATTTTAAGTTTTATTGAATATGTTACTTTCATCATTAATTTTAGTATGAACTCTTAAAGCATAAAACAATTTATTACTTACTAACCACATCAAACTGATATGCTTGTCAATAAAAATAAGGTCTAAGATAAAATTATGACCAGCGATGCTGTGATACTACTATAACTTTTATGAAATAGATCAGAATGATATTATAGCATCCCAAGATGCACGTACGTATTTGTCAATTATAATATTGGAGCTTATAATCAATTTTTATCCATATATCATTTAAAATATTGTTAAAAATTAATAAATATAGCGGTACTATGTTATAAACTATATAAAAAACTGTGTGTGTAACCTAAATATCATATTCATTACCATTATGTAATTTTTTTGATAAATTACACTAAAGAAGTATAACTTCTAAGATGGTACTGGTGATACATTTTACTGGTGGTAGGTCTCTGTTCCCGGATACCATCTATACCACCGCATCACCTACTTCTGCCGTCAAACAGTAGTGTACAAATATTACTGTGTTCTTGTTTGAAGGGCTGTATCTAGTGAAATTATTGAGGTAACGAGACCCAATATCTTAAGTCTTAAGAAGACGAGCGCAGTGTGGTGCTGTGTATGCCATTCTAATTAGCGCCAGATTGTTATGGCCGAGTGTATCACTTACCATCAGGTGAACACCCCGCTTGTCACGTCTCTTTGTTGTATATAAAAAAAATTATTTTTAATGTTTTTCTAAAATAAACAAGTGTATTTTTTTAGATTTACGGAAGAAAATAAAAATGATATTGATCATATATACAAAATCTGTACTAGGTGAAAGGCATGTTCTCATTAAACTATGAAAATATGATAATTGGAATTAGTCAGTTCGGTCTTACAGCCGTTTTTTTTATTCTTTACGTTTCGACGAATCGTCTCAATGCCGACTACTTTAGATAAATAATCCCAAGGTGTGAATCTTTTTTTTTAATTGTCCATCTTCGGAAAGAACGTGTTATATCACTAAACTCCAAAATAAAAAAAAGATGCTACTTGAAACATTTATCTTTTTAATTGATTAATATATAATGCAAAACATACATCGCTTGCACAATAATATATGCGTTTATTCTAACAATAAGACGCTCAGTTTCCGTTTATCTTTATCAGTCGCGTATGCAGAGCAGACCCATGGTATTATGTCGTCACAGACATCAGGCAGTGTTCGGTGCGGTGAGGGACGAAGAGAACAGTTGCGCGTGCGCCGCGAACAGGGTAGTCGGCCCCTTCGCAGCTAGTTTATTAGCCAATAATGTAAATCAAAGTCATCGCTAGAATTGATGAATCGTTCAGTGGGGTCCGCGACATCATACTGTCATTACAATGGAGTGCTATACATCGGACAGCTGCGACAGTGACAGCAGGGAGCAGAAAACGCTTGATTTATCAAGCAGATTGCTTGACTCAATGACAATATCAGAAGAGTTGAAATGTATCATCGATGAGAAAGATTGCGCGGAAAATTACGAGATTATTCTTCTCTACAGCAATCAAATTAAAGTACTACCTGACTCTATAAATAAGTTTTGCAATTTGAAAATACTAGATGTTAGCAATAACAGATTGGCACTACTTCCGGATTTATTGAAAAACTGTCCTCTGACTTCTCTTATCGCCAAGCACAACCATCTTAGAAACGAATCGCTGCCCAAAAGTTTCTTTTCAACTAGGAACACACTCAGAGAACTGAATTTGAGTGGAAATAAACTGAATCACTTTCCTGAACAAGTATTAGATTTAAATTCGCTTAAGTACCTTTACTTAGGTGGTAACAATATAGTCAACATACCAAAGGATATCTGGAAATTAAACAGGTTAGTGACAAGCATTTTATTCCACAAATATGATTATAAAAAACATTGTAATGTCTATGAAGACGAAATGTTAGTTTTATCTTTTGGCTGACCTAAATCACAATCGCTTTTTAATTGTCTGATTATACATTAAAAACTGAATCATATATTTAGATCTTTCTTGTTATATACACTATTTTTATTTATCGAATATCAATGTCTAAATTTATAGTATTTAAGTGAATCACTAGCTGACTGTTAAATAGAAACCATTTTTATAATCAACATGGTTTTTTTTAGGAGAAATTTACATGTTGCAGACTTTTTTGTTTAGATTTACAATTTAGCAAAATTTTGGTTGACGTGTATAAAAATCACAATAAACATTTGTTATATCTTTGATTAGTAATTAATCAGAATTACTAGTTGACTAATATAAAATTTCATTGATAAGAATGTTTTGAAACAAAACATCTAGTTTATAAAATTGTATCGAACAAACACCTATGCCTACTATCTAAATTGAGATCAATAGTAAATACACACACATGCTTTTTTTTAATAATATAAATTATTGTAGAGTACATTACATTTATTCATTAAATTTACAAGATGCAGTGCCTTTCAAACCGGATCACAGTAATTGCAGAACTAAATTCGTAGCGAGTTTATATATATTTTTATGAAAAATGATTGTAGCGTTCTAAATAATAAAATAAACCAAAAAGAAATCTACCTATATAATGGGAACTAAAAGATTATTTACTGGAAAATTAATAAAAATTATTTTAAAATAAATGTAATTTATTTGGTAACTGATTTGTTAATGTCCTGTATGTCGATTGTTGGGTAAACTACAGTAAAATTATGTAATTGTGATAAACAAAATGCACTATGCACAATATTTAGTTACACACTCGAGTTATTGAAAAGCCTTCAATAGCGACTTAAATAAAAGAAGATAAACATATGCATTCTGCATAACGTTATTATAACCACGAGGCTCTTCTTTAAGCTATAATTTGGTGGTTAGACTGAGAAAACAATTTTGGCCCCCGATGTTTTTAAACCGGGCCTTCTCCTTTATATTCTCCTCTGACCATTTCTTTTACTATCGACACTGGACATTTGGCATTTTAAGATCAACCTTGAGAACTTCTAAAGAGATCCTCTTTGCAGGTCTAACATACGAACATCTTTATCTTCTTACGGACTAAAACTTCCGTATTATATACACAATGGCTACACATAGTGATGTATATGTTGACTAATAAATTTAATAATGTTACAATATCAAAATTAATGATGTTATTCAAAAACTACGATATTCATTTTGTTTCCGTACACGTCCTATGGATTTTATCTTATTTCCTTTCATTACTAGATAAATTTACTTGATCATAGTTATTTATACAAGAATACCACCATTCTGAGTAAGTATAAGCAAAGTACATGACTTGCATCTTATGAGGTTTGGATGACAAATGTATCACATAGATAGGAGATGTGATAGTGGAAATGAACACATCATTTTGTTAAATTATGTAGCTTTGCTGTGCTAAAAAATATTTATCTATTATTTACTTTTCAAATTTTGGTTTTGTACATGTTTTATATAGATTAATATTTATTTTATAAGTCGCTGAACGTCTCAACGACATATAATCTTTTCCTCTTATATTTTCGGCAATAATTTTATCTTATATTGTCAAGAGTGTCTTCTAGATAGACATTATAATATCTAGACAATTTGATAAAACGTAGATAAAAACTTTCTCAACGGAGTTCGTAATCGATCTAGCCATTTGGAAGTTACGGCACATTAACTTGAATACATTTCTTCATTGTCCATGAATTACTCGCATAATTTAAAATAACAGCCGCAAATGTGTAATTATAAAATAACACTCATTAAATTTTTCTATGATACTTTTTTTAATAATCGTACTATAAAATAGATTAATCATAAAATAATAGGTATATTACTTCATAATTAATATTAAAATAGATAACAATCATCGTCACTTAACATCGAAGTAATGACATATTTAAATAAGCGTAGAAATATTAAAATACGTAGCTCAGATGATGACCTCGTTTATGTAAAAACTATACTTGTTTAAGGTTATTAAATTTAATTTGAAGTAATTAACTTTTACTAAGCTACACATATTCTGTAACAAATTTCTTTAATGTAACAAATGTATAGTAAAATGTAAAGTCAAATTAAGGAGCGAGAAGAGAGATTATTGTTTTTCATACATAGACAGACTTCTCCGTATTTGTTAAAAAAATAATAATAAAAGAATAGCAGGAATAACGTTTCAAGTTTGTTCTGTCTTTTCGCAGCTTGCAAATACTATCAATTGGAGGTAATCATATAACTGACGTTCCAGAGTCAGTTGGAGCGCTAATTTCCCTTCAGGCTTTAGTCTTGAGTGACAATTTCATCGAGCAACTACCAGCAAGCATTGCCAATCTGAAACAACTCCGTTCTTTACTGATACATAAAAATAAAATTAAAACACTGCCACCGCAAATTATTAAACTGAAATGTTTAACTGAGGTACGATTTTTTTTTATTTCCTTTTAACATAAACTCAGGACGTTGGTCAATGAGTAATACAATTTCTTATTAAGTGAATGTAAAATTAACAATTACATTGTGTTACAGTTGAGTCTCCGAGATAATCCTCTAGTTGTGCGATTCGTCAAAGACATGACTTTGCAACCCCCGTCATTATTGGAACTTGCAGGTCGTAATGTAAAACTTTATGAAATACCTGTGAGAGTTGGAGAGGTGCCGTTGACCTTGATCAAATATTTAAAGGCGGCAGAACGTTGTGTTAATCCAAAGTGCAAAGGTTTGTATTTTTTTATATACGATGAAGTGATAAGGCGAACAGGACATTCACCCGAAGTTATACACAGTAGTTATTCTAACGTGACAGTTAGAATGACATACACGGCACTACATTGTGCAGAAACAGGTTGTTAAGAATCATTACCCCAGTAATTTCACTAGCAGGTTGTTCTTCAAACCGGAACACTATAGTTTCCGCACTACTATTGGTCGACAGAAAAAGAACGTAAAAAAAACAAACAAATATTTATTTAAAATATTCGTTGTTTTTCACGTATAAGTAAATAATTACCCGAATTATGTATGAAGAATCTTATCATTAGAGTAATGCACAAAAATTTTATGATGTTAAAATACCAAAGAACATTAAGCGACTTTTAACGAGGCGAACTTTGTCATTTACAATTCATAATAGCATGCACTAGTATTAATGCTGAATAAGCTAAGAGTTCGTAACAAATCTGTTATAATTTATTTGTGACATTAACCTTCTAACAAAACCCAGTAACTCCTTATAATTCAGATATGAGGACCACCAAAATTATTTTTATATTGTACGAATTTAGAATTTAATCTAAACATGAAATGGTAATGTAACTAAACAAATCAGTCAGTCTTAAATTATGCTAACATTAGATGATATCAACTGCTCTGAGTACATAATACTACAACGCAACGCTCATCGAATGCACTAAGGTCATCTGACAACGTATACAAAACTAACCTAGCGGCTGGTGGTTGGTTACAAATACTTCGGCTTCGAATAAAAATACTTACGACGCAGAATACTTAAAAACAAATATCTGATTACCTTTAACCTCTGTCTTAGTTTTAATAAGCTGATTGGATGTGGTCAGTACGTAAACCTGAATTTCCTCGAAACATAAGCGACGATTAAGAGTATGATAGTAGAAATAATTTATGTTTCTGATTAAATTATTCTCGATCACCGATATCGTCATCAGCCGATAGACGTCTACTGATGGACATAGGTCTCCCCCAAGCATGTCCACATCCATCCATCGGTCACATTTTGCTCGCATCTAGTGGGTTCCCGCGATTCTCACCCGATTGTCACCGATATACTATTTCTTTATTATTTACTAGCTATTCTCCAAGCGCTTTGCTGACCGTGATATAAAATTACACTTAAAATATACATAATTGACTTTCTATAGCATCCGTTACTATAGCAACTGCATGAATAATACGGAACGAAAGTTAGTTTATAAAAGAAAATATTTAATTAAACGATAAAGGATCTATGACATTAAAAAATAAATAACATATCCAGAGCTGAACCAGCCTAATCATCTACAAACCATGCCGTGTAGAATGGTCATGTTCTTATGTCGCCCATCCCATAGTTTTCACGTGATTGGCGAACAAAGATAACCCATTTTCATTATATGGACCGTTTATTTTGAAAGTGGTGTAAGTCCATTTTCTTTTGTTTCGAGAAAATTAAAAGTTACTATATTTGTTGATTTAAAAATACAGGCAAATCATATGAGGTCTGGCATTGTTTATATTGTTTTATCAATATTTAATTTGTTTATATAAATTTGTTTTTAGCTAATTAGACTACGATAACACTTATTTATGTGCTGCAAATGGACTTACACCACTTTCAAAATTAGACAATTGTAAAAATCGTTTAATTTTAATTTTGAAAAATCAAATATCGCTTAAAATATACTTCATTTTAATATAATTTTGTTTACAAATACGCATAACACCACATCAAATTTTATTTTAGACGGCAATTACATTGTTATTACAAGATACTGATTACAAGAATTTACTTATTCTCTGCATGTGGTAGTGTTTCAAAATTTGTATTTATTTTCTTCTCACAGGTTATGCGATGTACATTTTCTAATACATTTCTCTAATTTTTTAATATCTATCTTTTAACTTACGAGTAGTGGAAACACGGAGAGGAAACAATGCAAATCGTCCGCGGGGGAAACCGCGAGACACAGCTAGTATAAAATAAATGAACAATAACAAAACAATGATCGGCATCCATCTGCTATACCACCTACCTCTGTCAATTGGACTTACACCACTTTCATAATCGATGATTATGCAATTTCATTTACCGACCGATTTTAAGTTGTACAAAACATGGGATTTTTTTGAGAAATCAAACACGGACTAGTTATATATAAAAAAATTACATTAAATTAAGCATGAATTACGTGATAGCTCATTTTTCTCAAAAATGGACTTACACCACTTTCAAAATAAACGGTCCATATACAGAAGATAGATTTAAATACGACAAATTTGACGTCTCACAGTGTATTTAATGTATAACCTTAATCAAATATATCGGTTTTAGTTAACTTTGTATCTCTATTTTCTGAATATTCTCCTTAACGACAAGATTAATTTTACTAGTATATCATGCAAAATCATGCACAATGTAACCTATTTTAAAAGAAACAAACAATTTTCTGTCAGGCTTTACTAGTTCAGGATATTATTGATTTATTGTTCTTTATTTATATATTTTAGGAATTTTTTGGTGAATCAATTTATGTCGGTGTAAACACCGAAAACACAGAATTACGAACGTTTACTACTACAAAATTATAACATACCGCAAAAGTAAACATTTCTACTAAATAATCTAGTCACGATAACCTTTGATATTTAATTAATCAAAGTGGGGCCTTATGAGTCTTATTTGCAGAATATTTACTCTTATTAAGCATAATCCTATAAGCGTTATATATGTTAAAATATCGTTCTCTTACATATTTTAATTTAAACATGTATTTGTAGTATTTTTACTAGTTTGTTAATAATAAATAAATGTATCCCAGGACTTTTTGCATTGCGTGTAGGAAACAACTGTCTGTTTAAGCAGACTGTTCAAGCAATCTGTGTAATTGTCGTCAACTGTTTGCTTCAAAATTCAAACTAAATTAACTTCACATAGTAACAGAGGAAGTAAAGGTTTTTAAGAGGTAAATTAAAAATGAAGATTAACAAATAGTACGAAGAGGAATCAAAAAGTAGTGAGAATGAGATAGAATATAATGACTATTGATAACTTAATAATTTATTTTTCTACATAGTCTCCGTGTCTCTCTACACACCGAATCCAGCGTTTTTTCAAGGTTTCAATCTCTTTAAAAAAAAAAGTTTTGACTTGGTTCTGCAAAAAGCTCTCCACGGCACCCATCATCTCCTTATCGTCTTCGTACCTGTTTCCCCTTAAGTATTCTTTCAATTTGGGGAACAGATAAAAATCACTAGGCGTCAGATTTGATGAATAAGGGGGTGGTCAACCAATTCGAAGCCAGCTTGCTGAATGGCAGCCATCGCAACTGCCGACCTGTGCGCGGGTACGTTGTCGTGAAGAAACAGCACGCCCGTTCGAAGTTTCCCTCTCCTTTGCTCTTTGATGGCATTCCTCAGCTTGGGAATTAATGCTGCATAATATTGGCCTGTAATAGTAGTTCCACGCTCCAGGTAATCAATCAACAATATCTCTTCCGAGTCCCAAAATATTGAGGACATAATCTTCCCAGCCGATGCTACGGCACGAAACTTCTTCGGGGTCGGTGATGATGGCCGTTTCCATTGCAAAGATTGCTGTTTTGCCTCGGGATCAAAATGATGGACCGAAGTTTAGTCCATTGTTACGAAACGAGACAAAAAGTTTTCAGAATCTTCTGGAAACTTGTTTAACAATATCTTCGAAATGTTAAGTCGTCGTCGTGTTTTGTTTCTGACTTGGTTAACATTCTCGGCACCCATCTTGCGGAGACTTTTCTCATATTTAAAGGTTGTTTCAATATGGATTGAATACTTTCATACGAAATGCCCGTTTCTTAAATTAAGTATCGGATGGTAATTCTTCGATCGCTCAATACAAAAATTTTCGACTTTCGCAACATTTTCTGGAGTGACCGACGTAGATGGACGGCCGCGACGATGTTCGTCTTCCGAGCTCGTTCTCTCTACTCGAAATTGAGAAGCCCACCTTGCGACAATCGAATACGGCAGAGCAGACTCTCCTAATGTCCTAATGCTACCTCCAAATCGCTATGAATCTCTTGCGTCGTTAACTTTTTTAAACAGAGGTATTTAATAACGGCTCGCACTTGGTTTTTCTCGATTTTTGAGAACACGTTCCGACACGAAGCAAACAAATGGCTACATTCTGTAAAAAACAAATGAGAATGGAAGATTTTTTCCTTTATTACAAATATGTATCTAAGCTATGCCAGTATTTATTTTTTTTCTTACCAAGGAGTATATATGTCGTTCTCACTACTTTTTGATCCCTCCTTGTATATTAGTCTAAGAAGTAAAAACGTTCGGTAAAATAGTTATTAATTAATGTTTGAGCAGTTATCGCATGTATGACAGGCGATCAACCGCTTTATGAAAATAATATATGTTACTGGTTTATTTTTACTATTTCTCATTATATAAACTTTTGGCTGAGACGTTTTAACTGATATATTATAAGAATTAGTGATTTACAGGCAAATATTGTGTTATTTAGTAGTATCTCTAGTACTGAGTGAGGTACATAATTACCCGCAGACTTAAGTCATTAAACCTTTAGACTTTGCCCTGTAACCTCTACCATATGTATTATACAACGCTGCGGTCACCAGTTCGATAAGATTGTACAAGTATTAAATTAAAGTTTTAAGACGTAACGGCTACTTGTTGTCGACAGAATTTTCTCTTTTGGTTTCTTAATCGCCTTACCATTTAGATAAGATCTAAAAAATTATAATTATGAATTGTAATCCGCTATTAAGTAACCGTCGTTTATTCGATCGACGACAGCAAATACTTAAAAAGAAATAGCTTAAGTGGATTTTATTAGAAGTTTATAGTCAAAGGTTGATATTTTTTGGACGAGATAACATTAGCAAATGTTGCTAGTCTAGAGGGATCGGCAAACTCGACCACCATACAAACTTTACAACGATCCTGAAGTACCCTAAATTTAACCAAGGACCGTCATGTTATTAGGCAGTCTACTATGACAATAGTAGGTAAGCTTGAAACGTAATCAATGGTTATGTTAATATCATGATATAGGCATTACTACTAGTTACTGGTGACAAGTCTGATGCCTGAGATCTTCTAAGTAGATATCACTGCGGTTCCTCTTTCTATCGTCGAAAAGTAGAGCGTTGTAACGAAATACGACATATTGTTTCAAAATGTCTACTATATGTATATGTAAGTAACCATATACTTAAGTTCTTCAATTGTGCTAGAAATAGTATGTGTAACATTTATCGCATTATCGATATGTACCCATACAATTTTGTTTAATTAAACAATTTCATTTTTATATTACAGGTGTATTTTTCGACAACCGCGTGGAACACATAAAATTTGTCGACTTTTGTGGTAAATACCGTATACCTCTCCTTCAATACTTGTGCAGCTCAAAATGTATCACCGGGAGCTGGGAGAGTCGTGAAGTGGACAATAATACTAATACTCACATGATGCGTAAAGTTCTCCTTGGTTAATATGAGTGTATTCAGGAGAAAAAATTTAATTACTGTACTCATCTATAAATACAATGTTTAAATTTTATTTTACATTTTATGCATATGCAAAATTAAATACTTTATAGTTTGTTATTATTATCACAAGTTTTTTGTTATAATTAATTTTGTTTATTATTGTGTAACATTTAACTTTTTATTTACTGTAAGCTAAAATTTACTTTCAATTTCACAAGAGGCTATAGACACTGATGAAGCATGTTGTGCCGCACCACAGCTATTATGTTAACCAGCACAATTTTCAACCAAAAACATCATATGCCTTCAAAAAGATACTAGGGACATCTTTGATAGCGTGCATTTAGCCAATTGAGTAAGAGGCATACTTTAGGTTGCAGATGTATGTAAACATTCCATATCAATTTACTTGTATTATTGGACTATGTTATAGGAAAATTTTTTTGTTATAAAATAATTATATTTTATTTAATATTTCTATTTTTTATTTTCTTAAATACTGTAAATTATTTGGGTACACCTTCCATGATTTTACTATTATTTACTTTCTTGCAATAATTTCATTCTTTGTTCTTTTCCTCTAATAATCGCTGCTTTAAACAACTTACAATATAATTCAATAGCACATGGAGTATCATCATTACCAGGAACTGGATATGTAATCAAATTTGGGTTACAGTTACTATCCACAATACCTATTGTAGGTATTAACATTTTAGCACTATCTCTGACTGCTGTATGTTGGTTAAGAACATTATTTTGAGTGTTTAAAAATATACACAAATCTGGTAATCTTGTTATGGCACCAAATTGATGATTAGCATTAGTAAAAATACCACCACGCCAGAATCTCGTATGAGCATATTCACCACATTCTTGAGCAGTTTTCTCCACAAAATGTGCATTCAAAGCATTCCTATTGAAAAAACAAATAATTCCTCCTCTGTATGCTATGTGAGCAGTGAAATTTAATGCTTTCCGCAAGTGATCAGCAGTAATGTCTAAATCAAAAATTAAATGACTTTGCCTAGACCCATACAAATATGGTCTCATAAACTCATTTAATGATCCTTCCTTATGTCCTAAGTGAACTCTTGCTTCAAATAAATCCTTAACAGTAAATAAATTGTGGACTTGAAAATAGTCGGGATGTTCTAATGGGTTATTCCTTTTTGGTAAATTTTCTGAAACATTCAAAACATACAAGGTTAAACAAGAGGCAAAAGTAAAATGGACAAAATTAACATAGAAAGCAATATGCTGTTCTTTAGATAGCTAGATAATGTTTGAAAATTTATAAGTAATCTTATTTTCTTTGTGAAAGAATGTTGATTTAAGAATAATTATGAAGTAACATCATTTATAGCAACCACAGGGAGAACTTTAAAATAAAGTACCAATTCATATGATGGTTATATGATTAATAAACTAAAATTATTAAGATAATCAAATTTTATAGTACACTGCTTAATAAGACAAAAAAAAAAGTGTTATAAAAATATTTTTTTTCTTTACATTAACACTTCAACTTCAACATATAATGACATTAATACTTAAAACCTATGTAGTACAGTGCATGGTCTAATGCAAGTATCTACACAAAAATAAAGTGTGATAATTTATTACAAGAGGATGATCATTAGCTAAATGAAAGATATTCTACCTATCACAAGATAGGCATGTTAATTTTAAAAGATTTATAAGAATGGAGGTTCTGTTATTAAGATCAGTAATAGGTCAGCTCCTAAGGAACATTTTTATTGAAAAATAAACTAAAAATATTTTAAAAATACAATGCACGTAATAAATATATAAGAGTATAATAAATAAAATGATGGATCTGAAATTACTTCACTTTATTATTGGCGTTAAAATAAATAAACTAATTTTATAAAATAACTTTACAAATTGTGTAAACCAAAGTGTACGTACCTTCAGCAACATCCGTTGATTTTTGTGTTATTGCCTGTGCTAAAGTTGAATTATTTCGTATGTATAAAAGTCCACTTTTCATTGAATGACCTAAAATGTAAACATAATATTTCTTATTACTTAGGGTTTTTTCAACAAAAATTTTTATAATTTAAACATACTTAAACATCGAGGCAACATGGTTGTTTTCTAATTTTATTTATAACAAGTTTTTTATTTTGATATTAGTAGTAATGTTTTAGTAAAGAAGAATTAAACAGAAATTACAACAAGGTTATATTGTTAGTTTTTTTCTTTTCCCATAAGAAAGGTGAAGGCACCACATAACACAGTGCATAAAAGTAAAATTGTTTATGTACCATATTGTATAACGTCACTAATGGTTTACTTTTTTGAAAGATCTACGCTAAGATAATATAATATTTAGTACATTTTACTTTAATTGCATCCAATTAAATTAGTATGCCGATTTTTGTTTCAGAAGGAGAAAATGTAATATAGGGTTTCAATTTGTCTATTATTTTTTATCTGTGCATATATTTTTTATCTATGCATATATTTTTTATCTGTGCATATATTTTTTATCTGTGCATATATTTTTTATCTTACATTTCGTAAATATGTAGTTGGAAATGAGTTAATTGTGGTGTTATTTTTAATAACCAAAATGTCTAAGAAAAATATTGAAGATGTTGATTTATATGCTATATTAGAAATTCAAATATCAGCAACAGAATCGGAGGTAGGTAAGAGATTATCACAATTTTATAATTATTTTATTTAGTAGAATATTTTAAAAAAGCTTTGTTTCCAGATCAAAAAAGCCTATCGTAAAAAAGCTCTCCAGTGTCATCCAGATAAAAATCCCGATGATCCTAAAGCTGCAGAAACTTTTCATGAGCTCTCAAGAGCTCTTGAAATATTGTCAGACGTATCAGCCAGAGCTGCGTATGATAAAGTATTAAGAGCTAAAGCTGCAGCTAAACTACGACATAAAGAACTTGACAGTAAACGACAGAAATTAAAAGAGGATCTCGAAAGACGGGAACGAGAATTCGCAATTGGAAAAGACGCCAACCTTACTGATGAACAAAAATTGGCTGCTGAAATTCAAAGGTTACAGAAAGAAGGCAGTCGGCTTCTACAGGAAGAACAACAGAGAATAAAAGAGGAAATCCAGAGAAATAGAAATAAAATAAATGAAGCTGTATGGAGTCCTAGTCTGAATAGGATTAAAATAAAATGGAAAGTAGATAAAAATGATCCAAGTAATGGTGGTTATGATGAATCAGTATTAAAGAGATGTTTAAAAAAATATGGCGAAATTTTGGCTTTAATTATTTCTCCTACAAAAAAGGGCAGTGCTTTGGTAGAATTTGCAAGTAAAGAAGCATCAGAAATGGCTGTTGAGTTAGAAAAAGGTAATACACATTGAAGTTGTGGTTGGTTTCTATATTTAATTTCATTATTTTGTTTATATTCTATTTTTATATATTTTCATTTTCAGGATTGGCAGAAAACCCCCTTACCTTAAAATGGTTACATGAAAAACCTGTACTAACAACAAAAAAAGATCAAAGAGTTCCTTCATTAGTCACTGACAGAGATTATGAGTCCATTGTTTTAACTAAAATGCGACAGGCTGCTGAGAGACAAAAGCTAATTGAGGAAATGATAAAAGAAGACAAGGGGTTATGATTTTAAATAAAAGAGATTATTTTATTATATCGTTTTGATGGTTGTCTTATCTCATATAAATTTTTATATTATTATCGAGTAAACCTTACTAAAGAAATCAAATTTTAATAGAAACAAAAACAAAAATTATGTTTTATTCTTTATTGACATTTCATAAGGTTTCCAATCTTTAACAAATTCTAAAACTTTTTTTCTTTGTAAATCTCCATATTCTTTATATGGATTTTTCCAAAGGTTGTGATTTAAATCTAAAATTCCTCCGATAACTTCCTGTAATATAAAGATTGTTGATTAGAGTGAATTCTGTATGTTTGTATAACTTAAAAATATGATATCCCAATACCAGGAATCATAATTTCAACCAATGGAAATCAACTGCTGGACATAGGTCTCTTGTAATGTTTTCCATAAAGTATGGTCTTGTGCTGTTGTTGCTGACAGGAAAATTAACTATAAATTATTGACAATATCTTATGCTTATGGATATAACTACTTTATTATTCTCACAATATTACTGTACTAACCTCTGCAAATGTATTTGGAAACAATTGTTGATCTTCTATAACATGTGCAAAACCAGGATCCATTCCAAAGTCTATCCAAAAATATGGTAATCCTTTCGGAACACCTCTTCTGATGTTTTTACCCTTTAAATCCACAACTTTTTTATTCATGGACCATTCCGCTTCACATTCAAGCAAAGCTTTTTTAAAGTAAATTGATGCCACATCACCAACATCTCTGGGTAGAGGTACACAGTTAATTACCAAATGTGGATACCGATGCAGCTTTGTTGCCGTTTCAAAAAATACAACATCTTTATTTTGTAAATTGAAAAATTGAGTAATCATTTTTCTATAATTCTGTAAAAGTGAAAGTAATTATTATTAATTTTGTTCTACGAATTATTTATAAGTATTGTTGTAACAATTTACAGAAACAACAAATGTCAAATAAAAATAATAACTAATGAAAATATTATAGAAAATCTTATTAATCTTTGTCTTATAATACAGACATTGAAATTAAACAAAATATAATATATAATCTAACTGGTATATAACAATAAATTAAAAAAAAAAGTAATTATTCCCATCAACAAAGTCACTATCATTTTCACTTTTTCAATTTAATAAAGACTAAGTATTTTATTTTGTCTTAAGGCAAAGAGCACAATAGATGTATTTCATTCTAACTAGCTCCTCATTGCAAAGGGCAGTAATATTACTTACCATAAGGCGAATGTCTCTCTCATTTTGTCTCTTTATTAAATAATGATAATGTAATTGAATATTAGGTATAAATATTTGTTAATCAGATTTTCATTTTTGTTACTATATGAAAATATAATAATAGCAATGAATAGCTTACTTGTATTTCTTCCCAAACATCTTCATCTACTGTGGTAACACAGGAGGAATGCTGTTGGGTTGTAATAATACACTGTCCTTTAACAAGGGACTTGTTTGCTGGTAATGCCAAATAAACTTTGCTTCCAAAGCTTACTATTAAATGTTTTAACATGTTTTTAGAGTCAATGCAGTATTCACATCCTTCTAATGACCTGTCCAGTTTTATGCTCTGATTGATTGCATGTTGTTTCTCTCTTTCATTATTCCTAGCAATATTTTTGTTCTTTGATATTTCATCCACAAAAATTTCTTCAAGATCATCATTTGGACTTTTATGTTTCGCAGCTACTGCTGCGAGCTCAGCATCTTGATCAAAGTTTGAACCATACTTTTCTTGTTCAAACTGCAATTTTCAAAACATTTTTACAGAAAGATTAGTGTATTACTTAATAAGTTTATAACTCACTACACTTCACACTAAAGACAATACTGACTACTACCAGTTTAGTTGTTAATCAGTCTAGTCCAAAAAGAAAGGTAAGACCATTTTTCTAAGTCCTTATAATTTTTTTAATAAATTAATGTAACAAAATATAATCATTCCAAACAATATACTGAATAGATTAAATTTTAGTAATGTTTTTAGTATTAAGGCACAAAACAAGTTCAAAGTCAACTCTATCACAACATTGTTCACCACATAAGTTTTTTTCATCATTTCTCCATATTGATGTTCATTGCTAAACATAGAACTCCTAAGGTTATTATAACACCCACTAGGCATGGCATGGCAAGAGCTAGCAAACGTTCCCTTTTAAGACAAGATTACTTTTATTTCTATAAAACTAAAATTTTGTATGCAATATTAGACTTTCGATATAATAAATTGGTGGAGTTAAAAAATAAATCAAAAGTGAATGTTATTGAGATGAATTTAAAATATATTGTCTGTCATAATGACTATGATAGTTACCATTTGCGATAAATTGTATCGATCATCATTACCAAAGTACTTGACTCTTTGTTTACAATTATGTGTTTCAGCTTTACTTTTACCACCCTTACTTCTTGAATCACCAACATGAGAGTTTGGATTTGTCAATGGTCTACTATTTCCTGAACTGGTTGTACTCATCAACATTATTTCATCATTAACTTCCTCTTTACGTGCTTCTGGATTCTGTTTCCTATATTCCCTAGCAGCTTCCAATTTAACTTTTAACTCATTAACTAATTTCGAATCACCCACAATCTCTGCTTTCACAATTTTTGCTGCTAATTTATTCATTTTTTCATCGCTAAGATATGAAGACTCATCTTTCTTTATTGTTTGTGAAGTTTCTGAGATTATTTCCTTGTTTCTTTTTAAATTATGTTTACATACAGATTCATCTGCTTTTTCAATGTTATTACTGGTTCCTTTTTCTTTTCGCCAATTAAAAGATTTGTTTACACCATATCTATCAATATTATTTATGTCATTAATATGTTGTGATTTCGAGTTTACAACTTTGGTTTGCATATTACTAAATGGTTTTGTATAATAATCATCGTCATCTACAGGTTTTATAAACTGTTTTATGTTACTTTTACTTTCATATGATTCAGGTAGACCAGAACCACCGTGTCTCCAATAAGGGTTAAGCTCTCGAGAACTAGTTGAAGGATTATACGAGTCTATATGTTTTTTACTTTCTTCGTTACGTACTGTTTTAATGTCTTCTTTAGAATAAGTTTTCAACATCCCGGTCATTGACATCCATTGTTCGCGATCTTTACAGTGTATTTTATCCTTTTCGACCCATTCACCTGATTCTGAGGAGTCGCTTGAAGAATCTGAACACTAAATGATAATCATGTCATTATTTAATATATATAAAAAAGAACCTAAAACAACTATGTTGAGTAATGGTACCTTGCGTTTAGATATACTTTTAGAAGTTTTTCTTTTTTTTGAACGGTCTTTTTTATGATATTTCTTCCTCTTTTCACGTTTTTCCTTCATGTTTACAATAAATTTGAGATTAATATGAGAAACCTTTTTGATACCACAGATTATCTAACATTAATCTTTATTGCAATAGAAAATATTTAAGAAAAGAGAAATTTTTATTGTTATCTGTGTCTATTTTGTTGCAAATTAGATATTATCTTTTACGTGATAGGTATTACTAAACCAAGCAAGAAAAAATGCTTTTCGGCATACCACATTAATGGTTAAATAGAATAAATGTACTTATTATCTATGTTTAATATTACTCTGTTAAAAAAATCAACAATACAAGTAGTAGAAATTAATTTAAACATAATAATTGAAAACTTAATAGTGATACATTTGTACGGCTTTGGTTTTAAAGCTTATTGACCGAGTTCGTTAAAGTGAAATCAAATTCTTTAGTGTAAGAAGTATCGTGAATACATTACGTTTATACAATTTGTGGCTTTCGTAGTGTGTAAAAATTTCGTGGAAATGATTAACTAATTCTTGGATACATAGAACTGTCAAATTTATCATTTATCGGTTTGTATGTAATCATTGTTTATTACTATGTACAAACAGCGTGCGTAGTATACAAACTAATTTTGGTGTAAGTGGAACTGCTGATTTCATGCTTTTTTTTTGAAGTTGTGATTTGTCATTTTAGCACTTAAAATTTGAGTGTATCGTGCCCTTTGTTAAGCTGCGTATGTTTGCTTTTATTCAGCTACGTGTTATGTATGGATTATATTATTTATTTATAAATTTTAATTATTGTATTTACTGGAAAAATGAAAAAATCTTTATTAACACTTATTAATTGTAGGTGAAATTTTCTTTAAACATGTTTTCAAAGAAAAAAAAGAAGCCTCTTATTTCACCTCCAAGTAACTTTGAACATAGAGTGCATACAGGATTTGATAAAAGAGAAGGCAAATATGTGGGACTTCCATTGCAATGGGCTTCTCTTGTTGGTAATAATCAGGTAAACAGTGCTTTTATATAATAAAATATAAAACAAATAATTACTTCAGATTCTGGCATATTTCTGTGCATATTAAATGTTAGTTGAAAAACAAGATAAAAATATGTATGAAGTTATGATAGCTTTAAAAAGACATTTAATTATTCCCACCATTATTTTTCTTTAACTTTAAAAGCTATCGTAACATTATATAAAATGTATATTTCGTTTTTATTTTTAGATATTTAAATCAACAAATAGACCTCTGCCATTAATAGACCCATCTGAGATCACTCCAACAGAAATTTTAGATTTAAAAACAATAGTAAGAGGTGAGCATAGATCTGCTTCTGTTGCATCAATGGTACGCCCTCCATCTACTAATCCTTCAGTCATTAATACCCAGCCTGTACAAAATGGAGTTGTTTTGCCGAAAACATCAAATGTAGCTAGATCAAATTCCCTAAGAAGTACAAGTCCACCACGTATCAGAAGAGATCTACGCAATCAAGCCAATGTCCCACCTGCTGTACCTGAAGAATCTCCACCTGTGCCACCTGCTCCTCAACAATACCCTAGTTTAAGACGTGAGCAAAGTAACTATGCTTTGAAAAAACCAATACCAGAATCACCTGTAGAATGGACACAGCCTACACATGAAGCTGCAGTAAGGACTATGACTGAGCAGAATGATAATCAGCAGTCGACTATAACATACCAGAATATTCAGAATGCGAATGTGCCTTATCAACATAATCATCCACCGCAAACTCAACCCATCCCTCATACTATGCAAGGTCTAAATGGAAATAATGTAAATTTGGGTAAGTGGAGTTATGATATAACAATAACACCTTGCTTGCAATTTTTAAAATATAATATATATTATGTATTTTTAGACATTATCTTCTAAGTTTTTATTACTACTGGTGCTATTTGTATTGACATGTGTTTCAAAAATATTTGTTACTTTTATGCCCAACCAGATGTTTTAAAAAGTTTTTTAACAGACTCATTTTGAATATTAGGTGATACATATTCAATGACGCGACACCAACATGTCATGCCCCCTGGCGCTGCTTCTCATTTGCCACTTGCTGCATCTAAACATGAATTGCGTTTAACTCACGAACAGGTAAGTTTTAGCGTAGTTATTTAGTTTTCTGGTGGTAGGTCTCTATTGTCAGACTGTTAGATAGGTACCACAGCAGCTCTTATTTCTGACAACAAATAGAAGTGTGCAAACAATACTGTGTTGTGACTTGAAGGGAGTTGTAGCTAGTGAAATTACTCAGCTAACGAGACTAAACATCTTATGTCTCAAGGTGATGAACAAAATGTGGTGCAGTCTATGTCATCCTAACTAGCCTCACGTTGTTATGGACAGGCGTGTCAATTACCTTCAGGTGACTATTTGGCTCATCTTGTCGCTTCATTGAATAAAAAAAATATTTTCATAATGGTGGATAAATGATTTATACACTTTTTTCATAAAAATTTTGGTTTATAATTTTTTTATTTACTCTTTATGATTAAATATAATACCTAAAAATGCTTAAAAATTCTAACATTCATTTAACACTTTTTTGAAGTGAAATTAGCAGTGTTTTTTATAAGTATAGCTTAAAGAACACTTGATATATATTTATCTTCAGAAAATCCATAAAATAAAAAAAAACTACATTAACAATGACATTGATATTGAGTGCTTTTTTTAATAGTTCCGAGCTGCTCTTCGTCTTGTTGTTAGTGAAGGTGATCCTAAAGCAACATTGGTTGGTTTTAATAAAATCGGCGAGGGTAGCACAGGGGTTGTCTGTTCTGCTACCGATACAAGAACGAGGAGACGTGTTGCTGTTAAAATGATGAATTTAAGGAAGCAGCAAAGAAGGGAGCTCCTTTTTAATGAAGTGGTAAATATGAACATTGTTATTTATTTAACATTGAACAATTACCATTGAATAATGCTTTATAAACTAAGAATACCTCTATGTGACTAAGCGCTTGCGTTGTAACAGATCTCAGGTTTGATCCTGTGGCCTTACTTTGTAGAATTTTCTCAGGGCAGTGTGTTTTTGAACCCACTTGTGTGCTAACCATACGAAGATTTGTAACTAGACTCAACATTTTACGTCTCAGGCGATAAGCACAATGTGGTGCAGTGTATAACATCCTAAGTAGCGCCATGTTGTTATGAGAGGGCGTATCACTATTAGGTGTTCGTCCCGCTCGTCTCGTCGTTTAATTTTATAAAAAAAAACTCGTATTGTAATTTTGCCGTCATAACAGCGTCAATGTATTCTATCTGTTCACATATAGAGGCAGAGTATTCTGGGTGGGCATGGTTCACTGTTCTTGATATAATTGTTACTTAACACCATTTTAAATTGATGTCAAGTTTTTGCCGATTCTAGATAAAAAAAAGGTTTACTTGAACTTCGGAGACATAAATTTTTTGGTATATACAGTTAATTTATATATATATATATATGGTTTTAAAATTTATTTATGGTCGCTAATAAGTACCCATGTTGTAATTGTTAGTAACAGTTTTAATAAACAACATTTTACTAATAATTTCAGGTAATAATGCGCGATTATCCTCACGCTAACATAGTCGAAATGCATGCTTCTTACTTGGTGGGAGATGAATTGTGGGTAGTAATGGAGTATATGGCTGGAGGGTCGCTCACTGACATAGTGACCCGTTCACGAATGGATCCGGAGCAGATTGCAACAGTTTGTAAACAGTGCCTCAAGGTAATTTCTTCATCTATTCAGACTGTATATGGACACGTGTAGGGCAGTGGGGCATTGCTTTAGTCTCTTCTCTTAGTTAGTCTCTTTGTGGTGGTTTATATACTTGGTGACCAATAATGTAACTGTCAAAGGTCTCTTACTATATACTCAGACCACAAGTTATTAAGGAGCTTGGTTGATGGTAAAGCTCTTTAGAACATGGCTAGTTACCACGCTTATATTGTATATATACTCTTATAATAGCATTGTTGTGTTCTGGCTGTCAACATATGTCATAGTATTCTTGGCAGGTATGCTTTATCATCTACAGCCTCATTGTTACTTAACACCATCTGAAATTGCGTGTATAACCCTATTGTTGATAGAAATAAGATTAAGTTTTTCAGTATGTGATTTTTAATTACGTTATTAACCATACATTATTTTAATAAAAAGTTTTTATTAAGTATATTGCATTATTAATTACAGGCTTTAGCATTTCTTCATGGCCAAGGAGTTATTCACAGGGACATTAAATCTGATTCTATACTATTGACCGCAGATGGCCGAGTCAAGTTATCTGATTTTGGATTTTGTGCTCAAGTTTCACAAGTAAGTTCACATATTACATTTTTTTTTTTCTGAAAGATGCGACGGGTGATCATGTAATGCTAATTAGGATGATATACACTGCATCACATCATTTAAAAAAAATAGATGTTAAGTTTTTTTACTCCTAGCATTTAACTAGACACAGTGCCTTTTAAATCAAAACACAGTTACGTTTACAAACTAATTGGCGGCTAAAACAGGTACTGTAGTGGTAACTACCCAGATATATTTAGGTAACAGAAATTATCCACCATTAAACAGAAGTCTAATATTGTATGTACATAATTAATATTTCTGATATTTTTTAAATATATAATTTTTTATACTATGTTGTGTTAATAGCTTATCAATAATTAATGTATAAATGTATGTAATAAATGTAATAATAGCATATTTGGTAAGGGTGTTGTAACATTAATTTTTTATTTTAAATTTAAATTTTCTGGTGCCTCCATGGAGTAGAGGTTAACTGCTTGCCTAGTAATAATGAGGTTTTTGGTTTGATTAGTTGAATACTTCAGTGTTAGAATAGCTGTTTTCCTATTGTTCACATATAAAATCCGAATTACACTAGGCAAGCAAGTTTTCATTTTCTTCATTAGCCCTTATAACTATGTGAACTCATGGTCAAGCATCATAGCCATTAGAAAGTAAGTTAAAAAATACTCTTAGGGACCAAGATATATAATAATTTAAGGAAATATTTATGAAGTAGGTAATACAAATGTGTAAGTATATCAAACTGTAGTAAACTTTTGCTCCTTCTCCATGATCAGGATGTATTGTTGGACTAAGTACTTATCTATTACCAGGAATTGCCAAAGCGGAAATCTCTAGTGGGGACACCATATTGGATGTCTCCTGAAGTTATATCAAGACTTCCATATGGTCCAGAAGTAGATGTGTGGTCATTGGGTATAATGCTTGTCGAGATGGTTGATGGGGAGCCACCTTTCTTCAATGAACCTCCTTTACAAGTGAGTTGATTTTTGAATAAGGATAAACTTTTTGATATTTATAATACATAAAATAATAGTGAAATAAAATTTTAACACTATGGAGAGAAATAGAAAAATCTTAGAAATAAATCTAGAAAAATACCTATAGTTATTTTGTAGCAGTACATCTATCTATTCATTCTTACATTAATTTATTTATACATTTATTTCATCATTCGTGCATTCATTTATTAAATTATGTTTGATTTGGGTTTTTTTTTTAATATTGCTTCATCATCAAGACTAATTGTTATTTAGATACTATGATAGACCTTTAGATCCACAATTAAATAGCTTCACATATAGATAAATATATGCCATTATTTTGCTTCAACAGCCAACAAAAATCTCTCTTTACTGGAGGTCAAAACAACTATCATCATTGTTATTATCACCAGATGCAGACTGTAATGTTATACAATATTTTAAAACTGATTAATGGAAGGTGCATTATGTAAATAATGTCACAAATCGTAATATTTCTAGGCAATGCGTCGTATACGGGACATGCCGCCGCCGCGCCCACGCGGTGCTGCGAGGTGTCCGCCTGATCTTCTCCAGTTTGTCGAATGCGCTCTAGTAAGGGACCCCGCCCAGAGGCAGTCGGCCGCCAGATTGCTCCACCATCCTTTTCTGCGCCGAGCCGGACCACCAGCCCTGCTGGTGCCGCTCATGCCACCCCATCATCAACACCAAATACCGGCGCCGACTCAGATGCAGTAGCCATCGATTATTAAATACGAGGTATTACATTATCCACCTGAATAGCAATCTATCATCATCGTCCTCAGCCGATAGTTGCCTTAGACACAGGTTCCAAAGATCACATTGATCAAAATATTACTCCTCATCAGATAATAGTCTACCAGATATATCACTAGAAGTGTTCCCATAAGTTGCCTTCTCTTTCATAGTTTAATCTAAATTATTCAGAAGTCTTTACATATTTCCAGGTACTCAGACCTCTCCTTTTTATTGTACAGGGAGGGAGGGAAATCTTAGATAAGATATCCACCTTCTCCTCATTATTTTGAACTTCCCATACACTAACCTTGCCGTATCATACTGACCAAAATTTTTGCTCTCTTTTAAATAGTATATAGTTTTTTATGATTATTATACTAAGACAGAATAAAAGTATTTCAATTTATTTAATATAGATTTGATGGAAGACATTGAATATAGTCAATTGAGGTAACAGCATGCATACCGTAATATAGTACCATTAAATTTACTGATGGTCCACAAGGAAACTATGACCTGTACGCAAAAATAACGGAGATAACACATCTGTCTTATTACGAATTTTTCTATAGACTGAGGCAAACAAACAGATAGTTTGTTTGCCTCAGTCTATAGAAAAATTCGACACCAAGCACTTTTATAATCTAGGAATATTTTTTTTATTGACAAATTCGTAATGATACTTAGATGGTTGTTTTAAAGCGCAGTCGTTTAGTGCGAGCTCCCAAAGACCAATTCCAGGGTCATATGTACAGATTGGTTAGATGATATTGGTTTTTGATTAGTTTTTGTAGATAAAAAAATTAAATTGACGGAAATGGTACTACTACTTAGCAATTTATTGTTATAGGTACCACTTACTTATAACAATAAAAAATGATTATAATATAATTTTCATATATACTACATTTGCCTTTGTTATTCATTCGGAAACCAGTTAGCAAAGTTCCCTTCGGTTATTAATTAAGATTGTCAGTTGGGTTTTTTCTTTTACAATGAATATTATATATTACAAATAAAACATCTATGTCGTATTCTATATAAACGAAAATAAATGAAATGTATACTCATCAGATATTATTGAAATTTGTAAGTTAAAAATTTACTAAGAATTTAATATTGTACTTGGGTGTAAATGTCTAAGTTATGCTCTATATATCTATTATACTAAACTCTGTTGTATGAGATTAGTATAATTTATTTTATTAAAGGTTCTAGTAAGGATGATATACACTGCACCACATTGTCCTCATCACCTTGAGACACAAGGCATGTTTCTAGTATTGGCACTATAAATGTATTGTTTTATGTACATAATAACTGGTATTACATAGTGCATATTTCATAAAATCCTTCATATTTTTTTATATTAAAAATAATTTTTGTGGTAGTAATATTTTAAATTGGCTTTTTAGAGCGATGTTCTCTGCAATGATAACCAAATCTTGTATTGTTATCTAAACTAATCAAAAACAACAAATCAATATCTCTTTTTTATTTATATAGACCATTGTTTACTCATGGTATATATTACTTAGGTATTGACACATAAATTAATGTAGGTGCACAATTTGAGGATTACTATCCCTTGTAAATTTTTTTCTCTCGTCTAAAATGTATTTTTTTCTTTTACGGAAGCGAATCAGGAGAATTTTCTCATGTCTTTTAAAACTTCATACTATTTCATTGTGTACATTCTTACCTACATTTCCATCACATTCCTTAATTTTTTTTTATAATTTTATATATCATATTATTATATAAGACATTGTAGTGTTATTATTGCCATACATTTGTTGTTATTCTTGTTTTAGGATAAATTTGTAAAACTTACCCCATAAATGTTTAGAATAAGTTAAATAGGTTAACGGTGATAGATAATCTTTGGTTCAAATGTTTTCACCCCGTCCATAACACATCTCTTAAAGACTAAAAAGTACAAGTAATATTTATGTATGTACTTAAAATTTTTGATTATATGGAAAATTATTAATAGATTTATAAAGTTTCATGAGATAACTATAACAAGGTTCACAAGTGTACAAAATATAATGCATTCATTAATGCATTCAGATGAAGATTATTTTGTTAACCCATTGTGATAGTACTTAATCCAGTGAGGCAAAATTATCATGACGAATTTTTATTGATTTAGAACCCATCATATATCGTATCATGCCATCTTCACTTCATCATCAATGAAGAAATTGCGATTGCTTTAATAAATAACAATAATTATAATGAACAAACAGTCCACTTCCTACAACTGGAACTTGGGATCTTCTTTCATTAGGAGACAGTTAAGGAAATTTATTTACCACAATTTCCAAGAGTAGTTTCAGTGGATGCATGATGTTCACGAAAGCTGCCTTGAAAGTAAGAAAAGAATTATTGTAAAATGAATAAGAAAATATATACCATTGATTTTGATTTTAAATGATGACGTAAGCTTTATATAAAACTGTTGTGGATGTAACAACATCGGGTCTTTCTTGGTTGGCCCATAGGTAATAGTTAGGAGAATTTTTTGTTATTGGGTAGGAAATCTTTAAAACCCTGCTTCTGAGCATAGGCCAGGTTTATGTGAGAATTTTTTTTTATTCACACTCCTGTCAGTGATTACCCTCAGTATGCAGCGGGGGACTCCAGGAAATAGTTTAGAGATCCTAAGTTCCAGGAGTAATAATACAACATTTGAAGACTAACATTTAAAACTAAAAACCCATAAATAAATTAATCATATAAATATAAAGCAATATTTTAATCAATTGTTTATAATAATATACAATGTTTCTTCAACTGCGACGAAATTTTGCAAAACATAATTTTTTTTAGATTGAAAAATTTTTGTGAGGGCTATGATATTTTTTGATACATTTTTTTTTTGTTTACTTATGTATATAATTCATTTACAATTTTACAACGATGCAATGAAATGCCTACGCGTTTATACAATTTAGTTTAAATCAGTATTAAGAAAAAAAGAATTAGACTGTACGTATTTTGAATGCCCTATTGCATTTTTCTTAATGTATTCTGTTGGTGGATATAAAATAATTTTAAGATAAAATGGTAACCGTTTGTTATTCTATTAAATCTATTTAAATAAATAAATAGCCTATTGAAGGTTTTCTTTCAAGGCCATTCATCCACAACCTTGGCTAAGTGCAGGTTGGTGGTTTAAATCTCTTTTCAGTTCTACATTCCAAAAATCATTTCTTTTATTAATTTTAATTTATTATTTAAAATATTAATTGTATTACTTATACCCTTCGTCTTCGAACGCCTTTTCACACGAGCGAACCAGCGGCTTTATAAGGTATGAATTGTATTAAGAAATCTTTCACAAGTAGCTTTAAAATACTTGTGTCCAATGAATTTATCTGGTGAAATAATCTGTAAAATGTACAAGATTGGTCCAAACATCAATATAAAAATATTCTTTCCGTCAGAATGAACTTGTAATACCTTAAGAAAGTTGTCTTTATACATGTTTTTTATTTTCCAGAAACACGAAGGTACTTAGGTTCGAATCCGGGGCCAAAATATATCCAGTGTGATTGATGGAATTTTTTTTGAGCCCGCCCATCTAGCTACCACTATCACATTTTAAATTAGTCGCTACAACAGTATCTTCGGCGTCATTGTCTTTTAACATCATGTGAAATTTATTGGTTAGTCAAATATAGATGAAAAAAAATAAGCCTCAAGATCTTTACATTCCTGTCATCACCACCCAAATAATTTCAAAGGATTGCTTTGCCGAAACTAAGTAGATTTTATCTTTCATCGGAAAAAAAAATTATAATCGTATAACTCTGCTCGTTAGTGTCGTTTCGCGCTGGAGTGCAGAGGGTTAAGGTTGACATTTAGTCACAATTGTTCTTTGTCCTTATTAAGATTTTACTACTTATTTATCAAGACAAAATCTAGGTCATAACATGATTAAACCGTTGTTAATATATATACACTACATGTACTCTTGGTGAATCGAATGGTTGATTTCTGTTTATATATATAGATCAGCAGGACTTGTCCAACGTACCGAAGGTTTCGGTAACTTAATCATGCACCTTTAGAAGTTAAGTTCATCGCTTTATTTAAACATAATTTATTAATATTTCAACTTGTATACGCCGTCAAGTGACTTAATAAGGCAGCTAAGTTGTTGCGTGAGTAATCTAAGTGCCTTAAATTTGTTACAAACACATTAGTTTTTGTTGTTAATGCATTGCCTTAACGTTGCGTTAAAAGATAGATTAAATTTGTATATCATCACAAACGATTTTTATTAAATGAATCATTTTCATTATCAACGTAATTTAATTGTATCAGTTTTCTCCATAAGGTTATATGCCAAATATATTGTAATTATTATGAAATCATTCATTGTTAATAAGAAAATGTTATCAAATATAGATTTTGAACTATTTCCGGATGTTTTATTTAATTATTCAACTGGCGTATAAGTGGGTAAGTGCAGATTTCAATGCGTTACGAATTGTCTTTACAGATTTTAACTACTTCATCAGTAACAGAGAAGTTCCCGGTTCGGTTCTGGCGTCACAGGATGTGGAAGTTAGGTAGTAGGCTTTATGAAACCCGTCTAATTAGCTACAATCCCCGTATCATAAATCTGCCACCATAACAGCATCACTGTGTTCCATCTGTTAACATATGAGAGCCATAGTATAGAAGGCGATCATGCTGTACCATCTACAACCTCGTCACTTAATGTCATATTGAGAATCACAAAATTGAGACGAGCCTATCATAGTTGACAAAAGGGCGATGTCTCTTTTCCATTCAATTAAGCGACAAGACGAGGAAATTCATCTGATGGTAAGTGATAGCTTGCCCATAACAACGTGACGTAAGTTAGGATGATATATACTGTACAACATTGCGCTAGCCACCTGAGACATAGAAGTTAGTCTCGTTACCCCAGTATACACTAACTATAACACCAATCAAACCGGAACACTAATATTTGCACTACTGTTTGGCGTCAGAAATAGTCGCTGCGGTGGTAACCTACCTAGACGGTCTTCGGCAACAGAGACCTACCACCAGTGAAAGTTTTGATGCGACTGCTGTTATTGAGCTGTGTACTAATGAAACTAGTTCTGTCTGTTATTCAATGAAAATTTATTTAGAAATTAAATAAGGCTATAGTTACAATAATGAAATCCCTTGAATTATTTGTAGAATTCGTATTCACTTTCATCCTTTTTGATATTATTTTTGTAGCCTTTCTCGAAGTCCTTCGGCAGGACAATGTACCTGAAAATCACATTGATACAGTAATTATTAGTAGAGTGTGCATTGCTGATCTCCCTTTACTCTTAGTGAAGTTGTATTTCTATAAATATGCAACATTGGTGTCAGTATTATTTTAATACAAGTACTGTGTGCGTGCGAATATAATTGTATATAATTTTGAGCATGTGGGTTTGTTACCATATTTATTTGATAATTCTAATGAATTTAATATTATAATGAGAAGGTTATATTTAATAACCATTTATCATAACTGTTTTATACCTATTTTCTCTCACGGCGTGCATACCGGCCTCTTGGCAGATGGCGTTGATGTCGGCACCGGAAACACGGTCCGGCCGTGCCACAAACTCCTCGAGATCGACTTCCTCCGAAAGGTTCATCTTAGCTGTGATCGTAGAGAATATCAAACGTTTTTGCCGTCTAAAAACAAAATTAAGCATTAATTTCTATTAGTGTCATAAAAAAATATATATATATACACGAGTTTTAACTTGTGTATTGTTTATTGAAATATTTAAATTAAAATGCATATGTCATGATGCATTTGTGTTATTATTAATATATATATTTATACAGAATTTATACTGCAATGGCTTAAACAGTCTAGGAAGGTACCAACCAAGGGGTGGACTAGGATCTAGGCAACTTAGGCATGTGCCTAGGGCCCGTAAATTTATGGGTCTTATCAACTACCACATGCAAAGTATGTTTCACAACTGAAAAATATCCTCGTAATTACAATGTTGCCTAGGGCCCGCTTTAGCGTTAGTCGGCCACTGGTGCCATCATAGCGCCTACTTCTCGCCAAAAATTACTGTGTTCTAGTTTAAAAGGTGAAGTAGCTAGTGAAATTACGGGGAACAGGAAACATAACATTTGATGGAATCTTAAGAACAGAGACCTTATTAAAGGTAAACATATCTCTTACCACCACGTAAACGTCATCTTCGACGCGTTATTTCAGAAAATAAAAAATGCAATAATAGTAACGAAGATTATTCAACAATACCTGTCTGGAAGGGGGAATTCAATCTTCCTGTCAAGGCGGCCAGGTCTGAGAAGTGCAGGGTCCAATGTATCTGCTCGGTTAGTCGCCATTATTACCTGAAAATATAAATAATGTCAATGTTCTAATAATAAAAACACCCATCAAATCAGAATACAAGTCTACACACAACTGTTTGGCAGCAAAAATAATTGCTGCAGTGGTACCTAACTTAGTCTCAGTCAACTTGAACCTACCAACAGCAATAAGCTGCATATTTTTAAAAAGATTTGAACTTCAGAAAATTAAGTGAATGATTTTAAAAAAATATTTAATAATGTCTTGATACTAAAAAAAGCCTTTATTTGTGCCATTGGTCCAGATTTCAAGTCATAATATAGTTTGTAATATGTTCAACCATATTTACTTTAACATTTGTGGTTTGATCGAAACCATCCATTTGGTTAAGTAACTCCAGAAGGATCCTCTGTACTTCCCTGTCAGCACCGGTTTGCGCGTCGAAACTGAAAATGTCATGAACACGTATGACTCCACTAATACATAATAGGTATATATTTTGGGAAACAGTTTTTGTTATAGCAGTCACAAAAATGTGAAGCGGGACTTCTATTTTGCAAGGCCAGCAGTAAGCCACTAGGCCACAGTAGAAGTCAAGTAAAAAAAAAAATACAACTCCCTAAAGTGTTGTTAGTTACCGTTTAGTAGCGATAGCGTCTATTTCGTCAATGAATATAATAGCAGGGCTATTTTCCTTAGCCAGGCGGAACACGTCGCGGACCATGCGAGGACCCTCACCAAGGTACTTCTGCACGAACTCCGAACCGACGACACGGATAAAAGCAGCTGTAATATTTTTATAAATGTTAAGATATCAATAAAATTATATTGCTTGTTGATAGATAAGACTTTGAAGAAACTGTCATATATCAAGAACTATCATTTATAAGGGATATAGAACAATGCACATTCACCTAGTGAGGGGGGTATAAATGGCCTTGATTCTGTCTTAGTGTGCTGCCTTTAGTCATAGTAGTGGAACATTAAGAAGGCTATTTATTTATTAGTGTGAATCTAAATGTTCATTAATTTCTTTAAAATCCTTTTCATACTGTTATAAATAGTTATATAAATAAAAATTAATAATTTAAATTAAAAGAATGTGATTTCCGGAGAGCATTTTAACTAATTAAAAACATATTCCCATGTTGTAACTCTTCTTTGACGGAATCAAGTTATACATAAGACCATAAATTTTTATAGTGATAATTAGTATATATTGATCATTTACAATCTTCCATGTGGCAGATGTTCAGAATATTTCTTTGGCTATTATACCCAACAAAATAGGTGAAAAAAAAGGAACAATGACAAAGAAAGCAACATTTTCTATGAGCATTACAAACATACTGTGTTTATGAACTCACATGTAAACTTTGTGATATTTGAGCAGTGGACAACATCGAGACTGACTTCATAAACATTGTTTTAAAACATAAAAGTGTGCTAACCTGTTGTATGATGTGCAACAGCTTTAGCTAACATAGTTTTGCCACATCCTGGTGGTCCATACATAAGCACACCCCTGGGGGGTTCAATTCCAATCTGTCTATACAGTTCAACATGAGTGAGAGGCAATTCGACAGCCTCTCTTATCTCTTGTTTCTGTGTATCCATGCCACCAATATCAGAGTATTGTACATCAGGCTTTTCATCTGAAACATGTTTCCGTTTATTTAAAACTTAAAACAAATTGCAATGAATTACTATTAAATGTCTGTGAATATGATTTAAGGGTATCAGGTGTCTCACATAACTCACGGGACCCAAGCCAATCACCTGTTTATGGTACACCTTGCTAATCAATAAATATGGCTCTGGCTCCCACCAATAAACCCTTATAAATATGGAGATCTATGGGTAAATCTATGTCCAGCAGTGGACATCTATCGGCTGGTGATGATGATGAATATATTTTTTTGCTCTTGTAATATGTATATTTCTTGAATAATTTTGTTTTACCTGCTTGTAGCATAGAAATAGAGCTGTCAGCCTCTGGTGGCAAAACATCAACTAAAGCATTTGAATGTTTGTGTAATGCTACGGAAGCAGAAGGTTTTAGTAGTTCTCTGTCAATAGTTGACAAGATCCGAACATAGTAATTAGAGCCAGTGGTACTTCCAACTGAAACAATTACATAAAATATTTTAATCTCAAATAATTGAACTAAATAATAATGCGCATTAAACAAATATTTAAAACAATTCAGATACATGTAAATGATTCAGTAAAATTAAGAAGGTAATATTAGAAGTCCATAAATAATAAACCACAGTGAGATTATCTTGAAATTTCACCTAGTAATACTTGATTAAAAAAACTAAAACATTAGTCTCTATCTCTAGAGTATTTTCTTTATTTTTTTTGCTGTCTGGAACACATATTTGCCTCCATCAGACCCAGTCCAGCGCTTCTCTCATGACTGTAGCAGTTGTATAATGACAAGTCTTTTAAATTATACACTACAGATCACATAACACGCAAGACATTCTACTTTACTAATATAATAGTTTACATGTAGTATAACTTTAAAACTGAAAATCTATTATGAATGATGTATTTAACCAAATTATGGTAAATAATAATGATATATTGGTTATATTTTTATAGGATTAAAATAAATGTATACCTATGCCAGTATTTTGGTCCACAGCTTCAAGAAACTGTCCAATGACCAATGGAACAGACTGGATACGCTTTACTTCTTCTTGTGCATGAAGGTATTCTTTCTTCAGGTTTCTTTGTTCATCTTTTATGTATTCTTCTTGTACTTCTAAGAATTCTAACATACGCTGCAATTTCTGTCAAGGTAACATAGTTCAAGGTTTCATTTGTTGTTGTTATATGTTATCAAAAATTTATTTAATAATATCATTAATAATTATTAGCTTTTCACTTAAGATAGAGTCTCTTTTGACTCTTGAAGTTTCTTTAGATATACTAAAGAGATTAATAAACTCATTAATATTTGTGCAATTATCATTGTCTGTCCTTATCAATGGCTAAGGTTTTAGAATAATCAGTGTGAAAGGATGTTTTTTTTTTTCATAAAATACTTTTTGTTTAATGCAATATTAGAATTACAAATTTGATAAATGACTTTATTTTAAGCAGTAATTGCATAAGTTATGAAAGATTACTTGTGAAAATGTTTTAATGTTAACACCTTTTATAGTTTAAAAACATCTTTTGCCTCTTTGTTATATGTCCATATAGTATAGTAACTATATTTAATTTTGCTGTTCCACAAATTTATTACATCTGCACATGATGAGAATTCAATTTAAGATGCATTTGATGCAGTAATAATAGCAAACATTACAGAACTTATTTCTTACTCTTAAGTAAACTCATTTTGAGAAAAAAAGATTTTTGTGTATAAATATTGCCTGTCAATTATTTTAATATACAGCAGCCAGACAATTTTTTTGTTTATCTTGTTTTATATTTTTGGTATCATTATTTATACACCAAATGTCTTTTGTGCCTGAATGGCGATCACTTTTAAAGATATTATTTTGTAATATAACAGTCTGTAGACATTGTAATGTGCTTTACTACCTTGTATTTTGTATATAAATCTTCAGATTCTAGCTCATCAAACGACTGAGGTCCAGCGAACGGCAGCCCTTTTGGATCGGTGACTTGATCATCCTATAATTTTCAGAAATTTATTAACTTGTTACAGTGAAACTTATATTATTTTAAATATATTTTACCAGTTTACCTTTTCAGGTAAAATGATTCCAATTTCTTCCATGTTATAAAATACAAAATCACACAATTATAGAATTAAACACCAAGTCATACAAACCCCAGATTAAAAACAATGATGCTGTCAATTGATAAACGCACTGTCACGTTTGTTTCAATTCACCAATTTTTTAAGTGTTTTGAATCAAGTTTTAGAAAGTAAAATAAAAATATTATTTTAATTTGAGCTATTTACATATTAAACTCTTTTTTATTTATTAAATTTGTTTTTAATATTTATAATTATGAAATTGGTTTAATATGGATTTCAGTGTCAATAACAATTTTGACTTTCTTTTCTAACTCATTTCTGGCTTGAAGTGAACACTGGATTATTTTAAAAAAATTTTGTCTCGGTATTCTATAATTATGGCCACTCAAAAGATGCTTAGGTTTGTGCTAAGTTGACCAATAGGTATGTATTACGTTTTCTTCTAAACTAAGAATTTTTATACCACAAATGTAACTTTAAGAAGGTACTGGAACGAATGCAATACAAAGCATGTTTGCTACTACTGTTTATTTTTGTTCCAGAATAAATGCTGAAAATTTTTTTTTATCATTAAAATCAGATTAAAAAATGTACATTTTGCTAATTCCGCTACATTAAGACAGTATGCGTATCATTTACCATTAGTTGAACACTGAGCAGGGCGTTCACATAACAGCAGAATTATCCCGTTGCTTTGTTGTATTAAAAAACTAGTTTAGCCCAGGATTTGTTTTAATTGGGTAAGTACGCTTCGAATACTATGAAATTAATTTAAATGTATATATAAATTTTGATAGCAAAGAGGATACATTAATTTTACTCATGTTCAAATATTACTCACTTTTTTTTGATGGCAATTATTGGATGATTATTGAGAGAAATAAAATAAGTAGTTATACATTTCTTAATAAGGATGAATGTCATGAATTTTGGTGTACCAACTTCATGACTCAGTTTTAAAAAATTTTTTGTTTCGCAATAACAACTACATATTTCGATAAAATTTAAATCCTCGTGTTTATTGTTATTTACAAAGTTTATATATTTTAATATTATCATGTTTAGCAATAAGTATAAATAATAATAGAACTATTGAGATGAATATACATACAAGACATGAAAATTTTAGAGATTAAAATGATCTAAACAAATTAGTAAACTCGCATACAGTTAGCAAAATTTTATAGTAATATTCCTACTTTGTATTGGCTATATTTGATCTTTTTAAAGTTTCAACAAGTTTAGGACGAATTTGCAAAATCGAAGTAAATATTTTCAATAGGTATATGTTATTTTATCACAAAGTCAAATTAGCTATCAACAAATATCAGACATCACACGCAATATCTTATCGATAGAAATTTTTATATGAAATAGAAGTTCACTACTGATATTTCCACACGTTATTGATATCTTTTTAACTAATAATAAATCTAAACAAATTACCTTAACATATTTCTTATGTAATTTTATAATCAGTGTAATTAATCTAAAATATTATCATGATGGGTTATTGCAATCTCTTTTAAAATTGATTTGTAGAACATATATAAACGTCTATAGAACTTTATGGAAACAAACCTGTATAATGAAGGTGTTGGTGGCACTCGTGGCACTTCTTGCTTTTTCAAACTCTAAATCCGTTGGGCCTGCAGTGCCCGATAACCACACCGCCTATGGATACCTTAAAAACTATGGTATCCCTGAAGGAGAGAGAATTCGGAAGGCTGAAGAAGCATATATGAGTGGAACGAGAATTGTCGGTGGAGTACCTGCTTCTCTGGGACAGTATCCTTATCAGGTTTGAAGCGTTAATAAAAAATAATAATTTGCTGTAAATAATGCTAAGTAATGTCACTAAAAAGGCATTGATTTTAGGCTGGTGTTATTTCGGATATCATAGGCATACAAGGTCGAGGAGTTTGTGGTGGTTCTCTCATAAGCCCGAGTAGAACATTGACTGCTGCTCATTGTTGGTACGATGGTCAAAATCAGGCGTGGAGGTTAACGGTAGTACTTGGTTCAATATTACTGTTCTTCGGTGGAACGAGGTTAGAGACCAGTGTTGTAGCCGTTCACCCTAATTGGTTTCCACTCTTGGTCAGAAATGATGTAGCTGTCGTCTATTTGCCATCGGCTGTAGCATCTAGTGGTAAGTTACATTCTATTAAAGAATAATGCAGTCGAGTTAAAACATTTGTAATATTAGGAATTATTTTACAGATATTATTGCACCTATCGCATTGCCGTCACAGGAGGAAGCGAATCAGTCCTTTGCCGGGTTTCGAGGTATCACATCCGGTTTTGGGATAACTACCACAGGTAATTAATTTTATTAACACCAATTTTGAATACTAGACAATAATAACCTTACAGCTTCGTAGTTCGATTAGAAAGCAGATAATTTTCTATACATCGTTTAGATTGAGTAGTAGATAAAGATATGGTAAATAAATTGTTCATCTGTTTGTGACACAGCCGTATATATCGTTCCTATAAAATTATTGATATAAACAACATATATCAGCTTGTACTTACAATAACATGAAAAATATTTACACAGAATATTAGTTATTATTAACAATTAATAAACGTAACAAATAATTTTTATGAAATGGTTGCTTTAGAGACTTCAACTTTACAGAAGTGGTTTATGTCGTTGTATTAAATTGTGTGTTGTGAATGAGATTTATACATAGATTCTTTTATAGATGTGATTAATTGATGAAGATGTATTGTGGCTGATATGAAGTCTGATTGTTTAAGTTTTTATTGATACATTTCATTGTGATGTGTTGCAGGTGGTTCGATTACGACGAATCAGTTTTTGAGCCATGTTAACTTGAACATTATTACAAATAGTGCCTGCAACTTGGCTTTCCCGTATGTTATCCAAGAGTCTAATATCTGTACCAGTGGTTTAGGTGGTTCTGGCGTGTGTTCCGGCGATTCTGGCGGCCCACTAGTGGTTTCGTATAATGGCAGAAATGTTTTGGTATGTTTTTTTGTATTACTTTATTTTTTATATAACTGCTACATTTATAAACAAATGTAAATATACCGTATAAAAGTAGTCATTGGTGGTAATGCTCGTGGAGCTAGAGCTGGTTTAAGTCTTGAAGCGCCTTACTTATCAACAGATGATTTATCCATCCAATTCCACTACGATCAATTTCATTTAAATTGTTGTTAAGTCTTGATTTGTCACAATAAAATGTAATTGGACTTAAATTAATACAAATTTTTTCAGGTCGGTGTTGTTTCCTTTGGATCTACTTTTGGATGTGAATTGGGATTCCCATCAGCATATGCGAGAGTTACGTCATACCTGAGTTTCATTAACCAACACCTATAAATAAATTTTAATAAATTATTTATTAATGCTGTTTGAATTATTTTAACGTCTAAGTACTGGGCACCGACATTATGTAATAAATATTTATTTAGTACTCGCTGCATCAACCCGGCATTGTCCTGCCAGTATATAGCTCTCAGGGCATAAATCACAAGGAGTGAGTCAAGGCTATTTATTCACCACGTTGCCAAATGTGGATCGGCGCATTTTATATATCCACTAAGACTCTTGTTCTCGGTACGTTTCGGTTCATTCGGGATATATTTGTTCACCCGGTGCCATGCTCGGTGGCGATCTAACATGCTCCTCTTTAATACCTACAGCCTTACAAACTAAGCTATCAATTAAATGCATCGTGAGTGTACATTATCACATGATTAATTTAAACGTGTATACGTTATATTTCATGGAGTTTTAGACGTCTGTTTTTTGTTTGTAACCCTAATTTATTATCCTAAAATTTATAATACCTACGTCATGGATAAAAAATTAACATGGGTTTTACTTTTTTAGTAGTAATTTAAATTTTTATGAAACGTTATTATTTTAGTAAAAAACTTTAGTAATTGTCAGCTATAATAAACAATATCTGGTACATCACAGGATTTTGTTTTAAGCCTTCTTTTATCTTTATATTATAACCATATTTAATTTATAACATTAACTCCAAAGAAAACAAATTGTCATTTCTCCAATTATATAATCCCTCTTATAACTATTTTAGTGGTGGTAGGTCTCTGTTGCCGGAGACGCTCTAGGTAGGTATCACCGCAGTTGCTATTTCTGGCACCACACAGTAGTATTCAAACATTACTGTGTTTTGGTTTAAGGGCGCTGTAGCTAGTGTAATTACTACGGTGTATTATGTACGGGTAACGAGACTTATTACATCTTAGGCGATGAGTACAATGCGGTATAGTGAATATCATCCTAACTAGCGCTAGGTTATGAGAAGGCAAATCACTTACCATCAGGTGAACGTCTCACGTCGTCACGTCGCAATGTAAAATTAAAAACAGTTATTCACTATTTAATACTCTGCGTAATATTATTAAGATCCAGATTTCTCGTACGACGGATGAAATTCTGCATGATTTAAACAATATGTTATAATTAAATTATTCCTTTTTTTTATGTACTTAAGCGACGAGTGAAACGGGTCGTTCATCTGAATGTAAGTGATACGCTCGCCCATAAAGTGGTGCTGGTAAGGATGATATATACAGCATCACATTGCGCCATATTGTGCTAGTTACCGGAGACGTAAGATGTTGAGTCTCTTTACTCCAGTAATTACACTAGCTAAAGCGCCCTTGAAACCGCAACACAGTAATGTTTACACTACAGCGCTGTAATGGTACCTACCTAGAGCGTCCCCGGCAACGGAGACCTACCTAGTATACCTAGCTAGTACTAGTACTAGTACTAGTATACCTACCTAGTATTCATGAACTTGTAATGAACTGTTTCGCAAATTGTAATTTATTTTATATAACTATAAAGTATGATCTCATTGGAATAAAATAAATATAATACTAGTACAAAAAAAAAAAAACGATCTCGTAGTAGAAAATCATATTTTTTACAAACAGGTAGAAGATCTCTGTTCCCGGGGATCGGAGAAACATTACTTTATTTTCTGATAAAGCGTAGTTGTTGGTAGTAATTTTTACTGTTTCAGCTCATCTGATGCTGGCCTCGTGGATTCGGGACCACGGCCTGTTTTTAGTTTAGTGTACACTAGTATACTATTTGAAGTATAGTAATAATCCGACGGCGATGTTCACTTGGTGTGTCTGGATTTCAGGCGAATCTAATAGGTTGTCGAAAACGGACTCGGGTCCGTTCTTCGACCACCATCGCCCGTAACGGAAACTCTAGGCGATTATAATGGCCCCTGATCCTGTTACAAAGTTAGGGAGTTGTGATGTCGATATGCGATTTCTGTTTGTCGTGTCCGTGGTGTGTGGTGACACGGGTGTTATTGGTGTCGGTGTGATTGTGAGTGGCGTGTGGGACTTTTTGGGATATCAAGATTAGCACGTGACGTGGTCTGGGCTTTCTGGTATTGAGATTTGGTGGCGGGTCGTAGTTGGACGCGTCGGCCACCAGAGGGTTGGAGTGAAAAGAAGCTTTTTCAAAGTAAGTCTTGGAGCACTCTCTGAAGTGATCTTCTATGATTGGGAGTTTGAGATCGCCGTGGAGGTCCCCATTTCATTGGTACCATTCGGTTCCGGAGAAACATTACTGTGTTGCGTTTTAGCTAATGAAATTCTTGATGTAAAGCATTTAGCATTTTATGTATCGGGGTGACGATCACTATGTGATGCAGTGTATACCATCCTAACTAGTGCCACTTTGATATTTTCCATTTAAAAAAGTAACACGCGGCGAACTCTGTATCAATGAAAAACGTAAGGATTATTGATTTATCTATAAAGTAATTAAGTCATCGATCATTTCATGTGTAATCTAAAATATTATTGTGACGATTTTTATTTTATCACAAAGTATTCACTTAACACCTAGATTCTAAAATATTGTAAAACTGATTTCAAAATGTATAGCGGTATAAAAATAAACATATTACATTTAGTGTCTCTTACATTTTATGTAAATATCGATCGATCGATCGATGAATAGAGAGTAATTTACGAGTAAACTCTCTTCTAAAGTTAAATTGTCTTAACAAAGATGAAATTTTAGTAGTTAGTTAATTAATACAATTATTGATATGGTTTCTATACTAAGTAAAATAAAAAGGGAGAAAAGATGAAAAAATTTAACTTTACAATCAAAGTAATAGAAATGTTATTTGCTGAGATAATATTCTTCATTCATAGAGGAGACGATTGCTGCATAATAAGTTAGGATTTCTTCTTTCAAGTTAATCCGACACGTGAGACATTTCTTCAAAAAGAACCCTTTTTTGGAACCGAATGAAGCACTATAGGCCTATAATGTACCTGAGCCATGTTTATAATCTGTTTTCGAGAGTCATGACAAATCGTCTCGAGCGCAAGCTAGAAAATTTCCAGCCTCTCGAACAAGTATGATTCCGAAAAAGCCATTAGTATCATACATACGCTGCGGCAAATTATACAGAAGACCGAAGAATATAAGTTGCTAGCTTAGCATTCGTGGACTATGAAAAAGCTTTCGATTTTGTCGAAATTGGGCTGTGCTACGGTGCCAAATAGATCACAGTTACGTCGAAGTTTTGCGAACGCTGTATGAAAATGCCTCTATGTTAGTCCACCACCAAGACCATCATTCGAAACCTATCCAGTTACAGTGGGGTGTTAGATAGGGTGATATTCTATCGCCCAAACTGTTCACAGCAGCGCTAGAAGACGTCATCAAGCTATTGGACTGGAGAGGGCTTGGCATCAACATAAACGACGAGTACATGACCCACCTTTAATTCGCTGATGACATCTTGGTCTTGCCTGAGACCATAGAAGACCTTGGCAAAATGCTTGATAACCTCTGTAGAGCGTCTCGATGCGTGGGTCTTAAAATGAATATGGAGAAGACAAAGATTATGTATAGTGCCCATATTATACTCACGCCAATAATGGTCGAGGACTCTTCACTGAAAGTTGTCGACGAATACGTTTATCTGGGTCAGATAATCCAACTTTCAGAAAGAGTTCAATCGACGAATCCAACGTGTGGGCAGCGTTCGGGAAGCTACGTAGCATCTTTTTGTCTCAGATACCGCAGTGTCTGAAGACAAAAATCTTCAACTCGTGCGTTTTGTCAGTGTTGACATATGAAACTGAGACGTAAACTTTTACTATCAGCCTTATAAAAAGGCTCGAGTCATCTAAAGGACAATATAAAGGGCTATGCTCGGAGTTTCTCTGCGCAATCGAATCTGAAATGAGAAGATCCGCAGAAGAACTAAGGTTACCGACATAGCCCAAAGGATTACTAGACTTAAGTGGTTGTGGGCAGGGCACGTTGTTCGAAGGACCGACGGCCGATGAGGCAGTAAGATCCTCAAGTGTCGCCCGTGTACCGGTAGACGTAGTGTTGGGAGGCCTCCCACAAGGTGGATCGACGATCTGGTGAGAATCGCAGGAACTCACTGGATGTGAGCAATGCGTGACCGATCGATGTGGAGATCTTTGAGGGAGGCCTATGTCCAGCAGTGAACGTCTATCGGCAGATGATGAGTTAAGATTTTATTTAACACTTAAATAACGATGATAATTAAATAAAAGACCGAAGTCTGTTGATATACATCTATTTCCAAAATTAATTATTAGAGTCAATAAATTTAATATGGAATCTTGTTTCTACATCGATATATAATAAGCAAGAAATATTTATAACTTTTTTCTTTGTGTTGTTTGTAATATTTTTTTAATATGTGATAATATCTCTAAGACTGTTCATAGTAAAATTTCTTACGTTTATTATTTGGAGATGGATTTTTTTTTGTTTTACGCGGGGGCCGTCTCATACCTGCCCTCGCGAGGGCAAAGACAGTTTATGTCAGACTTGCATCGACTAAAACCCCCACGATGTTCCACCTCGTTGCCTTATGGCAGGGTTACGGGAACGTTCTCGCACACCTCCGCGACTCCGCCAGCGTCGGCTGCACTATGCAGCCTACCTCGGGAGGGAAGAACCCTACCTTTCCACCTCTGTAAAGGCACCCCGGAACACACAACGCGCCCTCCTCTCGGCCTCTCACAGTAACCCGGGCAACGGATCCCTTCGAATCCGTCACCCAGAGGCCATTGGCGCCAAGAGAGAAAACTCTCCCAACTACTTGCGTCGGATCTGGTCTTGGGTTCCGCCGCCAACCGTTTTACGGCTGCGGATGATAGGGAGATAGGCGGAACGCAATACAGACACTCCTCTCTCTCCGTGACTCCACTTCGGCTGCAAAGGGCAGTATAGACCTGCCCCTGCAGCCCACCGGCACACATCCGAGGTGATCTCACGGAGCTCACCTGGAGCTGCTACTTCGGGCCGGCCGGGTAGGTTTCTCTTAGCTTCACCGTGGGTGACTAAGCCACAGCTACTGAGCCCCACCGCTACGACAAGGCAGGAACCTGTTCGGGGGGATTTCGTGATAAATACTGTGAGGGTTCTCTTGTAGCAATATCTCCATGTGAAAAGATACATTCCTGACGTCAATTTATTAAATAGGTGGATTATTTTTTTGGTTTAATCATATTGGTTAATCAAATAATACTTTAATACCTTTTATCACTATTTGACAACTGAAATATGCTTGTATGTATAAAAACACTTGATTTTCGCAATCATTGCATTGTTTCTCGACTACACTTGTTAAATAGCACAATGAAGTTGCTTCTCGTAGTCGTAGCAGTCTTTGCTTTTGCAAACGCAAGGTATTTGGACACAGAGATACCAGAATACAATACGGCTTATGGATACATGCAGAAATATGGTATCCCTGCTGCGGAAAGAGTGCGTCGAGCGGAGGAGGAAGGCAAGAATGAAGCGACTCGAATTGTAGGCGGGTCAGCGGCTCAACTTGGGCAATTCCCATGGCAGGTTCGAATTTATATAACTTTCATTCTTTTTCATTTAACAGATCTTAGATAGAATACAGAAAGGAGAAAATCCGTAGTTTGAACGGAAATCATTAACATTAATATATCTGTATTTTCTCATACAACGACGTAGGGCTGAATTTTGTTTTTATTTTTTATGCAACTACCGTGCAATCACTCTTTTCAATATAAGAAAAGATATTAAAAAAGAACAACATTTTAATAGAAATTAAGAAATCTTCCTTACTTTTCTTCCCTAAGTGCGTTTTTTTTTTAATGTTTATGGTATCCGGTTCGTGATGTACACTTTTCATCAAATGAGAAAGTATTTTTTATCGGAAAGTTATATGTGTTCACTTATCTTAATCATATGCAGCTTAGGTGTGTGTCAGTTTGTCGCCGATAGCTTATTGGTTTCTTGCATAACCGTGCCAGCCAATGGAGTGAAGTTGTCACGGAATTCAAATAGTTCATATATACTGATACTATGCATGCAATTATCATTGCTAAATTAAACATCCATAACAATTAAAATTAATAATAATTAGATTTTAATATAAAACAGCTGTTCTTATATACCATATATTTTCACTCATTTCCACAACAGTTAGTAATAATTATAAGATTGTTTGTAAACAAAAAATGTACTGATTTAATTAAAATTCCCCAACAAATAATACTAGAACAGCAGTCGATTCTGTTAACTGCCGGGCTTCTACTAGTATATTATACAGGGTGAAAGATAATAGGTGTAAAAGATCTGAAAGGGTTAAAGTATAGCTCGTATCATATCTATCTATGTATGGAATACCCCCTCCAGAAACAATGGAAAAATAACTCGTTAGAAGATTTAAAGTCACTCATCATCGTCGCTTTAGTAGTTAGGTACTTATTTATGTGCTTTTTACGTATTTTTTATAAATAAAATTTTATTTTAAGATTAAATAAAAAAGTAGGTATGATGTCTTATTTTTTATTGTCACGACTTTTAAAGAACCTAATTTAAAAGTTTTGGCCTCTAAGTGATGATTATTAAGTTAATTTAATAAAACAATGATTAAACAATAATTATTACATTAAAATTTGTGTAGAAATAAGAAAGAAATAAAATCATCGAAAATTTTCCTAGAAAATCGGGAATTTTTTGAAAAATTTTTAAATACAATAACTCCAGAACCATTGTTTTTGGATGGGGTATTCCATACATAGATAGATAGGATACGAGCTATACTTTAGCCCCTCCAGATCTTTTACACCTATTACCTTTCACCCTGTATACATATTCTTTGAAGCTAAAATCTGCTTGAGTAGTCAGTAATATTTCTTTTCTTCTGAGAACTCTTCTTTTGTTTATATACGAACATGTTAGTGTTATAATCCTAATACTTTACAATTACTTTGTAGACTTGTCTGACATTAAAGGTAATTTAGTTTTTTAAATTTATTTTGTAGTATCTTCTATAAAAAAAATTATTTTAAAATTTACTGTTGCAGGCTGGTCTCATCTCGGACATTGTTGGTACCAGTGGTCGTGGTGTATGCGGCGGTGTCTTGGTTAGTGCCACGCGCGCTCTCACAGCAGCTCACTGCTGGTTTGACGGCCAGAATCAAGCATGGAGGTTCAACATCGTTCTGGGATCCATTACGCTCTTCTCCGGCGGTCTCCGGATTGAATCTACACGTGTTATTATGCACAACAATTGGAATCCTTCGATAGCGCGTAATGATATAGCAGTCATTATACTTCCACAATCCGTACCTGTCTCTAGTAAGTAACTGATCTAATTTTCTAAAATAGTATATAAGAAATATTTTGTATAGCTATTATATCTTTATAAACATACATACATTTAAACAAATATACATAATAAAAAACAAAAATAATTTTCTTCTAGATAATATTGCTCCAATCGCCCTTCCTTCCGGTGCTCAAGTGAATGAAAATTTCTCTGGTTCGTTGGCTACTGCATCTGGTTTCGGTCTAACAAGAGACAGTAAGTTTTTTTTTTAATTTGTTCTAGTATATTTCTTGGGTGTTGCGTCATTAAATAATTATTTTTTGTTATAGGTGGACAAATCAGTACAAGCCAGGTTTTGAGCTTTGTCTCAATGAATGTGATCTCGAACACTATTTGTACTCTTTCATTCCCTCTGCTTCTTCACTCTACCAACATTTGCACAAGTGGTGCAGGTAATAAAGGAGCGTGCCGAGGCGACTCTGGTGGTCCTTTGACTGTGGTTAGAAACAACAGTCCGATCTTGGTAATGTATTTTGTTTCAAAATATTTTTAACTTTTCAATTTAGCCGGGTATTTACTAGTTAGGTACTACATCAAAATTTACTTTAAAATTTACTGGTGGTAGGACTCTGTTGCCGGAGACCATCTAGGAAGGTACCACCACACCGTTGATATCTGCCGCGAAATCGTAGTGCGCAAACATTACTGTGTTCCGGTCTGAAGGATGCTGTAGCTAGTGTAACGAGACTCAACATTTTATGTCTCAAGGCGACTAGCGCAATGTGGTGCAATATATATCATCCTAACCAACGCCACGTTGTTATGGTTCAGCGTATCACTTACCATCAGGTAAAAGTCCCGCTTATCTCATTGCGTAATTTAATAGTTTCGTTTTTTTTGTTTAAATTTTTTTTGGTTTTTATGGTCGATTTCCTTGATAATTTTTTCCCTTAATTGAAAAAAATATTTATAATGTGATTGTTGATAAATTAGATTGTTATATTATAATATTATATAAAATGAATGCACAGCTGCAGAAATAAGCGCTGCGATGGTACTGCCTAGACGGTCTCTGGCAACTGAGACCTATCATCAGTGATGTTTACATAATTAATATATGTGAAGACTTTTCACTCTAGTAATTTAAATAGTAACAATATCTTTCTTAGACTATACTCTGAAATAGAAATAAATGATCACATATAACTTGTAATAATGTACCGTGTCAAAAATTAATGTTAAACAATTTTTTTAGGTTGGTCTCACTTCCTTCGGTTCTGCTTTGGGTTGCGAGAGAAATCTTCCGTCGGTCTTCGTGAGAGTTACCTCTTACATGAGTTTCATTCAACAAAACTTGTAAATTCTTAAAGTATTTACAATAATTCCATGAATACTGTTTTTTTTTTTATCTTAATTTATAATAAACCTTCTATATATTTTATCTTTCCTGATCTGTTTGTAATCACTTTCAAAGTCCTTTATATATCAACAATAATAATTTCTTTAACAACTTTACTCCTGCTTTTTAAAGACTTTTCCTTTACCGTGAAACGATCGCGTCGATATGTTCACAGTTTTTATTCAACTAAGCAATAGCTACTAGCACGACGTTCTCCTGATGGTCATTTATACGCAAACCCATGTCTAGTTACGAAGTTTTCAGTACATGACATCGCAAAGTGACTCTTAGATGTTGTATCCTTACTTTCAATAATTTCATTACCTGCTTCCTTTCAACATGAACGTTTGAAAAAATAACGCTACATGCCTGGATAGTCTGGCAAGAGAATATTAACTCTATCGTCGTTAACAATAATATTAATTAAAGGGACTTTTGTCCTTAACTTTACTGGTGCTGGGTCTGTGTTGTCAAAAAAAGCCTAGGCTTTTGTCTACCTAGGTAGAGGTGGGCGGCTCTTATTTGCGCTGCCGAAAAGTAGTGTACAAATCTTACTTTGTTCCAGTTCAAAGAGTGTTGTAGTTAGTAATTTCTTATGGTTTACTAAATTTGATCGCCAAACTTCAGTTTGAAGAAGGCACCTAATGATGATGATGTAGTTAGTAAAATGATTCGGATAACAAGACTAAACATCTTATACCTCAAAGTGACGAGCATAATGTGGTGCTATTTATATCATTGTACCTAGCACCACGGTATTTGGGCAGCAGTCCACTGGTATCTAGTATCTGGTATATTTCCCGCTTGTTAATATGTCTTTATTGAAGCAGATTATGAATCTTTCTAATGTGAAAACCCTATATATTATATAGGGTGGCGCAAAAATAACCTTATAAAAACTATCTTATAACACAGGTAATAAGGTACTTTTTATAAGGTTATTTTTGCGCCACCCTATATTAACGTAGAAAATTGCGAAATGATCGATTCATACTTCCCTTTAACCTTTGATAGACGCTTATCAACGAAAATTTTAAAACATTAATATCATTGATAAATAAACATCGCGTACTTAACTTATGTTTATACAAACAGAATGATATCTTTAATCCTTATTAATCGTAATCGCTTAACTTTAAATCATTGATAATTTTTTGTAATTGATTATAAAGTACAAGGTGTTGATAAGTTTTATTAAATAATTATATAAGAGGACGTTCCAATTATTAAACAATAAATTGCTATATTATTCGCAAATGCTATAATATTCCCCATCAACCAGCGTAGGGCGAGCATGGTGGGAAATCGCCCAAACCCACCCATATGAATCCCTACCCGGTCGATGTGGGAATCTTTAGGGGAGGCCTATGTACAACGGTGGGCATCTGTTGGCTGATGATGATGATGAAGGGTAACAATTACTCAAAATACCAGATATTTAGACATACAAAAAATTGTGGTTTCCACTAATATGTATATCATTATTGTATAAAAGTAGTGTGGTTAATATACAATAATGTATGTCTGGGTACACAAATGAATTTCTGTGAGCGTCTATATAATGTTGTTGGGTGAAACAAACAAACAATAAGATTTGATTGGCTCCGGTAACAGCATTCAATCTCTCGTCTGCGGGCAACGGCGTACGTTCGTTAGCTGCTGCAAGTTTATTGAATATGAATAACGTCATTTCAGAAAACGTTAGTTTGCTGCGGTGTATGAAAATCTAAAAATTTTATTTTGATTGAATTTTTCTACATAGTAGATTCAACATTTGCGCATCTATGGATACGTTTCGCAAATAAAAGTATATTCGCTTCAAATTTGTTAAAACATGCATTTTATAAATCTATTAGTTTTCACATTGTAGTATATTTAGACATTTGCAGACGTGAAATGTTCGAAAAAGTACGAGTTTAATCCCCATCGAGCTTGACCTTCCAGTGAAGGAAGATATTGTGAGGAAACTTGTAACTTGAACATGTATCAAGAAAACCAGTTGTTGCTGACATGTGACAGTTGCGAACTCGCACTTGGCCTTGTACTCGGAAAACGAAATTCTTCGAAGAGATCTATTTATTTTAATTACATTTATATCATATTTCTAAGATATTAGTAAGAATATACCAACCGCTTCCTAACCTTAAAAATATAGCTGCTAAAAGTTGCGATGGGACATCGTTATTTGTATGAACAAAGGACGGGTGGTTGGTCTCTGTCGGAGACCCCCGGAACTTCTATTTCTGCCGTTAAACAGTAGTGTGCAAACATTATTATATTTCGGTATAGGTATAGGTAACAATACTTAATATCTTACATCTCAAAGCGACAAACATAAATGCAAGTGTATATCATGCTAATTAGTTCTACGTTGTAATGGGCGAGCGTATCGTTTACTATCGGGAGAATATTTTTTCATTCTAGTCGCTTTATAGAAAAAAAAATTGGGATTTAAAAAACATTTTTTTTGTTAAATATGTTCAAAACATTGTAAAATTCGCTTGTCTACATATAGAAACGATACAATTACATAGCACGGAAATAGAATAATCAAGAATGCACACGAAAGTGCAATGCCATGTTGCAATGATTTTTTAAACAGCGACCACGTTTTCCGCGTGAATTTCCCGTTTATAGCAGAACTGCCTATACTTCAGATAAACTAACAGTAATTTACTAAATCACAATTTGTCAATACAAGAGTTAGTATAGATTTTTAAATATTTTTGGGTAAAAATAAAGTTGATTATTTTCTATTATAGTAATTTATTGGTAGTGGGTCCCTGTTGCTGAAAATCGTCTAACCGTGTACCACCGCAGCGCCTATTTCTACCGCCAAACAGTAGTATGCAATCATTACTGTGTTCCGCTTTGAAGTGTATTGTTGTTAGAATAATTATTAGGGAAACGACAATCGGCATCTAATGCCTCAAGCGACAAACGCAATGTGGTGCAGTTTATAACATCACAACCAGCGCCGCGTTGTTATGTGCGGGCGTTTCACTTACCATCGTCTCGTCGCTTAATTATATAGAAAAATTCAATGTAAGCTTAATTAAAAATATTTTTTTGTCAATGAACCTTCTGCTTAGAACATGCAATGTGATAAATATTAAGTAAAGCAAAACTAACAATAGCTTTGTACATTAAAGCATAGTTGCGACCTGCGTCCCAATATTCTTAGATTGTATAATACGGACCGCCTGTGGATGACGTTTAATAAACCTGCACGCGGCTGTTTATTGTAACCCCACTTTGCTAAATTCTAATAAACTACTTATTTAATGATAAATATTCTCTTATATCAGCGTTAATGTGTAATAACTACATTGTAAGTATCTATCTACATCATTCTTCCAGCACATTGCTTAGTTTCTGTCTTTGATACAGTTACTAAAAACTCTTTTATATTTTATTTATTTTTATCATGTTTTCATTTGATTATAGTTAACAAAGTTGCTTTTCTTTAGTGTCATAGAAAATCTATTGAAATATGGTTGGTTTCTGCACTTAAACCTACTTCACCTCATTATTGAAACAACAGTGGCCCTTTTAACATCATGCTTTGATATTCCGTCATAGAAGTTCCGTAAAGAAGACTTTAACTCCACCATGGATTCTACAATCTGTGGTTTAAGCCCATAGCTCAGCCATCTTTCCCTTTAGAATTGAAGTGGAGGTAATAAGGATCCTTCCTAGATTTGAAATCTGACAAAAATTTGCACGCCCAGCGGCAACTCGCCGCTTTCCAGGCCCTTTCCCGTGATCAATACCACTGTAATTCCTTTTCGGGAAACAATTTTTGAAAATTCATTAGCTGAACTTTAAATGGCAGAAGAAATATGTCTACCAAATTTTAAATCTTTACATCTGATAGTATCGAAGATTTCATGATGAGTCGCGAATCTATGCATATCTCCTGTATATAGTTAGAAATGATAGAATGTTTCAAATAAGCCTATCATTGCCTGCTTATAGGATCATTTTAGAAGTACGAAGTTGAAAATTTTGTATATTTACTGGTGGTAGGTCTCTGTTGCTGGAAACCGTCTAAGTAGGAATCACCGTAGCGCCTATTTTTGCGGCCAACTAGAAGTGCGCAAACATAACTGTGTTACGGATTGAATGGAGTTGTAGCTAGCGAAATTACTGGGGTAACGAAACATAACATTTTTATAACACAATATGGTGCAGTCTATACCGTCTAGCTAGAGTGACGTTGTTATGAGCGGGCGTATCACTTACCATCAGGTGAACGTCCCGCCGGTCTCGTCGCTTCATTGAATATAAAAAAAACATAAGTGTATTCCTTGAGCACTCAACAATAAGGTACCTTATATTAGGTAATTGTTGATTTTATTTTACCCTATTAAAAATACTGAGGTATAGATTTCACGGTACAAATTAGTATGATATATAGTGTTGAGACCAGCTACGTTCCGCATTAGTTTGCTGCCACTGCAATTATCGCGCTAATTAAATCTGCGCTATGTTATGACTAATTTATCCGATAGAAAAATTCACCCTTGTCGAAATCGTTAGCGCTAAAATGTTTATTTTCGACAGTAAACTAAAAGAAAAAGCTGTTTAGCATAATTGTGCAGAGATAGTCACGCAAAGCTTTTGTCCTTTTGCAATTATAATAGTTTATGTTAGTTATTAAACCTTCAGCCATCTATCAGTGATATCAAAATTCAACAATTTATTTTATGTATGAATTAAGCAAACAATTTTGTTTTTTGACAATTATAGATACATCATTTTAATTTATTTGTATTGATGTATAGAGATTTTATATGCCAAAGAATAATGTTCAAAACAATAATGATTAAAACAATTTGAATTAAGGTAGACGATAAATGGAGATCACGAAGAGAAGTTATTTAAAAAAAGAGGATTGTTAGAATAACAGAAAGGTAACTAGGCAATGAAATTCGAAGTTTTAAGTTTAATGTTTGCAGGAATAGAACTCTGTTAGAGTTAATATTGCTTTTATATATATATACTGGAAAATCATTGTATACATAGCATTGTGTACATACAGAATAAAAAAATAAAAGTTTTGTTCAATAAAATAAATGTGAAAGCTTCGTTTTAGTGTTATATGTGTGTTGAGGTACGGCATGCGAAGGTACGTTACCTGCCCTTTCTAATTGGTAGCACTGTTCCTCCGCGTCGGGCCGTGGTGCGAACTGATTGCCACCAACCAGCTAACGAGTGCCGGCATAAGCATGTTGTTTTTCCAATGTTAATGCATCGTTTGGAAATTAAACCCTTTGCGCCTGTTCATAAAATATGTTTAATTTTCATTCTCGATTTGTTGTGGACAAATTCATTTATAAATTGATTGATAAATTCGGGCGGAAGTTCTGGAAAATTGAAAAACGTGAAGTTGATGAGGTACAGCGACAAGCTCTATGTGACGCTAGAGGATAATTGATTCTCAAAGTGAATGATTTCAGAGGACTTTTAATTTAAACGTACATTAATCATTTTGTCATTATTACATTGCTAGTTGTCATTCTAACACTTATGTTATATCAGTTAGGTATAATTAAATATTAACTTCATACTAAGTTCTTTTTATATTTATATTACTAGCAGGACAAATTATTAATTGAAAAAGTGTATGCGATTTGAATATACAGTTTAATTTATTTCGTTTTGAGTTCCATTTCAATTAGTTGTCATCAACTATGTTACACGTTCGTGGAGGTGAACTCAAACATTAATCGAATTTCGGTCTTCGTCGGGCGAACGATCAAGTGTGCGTTAGTTCACATTACGGTGCTCTCGAGTTTCACTCGATACTTGCAACTCGATTGCTCCGCATCGACATCGACTCGAGATGTTTATTACGAGTGATTGCAGTTTGTCAAGAGGATATATGACGATCAAGGATAGACCTGGATACGCGATATGGGAGACGGGTAAGAATATCTCCACTGATAGTCTCTCACGGCGTGTCATAATAGGAAACTAACAAAACTATACCAAAAAAATGGCGGATGTTTCTCTTGTGATCGTTCCTAAGATATTAAGTTAGACAAACCATAGGGAAAACGTGGAAATCTAATACCATTTCCTCATGAACAGGTCAATATTCGTTAGTAAACATTAATAATATGACGTTATAGAACAGCATAGATTATTGATTAGAATTTTTTTAATTTATTTCTTCCATATTTACCGACATCTGTCATTAGTTAAGAACAATTGCTGAACAATGGACGTTTTTAGATAGTTTTCTTAAGAGTCATAGAATTTAAGTTAACTATGAACATTTAAGAATCATTTTGAATAAATTTTAAAAGCGTTTAATGTGTCGAAAGGATCCATTAGCGAGGTTGTTCCTTTGCCTGGTCCATTATTCGGTCGCCTACAACACCTCTGGCCTATGCAACCCTGTCGTATCGGATGTTCGTTAAAAATGTAACGTTTCATAAATAATGGATGCCTTTTTTTTTGAATTTCGTGATATTTTCTGTTGACAACTTTTTATTTTTTGACATTATTTTTGATTCACATTAATATTATATTTAAACTATTATGAGAAATAAAGTAATATATCACTTCTTCATATGATTAAATGGCTTAGAATTTAGATGACAGTTGTGTTCTTTAGGTTTTAAGTTTAAATGACTTGACAGTGAAATTGTTAAATACAGTGTTACAAAACTTGCTTTATGCGTGAAGGACCTTTTGAGCGCGTTGCCAACTTGATATTAAATTACTCCCTTAGGTCCGAAGGTGTGTCCGAGGATAATATTTAAACGCTAACGACGTTCACTTTCCTACCCTTTCACTTTAAGCGAATTTTTAACCCGTTAGTGAGTTGAAAAGCATGCCCATTAGCGAGTTTATTTTCTTTTATCTCATCCATTACTCGGCCTGTCTGCAGCATCTTTCGCCGGTACAAATCTGTCACGTTGGATACACATTTTGTGACGAGGCCTTGTGTAAGCATCTAGTAATTGCAACTTGCCTTTTCTCGAACTTTCTGTAAGGCTGTTTAAATGAATTTCAACATTGTACCCAGATGTATTCAAGAAACGTTCGTTCGTTAACATAAATATAGTACGGTCTAAAATATTTAAGTTTACTTCTTGATTTGTTAATTAGTTATAACACTTAATATAACTGTAGTGAATTTAAATGAACGTTCAGGAGATTGCTAGAAACTGTTACAGAGAAAATATATCTTAAATTCTTTTCTTTTATCTTTGTCGATTGATGATCTAAGCGCAGTTGTTTCTTAATTGACAAAAGTTTAAAAAGGCATAACTAAGTTTCATTTATATTTGATCCTTTAAAATTCTATATAACAAATCTTTAAATGTAAAAACTATCTTTTGTGTATTCATTTCCCATTCAAATATACTGAAAGCGTAAAAACAGCGCGGCATCAAAATGTATTTATTCTAAACAAGCGCATGTCTCCGCTCGCCGAGGCTTGCCCGCCCTGACTGGTCAGTGATATTATCACGATAACCCAGTTTTCTGAGGAAACTATTTAATTCAGTTACCGTACTGTACAGGAAGCCTGAAGTAAGTCGGCGGGACAAGTGGAAGCACTTATGTCAGATACTTAAACGAAGGACGTACTTGGTTACTGGTAGCTGTTTGAATTAGAAACTAAAACGGTATAGTGATTGCGTTAGTTGTTTATTTGTCTTTATAAATATCTTGATGTTCTATAAGCTTCTTAATTTATGAATGTAATAAATGTTTTCATCAGAAAAACACAATGCGTCAATATGAAGTAGGTTGCGAGATGGATTTTAAAGCTTTGTGTAATTATGTATATTACGCTGTTTACTTTAAATCGGAACAGCGTAGTCTTTGTATAACTCGGTTCGCTAACAGGATTTACAACAATGACGATTATTCAGTTGTCTTTTATTAATTGTTAATTTTTTTTTTGTTACATTAAAGTAATAAATATTTGTTCATATATATAAGAATCAATGTTTACTTTTATTTCATTAATATATTAATATATGTATATAACAGAATGAGACAGAATAGATTCCTTGCCAGGAACACAATCATTTTCCCCACAATACGCACCTTTATTTAATTTTCGTTTATCAAGTTGACAGTTTACAGCAGGCGTTGTTGCTTTAGGCTTTTAAATACATACTTTACCTGTGATTAAAATTTCACACTGTCGGTCCCGAGCTGGTCCCTAAACAATATTTTAACATTAACGACGTTTACTCTCCTACTGTTTCACTTTGGACGAGTTTTTAAACCCTTTAATGAGTTAAAAGGCGTGGCCATTAAGGTACAAGCGTTTTAGCGTTCTTTAATCTTGTTCATTACTCAACTTGTCTACAGGATGGAGTTTAATACGCAAGTTACTTATCATACTCTATTCTGGCCTACTTTTTAGTTAAAATGGTAAAAATTATTTTACTAATAGTTACATGAAAACGAAAGGTTATTATTTTGTTTGTAGAAGAAGTTTACTTTACAAGACACCGTAAAGAATGCTTAATAAAAGCTTTTACTATAGTCGATTAAAAAGTAAAACACTTGAATCGAAAGATGTCATTTCTCGAATGAAATATTTTTTTAATCATGAAAATATCTGGGTGAGGCTATACTCGTATAATAAGTAAAAAAGTAATAAACGTAATCACATTTAAGAAATGAAATTATCTTTCGTTATACAAGGCAAATAATCGGTAACTTTTTTTCATCGTAAGCATTTAAGATGAAGACATTATTAATTAGTGATGAGTAATACTGGTCTTGGTCTTGCTCATGTATATATGCAAGGTATACAAAGTGGCGCAAAAATAACCTTCCGATGTTTTTGGCTGTAATTTAAAAAAAAATATGAAAAACTTTGATTCTTCTTGTGGATTATTTTTATTTGGTCTTTTAATTTTTTTACATCAAGGCAAAATTATATAGCATTTTCTGATAGGAGGATTACTTTTGCGTCACCCTATAGTAATAATCTTTTTAAATTTATTACTATTTTACTAAAATTTTTTTAAAGCTATGATCTCAAAGAAAGCGATGTCCAAAATAGAGTGAATTGAGGTAAAAGAAGTAACTAAGAAGAAGAAGAATCGCATTCTATATTTATAACAACTTTTGATTGTATTAAAATCTAGTATATCTAGATAATAGCAATTAACGTATCACAGTTTTTTTACGCGTTGCGAACACAACTTCACATTTGTAGCGAATCTGATATTAGTTTTATTATTTTGATCCCACGATTCTATTTCTAGTGTTGGAAATGATGTTGTAAACTATATTTTGGTATTTGGTTGTTCAAGTTTAGCACCAACCGAGTACACCTATCGTTTAGCTGTCAAGTGACAGACGCATCGGGAATAACCGAATCAGTAAACAGTCAGTGAGTCTCTATGTTGACTATCAACAATTTCTTAGATATCTTATTATAATGATAATATCTGTAACTTCCGAAATTTAAATCAGTTTTCTTCTTAATAATTATTAACCAAAAAGCGTTACGTTCGTGCTTGATGACTAATATTTTAATAGTATTTTTATAATATAAGTAAGCAAGTAATTCTCGTTAAAGTTGCTCAATGGTAGGGTTACCCAATGGCATTATCATCCAGTGTAGCTTGAGTGATGCAGAGGTCTTATGACGTAGGTGCATAAAAGGTAAAAGAAAATATATTTTAAGATAGGAAATTAAAAATAGTATTGAAATTCATTAATGTAAATTCATAATTGTATGTTATATATTTATATATATTTTCTTTATTTAACGAAGCTAAAAACGAGCGGGACGTTCACCGGATGGTAAGTAATACGTTTGCCCATAACAACTTGCCCATATAAAAAAAATATACATACATTTAAATAAATATAAAAATTATTTCAACAAAGATTCAGTCCTAATTTCATTGCCGAGAAGTTCCCGTGCTTTCAATTTAAAAGTACGCCGATTAGTTACTGTTCTGATATTGAAGAGGAGCTCATTCCAGAGAAGAATAGATTAAATAGAAAAGGAAGAGTAGTAGTTCACCGAGTTCGTCAGAGTAATAATTATTTGTCAAGTTCATCTAGTTTAAATGTTACTTTATGCAATACTTTATAGATCTTTCAATGCAACTAGATATAACTTTCTTGAAAACTGTTATCTAAACATAATACGGGGTTCACAGAAACAAATTATTAACGGACATCCATCTGCAGGGTTCCGTTTCAATGCTCTGTAATTCTCAACCGAAGATCCTCTGGCAAACAATGTGGACTCGCATGACCGGAGACTACCCGAAACATCGCTTAGTGTAGAATAGTTTTCAATGAATAATGTCAGCAGTGGTCACTGGGAGGCTTAAAGCAGTGAACTAGACATACTATGGAGTCGACAATTTACTATTTGAACTTATTAAAACTAGATAGATATAAAAAAAGTGTAGAAATAATTTTTGCCTTAGTTTTGTAAAACAATTTTTTTTCCTTAAGTAAATCCTTAAGGATTATGATAATATTTATCGCATATATGAAACTCTTGTTTTCAGCGCGTTACTTTGATATCAGACATACTTTTACTACTTTTACTATATAATAAAGAAATTAAACACTTCCGTGACAGACTTGCTAAAGACAGTACCATGTTCGTTTCTGGTGTCATATGTGGTGGATTTGAATAGTGGTAGGGTTCTAGGTCTAAACATACAGCTACGACCTCACTAATTTAGAGTTGTGGTTAACATAGTACAAGAAAAATCTGCCGAGAATATGTCAAATTACTCAAGAAAACTTTCTTTTGTACGAACGGAACGAGCCCAACAATTCCTTCAGGACACGGTATCAAAAAGAAATGTTTGGTAAAATATTAAAATAGGTCCTAACACTCTGTACGATTATGAGATAATTATTATTTTAAATTTAAAAGTGCTAGTTTTGTTTGTAGTCATTTATATTGACTCATTCTAGTGATAAACAAGTACAGACTGCTCCACTGCTTCCTGTATTTTAGCTTCGAATCATTTCCTGTGCTGGGGCGGTATAAGATTGGTCATGCTTATCTTGCACTGTAAACATGGGGACGCGATGACACGACGTCACATGCTAGACTTGATAGGGAGATGCCCGGATGCGGATGCGGCGGCTCCTCGCTGACATGTGTAATGTGCCTCTTGATGCTTCGCCATCTTGGTGTTTGTTACAATCAAGATATCCATTCATTTGAGATTATATTACGTATAGATATTCTTACATACTTATATAGTTCATTATTTTATATATCACTAATAATCTAGGATACCAAATAATAATTTTGTTTCTCCTTTTGTTTATTTATTTATGTTATTACTCAAATCTTTCTGCTGTCTAAGACCAATACCAGAGTCTGGGAGCAGGAATTTGTACGTTTTTATCTCTTGTTAAATAATTTACTTGCCTATATAATAAGGAATCGTAAAAACAAAAAAAAACAGCGTAAAAAATTAGTTAGGTATTTAAAATAAAGTAAAGTAGTAATACCTTTATTAGATCATAGAATAGACTATGACGTTCTGACAAAGACATTTTTCTTATACCCACAATTCCTAACGTCGTTACAAAAGGACCTTCACAAAACCTTCATAGAGAACTGATGCGATACTGCCACTTTTCAAAATTTCCGTTTCGAAATTTAGTTTTCCAGACCAACCGATGTCGAGATCTTTAGGGGAGGCCGATGGGCGATGTATGTATGGATAGTAGACTTCTTCCGGCTGATAATGTAAGTTTCCGGTCTCAATAATAAATCTCATGTTCACAAAGACATTATGATAAAAAAGAAAAAAATTATGAAAACTCATTTTACAATTTTTTTATATGCTAATGTGTATATTTTTTTTATTAATCGTTATAAAAAAAACTTATTTCTTGGGCTAAATATTCGAACAATGTAATAATTTATAAAATAGGCTGTGTATACATATAAAAAAAAACCGGATAAGCTAAGATCTTGGGGTACAAGGAGTACTTAGTTTACGATCCGATGGATATGATGTATATTATAATATTTGGTGAGAGTTTCATTAAATTAGTAAATAATTAATTTAATCACGGATCGAACCTGAGACTGAATGTGACTGACTGAATGATTAAGTCATTATATGAGTGTATTAAAGTCGAATAATTATTCTCATTCTGTTTATTAAGTAACGGTAGATGTAAAATAATGCTTTCAAGTGAGATTATTCAGTTAAGGTTTGGAATGGAGGGTAATTTTAAAAAAAGAAAGCTATTTTGTTCTGGAGGAAAAAGGAAGGAAGAAAAATTTTTTATTAGGTGGAGCAAGGAGAGAGAGGGTTGGTGAATATTTTTAAACTGTCGTTGTAAGTGATCGATTGTCTTGTGTCTAAAGTCAGTTATACAGCCATTGTGTCGACGTAAAGCTAATTGGAAATTCCCTTATATTCTCAAAGTGAGACTCCCCTCACAAATACACTGTGGACTTCACGCATGATCGGGAACTATCCGAAACACCACTTAGTCCGGTATAATTTTCAATGAGTAATGGTTGTCGTGACCGTAAAGAAGCCGACCTAGGCTAACTTAGGCCGTTTGACTTAATGGAACAACGGCGTTTCTATCAATACACAGAACGCACGTAACGTAGTGATTTTTAATGTACAGTTTCCATCGAGGTAAGTTACAAAACAAAATTACAATTTATTAATATTACTTCTTGATAATATTGATTGGTGATATAACTCATAATATATTTATTATATCAAGCATCATCATCATTTGAACCTGTTGTTTTGAGTAATATTATTTAAAGTTTATTTAGAAATTAAGTATTGCCGCTCTAGGACTACGACGTTACTTTTAACGTCGTAGTCCTTGATCGGTAATATTAGTGCTGTTTCAATCTTGTTTGAGTGTGCTTGCTTGTTTCTTGATGATGTCAGCGCTGAAAGCCATGCGACTGTTACAGCTTATCTGACATTGGGCACGTGGTCCTGGATCCACGGCCTGTTTACAAAAAAAAAGTGTACTACTTGTGGTGTAGTTATCCGACGGCGGAGTTTTTATAATGTGTGTCTGGTTATTGGTTTCTCTGGCGAATCTACTCGGTCGTCGAGGGCGGGCGCGGACCCGTTCCCCGACTACCTTCGCCTGTATCGAAATCTCTGGGCGGTGAGAACCGCCCCTGATCGCGGGTGTACTTAGTGTACGCGGTGTGTGAGTACCTGTGGCGCCGCGTTCTGAAGCGAGGGCGGCGTGATGCAGAAATTCGGAGCGTGTTGGTAGTGTCTGAGGTGTGTGTGGTGACGTGGGTGTTGTCGGTGACTGTGGGTTCGTGTGTGGTGTGAGGGACCCCTGGGGATGACGGAATTAGCGCATGCCGTAGTCTGCGCTTATTGGTCTTGGGATTCGAGGACGGCTCGTAGTTGGCCGCTTTAGCCACCAGAGGGTTAGGGTGAGTTGTCGCCTTGGCGAAGTATGATTCGGAGCACTCTCTGAAGTGTTCCGCAATGGTCGGGAGTTTGAGGTCACTGTGGAGGTCCACATTGCGCTGGTACCATTCGGCACCGGTTGCGATGCGGGTGAATCGATTTTGAAGAACCTGCAGGGGTTTGAGGCGTGCTCCGGATGAATGGGCTTGCTTGTTTCAGTGTCAGCGATTCTTTAATAGCTGACACTGAAACAGCACAAGACTATATTTTAATGAAATGGTGGAACGTTTTGCGAAGAAGACTATAAGTGATGGGATTTATTGAATTGTTTACACTACTATTTCGATATGCTCCATATCCGGAAAAAAATGTGTTTCGTACTATGGGAAGAATATAACGATGATCCACGCCTTACGAAAGAGATATGGTATAAAATAACGCATCCAAGTCCATCTAGGATTTTACGGCTTGATAGGGTCAATCTGAGTATAATAGATTTGTCGTGGCGTTTCGGCTTCGTTGGAGACATATTTCTCTTAATATAATAGTTTTGCGTATCTGTTGGGCAAAGGTTCTTCTTCAAATTATTCTGCATGTGATAACATTGAGGATGTTACCACATCATGGTGGAATGTGCTTGAAACGATAGGGAAAGACAATTATTATACAAATTAACAAAAAAAAAATTTGCAATCGGTCCGTTTAACAAGCTATTTGCCTTCCTGTTATCAGATGAGACAAGATTTATTTATAAAATTATTAAAATTGTAATTAAGCATAGTAATAATTTTTAGTTATATCGCCTACCTGATATAATAAGTAAACAATCGTAATTACCGTTATTATATCAGGTAGTTAAGTAGATAATTGTTATGATTACTATGAGGGCGTTATGATCATTTTATGACCAAACCCCTCTATGAATAATTAAATTAAAAAGAGACCGTGTTTTCTGGAATATTTCACAAGCGGGCTATGCCCAACTGTGGACACGTATCATGATTATCAACAACTGGTTTTTATTTAATAAATTTTTTCTATTAATTCTTTATGATTTTTTTATTAGAATAGAATATATTATAAAAACAATACTATGAGGTGTAATATAATTAAATTAATATGTTTTGTGGAAGAAATGTACACAAAATTTTATTACTAATGTTACTTATGTGAACTTTAGTTTTTCCATAAATGATACGCGGTGCTTGGTGAGTACCGATCGTTGGAGTTGTGAATCGATTGGTCTGGGTACTTAGCATATAGCTCACGCCGCAGTAAGCGCTATGAGCCGGCTTTACCATAGATTACGCATAACTCTATCAATCCCACGTCTGGCACGTGATTGACGCCATGGGGGATAATTGAGACGTCAGATTGCGGACAGGTTATTCCGCTGTCACCGTGAATTCATTTGTGGCATCGCCGTTTCGATGTCTTTGTTATGATAATATTTTAAATTTTCAATACGTCGCGGGTAATTGAATTTTGTCACGTAATAACTATCTTAACCTCTTTATATTTTAATCACTATTAGTAGAGTCTTCGTTGTTGTGATTGTATATATCATTTCATTCTATTGATAATCATCACCATCATTAGGTGCCCATTTCAAACTGAAGTTTGGCAATGAGATTGAGAAAGCTAATTCAATTTTTTGTTATTTTTTTTTAATTATGGTATTTAAGCCTTATCAGTAAATGTAAGGGGAATAGCAGCTGCTCTTTTCCTAGAGTTAGTCTTTGTTAGTCACCTCTTAAGACAAGTTGAAAAAGATATTCTTATCCTTCTCCCATACGGTATAATGAAGAAAAAAGATTTTAATAGTTAAATAAAAAAATAATAAAAAGGTGGTTTTAATATTTTTGTTAAAGTATTAAAAGTATGACTGTATTACTAAGTTTATTATATATGCTGTATTACTAAATTAAGTGCGGTTCTAATGGTTTTAGGCCATGCTCCACAATGGAGGTATAATAATGGATAAAATCCATTACTGAACGGTTGTACACAGGGAATAATTCCATTTATCGAAGTAAATTATTTTTATACCATTAAAACGAAAACGATTATAGATTTGTCACAATCACATGTGATAACCGATCGAAGTATAATTTGTCAATTCTAGCAATAATAGAGTTGCTTAATTGAAGTACCTACTTTACTTAAAAACATTTACATTAAATAGAATAATCTTTCACGGGAAAGGCCACAATGATATATCTAAATCAGGTTTTAGCTGTCAAATTCACTTAACTACAAAAACCATTCGATTATTCTTCAATAAATGCTTCAGTATATTTCATCAGGTATCAATATTTTTTTTATCTGCAATGTGTCAGTCACACTTGATGTCAATTTCATATTGACTCCAGTGTTTAGTAACACTTGATATCGTTTCCTCTTATGTATTGGTAGCCGGAACACAGTATTGCGTATATGTGTATATAAAGAAAGGTACAAATTTTACAATAATATAACTAAAGCTCTTATTAGTTAAATTTATTTTAAACATTTATTGCACAATTATTTTTATTTATATTTATATTTTTATTTATATATATTTATAATTATTTTTAACAAAGAAAATATTTAAGAAGTATATTGGATAGAATTCAGAAAGTGCTTTTTGTACAAAAGTTTTCCCCTCATAGCTGGAAGCTCTTCATAGATAGTTATAATTTCTCTAGGCGGTGGTGATCTCTTAGCAAATTAATGTTATTACTCAATATTTAACCCTCTGTAAGATGAAGTAAATGTGGCCCCGGAGACTAAGTTATTGATGGGGTTGAACTTTGTAACATTTAGGGACACCTGTCATATGTATTCTCGAATATTTACATCTAGATACATAAATGTAAAATCACGTATATTATCTGATCGATTATTTCTTGTGCTATGTTTGGTATTATACAACACTTGTATAGTTTTAATGTAAACTAGAATTTTTATAAAAAGAAGCATTGTCTTGTTTATTTCAAAATATAGATGCGCTTTTCGGAGGATTTTTATTGGGTGTCCCGTGGCAGATTTAGAATTTAAAATTCGAATATTTTTTAACAGTTGCACGGGGGACCAGTGAGAGGTTACAGTTTGGCGCGGCATTTGCGCGGATTGGTCAGTCACGATGTCGCAGTGGACTGGTGTCTTTTTCTGTCAATGGAATAATTGGACCATTTTTCTTTGAAAATTCTTGTGCAGCAACCGTAACTGTTGATGGGGATGTCTATCGCCGCATTTTTATACCGAAACTAAGAGTACATCAATCAAACAGCTCTCACACGTGGTTTCAACAAGATGGCGCCACGCCTCACTCAGAATACTTTCGAAAGATTCCGCGAGTGTGTACGTCGCGATGGAAAACATTTGGACGGAGTGATCTTCAAAACATAAAACCTGCATATCTCGTCTTTCTTTTTGTGACAAATATATGTATATTCTAAAATAATAACATCCTTTAATTTAATTAAGAAATTTTAAATCTGCCACGGGACACACTATATTTATCTTTTAAAAACGACTATCCACTAATAAGAAAAAATATTAAATTAAATAAATAAAAAAATTTTGATATTCTGTTGAACTCAACTAAAATTGCACATCTCTTCTAAGAGATATAAATCTTTTTGTTGATCCTCTTTATTTTCCTATTTACTGAAGATTTGCCCGCCTAGTAGCTTTGCACCATAGTTCTCTACACTGGATTGTGTTAAGTTTTGTGTTAGTTTTCTTTTTTTTTTTTTTACAATATATAGACTAGTATTAGACTAAGTTTTAATCTGATGACAAGCGGATAGCAACTTTAGATAGTAAAGCGCACTGTCCGAGATGAAGCTTATTCACTTGTCTCTTAACGAATCTCATGTGGACTCCCTGGGCGGAAGTACTGGCAGACTGTTTCAATTCTCCGCTATTTGTAATATGAAGGAGGAATATCTTAAAATTATTTATAATAGATCGCATCAAGATAATAAGTCAACGGCTTTCCGTTACCTTTATAAATTCTTAAACCTTTTTGCTACAAGCTCATCCTACGTCTTGTACCATTGCTGAATCTACGTAAACTCTCTTTTAGCTGTGCGCTAACATTATCATGAAATGTGTATTAAAAAAAATTAAATAAAATTGGTTTCAGTAAAAAGCGCAACAGCACAGTGGGCAGGTGGATACTGCACAGTAATAGGCGATCAGCTGATAAGCTATTGAGTGCCTCTGCGTAATGGGCTTCGCCCATTCCCAGTGATGTTTCGTTTTCAACAGCCAAATGGAACTGTTGATAGTAACCGTTGGATTTTTAATCTATACGATATGTTACTATTAAAGTACTTAATTTTTTTCATGTGTATATAATAGCAAATTTCCTGAACAATTTCTCTAACGCAAACTAGTTTTTCATGTTCAGGAAATTACAAATCATTCAAAAGAATTCTTATTTTGACTTTTCATTGAACAAGGACATAGACAACAAATCCTTTATTTGACTACATTGTATTATAAAAATCCTTCAGTATTATTAGATATATAGTTCTTAACTGTTAGAATGCCTAGTCCTTGCAATAAATTTCTTAAAGAATAAGCAGTATACATATTTTTTAAATTTACACTAAATTAAATGGGACAATAAAAAAGACATCCGGTTAAAAGTATATATCAGTTAAATCTAATTTTCTTACTGTTGGTGTACGGACCTTCATTCAGAAGAAGAGACTCAAGGTTATTAAATCACCACGTTGGCCAACGTAAGCTATTAATGAACATGTCGGTTTCCTAATATTTTCGCTATTAGTATTACGATATTTTCAATTATGTAGGTTGTTAAATAATATCGGCAGTTGACAAAGTAAAGTGTGGTTAAGGCCTACTCAACTGCATGATATGTTACATGGTTCGGAAATCCGAATTGATTGCTTAGGGGACGAACATAGTGTTACGGACACTGAAATATTAAGATAATGTGAAAAAAGAACAGTGGTTTTCATGTACATATCTTTGTTGGTTGGAAATTAATAGTTCATTAAAGGATTCGCTTAATAAAGCCTTTATTGTTGTTAATAAGAACTTCTATGAATATATCCTCTGTATCAGCTTATTTACAGCATGATGAAAGCAAAAATATAAAAATTCGATTAAACATTTTAAATAGTAGATTTAATATGTTGGTAGGTCTCTATTATCGAGGACCACCTAGGTAGGTACCACTGGAGCGCATATTTCTGCCGCCATACAGTATTGTACAAACATTACTGTGTTCCGGTCAAAGCGGGCGCTGTAGCTACTGAAATTACTGGAGTAACGAGACTTAACGTCCGATGTCTCAAGACGGCGAACGCAATGTAGTGCAGTGTATAACATCCTAATTAGCGCCACGTTGTTATGGGCAGGCGTATCACTTACCATCATGTGAACATCCCGCTCGTTTCGCCGCTTCTTTGAATAAAAAAAAATCATGTGAATCTGTGAAACTTCGTATAAAAGATGATTTTAAGTTCTAATCGTTCGGTTGTCTAATGCCACAAGTATTTTTCGCTTAAATGTTAACTATGGTAATGTTTTTTAAAGTAATGTGACATAATAGCCTAAAATGCATATAATATAAAAATTAAGAAAATAATATATTATAATACAATATTTATTTGTGTAAAATAAATTGTATTTTTTCATACAGTAGTAAAATGGTATGAATGTGACATATAGCTTTATTAAAAGTTCTTTTAAGGCCATCTAGAATAGTAGTTAAATAGTTAATCGTTTTTAGAACTTTAATCCCTTCGGACGAACTGCCGAACAGTCCTTAATCATGTATCCACTCAACCCTCAACCCATAACCGATGACTGACAGGACAATTTATCATCATCTATTAAGTGTCCCCTCGTTGAGGATAGCTTGTCTCTTATGAAATAAGAAGAACAGGATAAGTATATTAACGAAACTGCTGTAAATCTAAAACTCGAAACAGACGTTTCATAATATACTTTTAATTACAGTACTATTTTTAGATTTTGCAATGAATTGGAATTTTATTAATTTTTTTATCAATCTTAAATTCAAATAACCATTAAGTGTTCGTAAAAGTAAAGAAGGATGTTAACGTATTTATAATAATAATTTTTTGAAGTATTAATTTATCGTTTAGGCTTTATAGGCAACTTGTTTAAGATATGTTTTTTTTTATTTAACTAAGCAACGAGACGAGCGGAATGTTCAACTGATGGTAAGTGATACGTCTGCCCATAATTATACGGCGCTAGTGAGCTATACATAGCATCACACTACGCTTATCTTATCGTCTGAGACCATAAGACATAAGATTGTTATCCCAATAATTACACTAGCTACAGCGCCCTTCAAATCGGAACATAGTAACGTTTACACACTACCGTTTGGCGGCAGAAATAAGTGCTGCACCACCAGTAAATTAGTAAAAACCTATATCAGGATCGATCGATGTGGAGATCTTTGGGGGAGGCCTATGTCTAGCAGTGGACGTCTGTCGGCTGATGATGATGATAATATAATTTTACAAATTTTTATATTAAATATTATTTGAGTGAAAAGCTTTTTAGATGTTTTTATCCTTTCTATAATATCATTTAGTTCGAAAATAGACATGATATGAAAATAAGTTTTAACATGCATTGAGTGCATTTGTCAATTGTTAAAAATATCACTGCAGCCGTATTAATAGAGAAGTAGCTAGTGGTGTGGTGTTCTCCTGTTTAAAAAAAGAGTAGGAGTACAGGCCCGCTGCATGTAACTCCGGTAACAAAGGCGCTCTAACGTTATTTAATCCGGTGCATTAATGCTCCGCCTCGCCCAGCGGCGGGCTCACTTTAAAAAAAAATGTTAATTGAAAGCGAATGATAATTTTTGCACTTAAAAAGTACTCAGAATATTTCTCTAATATCTTTCTTTCTCTGCCTTCATAATATGCTAAAGTGGCTTAAAGTAATAAAGGTGAATAACAAAATTTAATCGCAATGATTTATGATATGAGGGGGTGCAAGAGTTCACGCACAACAACTCACGGGATCCAAGCCAACGTCATTTGCTCGTGGTACACCCTGATACGAAAGCATTTGCAACATGGGCAAACGAGACTCTGGTTCCCACTAACCCGTATTGGGCCAGCGTGGTGGAAAATGGCCCAAATGCTCCAGTATAAATCTCTACCCGATCGATGATGGAATCTTTGGGGGAGGCCTATGTCCAGTAGTGAATGTCTATGGGCTGATGATGATTTATAAATAATTTCATTTTTAATTTACAACAAAGTATATTTGTGTAGTTAAAATGCTACCATGGATTTTAGAAACTTTGGTTCTCCTTCTCCCTTTTTTCTTTCTCTGTCTGTCATTTTCTACTAAAAGTGGTTAAGCTGCTTTAGTGATCGCCTTCTCCCATAGATACTGACAATATTTGGAAGGGTGCACAGTAAATAAGGTAACTCTTTGCGCTATTGATTTGAAAACAACAACCAATTTGTTTTGTTAAGTTTCATAAAGGAGCACATCAAAGAAAAATTGTTAACACATTTTTCATAACTTACAACACTACAAAAATTTTAATTTCCGTTTATATTAACTTGCGGTGTACGAAACTATCTGTAGTTTCGTGCCATGGATTAAGGTATTTCGAAGTATCTGTACTTTCAAATACCTTAATCCATAGCACTAGCGCCTCACTACCGGCGTGTATGATACAAAAACTGCAAATTATTCACATCTCTAAAATACCATCCTCATTATATTCCATTATATTTACTTTCACAGTTAGTTAATTTCTATTAAAGGTATTTCTATAAAACGATTATGTAGTAAATAATGTTTAAGTTTTATTAAAGAAATATGAGTGTATAACAGAGGTATTGATGGGATATTTACCTAGAAGTATATACCAGAGGAGAGGCTGATCTATAATATATCTACTCTATTTAATCCTTTTTAATCAGCAATAGGTTAACAATTGATCTGAATCATACCATATTAAATGATAATGAAGTCGTGGGCAGTAAATATAACTACTATAGAATAATTTGGATCTGGACGCCGGTACACTGCAGACTGTTAAAGCAACAGATTAGATAGTGGTTGGTTTCAATGCGGGTTAAAAAAAAAAACTGAAATCACACCGGGAAACTACGAGTACAAAGTAAGCAATACTTTCTCTGTAATAGGAAGGTTAAACTTTCTCAGCAACAGAGAGATTCAGAAGCGGGCAATGGAAAGTTTTATATTATTAACAACTGTTGCATGGACTTATCTTAAATAGAATTCTAGAACAGAGTATTATTTCGCTAATACTGCTCGTGGAATACTCATTAAAATTTTAAGAAAGAGAAACGTACAGTCGTTTTACGTGCACTTAAGAACTTAGTGTACGGGTGGATCAGATAGTTCTTCAAAGTACACCACGACTCTCATTCGGACAACGAAGTAAAACAGTAATTTTCCTGACACATAAACGTTAAGAAGGAAACCAGTACTATTTTCTATGCCTTTTTATTATTAACTAAGAATAATATAGTGTAGTTAAAATTTCAAATAATGTTACATTTTTGGATCATTAGGTTTATAGTCATAGTCACCCGAAAAGATTGTTTTACAGTTTTTACATCTAAATCTTAAAAAAGTAAACTGGCCTATGATCATTGTTTTATCCTGTCTCTATCATATTTTATTTGAAAAAATTAATTTTCAATTAAAATAGACAGACAAAGACAGACAGACAGAGTTAACTTCGTAATCTTTCATTTGTACAGGAAGAGAAAACAAACTGCATAGATTACAGTTCATTGAAAAATAAGAATTGTTTTACTGGTTACCTATTAATTGGGTGCAGCTGGTGTGCAGTTGTCCCCAAGGTAAGGTAATGTCTTCTGAATCGTCGAATGTCATTGATTGAGACGGTGGAATGCATTGAGCGTGTAAGGCAGATGGCGAGGAAGCGGTGCGGTTGTGCGACCGACATCATTCAGCCACCGCAACCGTAAACGCACGCTTGTCCGGGACAGACCAACGCATTGCTGTGCACACACGAGTTATTTATATGACAATGGACACAATGCCACGATAAACATACCTATTGGAAATATAGATTTCATATAACCTCGAAAATTTTACTTATATCAGTTTATTAGGAGAAAGTCAATGCTTGTAACAAACGATAAACGTAATTATTGTTTCCAATTTTTTTGACTTTTCAGCTTAAATCTCAAATTGAAGGACGCGATGTGATGCTCCGTATGCAAATCCCCAGTATAGTACCGCATTACCATGAGCAAAGCGTATCGCTTACTATCAGGTGAACACTTAGCTCCTCTCATTGCTTTATGGATATTATATTGGAACCTCATGGGCGATGTCTTGCTGGAGTATATTCATAAGATTAATGTAATATTTGTAAAAAAAAATTATGTGTAAATAGAATTGAAAGGTATAGATAACCAGTAAGGAATTTTTAAAATTGAATCTGCTGTGAATAAAAAAAAAATATGTTGCGTTTCTTTTATTTTTTTTTTCACAAAAAAATAACATTCTGACTTAGGTTTGCTTATATTTATAGGTAGGCCAATTTTCTCAGTAAAACTTCGAAATAAAGGGTCGTTAAAACTGAGCTATGAGTTCTACATTGCAACAATAAGTTATATACAGCTTTTCTTCTGTATACTAACATCTATGACAACTATAAACCTGTTGTTTTGAGGATTATGTAACACACGGAATACATTTTAATAGAATATACGGTTTATAACAAACTTTAACACATGTAGAAAATAACTATTTTCTTGTTTTGTAACTTGAGAATGTCATTTAAGTTTTATTTTTTTTATAAATTATATCATATATATTAATGGCGATGTTTCAGCGTTGAAATGTCTGTAACTTAAGATGAATGACATTTTAAACAATATTACTTTATAAAAACACTGTGTGCATATAAATTTCAAAATAGTAGTGGTGTAGTGATTTGAATTTACAATATTTAGTTGTACTCCACTATTCTGTTTTGTGCTGAGACAGCAATCATAGTGTATGGTTAGGTAAGAAATTTGCGGCTAGTGCTGGGACACTTGTGAAACACGCAAATTATTGCTTCCGGAGATGGTTAGTTCTGTTGGTGTGGGACGAGAACTAAGTTATCAGGATATACTATATAATACCTGCTTATCTTTAAAAAGTAAATCACGAGAAAAGTTGATGCAAATTTTTTTAACTATTTTATTTTTTATTTATTTTAGAGATTTTTACAGAAAAAATAATAATTTTTACTAGATTATGTTAATAGATCAATTTTGATATAATTTAATGACTGTTTTGAATTGGATTCCTACAACAAAATTCATGTTTTTACCTTATAAGTGGAAAGTATTTGGGAGATACCTTTTGTCTTCTCAGTGAACAGGTTGTAAGGTATTTAAGTCTTAATTAAGGTACTTAAGTCTTAATAATCACACTAACTGTGTTTTGGTTTATTCTGATGAAATGAGTTAGTTGTACTAAGGAGAGTGACAACATAAATTTTTAAGAATACATGTTATATGAAAAAGTAAAATACCATATAAGTTACATTGGTGGTAAAACAGGGGGTCAAAATCTATCAACAGTTCATTCCAATTGATGATATATTCTAACCGAATGAAGTACGGTTAAATTAACAAGTTACCATAATAATACGTCATGTAATGAAGCGAATCTGTTCAGGTCGGTTATTTAATATCAGTTTCTTTTTTTCTTAGACAGCATGCTTCATAAAAACCATTTATTACCATTTTTTGACAAGGAAACGTTAATTCATATATGGTGTAAATTAATATTTAAGTAGTTATGTGCTACGCAGAGCATATATCTACTTAAACTACATTTAAAATTCAACGGTGCTGCGACAAAGCGTACGTTAGATATTATCATGTATAGAAAATGGCAAGATGTCTACAGCACCTTAACCTTAATTTAGCTATGCTTGGAACATTAAGCACAGTTCAACTGTAACTACACCTACAATTACCAGTATTCGGCTTATATATAGCATACGATAGAGTAATACGTATTATACGGCCGTATACGCAGATTAAATCGTCGAGTTGATGTGTTAATAATAAATAAAATGTAATTATCTGATTTTTGTTATCAATGTAGGAAATTTTATTAACTGCTATCATTATAAGTATAGATTAATTTAAAACTACAGTCATTCAAAATAGATTTGAGTGATAGTAAATAGTAGCACACATGACAACAGTTTCTATCAAAGGTTATATCAGTACAAGAGTGAAAGAAGTCTTTCAAACGTAGGTCTGTAGATATAAAGGTTCTGTACGAGTATGTAATAAAAAAAACATTTCACAGTTTCTTGCCATCAGCTGTTTGGAATCGACCTTTGTTGCACTTTTACATTTTGATTGATTGACACTAATATTGTGTAAAAATAATACGCTGTAGCTTGTGAAGTTTAATAGATATGATGATGTCGATAAAGTTGATAGAAGAAATGCGAGTATGAAAAGTTTATCTTTTTAAAATCTATTGTAGAGGATACAGGCAAACACATTACGAACATTTTAATACATAACTCAATACAGGATTCAACCAATGTTATATTTGAAGCCAGGTTAGTAGAAAGAAATAACTTGTAATGTAAGATGGTATACAATAGATTCAGACAAAGTACTACTACTTTGTGTCATATACGCGTGAGATTGGCGCTGTAAAGGTATCTTATGACTGCATTGTTTATTTATGAAGATCCGCTTTATGATTTGACGTGAGGCGGAAGAGAGAGCTGTTATTTGAATAATCCATGTGACTATACACCACCGTGTGTCTTGGAAACACGATAATGGTAAGAAATTGCGTATTCTCGTATTACACGTACACCCATACATGGATATTGCACGTTGAATATTACATCATGAACATTAAACTCGTGTCTTGTTCCGTTCACAATTAACTGAAACTGAAATAATATAAAAGCACAGAAATTGTTTCTTAATAGTATTACTTTTACTTTTTCTTTTGTGGGGTGTAAGCGTTCCCGCACAACAACTCACGGGATCGAAGCTAAACTCACCTACTCGTGGTGCATCCTGGTAATCAACAAACGAGGCTCTAACTTCCACCAACCGCCAATGGGCTAGCGTGATGGTAAATGGCCCAAATCCTTCTATATAAATCCCTACCCGATCGAGGTAGCAATCTTTGTTGGAGGCCTACTTCCAGTAGTAGATGATGATGTTGATTACTTTTACATAGAGTTACACAGCAAAGGTCTTTATAGTTTAGGCTTTGGGCACTAGTTTTTGTCTGCCAAATAACATCAGAGAATATAACACGGGGATATTTCTAGATATATTTCGTCTTCTTATGTATTAATAATTTATACTGTATATTTTTAAGAAATTAATATAACTTTTATTTGAACACAGATGCAGTGAAGCTGATATTAGGTAAATAAGTAGATAAAGTTTTCTGTTTAGGTATCATTAAGAAGTTTGTTGGTAGTAGCGCGTAACCAAGGTGGGACGACGATCTGACCGACCGTGTAGGTAGGTACCACCGCAGCGCCTAATTCTGCTGCCAAACAGTATTGTGCAAATATTACTGTGTTCCGGTTTAAAAAGTACGGTAGCTAGTGTAATTACTGGGGTAACGAGACTCACACTTTAGAGCCCAGGCGACGAGCGCATTGTGGTACAATACATATCACCCTAACTAGTGCCACGTTGTTATGGACAGGCGCATCACTTAACATTAGCATTAAGATAAAAAAAACTGCTGGTTGCAGGAAGTGTAAGGTTGATCGATCTGGAAATTTTTGTGGAGGCGTATGTCTAGTATTGGACATCTGTCGGTGGATGATGCTGATGATAATGGGTATTACCCGTCCGCTTGACGATGGAATGAATACACCCGGATTCTAAAGTTGTATCTTTTGAGATATTTTAATTGGAATGTTTAAAATTTGAAGATTTAAAATTTTATTTCTATGACAAATTATTTTATACCAAATAGACATGAAATTATGATAAACTTATAGTTTTTATTTTAAATTTGGAATATGTTGAAGATAAAAAACAGTTATTAGTTGGAAGTAACGAATATTTTTTTTTCCATAATTCGTACGAATATCGATTGTATACAAAAAAAAACAGGTCGTAATGAGAGCGGCCATCAATTACACTGCAGTCGGAAAACTAATGTAGCAAGCGGCTTTAGTAGGTACGTAGTGCTAGTGATGTATTGGTGAGGTGCGTCGTGGTGCGTGGTGGTGCGCCGGTCGGAGCGCCACCGCCGCCGCCGTCATTAGCCGCGGCGCCGCGATGCGTGACTGTTTACGAACCGTGACTCCGCTCACCCCTTCACCCTAAACGCAGACACGTGTACGAATTAATACGGATTTTTCGCAATAAATCCCATCGGTATACGCCAAATGCGCATTTCAGATGCTACATAATGCACAATAGTTGTAATTTAATCAAAAAAACTGTATTTGTTACACACTTTCCTTTTGTTGATTATAACATAAAAAGGCGACAGAGTTGCTAAATTTTACAAGCAGGTTAGTCTTTATATAAGATTAACATATAATTTGCAATGACATTAAATAAATGTTAAAAATGAACAAAATGTTTTCTTATGAAATTTATTCAGTTCAAGCGTTAAAAAGGTGATATTTGCTTCAGAGCGCCAGAATGTTGCAATAACAGTAAAGATATGATAAATAAAGGTACAATTGCGTTGTACACTTTCAGGTCCATAATTCCTAATACCCGTGGTACGACGAAATTCACTTTGGCTGATATGAACATTGCGGCAACGGCATTTTGTCGGGCGCACATTCTTCATTACAGCCGAGTAGAGTACAGCTAACAGGTTTTATAGCTAACAATGCATGTTTATAAAATTTGCATACCTTCATTTGCACTCTTCCTTAACCATTACCTTTCCATTTGGTAAATAATTTAGAATCCCTCTAGGACAGCGGCCAAATATTAAAAGTGATGGGTCCCCGAGGTTTAATATTAGACTCCCCTCGCATTAAATCCTCTGTCACGCGAAATTCCCAAATGCACGCGTCGGATTTTTTTTGCACATGTTCATATTTTACTTTTTGTATTCTCATTCGACACAGAATGTCACTCATACCGCCGTAATTCTGATTTGTTCCCAAAATTTCAAAGTTCCAATCGACGGCACCAATCATATCATTGAAGTTCTATCGTTCATCTGGATTGCTCAGGGGAGTATCGATAGAAGATATTTGCTGCATCGTATTTAATGTATATATATACTTCTACTACAAAGCCAGAAACTAATACAATATTAAACAATCTAATACAGATTTAAACAGGTGAAATATGCATCGGTATATTCTTCCGGGGGAAAGAGTTATACGGCATCATTTAGAATTTATATTACAATACACTAACTATACGCGGGGCGTTGAATAATCGAGCTCATTGTATATGCATCAAATTCGCAGAACAAAACTAATCTAAAGCTCAGAGCAATAAAAATGTCCCACTTCCCGCCGCTGCATTAAAAATAAATGAACACAAGGTGTAATCTCGGCTATTCCTATTATAAAATTTTGCATCTTAAATATTATACATTTTTCAACACTTAGCTTCGCATCCTGCTTCCCCGGGAGAGTAACGATCCTTTTTACTTTGCATAAGATATCAACGGATAAAATAATATTAGTGTTATTTTGTTGTCAGATAAAAGTTCGTCAATAGCTTTTTTTTGTTCATGTTCCTGATATATACTAATAATCTAACACTGAGCTGATTTAATCTAAAACTCCGTCGAAACTGGGAAGGAATGAAAGACAATAAATTTGTGTAATAATAAACGTTGATTTATCAAAATTAAATCTCTTTGTAAGCTGAGTAATCAAATTTATCAGTCACACGAATCTTCAGTTCATGGCAAAGGGTATTAAAAAGTCTGTTTATTTTAATAAATGTAATTGTGTTTGAGATTTTAAATTGACATTATTTTTATAGTAAGTTATATAATAATTTCCTTCTTTGTGTGAAAGGTAAAAGGAGAGAAATAAGGTGTTGTCTTCAAGCGTTTACCTGCTCTTTTCTTATTCAAAGACATGTTCAGGGGGCCCCTACAAAGCGCGGAAAACGGACAAATATGCTCCGACATCCCCTGTCTTGGGATAACAGAGGTATTGTTTGTTCTTCGTATTTTTATAAAGCCCCATAATAAAACGTTTGCATTTTACATTTTTGGCGGTCATAAATAAAAGTGCTCGTGTAAAATTGCATTTTAAGCGTTTCTAACCTACAGATACCTACCTATGAAAGGGACGGCTTTTGGGCTTTTTATTGTGGAAGGAAATTAAAGTTTTCAAATAACGTTTGGGTCTGGACGAGATTATATTGCTGGGATACGGAAAGTTTAGAATTTATGGCGCTTTGTAATACGTTTTTACGCAAATATTAAATGGCTCGGTGTTGGTGAAATGTTTTTGCGTGCGATTAAATTTTGTCGCCTATTTATTTAACTATCTACAAATGAACTGATAATAAATTACGTGAATAAATTGCTATGCCCCGTGTCCAGCGCCGCCTGCAGCGACCGAAACACAACCGAACTTGTAACAGGGGTTCAAGTGAAATTAAATTACGAGATGACAAAATGAGTTACGCCCTTTCCTGTAGATTAACAAACAAAAACTGATGGCAAGAGGGTCACGCTTGTTAATGCTGTTAAAGGCAAATGATTCTATTCTTCGCGAATGTGTCGCTTGTTCGTTCACAATGCTACAATTCGAGTCCTGCCATTGTTCTTGTTCATTCGGATACCGATTTAGTTTCGCGCTTTTATCGAGGTCCATTTGTATGTCCATTGCGGGCTATGTTGTTGTTACTAAGTCATCGCTTCATTAGTTTTGATTCGCTAAAGCCAAGGGATTAAATTGAAAATGATTCAAATTGTAAATTATGTTCTCTTTTCATATTTGCTTATATATATGATCGCGTGGGTAAATGGCATTGTCTCTCTCCTGTGAAAGACGGCTCCGAGTCTCAGTAGCGGAGACAATAGAAATAATTTGATATTTTCGTATGATACTTTGTAAGTTGCGTTTGGATAATACACAGCAAAGGTTAGGCTTTAAATATTTGCTCATGGAATTAACTGTTATTTTTAAACACATATATATAATCTATTCTATATTTCATACATAACACTCAGCAGATACTAATCAGTAAATTGTGTCCTGACTTGGGTTTTCTTTGTATGGGGAGATTCTTTGTTTAGAACGTCATTATTGAACAAAGAAATTGTGCTGAAGTTAAATAGACACTTAAAAATGATAATTCGTAAATCTATAGAGAATAGGTGATATTTCTGTGGTGAAACTATTAAGCTTGTTAAAACATTGCAGCTGTATCAAAAACACAACAATCGCACATTTCCACGAGCGCGACTGACCGCGGCGTTGGCTGTATACGTTCGGGTCGAGCAAATTATCCACGGTCCACGATCGTGATCCAATTAATATTAAAAATCACCATAGCAGTCAGGAATACGGAGGGCTTTATTGTTATGTAAATTTGTGCAAACTTCGTTTGCAGACGTAGGCATGACTAATTGTTAATTCGGGTAATGCGCTTACGGGAGTGGGACACCGCAGCCCGCCCCGCGCCGATGTATGTAATAAAGGATTACTCGGATGACCTAACCGCGCTGCACTCTCGCTTCCTCTTGTTTACTCTCTGTTGATGGGAACTAAGCACACATGACGTTATCCTTTTAACCTTTTTTGCGAGCTTTTTAGTTTTTAATCCTGCAGTGATTGTGGCCTACGATGGCTTCTTTCACATTTTTATATATGAGCATTTCATTCTTTTTGTTAACAAAATTTTATTAAACCTCAAAATGTATTTATCTGTAATATTACCATAAATTGAAAAGTGTATAAATATTTTAAATCCTTTTGAAGTTTACCAGCTTGTTCATTTTTATAAAAAAAGGATTGTGTATATTATCTATTATATCTACGTATACATGATGAAAACTATATATTCGAGTAAATTTTTACAGCCACCAATATAATGGTTTCGTAGATACGCTGTTTCAAACATTTTAAAGCATCGATTTTTACACATTTCAATGAAATATTTTGAAACATTATTTTTAAAAAAAGGGCTAGAAGATTGAGTCAAAACCGATTCCATCGTTTCAAGATTCTCATAAAGAGACAGATCGACATTTTTTAAATGTCTTTAGCTTTTCCTATTAAGTTATAGGTAAATGTTATAAACATTGCTTAATATGATATTACAAAGAGGTATTTAAATTTTATTTATTCGTATAGTATGTATATTTTAAGAAAGTGGATTACTTTAGTAAAGAGATTGCAACATGGGTAATTATTTAATAGAGTCGAAACTGGTCGTGGCGTGCGTTCCCGCCGTGAAATAAGACATTACATGCCCCAACGACGCATTTTGTACACCCGCGATTTGATACGTTATTGCTTTTCCATCCCCTTTATTAATATACTTATAAAAAATATTTTTTTTTGTAAACTATAACAAAAATTGAAATAATATGATGAGTAAACAAATTTAGATTATTAAAAGGGTTATGTTGAGATTTTATATAATATATAGGGTGGCGCAAAAATAGATGATATCTAAAATTAATAAGTTTTTTAATCTGTGTAAATCACACTGATCAGAAAAAAAATTTAAATATTATACAAATGTACTTGTAGTATTATTTAATTTTCGTACATTGTAATGCTTTCTGTTGCCGTAGTTACGTGTATTAATGCTTTATCCTCCAACAGAGATGAGTATTGTTCAGAATACGCTGTAGTCTAGTTTGGTTGGAGGCTTTTGATAAATCTGCAAACTTGCCGCATCTAATCGTCCTTATTCAAGTGACTAACTGCTGGCAACTCGTCAAGTGCTGCTTGCTACTTACAATGCAATCGTAATAAGGACGTATCAGTTTGCAAAGACGTATAGACGACTGTTCTAACAGAATGAAACTTTACAGTTAGTTGTTATAGTTATGTACCATAGTGCAACAGAATTCCTTGCAGAATTTTCAGTTAACAATTAAAAATTTAAAGTATTAAAATTTTTTATGTAAATATATTTAGTGGTAGCAGATCTCTGTTCTGCCCTGTAGTGTCGGAAAATTAGCATTAGTATTAAACTAAGCCTTGCCTATCGTAGAAAGCGACTAAAAGTATCTTGGGTTGGCGAGCTTTAAGGGCGGGCGCCCATGTTGCCCACTAAACGAGTTCAGAGTGTACGACTAAAACGAGGTGGTCTTTTGTTTGTCGTATCAAAACAAGGATGCTGAAAAGGGTTCCTTTCCTGGGATATGCTTATAAGTAGTTCAAAGAAATACCGGTTTATTCCGTGTAAGATCGAGGCGTCCTCCGCAACGTAGATGACCACCGAAGGGGTTTTAATGGATATAAATCCCAAATAATTCTGACTCCCTCGCTGAAGTAGGATATCCCTCGAAGATTTATTCCCAGACACCAAAAGAAATCTCTATTGTCGGAAACTCTTTAGTAGGTAGAGTTCAGCGCCTAATTCTGCCATTCTGCAGTAGCGAGCAAATATTTCTGTATTCTGGTTTAAGAGCGTTTTATCTAGTAACATTACTAGATATATATTAGACTTAATAATATTTTTCTCTCAAGGCGACGAGCAAAATAGGGTGTACTTTATATCATCCTAACTTGCGCCACGTTGTAATGGCTAGGCGTATTACTTAAATACTAATAATGAACATTGCACTCGTTTCCTTTTTTTCATAGAAAAAATATTTATCTTTTCTTTTGTAGTATGAAAGCAAAATTCTTATTTTGTAAATTATTTTTGAATACGTAGTAAAAATTTAAGTTTATTATATTCTACATGTATGTATTACACACAGCTGTGAAGATTTAGTATTTATAACAGTTATTATATGAACGCGTAGGTTTATATTAGCAATTCATACGTAATCACAGCGAACAATAGTAATCAGGCGTTTCGTTATGAAGGAAAAATCACATTTTGCCGACAGGCGAGGCGGTGCCAAGCACAGATTTCGTCGGCAATGTATCGTGAAATTAGTTTAGTGGCACTATATAATTACGCGCCCTCACTTTTTATAGTCCCTTGGACGTCGGGCGTCGGTCCCCTTCGCGAAGGTCCCCACCCCGGCTGTGTTATGACGAAAATGTCAACTCGGTATGCGACTTGATAGATTGACACTATTTTAAACATGTCTTTTAGTTCTTTTTTATATTTTTTTTCTGTATTGTTGGTATAAACTTGCTGCAAGTTTATATTAACAGTTAAGTAGCAATACTTTTGTTATCGGAATATTTTAACACTTTGACTTTTATTTTGATCTGTAATGGTCTAACAACTGACCACAATTCCACATAATAATGAAGCTGTAGATTTTCAAGCTTGATCGCCGAGGATAACGTAGGTCTCATTTGTTAACAACCGGAACAAAGTTATGCTTTTATGGAAGTAGATTTACAAGATGAGGATGGTAGGTAGCTAGGCGGGTTCCATTAAACCCCATCACCAACAAAGTCCACAACACATGGCTCTGGAATCGAACCTGTATTACAAGGCAACTGTTTAATCATTACGCCTCGGAGGCAAATAATTTAAAGTAATAATGAGGTCGAAGATAAAAACTTAGTTTGCTCAGAATACTCTGGCCGCTGTATATAAAATCGTTAATACCAATAGATTGAAGGTCTTGATACTTAACGTGATGATCACAATATGGTGCACAATGTTCATTGTAACTGGGCGTACTCATGAACATACAGATCACCATTTGATGAACGTCTATCTCACTTTGTGACTTAGTTAAATAAGTAAATAAATAAAGTGTGCTTTGTTTATTTATAAAGTTCATGTACATATGTAGGGTGTAGATGAATATGTCTGTAGTAAATATGGACAGTATTTTAGATATATACTTGTGACTAACGTCTATTATAATGTATTAGCTGTGGTGTAGTTGAAATGTTTTTTGAATGAAGATTATGATGGAAGGTAAACGACAATGAAACAAAAGCGTTGCAAGATACATTTCATAGATTTATTATATAAAACCTTAACACTACTTTTGAATTTTCAACTTACACATTATAGTAACATGTGGAATTTACATAGCTATACGATTAGTACAGACAATAAGTAAATTAGCTATAATTATTGCGCAAGATTGTCCCTGAAGTAGGGAAATCGTTAGTTTCATAATAACTAGAATACTTAAGTACCGATTCCTAGGTTACATAATTCAATATAATAAACGACGAAGCTCAGATATTCCTTACCAATTTTTATATCTATTTCGATTCATGTATTTACATCATGATATGGAATCTGATTATAATATAATTGTAAGCAAAAATGTAAAAAATTATCTCTGAAGCACCTATATTATCTAATGAGGATATTTTCCATGAACGGGTTTGCTTTAAGTAGTCTGCAAGGTCTTAGTTATATGATAGTGTATATTTAGTATGATCTGCTAAAACGCAAGTTTGCACATATGCAAAATATTGATATCTAATTTGTGACGGATTTCGCAACGACTGTCTTTAATATAATATATGCGATCGTAAAATAGTTTGGTGTTAAAGAAATTAATGATAAGTAATTTAGTTAAACTATACAAATTACACTGATAGTAACATAAACGCCTTCATTAAATAATAAACATTATGAAAAACAATCTATAAATTACTATACTTTATAAATCTATAGAAAAAATATTTGTATGATCTTTTTAAATGCAATTTGTCTATTGATTGTTTATTGATCGCTATAAATATGAATGTGTATCGTCGACGGTTCGTATAATATAAATACAAGCTCTTAATTAGTTTAATAAATTTATGATATGGAATAGAGCAAACTTTCGAATAGGTACAAGTGAAGATAATGAGAGACGTTATTTTCCTTACAATTCACCTAAGATATCAAGATCAAATCTTTGTACAAAAATATGCGGAAATATTTCCTAAAACACTGTCTACGTTAGTTAATAAACTAACAACATTACAGTACAATACAACAGGTATCATGTTTGTGAGGACAGAATATATTAAAAGGTTTTCTTTAACTCTTACACAATTTTTTTTTCAACTATTCATACATACCTGCTGTCACATTTCACGAACTTTTCCTAACATATATTTTACTCAACTGAGCAAGCTTTACCAAGAATATGCTGCTAAATTGATTATACTACAAGCTACAGTGTACGATGAAATGTTTTTAAATATAATAAATAATCGTAAAATATCTTTCCATTCAATATTTAAATTATTATAATCTGTCAGTTTGGCTTTAAAAGGATTGAAGATATGTTATAGGCTCGTCAATATAGACTTAGGTACTGGATTCTCTCCTAATCGTTGTATTATTTAATAAAATGTGAAAAATTTATGCTTAAAAGAAAAATATTCTTTGCTATTTACATTCATAATTAAAAATAATTTGTTCAATGCATTAAAAAGTGTTAAGTGTATACATAGAAGTAATTTGTTTGTGTTAGTAATATATTATTGGGATAATATTTTTCCGAAGTACATCGCTGCAAAACATGTGACTGAAAAACTAATGAAGAGTTTTTATTCGAATCAAAAATGCTTCTAAAATCATCGCAATTTGCATTTATTAGTGATTCAGTAATTTAGTGTATTCTGTTTCATGACTTTTACATCGATATCTTAAAAATAAGTTTTTTTCTAAACAAATTTGTTATATATCACAGGCTTAAATTATATTCATTATAATTAAAGGACGTGCATCCTATACATACTTAATTTTAATAGATATAGTAGAATGAAATTAGGGGTAACTATTTACACAAACAGGGGAAAAATAATGAGGCATACCCTCCCACAACCCTCGGAGATTTCAAATTACCGCACGGCCGTAGCTCGCACGAAGCAATACGTATCTTATTCATTCATTACTACAAACGGGTATTATACACTGATCACTTTACACTAACAAACTGAAATTAAATACTTTCAATACTACTAATTATAAAACTTTAAGGATTAGAACAAATAAAAAAAAACAAAACTACCACAAATATTGTAGTAAATAATTAATGAATGTAAATGCATTATACTCGTACTTTACCGGTAATTATTAGTTTCCTAACAAATTCACTACCTTATCCATGATTGAAGCTTAAGAAACCGATCACTATAAATAATTATTCGATATCCAACGAAGCAACGCACAACACTCGCTATCTTCCATAATTTTTTTTTTAAAAAGGGTCCTTTAAAATTTTATCGTTAACTTCAAATCACCTTCTCATGATGTCGGAGTGGGTGCACCAGTTGGTTAAACTATTAAGTCACTCGTAAATGTATTTAAAATTTAAAGAGAGTCACTTAGTTCTATTCTTGAGCTGGGTTACGTCTAGCGAGTAATATGAAACACTTTCTGGAGCGGATATATGACTTCTCTCATGAAAATATATTGAAATATTTGAGGCCGGCGGATACGTAAGGTATAGGTATAGCTCCTGTGTAGTAACTAACCGACTGAAACATGAGATAGGCGATGTTCAGAAGCTATCACACTATTTCGTTTGGATGCGTGTTCTGATTCGAGTCATTTTGCCTGGCGCATTGCTGAAAATTAAAATGTTGAGTCAAAATTAATATCTTTCTTATATTTTCATCGTCGAAACATTGAATAAATATGATATAGTTACCTCTTGTTTACGTTCCCACGTTTTCATTGCGGTTTTGTATTTTTCGAATTCATGACACCAATTCGAATATATTTTTTGATATTCATTACTCTTTTCTGGTGGGGAGCATCTGAAATTTTGACAATTTTAATAGTAATTTTGTATTATTACCTTAATAATATAAAAGCCATTTTTTCCGAAGATTGTAATTTCAGATTAATAATATTTCTTACCTATGAGTGTCAACAGTTATATTGTAAGAGCAGAGAAGCGATCCTCCAAGCCAGCAGTCGTATCTACCGGCGTCGCCTTCGTTCACCGATATTATGAGTAAACCGTGTTCTGATGTCTCTATATATTTTTCTGGTTTGCTGAAATTGAAAAATGTATAAATCACCTTATTTTAAAAAGATAAATAATAACAGTTTTAAATACGAATAAAGAGAGATAGGGAGCAAGATAAATAAGTAAAAAGACTTCATAATTTCACTCTACATAATTTACTATATTTCGTTTAATTAATGGAAATAACCACTTTTTTATATTGGAATTGCATTTCAAAAATCATAAAATCGATTATTCAAAGTATAAGTGTAAAGTAATGAAAATTTTGCGAGTTTTTAAAATTATCACGTTACAGTAATACAACGTTAATAAACCAATTTGACCCTTTCAAATAGTGACGAGTGGGATAATAGTATAAAAGGAATACCGCAAACAAAGTCCTTAATTCCGCGATTCCCCTTGCATTTTAATTACACAAGAGGAAGTGCGATAACAGTAGGTAAGTCAGTAGATTTTGAAACGCTTTAATTAAGGCTGTTGCATGCGTGTTCGCCTCGAACGTTTCCCGAATTCCCTTTTAAACTCACATTAATTTCTATCCAGTGTTTCGTTTGCTGCCGGTAATAAAATGGTGGGTAGATTGTAAACGGTTTTGGGAGGAAATTAACGCTTTAAAAAGTTTCCTTCAAGTAGGTGAGGGCGAAACTTTGTCTAGGATCATTATAGGTGTGTGCTTTTATGACATATGTATGTGTAGAATTTATTAAGGCGTAATGTAAATTTTAAAGTACACACGAAAATATTTGTGTTTATATAGAATCGCTTTGGCAAAGCGCGTCAAGTATGCTTTTTATAAAAAAACAAACTGTTCTTTGCACTTGACAAACTGTTAAAATTAAATAGCATACAAAAGGACAAGTTTTCCAGCACCACTTATAACATAGCAGTCTGTATAATGGTACTTAAATCAACCATTTTATTTGAGCACTAGTTTTGTGCTGCCGAATTTGTTTGCGTGAAAATTGTGAATACAGCCTTCCAATTTTAATTATGCTTTGGAAATAACTCGAAGGTATTATACATTATAAAAATATATAAGTATGTTTTGATTTCTTACTTGAAAGTGATAGGATGTCTTCCTTTTTCTTTAGAATAATGATACCAAGTAATGGCGCGTGGTTGAAGAACTTCAGGCATCTTCACGAAACTGCCCAAATGTAAACTCTGACCCCAAGTCGCTGAAACGCTCTTGCGGGAGATCGAAGAATCACATATATCCGCTGTTTCATTGGCAACGTCTTGAATCAAGCTAAAAACGAATTTCGTTATTGTAACAAATATTTATATATTAAAATTTGTACGTCACAAAAATAAGCATTTAGAATCCTAATAATTTAGTTATTAAAGTGTTTTGTTGCAAAAAAAATCTTATTTTTTAGTTAGTTTATTAAGTTGATAAATAAATATATGGTGGAATTATGCATTTCTACTCATATACTTTATTATAATTTCGCATACTGTATTGCTTTAGAAAATGTTACAGAAAACATTACCTCATAACTTAGTACTTAATCTTCTATCGAATGCGCTCCTCTAAGCTCTAAGTAAGCAAGACTTGGTGCTCTAAGTAGCTCTTAGTTTATGTTTCTTTAGTGGGATAAGTTTTAACATGGAATGGAGGAGCTTAGAGAAATCTTTTAATTGAATAATATATCGTAAGAGATCTAAATATAAGTGATATTTATGTTCGCATATGCCCATAATATCACCTATATTATGGGCGTGGTCGTTGGTTATAATTTTATACAATACCAGATTGCGATTGTAGTTTTAAAATATAAGTTATTAAATCTTGTTACTATAGTAATTTAACTTTACCGATGAACGTCTACCGCTATCTATCTTTTGTAATATATTTCATAAAACACAGTCTTGCGTTGTTTGTTGCTCTAAGCAATTCTTTTAATGTTGTCTGCGATTTTCGCTCGCTCTATGATTGCTCCCACGAGGTATGTTTCTGTCTATTGCTCAGCCTCACGACTCGTAGGGATCAAAGTTGATGTTTAGTTGATATTTTTAGTTATTAATTGAAGTGTTTACCCCGGAATGTATTCGCGGCAGACGCCGGCGTCGCGGTCCCACCCGCAGTAGGGGTCGCGCGCGCACCGCACGCATGCGTCGTACCGGCGTGCGCACAACGCCAGCCGTAACTGCAGGACCCGACGGTCTGATGCGGCGTACAAAGATCCATGGACTCGGGACAGCGCCATTGCCTAAACCAACACATATATTTGTTTTAGTTCTCCCTCAGTCTAAGGCACAAAAGAGCAGCCTCGACGTTAATAAACATTGTCTATCTAATTACATTTAAGAATAGTAAACTTTGTAGACAATTAATCATCATCATTTATGTCATCGCAGGTCATCAGTACACCTGCCAGTTGCCAGGAAAATGTTTTATGCTAGTGGCAATACACACATTAACATTTCTGATATAAATATTATATGTCATAACTGACGTGTGTACCAATTAAACAAGTACACATCACTCACAATTGCACGAACTGTTATTAAATTACATAATATTATAAACAGGATGATTAAATAGAAAATCTTAAAACCACAAATATAAACTTTAAAGCAATAGGACAATAAGGAAAAAAAAATGTGGTGGAAAAAACACAATTAAAAAATTGCACACTTAAAAACTTTAAATGTGAAATTTTATAAAACTTATAAAAATGGAAATAGTCATATAAAATAGTTAACTGGTCCCGTTTGAGTTAATTTGTGGATACATGAAATTACTACAGAAAAGTGAAACATTTTAAATTCATTATAACTCTAAATATTGTCCCACTTGTGATATTCTTCATTTTACTAAATGTAAAAATGAATTAGTGTTTACAGAGATAAATAAACATAAATTAACTTATAAACTAATCTTTACCAATGAGTTAATACTTTACTTAGTATGTCTCAATAATAATTCATGTATTGTATTATTTTATACGGATTGGTCATTTAATGACGGACACCGTCCAATTTTCACTATCGCTGGTTGTCACTAGTCTCAGTGGCTTTGAAACGTGCACACTTAATTAGTTAAGTACTTTGTTAACAATTATGTTGTCTCAAGTTAACAAAACAAGAAAATATATTTATACATATAACCTTGATTAAAAAGACAGCGTACCTGAATTGGTTCCCCTGGAGTAACGTCAAAAATATCAAGAAGAGCTGACTGATTATCGCCGTTGCGATTCCATTGTACTATTTTGTGTACTTTTCCCTCATCTGTAACAATCGTGGACAAAAATATTGAAATGGAAAAATATTTAAATGTTTCTTCTTTTTTTTTACGTAATCTACTTAAAATTAACGATATAGGGATTTAAATATCTTTTCTTTCGCACTATATTCATATACTTAATTAACTGAGCGACCTAATTAATCTTACATGATTTTTGGCATCTCGTGTTTACGCAGTTTTTTCCAGCATAAAATAAAAAAAATCTGTATGTATGTATACTGGTTCGAGAATTATATCTTATAGTGACAAGATCGATGGCAATATACAGAAGAGAATGTGAAACTATAAACAGCCTTCTTATGCACTGCTGTTACTACTCTTTTAAGGAGCTGGTCAAGGTTATAATGTACATAGTAAAAATAAGTATATGTTAGTGAATATTGATTGTTGAAAAGTTTTTTTTTCATTAGAAGTTCAAGTTCAGTGAGGACCGAATTCAAGCCTTACAGCACGTCATTCACTCAAATAATGTATTTAAAGGTACATATAGGTATTTCCTTGATAAATGTGACACCAAAGCGCACCGTCTCACCGCAAGAAGAAATTAAAATGGTTCGTTACGTTCGGGGATCAATTAGTGAGGTCTGTGGGGCAGCTCTGTCCGTGTTTATTAAGCTTTAGCTCTTTACCATTTATACTTGTTTATGTGCTATTGTTACACATGTAATTTACTACATACAAGGTGGAATCTTTTTTTTATATTATAAGTACGTACCTACACATTTTTGCTTTCACATAATTATAATAAAAACGCAAATTCATGTGCGTTGAAAGTTATTAACATTATGTTTCAATTATTTTCTTTACCTCTTAAATATCACAAGTTTGCATAAATTCGTTCTACTTCCGTCAAATGGAAATGTCCCAATTAGTTAAAACGATGTAATAATTCAAGAAATCAAAACAGTGTTCATTTATAAATAGCTTGTCCAACAAGTGATAAATTGTGAGGGCACATCAAAGTGACAGCGTCAATTAATTTGAGTACTCATCGGCGGGAAGTCAAGGAACAAAGATTAAGATATTGATCGCTACAATTGCAAGTTTTTCACTTACATTAGTATAACTTTATGAATTATAATCAATGGGTGTATGTTCCTATGTGCACCAGTTTATGATATTGTGATTCGAAATTTCCTAATACAATTCCGGGACTATATAACAAGTTACAACTTACCAACGAGTTCATAAATATTATTGATTTACTGTTGGTAGGACTCTGTTGCTGGTTGGCTAGTAGACTCGGGTTATTAAGATTAGGACTAAGGTAAGCCATGCCTGTCGCAGAAGACGACAAAAAAGTGTTTTGAAGTCCGTGATGAACGACAAGTACGAGGTTGTTTAGTGCTTGTTGTACCAAAGAGAGGTTGCTAAGGAGGACTACAGCTCTCCCTCGGCCGTGCTTTAGGTGTAGTGCAGAGCATCGGTGCGTTCCGTAGGAGATCCCATGGTCTCCCGCAATGCACTGAACATGACCACCTAAGGGGTTTTAATGGGTAAAAATCCCACATAACCTTGTCTTCGCCCAGAAGCAGGGTAGATTTTTAGAAATTTCCCTCGATAACAAAAAAAAGTCTCTATTGCCGGAGACTGTTTAGATAGTTACTACCGCAGCTCCTATTTCTGTCATCAAACAGTAGTGTACAATTACTATGTTCCGGTTTGAAAGGCGTTGTAGTCAAAAAATTAGTACGGTATAGATACTTAACATTTTATGTCTCAATGCGACTGGCACAATGTGGTCCAGAGTGTATGTCATTTTAATTAGCGTCATGTTGTTATGAGCAGACGTATCACTTATCATCAGGTGAATGTCCCTCTCGTGTCGTCCTCGAAGAATAAAAATTAACATAACAAATATGCTCTACAATTTTAAAAACATAAATTAGAAGTAAAGGGTACCGATAAGATGTAGAATGCGAAAAGCTTTTTTGATGTTTAATTTAAGTTGAAAAACTTGAATAAACAAATGAATGAAAAAAATCCAATTTATTTCGTGGATTGCTTTGCAATCTAAACAGGTTCTCCAGCACTGAAATAAACTTTGCGAACTCATAAAGTAGTCGACCTGTGTTTTACAGAAACTTTCACCGAAAACGAAAATAAAAATGAGAAGAGAAACGATTTTCAACGGGATCTCCGTTAACAGAATCGTATTGGGCACGTAGCCCACACCATTTAGAGCGGGAAAGCCGCCATTGTACGTAAGGTCACAGTCCGACCCTCTGCAGTTTACTTACAAAGACCGATCCGCGATTAAATTAATATTCAGGACACGAATCTTAATAGCTAATTGGATTAGAGGCATGTAGCGAAATTACCTAACTGGGTTACGTACAATAATATAATCGTACGTGTGTTCGTGTGTCGTGTGTTGTGATCGCCTTCCGGCAGAGTGGCAGCAAAGCATACTGCCATTGTTATACCTTGACACCGTGAATCACTAACGACAACGCCTTGATAAGTAATACACTGGCTGTTAACATGCTTATTGCATTAAGTGTGAGATACATATATGAAGAGAAACTCAATTTTACTTTAAGCCATTATTAACATTGCTATTACATGAGCTATATTTTTAATTAAATAAATTTTAAATCATCATCATCAGTCGACAGATGTTGGCATGCCTCCCACTACGCGGTCCGAGAATCTGGTGAAGGTCGCGTTAAGAAGCTGAATGCGGGTAGCGCAGGACCGATCCATGTGCAGATCTTTGGGGGAGGCCTAAATTTTCAATAACCTGTATAAAAGGTTGTAAGGGTTTCCACACAACAACTCACGAAACCCAAGCCAATCTCATCTGCTTATGGTGTACCCTGATAATCAACAAACGAGGCTCTGGCTCCCACCAACCCGTATTGGGCCAGCGTTGTGGGAAATGGCCCAAACCCTCCCATATGAACCGCTATAAACGGCTAAACATCGCGGGGAGCCGCTCGATGCGGACTGCGCAGGACCGATCGATGCAGGGGGTCTTTGGGGGAGGCCAATGTCCAGCTGCGGACATCTGTCGGCTGATGACAATGATGATGATATAAATTATAAACCATCCAACCGTCGGAAGGTGAGAAATCAAAGCTGTGTTATTCACCACGCTGTCCAACTGCAGATTGGTAGTATACTTTAAAAATACGAAAATTCTAAAGCCACTGTTATTCCATATTCGGGCCTCTAAACAGTTTCTTTGAAATGACTTATCAATTTTTTTTGCTATATTATATAAAAAAAAACAATTGGCATAGTAACTTTGAAAACTTTTATAGGTTTTAATTACAAATAAAAATACATTGTATATAAAGTGGTTTAAGTAAGGTAGCATTCTCTACATTAAAGTTGAACATTGAGTTAAGATTCTACTAGAGACAAAATAAATGGATATACTTTGAAAATATAACAAAAAGAGAAATTTGTTATTAAATATATAAGCAAATATATAAAGTTTATGTACATATAAACAAACTACAATTTTTTTCAAGAGTTATTGGCTCTTTCTATTAGTTAATGGAATATAGTATAAGCCTAATTGTAACTTTGTACATAGTAATACGAGGGAGTTGTAGGTTGGAAGGGGTGTAAGACGGCATCAGTTTGACATCACGGCCTATTAGTTTTACTGAACGAGGCAAAGGTTCCGATTGACGCAAACAAGCGCAAGTAATCATGTTCGCTGAATATCGCATGAAGTAACATACTCCGCCCATTAGCTGGTTATATTTATAGAAGATCCGTATTGACGCTTTGACAGGGAATAATGATATTGTTTGCGTGAGATATCGATCTTCACGAAAGGGTTTATTAGAAACAGTACCGTCATAAATTGTAAACAATAATATCATTAAAAATTGTTTAGCCTTTCATAATTATTGACGAAAACACTACAAATATACTGTCCTAAAGAATGCATTATGTTGATGTTTAGGTAAATTCATAGCAGCGCTGCAACTGTTATAAGTATCTTCTCATATATTTATATATTTTACCGTAAGGTGGATACAAAAAAATAATTTTCTGTTAAAAATAATATTGAAATATTGCTTATCATTAATATCTTAACCGAGATATGTACTTGTAATATTTTCATTGGCAACAATTTTGCACGAAATATTATTTAAAACAACAACAAATATAATCAAACAAAACTTACGATTTTTTTTTCGTAATATTTATATGATAAATAATTTAAGGTGGGGTGCAAAGGGTCCCGAACAAGATCTAACGAGACTGAAGTAAAACTCACCTGCTCGTGGTGCAACCTAATAAACAAACGAGGCTCTGGCTCTCACTAATCCGTATTGGGCCAGCGTGGTGGGAAGTTACTCAGATTCCCTCATGTTAACCTCTACAAAATTAGAAATCTTTTGAGGAGGCCTGTGTCTAGCAGTGGACGTCTATCGGCTTATGTTGATGGTGATGAATTAATTGAATATATCACAATTTTGTTCAGAATAAATATAGCACTCCGTATATTCATCATTGATTTTAAAGATGATAGGAAATACTACATATTTTTTTGTTTATAACGCATCATTTAATTTAAAGGTTATGAGTATACATTATAAGAATTCATATAGGATGAATGAAGCATTGGTAAAATCCGTAGTGAATAGAATCGAAGCTTTATTGAAGCATTATTCTAGAATTCCCACTTGATACGATAATAGCGGGTACAAGGGAAAGCATTTAGGCTAAACATTCAACATATTTGTCTTCAACCAAAAGGGAAGGTGCACATGGTGCCAAGCACAAATCTGTTTACTGAGTCCCCGTAACATGATTTAAGCGTTAAGGTAACGTATAATGTTGTGTACATACAAATTACGAGTTGTCTCCATATAAACTATCGCCGGTATTAATAGTTTTAGTTCGATGGCGGCGTGAGTGACGATACGTAATGTACAAAGTAAAGCTTCGAGAGGTAAATGTTGTTAAACCTGTATTAAGTGAATTTAATAAATTTTTAATTATATACAAAAACATAGTGTATAGTGTAGTACCTTTAAGTTGTATTTATTCAGTGCTAGAAATAGGCCCCATTTAATGGCTACTACAACATGCGCTATGTTGTTTTGGTCTAATATTTAAGTGGAAATGTTTGTTTCATCAAAATTTATTAATAAATTACTTTCTATCTAAAGTTGCGAAAATAACAAATACACATTAATGTAACATATAAGGTATAACGCAAAGAATAAAAAAGTTCTGAAAACTATGTTATTATACTTTTTCATTTTCCAGGTTTTGGATCTATATCCATCATATTCATGTATATCAAAATTTAAATACTATATTTCATAAAACACATTTATATATATTTCTTGAAAGGTAAATTTAAATGATTATAATTTCAATATTTCATATTCACACTTGAAAACGTATATTTTTTTCAGTATTAGCAATTGTAAATGATGAAGCTGATATACGTGGAATGATATTGTTTTTAAATTATCTCACTGGCGCCGATCGTAAAAATCTTTTATTACTAAAACCGAAACATCCATTTAAGTCTTCAAATAAACTGAGTCGTAAAAACTTGGTAAACGTACTACACTCGCCTCTTTCACATTTTTCGTCAAAACTCCTAAGTAAACTAAGATTTACATGCGTAATCGAGTGTAAACTGAAGACTCTCGCGGGGTGTGCATGTGTTAAGTGCTCTGTGATGTAGACCAATATTTGGCCTTCACTGAAGGGCTCGAACATGTTTTTAGATCGACTCGACTATCATATATAAACAGATTTATAAATCTCTTTAAATATACATGATGTTCTTCACATTACAATATAATCTATATATGCTATAACATAAACTAATCTCTTAATGTTCTCACTGTTGAGAACTTGGGCCTTATTTCATAAGGAAAGGGGTTATTTATTAAACGCGCTGGCTAGAGGATATCACAAGTCCGAGAAAGTTGTTGCTCTTGTAACACGGTTTCCTCACGACGTTTATCTTAACCGGAAGCATAATACCCGTGCGGATCGAACACGTTCCTCTTTGAGACGTACAGCGTGTAAAACGGCCGCACACAGAGTTATCACGGCTTATTATTCGTATGTGTAATAAAGTCTAAACATATCGTCGTCGTGATGTTGAATATTCTTGAGAAATTCATACTGTATCGTTAATATAACAGAAACAAATATTTTTGTTAATTATATCAATCTGTATTAAGGTATAATGAAAAAATACTGGATGAATTTGTATTAAATTTGAAAGGATAACGCACACCAACTTTAGAGGTGATGCCAGACCAGGCGTTTGTCAGATTTTTTCATCTCCATATTAATAGATAGAGATGGTAAAGTTAGGCAAAAATTAAGAGTTTACTATTGAAAAGAAAAATAATAACCGGACCTCTTCAATATTAAGTATGCTTCAATATTAAGTTTTTAAACAAGAAAAGCTTTATGAGATATAAATAATTGAATTGATTATAAACAAATATTTAGTTGCATAAATAATTTATTTACATTAATAATTTATCATTAAATTGTATTTTGTCTCGTAAAGTTGAACCTTATTTACGTTATACGAGTATATCCCGTTAGTAAAATAAACAGACCGTTCTTATTGTTACTTAATTTACACAGTTAATCCTAACGTCGGGGCAAGCTAGATAATCATTAATTCTGCTCACGGTTAGACAAAATAATTAAACAATCCCACATTAGATTTGATCGGACGGGTCGGATCCCTGTGGAACATCCTGAACAGTTACGAATCACATAAGGAAATTCACTGTTGAAACGTCAAACGAGATATTCGTATATGGCAACAACAAAATGTTAAAATCACTTATTTCACAGTGATAAAATATTTTATTACAATTTATTTGTATTAAATATTAAATCTAATGAGTTTTAAGTTCATATAAATCGTTGTATTTTGTAAATAAAACTTTAAAATACCAGTTTTGTGTATGTTTTGTCTGTTATTTATACCTAATCGTTTTAAGCATATTTAAAGTAAAACATTATTCATAGATTTACTGTAAATAACAGATGGAGAATTTTATAGATTTAAGGTAATAAATAATTGAAATGTATGTAAAAACTAATTATACTTTTATGTCGTTTTCCACCGCGATCATGATAAGGAAACCAGTCTGAAAAGAAATACTCTCGCAGTCCAATAAAGACGTACGGAATCGACATGCCTAAGTGAAAACTTTTTGCGACCCCCGAACAATATAAGTTTTATTCCTCCAAGTGGTATAAATTCCCAAACACAAAGTAGCTCTAACGTCTTTATTGCTTTTCATAAAAAAAACTCTTCGTTTAACGTATAGATTGATCATTTGCCGGTCCTCTTTGAAGCTTTATATATTTTTATTCCATATTTTGCCAATGTGATATTAGAAAATAATTTGTTTTGTCATATTGGTGAAATATGTATATAAAATATAGTGTAGAAACAATACTTTATTATGATTTATTTTAGAAAGAAACAAAAGAAACTAAATGAAGTTTTTATGTTTGATTCATTACGTTACACCTTGATGTGACAAATAACAAATATAAACATCTTGACGTGTACGTAGAACGTATAAATATGTAAATAAAAGTATATTTATTAAACATATGTGAAGTAAATCGTTAATATGAATAGATAAGATTTTGGATACATAAATTATATTTTTGTTATGAATCCATTTTACACAAGTTTTAACAACATTTTGCATAGAGGAACGAAATATAGTAATAAATAAATATATAATATAAATAATACCTCATTAGCTTTATGTATGTTGTTAAGTCTTTTATTATATTATAATTATAACGAATTATTTTTGGTTATTTTTATACATATGAGGCTTATTTTCTTGTAAAGATGTATAATAAATTTTCGACATAATTCAAAATAAAACTGTGGAATATCGGTATCGAGTATTGCTGCAGCATAAGCAACAAAATCACATCTTGCTGGTTTCGAAATGAAATTTCTCGTTAAGCACCTAAATTAGGACAAATAAATTTTAAGATTGACAGTATGAACAAATTCGTTTGGGACTTTTATCACGGATCGCAATATGTATTTTATGAGTGCCGTAAATCGAAGAGCGCGGCTTTTTAACGTTTGCCTACGAGCACTCGTCCGAATTTTATGAGATTCGTCGTTAGAAATTTTATGCGACTATCATAGAGGCGGACTTGTGAACCGATATATACCAGGCACAGCTTTTTTATTAATAATCAATATGAATATAATTTCATTATTTATCGTAATTTCAACCTATTCATGTCCACAGCTGAGCGAAGACTTTATTTAAAACAGGCATTTGATTTACTCGCTAAACTGCTAATATTCTCTTTTCCTGGAATTCTTTACTCGGGGAGGAACAGATGTGGGGAAATTGAAAAAGAGTCCCTGTCATTGTTCGGTTATTTGTTTTAACTATAAAAATAAATTAGTTCTCCAGTATTACCTTTTTTAAGGTGATAAATAGTATTATTTACTGTTTTTTGTATAAAAATAAATAAATTTAACTTCAACTGAAACTGGGTATAAAGTTCTATTGAATTTTTACATTTATTCTCAACACGTTCCATAGGTGTATTTTAAAGGAGGAGGAATCCACTGTGGCCGACATTAGGGATGCCGCGACCGAGCTCGCCTCCCTAAAACTTTTTCGCCCGTGCACCTTTTGATATTCAATATACTGTGGCACCTAAGCAATCCTTTGATGAGATGTTTTATGCAAAAAACGTTGGCGCTGTTAGCGGGCGCGATAAGCGTTCAAAAGTGAACACATTAGTATTCCCCGATCCGCCCGGGAGCTGGGTCCCCGGAACCACTGCCGCACCCTACAGTTTCGGAGAGAAAAAAAAATCAATGTTTATTCTCTTTGAACGCGATTTGAATGATAATGATAGCAACAGCTAATTGCTTTGTTGAACAGACACAGCAATCAGTTGCAGACGAACATGATTTGTTGTTTTTATATGTAGGATTTTTTCGTTAGGAAATTATATTGAAATATATTTTGGTAAGGTTATTATTAATTTTAGTATATCAAAAAAAAATCAAAGTTGTTACATCAAGAGATGTATAGAGAAATTGAAACGTTAAACTTGAACTTAATTTCAATATTTGGTGAACCTTCCTCGCCGAGAACACGGGCTGACAAATATCGATAACTTAAATACAGCTATGCTATTTTGGCGGTGAATTTTCAAAATGACAATGGTAGTTAGTCGGGTAAGTTAAAAAAATCTATCACATTTCGAACTTCACCACTTAGTCAACAGTTAGCCGGCCTTTTGCAGTAGTCGCAGTTAATTTAAGAAACATGTTTTGTTCAATATGAAGGCATAAGCTTAGCTTAACTTTCGGTTCTCAGTTCCTCAGTTATTCCATATTACTGTATATGTATAACCAGTAAGGCCAATCTCTTAGAGTTACTGATTAGAACTTAAACGAATAGCAGCCGCTGTAAACTACGGCAGCTGAAGGCGGAGTAACTAAACCGCTTTCACATATCATTTTGTTAGACCGCATTTCATGTTTATGGGAAAACTTGTACTTCATGCACTTAAGCAAATGGGTTTCCGATACTTATAAGAGTGTTCGCAACGGAACGCTATGGTTTATGCAAGGTAAGTTATTTTAAGGAATATTATTCACTCTGCTCCACACGGGCGTTCGTGTTTTAGATTAGTTGCAAAATTGGTATAATGATATATTATGGGTTCCCTGAAAACATTAATCTAAAAATTCTATCAGATAACATAATTTTAAAATAACAAGAATATATTTATTGTGCCGCTTTTTAACAATATTAGTAAAATACTAAAGCACCGCATGGAGGTACTAGGTATAAAGATTTGTTTTTAATAATAGTTTTTGAAAAGTAATGGAGAAGTTGTAACTTTTACCCGTTTTAGGATATTTGGTGTAAAGTTTAAACAAATTGTTGTGATGGTCGTAAACAGAAAGTTATACAGTTTTATAGCCAGTATTGAATAATACAAAGTAATATAATGCTTATAAATGACCTAAAATGTTTCTTTGATTATTGATTAAGATAACTTAAAAAGAATTAATTACTCTGATGACATGATTTTGTAAAGAATCATTTGTTTTTGAAACGTACATTATATTCATCTGATGATATTAATATGATCTCCTTACCCTACTAATTTCACTAGCAATTTTCAAACCGGAACACAGTAATATTCACACACTAATGTTTGGCGGCAGAAATATGACTTGCGGTGACATCTACTTAGATATCCGAAACAGAGACCTGCCATCAGTAGTTATAATGAAAAGTGGAATCTCTGAATGAATACATTGCGAGTATGATGACATTTAATCAACCATAACTTAATTATAGCCGTCAAAGCGCACACACGGTATCGGTTTATGTGATTATATCACCGAATACGATACGGTATACGGCAAGTGGTCTATTACGCTGACTGTGAATTTTAAATCGTTTTTAATAGAAGCGTCGGGTATAAAGTACTTTCTGGCAAAGGTTTCGGTCTACAATTTAATTTTCTATATCTCTTACTTTCAGCTAAGCAAATGTGTATAAAGCAATAGATTTAATTAACTTTTTCTATGGGCGAACATGTAACGATATAATAAAACTAAAACTTAGTTATAACTATGAAATATTTCAAGTGAGTAAATAATATATATTACTTCAATCTTTTTGCAAATTTGTACAAGGTGAAAGGTAATAGGTATAAAAGATCTGGAGGGGCTAAAATATAGCTAGTATCCTATTTATCTATCTATGGAATATCCCATCCAAAAACAATGGTTCTGAAGTTATTAGTTTTTCAAATATTGTTTAAAAAGTTTCCGATTTTCTAGGAAAAAATTCGATGATTTTATTTCTTACTTATTTCTACACAAATTTTAATGTAATATGTATAGTTTAATAATTGTTTTTTGAAATTAAGTTAATAATTATCACTTAGAGGCTAAAACATTTAAATTAGGTACTTTGAAAGTCGTGACAGTAAAAAATTAAGCGTCATACGTACATTTTTATTTGATCTTAAAATATTTTTTTTTTTTTATAAAAAATACTTATTAAACATGTAAATGAGTAGCTGACTTCACTACCTATTCGCCAAGGTATAAGAAAGTACATAAAATTTCTAAAATTTTGATAAAAAAAAACCACTTGTAATAAAACCAAATACCATGAAATATCAAACTGTAGAGACTCATAAAAGTAAACGCCGCGCCGGCTCTTAATTTGACCCTTTTGTTTTTGTCGTATCACGTGAGAACTTATTGTAGTCGTTTTCGATATTGAGTTCAGAGTAAAGTAAGTAAATTTAAAGTAACAATTAATTTAAATTTAGTTCAAACTGACCGCTACGGTTTCTGATACAAGCACGATGCCTTTTCCTTAAGTCAGATCGAGAGACTCGCTCTGTGAGATGTTCTCTTATTTTGTCAGCAGCGACGATGATGAGTGACTTTAAATCTTCTTACGAGTTAATTGATGTTGTGCCCCATAAGTAATAATCGCAAGGTGTTAAATCAAGACACCTTACGGGCCACAGTGTTCGTCCGTCTCGGCCAATCCATCGCTGAGGAAGTGTCTAACCACTGTCTTACGACGAGGCAAAAATGGCGGGACAACGGTCAGGCTGGAACACCATTTCTTTTCTGGTTTCCAGTGACATACTTCAGATAATTAAAAAAATTATTTCGAAGAAAATCTTCGTACGTCTCCTCATCTAAATTGTTGGGTAAGAAAACTGGGCCTAAGTATTAATTATGCCCAGTTTTCTTCTACCCTGTGTGTAAAGCGCAAATATTATAAAAAATTATAATAGCTTTGTTAAGCAATAACAACTTTAAAAAACTGCGTAATATAATATAAATAAACCAAGTATTTTATTACTTAATTAAGTAATATGGGACAAAGTTTTTCATATTACTTTCTATCATGGAAGATAACGCACACGCAAGAAAGCGTAATAATACTTTTGTAGTAATTTATTTATTACATCTAAAGAGAATTTCCCCACCAGGCCCCGTTTTATAAAACAGACGAGCAGTAATTAAGTTTCAAGTCTCTTGTTAACACGGGAACTGTATTTGAGAGATACGTTAACATTAATATTGTGTTTGTTTGTTAACAAAGGCGCCCTTGATACTAAAGAGTCTCGGTGTTGACGTCTAACTCGCGGAATTTAATTAACTTCGTTAACTTCTAAATACTCTTAACGTCTTTCATACCTCGGTTCCCTTCCATTGACAAACGGAGCGGGCGGGTGTGTATACGAGCGCTGTCAAACTTTTATCAACCAGGCTGAAGCGTTCAAAAGTTCTCTGGCAACAGTGATTTGGGCGTGATAAAACAAATGGAATGAAGCAAGACGGGGGCCCGCATTGCGGGCACATCATACGCTCATTTCTCATTGTCCGCCAGCACCTCGAGCGTCACTGCAACTTTCTGTTGGGATTCGGTGCAGTTTAATGCATATTATAACGCAATAAGCACCCGGACTAGATTATGCGCTGCAGCAATATCGCGACCGATGCCACACAACGAGCAAACAATTTTTTGAATGTGTAAACTGCATCTTTTTCAAGAGACATTTCGGGTTCTTTGTAATTTAGATTTTTTTGTGTAACTAATTATATACTCCAATATAAATAATTGCGATATGACAAAGCCACAGATTTTTAGGTTATTATTCTTCATCTCTACTGAGTAAACGAGACAGTTTTATAGTACGAAAGTCAAGCCGAAAAATTGCATTTAAACATTTTATTGAATTTATTATAATTTACAAAGCTAAAGGAAAAAGATACGTTGAACCTTGAAAGAAATTCTGACTGCGTAATACGTACGATATAGCTCTAATTAGATGTGTATTCGCAAATCTGACTACTAAATCCAGTAATGGCGAGGTACTTTGAGAAGCAGAAGAAACGTTTTATTGTCTAGAGAAGTTTAGTAATGAAATGTACCTACAATGTGATAATGCTCGAGCAAAGGCATTACCGCGCTATTGAAAACAGAGTCAAAGTTACATTATGCAGATTAACTTAGAGTAATTATCACGGTACGTGGCTAAAGCACATGAGGGAACGTCAAAGGTAACGCTTAAACAATTTAATATTCCGCACGAGCATTTCAAACGCCAACTCGAACGTAGCTCGCCTTTCGTAAAAGTTGTTCAGTAAACGAACTCCCCCTTCGTTAGATATCTACGTGAGTTTAATCCGTTCCGTAGTCCCGCGGTAGGGTACGGCTTGAGAGCGATTTCCGAGGGAAATTGGTGAAAATTGCAACAACATGGGCGAAAATTACCACTCGGTGGCGTTGTTTAGACCGGTACGGCGTACCGAATTTATGCGGCTATGGAAATACGGGTGAGGTATCTGCGGCCGCTGCCGACCAAGCCGGACTTGCGCTGCGAGCGAGGGCTGCGGTTGCGTGGCGCGTTGCTTGCCACTAAAATTATTTTTACGACGTATACGTATGTAATTATGTATTTTCGATGTAGTTAATGCTCTTGCCAAACTTTGAAGTAAAATCAATAGTTTCTATAGAAGCGATTGTTATGCGGTTAGTCTGGAAAGTAGTTATAGCAATTATCATTGGATGTGAAATTATATAAACTCATACTGTTAGCAAAGGCATAAGAGTTAGCTGTGTTAGCAAAGAATAAGAATTGAATAGATTCTGTGGCCTTTATGTATTTCTTACATTTGTATGAAAGTATAAATCTCTTTCCTTTTCACGACGTGACAAAAGGAAATTAAATATATTGGATATTAATAAGAAATTAAGTAATTTCAAATGCTTTTAAAATACAATTTGCACACAAATAAAATACATTTACTAAAGGATTTGATGGAAAAATCACGAACAATTTTGCCCCATTAAAACTCGAAAATAGAATTCGTCTGCTAGAAATATAGTGTGCGGCTTAAAAGCTTGAGTGCAAGCTTTTAAAAGTTAATAAATTGTGAGTTGACAAAAAGCGTTAAAAATTTAAGTGTTTTATACGCTATTTGGATGGGGACAATGAACGGGTGTAATAGGTTTCTCGTGTTTTAAACTCTAAATCCGATGTTTCTCAGTCGAATGTACGTAATCTCCTAACCCCCGGCGGATGATGCGCCGTTGGCATCCAACGACCAGCGGACACGTCCACCCGTCAGCGACGAGACGAGTTATGGCCATTGTGCCACTTTCACTCGCCAGTTTTTAATCTCATAGTGCGTCAGCAATTCATCGCTTTTATAAAATTTCTCAGCGTTCCCAGAAGAAGTATTTTTTTTTTGTCACTTCTAATTCCGTAGCTCGCTTATCGGACATAAATGGGTAACTCGTGCCGTACAAACGAAACTTTCTCGTGTTCCGTGGGACATTTCTGACTTTGTTTACGAATAGTTCACATATGGGGAAGTTAAATTTAGTTCGCTACAAAATTTTAATCTCACGCCACGATACAATTTTAAACTAATGGTTGCATCAAATAAGATCTCAATCTGTATCCATTACAGTTTCGATCATTTATATATAATATTCTTGAAAAATAATTCTAAATATATCAATGGACTTATTACAAAGTTTAATAAGGTACAATTTTGTTAAAGCTATTACTTATTAAGGTGTATTAATTAGTTTGTATCTATTCCATAGTACGTACTTAACCGGAATGTAAAAATACATTAAATCATACCTGCGATATGCACAAGATTAATGCACAGTAACAGCGGGTGTTAAAGATGATGTAATGTGTGCATAAATAGTGATAAATAGAGGCAGGCTACGAGCTCATCGCATACATTACCGTCAGCTCTCACGACACCCGTGGGATTATGGTAAAAGGATGTTCTATGGAGGTTGAGACATAGTAGTAAATACTACAATTTATATGTACTCATGTCCACTAAATATTGATTTATATTTACATATAAATGTGTTAATATAACCTTACCTTACCTATAACCGGCTTACAGTTGCCATATTTTTCCAACGACTTCATAACAAATGAATATTTTTTTTTAACATATTAGCTTCTTTAAATTTTTTTGTTTATATGTGGTACATACAATAGATATGTATAATAGATATTAAATCGGATGTAAAAGAAATCATACACATCGTACGGATATTAAATAAAGTAAATTAACATTCGAGAAAAAAATTATGTTTAAAATTGTATTCGAAATACATGTTTTAACAATTTTTATACTTACTTGTTCCTGCGTAATACACCGTGTATTCCAATTGGTGCCCTAGCATATCAACTCTTACTCGATCCACAACGAGCCTCGTGAAGAACAAGTCCCTCTTGTAATATATAGGTTTCTCATTTTCATGTGATACGGCACTGTCCATCAATGGATGCGATCTAAAACAAAATAAAACAAGATTGCTTTAATAAAGGATATTATTGCATAGTGTCCTGATATAAATATCTTTTAATTAGTTCTTTAATGAAAAAGGAAAGATCAAACATTAAAACTGCAATTATTCTGTTATATTAAAGTTAAGTAAAATGTACAAAATAGTTATAAATGTTATGCACAAATGAAGCTTATATTACATCCGCTCGTCGTAGAATGATATTGTTGAGATCCAGTAACAGAACAGTATACCTTATGTTTGTTACGAAATGTCTAAAATCACATAGCTTTGTTACTTAGTTATATACACTTCGATCTCAAACCTTAAATTGATGCAAATAAGGTTTTCCTAGCCCGTTTAATTAATATTCAGATGTATATAAAAGTGTAACTATATTCAGCAGACTTTTTCCGGTGAAGTGTTAAAATCTCAACGTTTCCATATGAGGATCGTGGAAAAGCGGGGAGGAAAAAAAATAATTGAACACTCTAGGGGTGAGAGCGTTGGATAATTAACAGGACGTGTCGCCAGATAAAAGTGCCTGTGGATTTCAATGAGAGTGGCGTCCTGGAATCGCTGGAGACCGCATAGCGACCGAGTCATGTTTAAACGACGATTGTCGGCCTGTTCGGCCCGGGGAGGGGGGTGACAATGTCTGATGACGAACGAGTGATCTTCATGCTTTTTTTTAATATCACTTAACTAATTAAATTCGCATATGTACGTAATTTTGACTCCACATGGATTTTTTTTTGATTTCATCATTCAATCAATAAAAAGTGACGGAAGTTATTACGTAGATGTAGTTTTTGATGATAAAGAGCACTAGCAAAAAGAAGCTTATTCACTCTTTCGTTTAAACTAACGATTAAAATATTTTGAAGCAATACAAATTATTATAATAATTATAAAGTTCAATTTTAAAGTTTAAACATAAATTTAGTTTTATTAATCGTGTATAGTAAGTAATAACAATACATAAAATAGAAAGTAACATACATACCTAATAAAGTTAAGTACTGTGTCGGGCAGTGAAGATGTATCATTTACACAAGTTCCTGGCCTCGGTTCGGGTACTCTGCTGCTAATTACAGGCAACCACGCTGAGCTGGAAGTCGCCTGTTCCTTAAATTTGCCTTCAAAAGCTTTCTGGATGTCGTTAATGGTGAAGGTACAAATTGCTGACCCCATGAGACCGGTTGATGCAGTTGTAAATACTCCGTAAAAGCGACTGTCGTCGCCGGGAACTTTGTAGATACTTTCTGTTGAATAAAAAAAATTTCAGAAAATTTGTAAATATGAACGTTGTTAAATTTTTTTTTGTGGTACTTAAAGCACAAATGCCTAAATAAATTTTCGTAAGTAATGAATTTGATAGTCTTTTCAATAAATTAACAAATACATATTTGAATAGGCAATATTTTTTTATACATGCAAAAAAGTCTCGTTCCTCTAGTAATTTCTCTAACCATACCGTAGAATGTTATTAATTTTGGTTAAATAAAATTTATTTTCTTATAAGTTTATTCATGCAATAATATATTATACATTTATATATATATCATATATACATTCCCATTTAATTATTATCTACTAGGTACGAAGATCTCTTAAAACGCACAAGTAAATTCTTAATTATTTTATCTAACGAATGAAGTATAAAGATTGATAATAAATGTACCTTTTATTATTTACGAAGATTTTATCTTTTTCTTTGCTCATACGTTTTTTTTTAGATTAGGTATTATTTCAACGTTGTCTTGCGTGTGTGTAAAAGATAATATCCTGTGAACTACTATTCACGCGAAGAGAAAATACTGTACACATGCGGGGCAGTTATAATAAAATAACTGCCCGGAAATTTTAAAACTGGACTATCCATTATTTTAACAATTCTAGCGAGGTAACAAGTTAAATACAATTTGCATATTAAACGGTTCAAAAACTGAGCCGGAAAATTATCAAGTACCGTCACGAAGTCTAATTTGTTCTTGGTTGTCCAAAGTTATGAGAGTTGACTATCAAATTGTTGTAATTGTGCGACGTAAACTTTATATCTCGATGTCACCAAAAGTTGCCGTCACAATTAAACTAGTTTCCTCAATTATAAATGTCAATCTATGTAACTACCGAGCATATAACTTCGCCATATAAGTTTTGATATACAATCGAGAGGATACATTGAATGAAATGAAAGCAGAACTTTATTGAATTGATAAAAGTTTAGAAAAATATCAAATGGGTCAAATATATAAATTTTCTTTATTACAAACTTGAGTTAAATATTATTGTATGTATTTATAGATTTTCTTTTACTCCTGATGATTTGTTGTGATAATTGAAGTGTTCATGAAGTAAAAGAGTTGATAATGTATGATGAACATATTATTTATGACACGACTACGTTAATTATAGACAACTATGCAGGCCACGCGCACATTCCCATACCGAATAGCCGGGTATACCTATTACATGCTCATGAGTAATGCAGGGAATGCAGCGAGGGTCGCGTGAAAAACCGTAGCTCGCCTTCAGCCACGCACGTTAATATTCAACAAAAGCAGCCGGATTCGGCATCCTAAGAGCAAAAGATATTTACTGGACTTTTCTCGCCGAAATCTCACTACCGTCTATTGAATTGGGAACTGTTCGCATTAGATTGACTGTCGATGTTCGGATTCAGAGTAAACATTAAGCTAAAAGAGGGTCGCTTAAAAGGTATAAAGGAAGGTGTGTGTTATGCAATGAATCTAAATGTAATTTAGTATTTGTATAATAAATACAAATTTAAAATAATTTTATTTTAATATATATTAACGTGAGTTAATTATCATAAATACTCGTGGGATTGTTTGTACGTTACTATTATGTCTATATAACTCAAGGCAACAACATATATACTTCAAAGCAAACAAGCGCAATATGTTGCTATGAAAATATCCTTAAACACGCTAAGAGACTAATCAATACACTTTCTACTCATCTCAATGCTTTGTTGTCATAACAATATATAGCAACGATTATTGATTTTCTCATCAATAGTTGGAATCATCGTCACAACATTGTTTACTGTTGGACATAGGTCGGCATCACCTAACTTAGGAACCATTAAAAATTTTAAATAATTGAAACACTTACGAATCTCGTTGAAGTAGAAAGGAAATTCGCCGGGTATGCTACAGTTGAGTCTTGCTTTCAGGTACGTTGCCCAGTTCTGATTGAGTATGTTCTTGCCGCCTGTATCCCGTTTGCAGACCCTAGCAACTCTTGAATATACCGCTTTACCACAGTTTATGTACTCTACAGCGGTTTCCCGGAAGAAGAATAGTACGTACTCGCCGACGTCGAATGATCCCACAAAGTTCGGTTCTGATAAAAAAAAATTGTAAAGAATTAATTCCGTTGGGTACCTTATTGGAACATTAATTTAATACACAAATAATAAATATTTGGGTACCATGTAATTTGTTGCAAGAACATTTTTAAAGTAAGGTTATACAGGACTATATATTATATTGAAAATAAAATAAAATTTTCTTGCCTTAATATAACTTGATTATTTTAATTAAATAAAGTGCTCTCATGAAAGGAAGCAAGAAATCTAAAATGTTTTCTTTAAAAGCTTTATGTATTTTTAAAACTATTAAGACGACTGAATATCTACATTACTGCAGTTACTGCAGGTTATGGACTCTAGCAGATAGATTTGCCGTAGCTACAAAACAAACACATACTTTTTAATACGTTGGTGTTCTGTAAAATAGTCCAAACATTAATTATACTTAAAATGTAGAGTCTCTTACTGTATATAAATGTGAATGGTTTCATTGCAATGGAAACTATGACGCCAGCGCTCCCACGTTAAAAGCACAATATCAAATTGCTGTGCACCCTGTGATGTGCAATAAATATTAGATGAAGCCGTGTACGTCACTCTATACCGGGTATTCATAGCTCGCATTAATGCGTACTTATTTGTTGGTCGCATAATGAACTAGGCACGCGACGAGGATTATCTGCGCATGGTCACCAGCAATATCTTTATCCCTGACGTCCTTAATAAAACCGTGCGTATGTCTCAGTCAGTTTCAATTTTAATAAAGCTTGAGCCTTTAAAAAATTGTTGGGTTATTAATTATTTAGCTTCATCATAATTAATAGGCTCGATAAATGGGCGTTTTTTTGTTGATAAATACTGCACGCCCGGAAGTTTATTGGCTGGGCTTATTTTGAAAAGTATGACAAGCGTGTACGGTACACGAAGGGAGATGAAGTTGAAATTTAATAAATTAAATTGGGTAATCTCATTGCTTTAATACTCCTATTATGAGAGGAGCTAATTCGGAGAAAGAGGCATCAGTGATAAAAACGAAACAGCATGGACCTTAAAATTTTTGATTGAGTTTTAAGAATTGAAGTTTCACTATCATATAGTTTAAAGTAACCTAATCTTTTGATATATAATAAATGTGTCGACAGCAAATTTTTATAGATGTTTTATACTTTTCAGTTTCTCATGATTTGATTAAAAAAAAATTATTACATCAGCAATAATTTATCGCTGAGCAAAATGTCATAGCAAAGTATAACTCGGACAATATAAAAGAGGATTAAATAGTAATTTTAATTAAACCGGCGTAATAAATATATTAATATTAAACAGAATCATGACAATAAAGGTGCAGACGTAATGGACAAAGTGACATTAAAGATAATTAAGCGAATATGTGACAGTTTTAGCCGCCGTGTAATTGCGGCGTACGGAAATTAACGGGCAAAGATTCGGGGCCATATTACAGCTCGTTAGAATGAGCGCAGTTTAATTTCGATTGTTTAGTCGCAAACAGGCGGATTCGAGTCTAAATCGTGTCAGTGCCGATAATTGTAACAATGGTCCTAATGATTATCGGAGCACGCGCCTGGGGCGGTCGTTGATTGCTGATTAGTGACGTTCAAATTTTCAATGATTCCACTGATTTGTGAATTCATCGACCATCCCCTTTCTGAACAATTAGTGAGCGATTCAGCCTTGGCTGCTTTAATAAGTTTCTTTTTAAAATATAATTTGTTATGTAGTTAGTATAAACTTTAGTCTAATATCTCTAATATTTATTACTCTGTTATCATGGTTCACTATAATTTAATTAATTAGATAAAAATTTTATCATTAAACTAGAGTTAGCTTATCTTTATTAAAATCAATGAGTACTAAAAGATAATTAACCTAATCATAGCTTAAACATAAGTAGTACTGGTAAAAATAATCGGAGGCGGCTTACTGTAATAAATCATACTTACTATCTAGCCACTTGGAGTCATATTTCAAGGTCCTCTTGTAAGAGAATTCTCGTCGACCAGTTGTCAAATTGTGGAGATCAGTTCTGAAGATGACAGTGTCAGCTTTGGTAAATTCGGCGTTAGTGCCAGAGTATAAAGCCGGTAGACCGCCAGGGTTGCCGCGCTCGACCCACAGGGCCGTGGAGTTGTCCGCCGGGTCGTAGGGGCACTTAGCGATCCCCATGCCGATGCCCGGCACGTACTCGTGACGGGGCAGGTGCGTCAGGTTCGACTGTAACAAAACATTAACGTTTATTTTTATTCCTTCCCATTCGATACATTCCACCTTCGCTGTTAACTATAAACGCTTCTTTTAACGACCGCCCAGGTATCCATTTGCATGGAATTGAATCAGGCTATCCACCCTCCGCAAGCATGAGATCGGCCGTTAAAAGTTAAATATTAAAAATTTTACGCCCGAACACTTCAATTTTATGCGCTATTAATCAAAACACATCTAAAAAAAACATCGCCTAACGAGTGGATTTATGCGCCTCAGTTTCAGCGCAACTGGCCACCCCGACCCCGTCCGTACTCGACAACACATCTGCTATTAATTTTTTTTTTAAATATGTCCGTTACACGTTCCGCGCGATTTATAGATCGAGACTTATTACTTTCGAGGCTTTCGAGTATTTTCGCCACGGCATCGGCGCCCGCAGTACAGAGAGGTGGTCTATTAGTATAATGCGATGGGTGGCGGTAAGGTTTTCGAAATTATCATAAAATTACTAAATGTAGCATGAACGTGGGGTGGGCAGCGCGCCCGCCGTCGTGGATTGAGACTTTATGTAAATTTTAACGACGCTGCGACCATCGGGGCCACCTGTGACCCGCCTCACGCTCCGCTCGGCGCCCCGCTCCCGCCGCCGGCCCGTCCTTGCCCGCGGCACCTGTCGAAAACCTATGTCGTTTTTATTTCAATAAGCCGAGGATTAAATTAGGCATGAGGACGTGCCCGCGCCCACCGCCCCAGGGTACGTGTAAGGAGAGCTTTCTTCGTTCTTTGCTTATTCGCCTTACGTTTAGGGTGTCAAGTTAGAATTTTAAAGGTATAGAAGTTTTAAGCAGTTTGCGGAAAATAAGTGTTGATTGAATCGTGCACTCACATTCTGAACCTAATTTCAGTAAAATTTCACCTCGAATATGTGTACATTTTACCATTTAATACGGAACGTAAATAGAGAATAAACCGAACAACAAAAACTATAAAGGCACAGTGTATTCAAAACGTTATTCCACACCGCAACACATAACAGAAAATGGTGCAGCGCGCTGAAAGTATTGTTAAATACTTTACACTAACTTTACAGGGAGTTTTGTAAACCGCAGTTTATTCCCATTTCCGGACGTACATTATTTCCTCTCAGCATCGGCCCGGGCTTCCTAAGTCCAGGATAAACAAGCAAATGGATCGGACGGAAGAGCTCCCGGCCTTTCCCTCCTAGAATAAGAAAGTTTGCTCGACGGACCCTTCATTAGGCACTTGCTATTGTTTGTTTACGAAATTAGCATCAGCAAAGCTTTTCAGAGTCGGACTGAATCGACCAGTGACGGACTAATGATGGCCTATTGAGTGAAAGTCGGGTCGGGATTTAAGTCTTTGTTCGTTACCAATTTGAATATTTTTTGCATCGTTATACTTTATCATGTTTTTATTATTGTGTAAAAGTTTTGAAATTGCGAATAATACTTTAATTGTAATTCTCATGAAAACCCTTTTAACGCTGTGTACTACGAGGCAAAGCTGTAAAGAATTTTCGTTGTTGCCTTCTGAAAAGCAGACATACGAAAACTGAAGCGAACATCCGAAAACTGTGGCTGCAAATTTGCATTAAAAAATTTGAAATGCACAGGTAAACGGGAGTTTTTAAAGTCCCACGGCGGTTACATAAAATAAAACTGTGTCGAAGCGATAGTTGGCACCCGAAGATACGAGTATGACACACAGCAATGGCTTCCCAATACATTGTGAATATATTTTCGAGTGGAGCGAAACTTCTGAGACATTTGCTATAATGTAGTACGTCTGGAAATTCTATTTTAACGGAAGATTGTGACGGAGTATGAAACAATAAGTGCCGGTATGAATGTTATGCAGATATAAATACATATGAAAGAAAAATAAATACATGAATAGCCCTTTCACTATTTTCTTTACTGGACTCGGAGTGTTCTCTCTCAAGGAGTGAATGAATGCCTTTTAATCTACCATATTGGCTTAGTGCAGGTTTTGGATATAATATATCCACGAAAGCTGTTTTTGTCGGACATGTGATTGTGATTTCCTCACAATTTTTTTCTTGACCGGAAGCTCTAGCTAAGTTACGATAGAACCGCGCCTTTTCGAGATACATATCACATACGATCGCTTTATAGTGACCTATTTCTACTTGAAGAAAAATGAAAACAAAAATACATTTATGATAAATATTTAGATACTTAAATAGCAATTGATATAATAAATATGTATTAATGGAACTAGAAAATAAATGTAAGAGTAATAGTTTGAGAAATTGTTAAACTAAACGCTAATTTTAAATTATATTCTTTAACTGGTGTTATTGCTTTCAGAAGGATTTGCTATCACACATGTTGGAAATGTGATTGCTAAAGGGTAATTACATTAAAGTTATATATATTATTACAGCATCTCTCTTCGAGTATCGAGAGGGAGTAAGTTTTGAAAGCACAAAGGATTTTCGAATTTCTAAGCTTGCGCCCGAGGCGGTTCTAACAATGTTGTCACTACTAGCTAATGATTACAATATCATTTGTAGTACTACACACGTAGTATGAAATTTACTTCGTGTGTAGCAAAATGCAAAAACTGACAAGTATGTACTTCGAGAAACGGGCAGCGAGTTTTTCAGTGACCTTTACCTATAATACATAGCGCCTTAATCCGTTTGCCATTCGTGGCGAGTGAAAAAAAAAACTTTCTTTAAATATATTGTCGATGAAAAGATGAATATTTATGATGATAAGAATGAATGGGTCCCGCATAACAATTCATGGGACCCAAGCCAACCTCACCTGCTAGTGGTGCACCCTGCTAATCAACAAACGTCTGTAGCTTCCTTTAGCCCGCATTGGGCCAGCGTGGTGACCAATAGCCCAAATCCCCTTATATGTACCACTTCAAACGGCGGCTCCTATTGCCCGGCAGTACTAGAAGCTATGTTGATTGCAGCGCAGGACTGATCGATGTGGAGATTTGTGGGGGAGGTCTGTCCAGCTGAGGACGTCTATCGGCTAATGACGATAAAGATTACATAAGTTATATTTTTTGTCATATTACTGATATAAAACATATAATTTAAATTATTAGGGTTAAAATTTTTTATTCTAGAAATAAAATAATTGGCGTGGTCAGATATAAATGTATGTTGAATTGAGGAATTCCGTCTTTGGTTGCGGAAGCGGAATTTAAAACTAAATCAAAATTGCTAAAGATATTGGTATCGTTATCAATTTCGCAGCCATTGCATATTTGCATGCTTAAACAGAAATAAGCAATGTTGCGAAATTATTCAGGGCGACAAACAACAGGGGGAACTTAAAGATTTGTGGGGATTGGGTCTGGCGAAACAGTAAAATTATTAGAATGATAAATACAATGAAATATTACGCCTTTTGGCATAAGAAATTTTAAATAGAATGTCCTTTCATAAATGACATAAATCGTGTAGTCTGGGTGAGAGGATTTTGTTAAAATCAGTAGACAGGGCTAAGAAACCATTTTTGTCGCATAAAAAAAAACTATGCATATAAGAGACTGGAGTATGCTGGATAAAATTTTTTCTATCTTCAGCTTCTGTCTGTGGGATATAAAATATTATACATGTTTTGGAAGCCGTGATATTTACGTTTGTAAGGTCGTACACGCTGTACGTCTAGAAAAGGCGTGGGTTTGACCACCAGCACTTGTCTAACAAGGTGAATCATCATCATCAGCCGATAGATGTTTGGCTTCCTTAAGAATATCTATTCAAATAGGCCCCTCTTTGACCGCTTTTACTCTTTCTATATGAGACAAAACCCCATGTGTCAGTAGTGGGAACATTAAGAGTGCTGTTTATTTATTTATGTGTTTCCTAACAGTGTAATTTTGGTTGCTTACTAGTGTAATTTCCATGCAAAACGAATGTTAGTTAAAACAAAGCGTAAACAATATTGGCTCCTAATTCTGAATGGGGTAGATAAAGCACCTGTGCACTAACAGCGGCGCAGCGTGAAATATGAGCGCGTTTTAGGTACCCATAAACACTGCGATCTGCTCCTACTGGTGTCTACCTATATAAATAAGTTCCTGTGTTAATATTTATATTAAACCTTTCATAAAGTTATTGAATACAATATAAACACTATCTTGTAAAGTACTTACTAGTTGTAAATTATCTAACTATCTTGTAAAGTACTTACTAGTTGTAAGAGGCTGGATAAAAACAGAATATAAAACACAGTACTTTTGTTTTTTGCTGTGATCAACTGAATTGTAATAAAGACAGCAAAGTATAAAAAGTGCAATTGGTTACTAAACATTATAGTCTTTTAAATAATCTTCTGAGTATCAATATGCTTCTTTGCATAAATACTGTTTAATAAGATCGCCATAAAATGTATATCAACGTTAGGTACTGTACTTTTGTTTGTAGTATACGATATAGATAAAAAATAAAGTTTAAAAAAAAACTTCATGGTCTCAGTATAATATATTATCTGTATAGTTTTATTTGCAGTAAAGTACGTAAGTTCGTAAATACGTCAGTTTTCTCATTTCTATTTAATATGATTTAAATCCTTCGTTAACCTTAAGACTATTTTGAATTCCTTTAAGTAAACGTAAGACGTTCACTGTGCCGTTTTTATATTAAAATATTTAAAAAATATTTTAAAATAAAACGAGCTTTTTATTAAAAATAAAACGAGAAAGGGTGAAAAAAAAAATTATATGAGTAAATTACAAGTGCTTAATTCTCAGTGGGTAAGATATAGTTTCTATTAAGTTTAACGAGGGGCATAAAGTCCCACACAAAAAATGGTTATACAGCATCGGCTTGGTGGTTGAATGCGGCACTGCATGGCTTATAAAGTGATTTTGCAGAGTGCACTCAACTGCGGTGCTGCAGTCGAGTTTTCACCATAATTACGATAATGACGCGAACATTCTTGTAAGACACCCTGCAAACTGCAGCCCACAGAGTCGCTCTTAGGCCGTATGAGTAACATACATGCAAATTAAAACGTTTACTTCAATTAAGTGTATTTCAGGTCCGTTGGCGACTCAGTAATAATTAAAAAAAATCATATTAGTGGTACTTATTTAATTATGTGCGTCACTTTATTTAATCCGAAGCGCGACGTTATTACATATATTCTGCTTAATAATGCTCAAACGTATATGTGATTTCAGACCAATAATCTTAAAAATTTGCATGTATATATAATATTTTATCGGCAAGGGTTTTTTATTAATATTATTGTAATTATGACAGTCTATATTAAAAACATTACGCACATAAACCTGCAAAGTACAGTATCTACATGTGTGTTGCATTTATTTTGTCGTAACTTTCTACCGGATGGCGCTTTAGCATATTAGTTTCTGTCCTGTTCAACCAATATATGAACAAGTATGTACATACAAAACAAACATATTGACAACACAATGGCAGGATAACGTCAGCAATATTCAACTAGCACAGGAGTATAAAGGATTTAGTGATCGAATGTAGTCCGATGATAACTAAAGATATGAAGTGAAGGTACGGTGTAGTCTAGGTACTTAACAGAATAATCAGAATCTTGCAAGTACAGTTAACAACACAAAAAATTTACAAAGAAGTAACGAGATCTAAGATTATAAACCTAGATATAAACTAAACAAAAACGTCATAACATTTATTAAATAAAAATTGAGGCGACGGACTAATAGAGAATAATTTAGATGATAAGTTCAACTTTAGTAATAGCAAAAATCTATGCAATATAGTTATGAAATAAATAAAAAACACTTGCTATAAGCAAATGTATAACATTAACTTACTCCAAACTGAAATTAATGTTTCCATAATATATTACGTTAGATTCCAATATTTTGATGGTAACAAATATTTATATTAATTAATAAAGATCAAAACGCAGACGGCGCGACATATTTTATTGTTTCAGCTCATTTGATTCCTGTGACGAGGAACAGATTCAACGTTTTCAATTTAAATGGGAACAATCAATAAGCGGGGCTTATCGCGTTTTATTCGAACAAGATAAATGTTGTGTGTTTTAAATCTGCTTGCTATACAAATTGTTCTATTGTTATTGCTCTGTAATCGTTAACAAACGGCTCGAAGCCTTTGTTTGTTTTACACGTTTAATCAAATCTTTTTTAATTGCCTTTATTTATACAAATTATTATATAGACTTTAACTGGCTCCATCGCTTAGTGGCGTTTGGCTTTTAAAATATACATATCTAGTTTGATGCCTCAATAACTACTATTACCATGTTATAAATCTGCCACTATTACGTTGTAGTATTATATTTCGCCTGTCAATATATGAGAGTCAGTGTATTTTGAGTAAAAACGCTTCACCATGTACAACTTCACTGTCTGAATGTGTAGGATTTTGTGCACGTTTTTCTAAAAATCTTTTTTATTATTTGTTATTTAAGAACTCAGAAGGTATGTTGCTTAGCATACAATTGCATAGACCAAAATGTGGTGCAGTGTATAGCTAGCGCCAAGTTGTTATGGACAAGCGTATCACTTAACATCAGGTAAATGTCACGCCATTTCTTTCTCTCTCGTCATTTCCTTGAATAAAAAAAATCGCCGATTGTTTTCCTAAAGTTTTAACAAAAATAGTTAAAAATAATAAATGTTATAGGAATACAGAAATATTATAAGTCAAGAGATGGGGTCCGGGTTGCTGTTGTCGTTTGTCTTCAATGTTCGTCCAATAGTGCAGGGCCATTTGTAACACAGCAGATATAAATTGGCGGTTGCAACAAATATGAATTGTTGGGTCGATTTTCTATCAGTTCGTTGGGTCCACAGCCTGTACTATTCGCCCTATCAATTGCGTACATGTGATTTCACTCAATTTTTGAAACTGACATACCCTTACCCTCGGGAGGGTCGGTAAATGTATTACTCAAACCGCTGTTTGTCTTTTAGGCGGTTTAAATTTTATGTTCATTGATTTTTATATGGTCTCATCATAATTATTTATATGATATTTTTAAAAAACTATATGAAAGCTTTAAGATTTTAAACGATAATATATATTAAATGTAACAAAAAAAAATACTAGATATTATTGATAATTTTTATTGTTATTTAATCAAAAACTTCGGAAGACTTGAAAAATGGTATATGTTTAAAAAAAATTCCAGACAACAATAACGATTAATAGGTTTTCAGTGAGTAAAATCGTCCGCTATCATTGTTTTAACAGGCTGCTCTGTACAAAACATCGGACGGCTATTATTAACGTTATATTGGATGGCCCTTATACCGCAAATGAAAACTTTCAGACTGTTACTTTCATCCCTGATTTTCGGATAGAAACTATGTAACATGTATGTAACATAACATTTAAACGAAAAATTTAATTTTCAAGAAATTTCTCATTATATGTCTGTGAATTAGTGAACCTTAAGACTTAGTCATTTTGTCATTGATTGGTTACATTACTTCTGATGAAACTTAACTACTGAATAATTGAAAAGAACGAACGATGAACAATTCAGAAGTTAAGTAGACTATGAAAATGTTTAGTTTATTTTAATCTTGGTCTAAATTTATTATAATTTGGAGCCATTATTTGAAGCTGTTATAATAGCAAAATGAAATTAAAATAGAAATATTTTCATCTTGGAATAAGAAAATATTTTCGCTTCGCTGTCAACGTCATTTAAATACATTTTTATCGCCTACTGAACGGGCGCTGTGAAGTACCAAGTACGTCGAACGGTATGCACTTCCAAAGCTTAAATTTCATTTTATGTTCATGATCACATTCTCTGCATATTTTGTAAGGAAAATTTTAAATGTTACATCGGAAACGCCGCCATATATCTATCTAAACGTGATAAAAACGTGCGAAGGGTCAAAACGCTCCGATACATCATAAAATTATATGAAAGTCAAGTGCAGGGATGGCGATAGGTGAACAGGGCACCGGAAATTTATTGCGGTCTGCCTTCGATACCTATTGTTGGAGCCGTTTTATGAGGTTAAAAAAAAAGAATAATTTCATAAAAACAATCCAAGTTATCGTCGCTTGGAGTGCCCTCGAATGCACCTGCAGTGGTCAGAGCTGGAATATCTGCTGCGAATTATATATTGAAATATTAAAATTTAAAGTGTTTACTGTGTCGGAATACTCTCGCTATAAAATTGTTACTGGATACGGGTTTCAACGGAGCCGTTCAGTCAGAAATTTCTTTGGCGTTGGGGAAAAATCTGTGCTCGTCTTACGACGTCATTTAAATTCAGATGCCGTGAAATTTGTCGCGGTTGTTGGAGTGAAAGCGCGGCACCAACGCGACAATGCATCACCGCATGCACACAAGATGGTTTCCAATATAACATGAAAAATAATAAAATTTTTATATATTTTCACTTTTAAAAAGATTTACATTTTTATCTTCTATTTCCGTACCTGTTAAACATTATAATAATACATATATACATTATATTATACTTAATAATTTTGTAGTGGAAGTCTCTGTTGCGAGAGACAATCTAAGTGCGTAAAACCGCGGCTCCTGTTTTTGTCGCCAAATAAAAGCGTGCGAACATTATTGTGTACTGGTTTGAAGTGCGTTGTAACTAATGAATCTACCGGGGCAATGAAACTAAAAATATTATGTTTTAAAGTGACGAGTGCAGTGTGGTGCGGTGTATATCATTCAAACTAGCGCCACATTATAATGGGTCAGCGTTTCCGTTTCCATTAATGAACATCTCGGTGGTCTCCTTGCTTCGTCTTAATTCGACTAAACTAATTACGTTTTCATACAAATATTAAGAGCTAAATTATTTTTAGTAAGTTCTTTTTAAAAGCCTTATTACCGTACTAGCATTATTTAGAATTTGACTGTTATTGTGTATTATTTTTTTTTTATTAAAACGTGTATTTTCTTTTCTTTTTAATTGGCGAAACCAGGAGACGTGTGGGACGTTTATCTGATGATACGTCTTTCTATAACAAGGTGGCGCTAGTTGTGATGGTACTCACTGCATTACGTCGTACTCGTCGCCTTAAGACGAGATGATATGTCTCATTACCCCATTTATATCACTAGCGATAGCGTCTTTCAAACCAGAACACAGTAATGTTTGCACACTAATCTTTAGCGGTAGAATTTGGAGCTGCGGTGGTAATTGTCTAGATAGTCTCCGGCAATAAAGACTCCTGTACAAGAGACAGTTAAAACATATCAGGTTACTTTTAAGGAGTTAACATGTAATTTTAACTCGTTATGCTCTTTAGTAAACTTAAGCGAATAAAAGAATATTGACAATCATTTACTTACATATAGAACCCAGTCCTTTGGGCTGTGGGCATTGGTACCGCATACATAGAGCCGGGAACCATCACCCATTGGTTGGATCACCCGAACATGGTTTCGGCAATCGAAATGCTGTAAAAAGATGATATATTAATAAAGAGATATAAACAACACTTTAATTTAGTCTAGGTGTCTTGAACTGATCGGTAAAATGGAGCACCTTAAGCGTTTCTTTAATTTTGTTAGTTCATAACAGTCTATTTACGTCTCCACTGTTGGGCCATAGTCACCACGCGGGCCTAATGCGGATTGGTGATTTCACCCACGCCTTAGAATAAATCCTAATTTATGTGCAAATTTCCTCACGATGTTGTCCTTCACTGTTTGTATTTCGCTGTTGTAACTAAAGTTCACAAATGTACATAACTTAAATGTTAAAGTCATTGGTACATGCCGAGATTCGAACCCGTGACCTTCGCAACGAATGCCGCACGCTCTAATCATTAGGTCAGCGAGCTACTTTTTGTTAGTATAAACCAGTATTCTATGATAGTAGTAAGTTCTCTAACAGTAGTACTAAACTTAATAAAAGGTGAACTGTGCTAGTTTAGTATATCATGACTCTTATAGGTTGACATAGTGCTGGGAGGCCTCCACGAGGCGAACCTACGATGTGACGAAGGTCGCGGTAAGCCGCTGGACCTGGAGCCGCTGCGGGCAGCGCAGCATCGATCAGTGTCAAGATCTTTAAGGGTGGTCTATATCCAGTAGAGAGTGTTTATCAGGTGATGAGTATGAACATGATTCGGAACAGCAGCGCTGATGTAGAGATGAATTTACCATATAACAGCGGTTGCTAGTCAGTCTAAAGATAACTATTATTGGTACTATAGTTATTTGTATATCAACGCTGCTATATGTGGACCCAGAATCGATTCAAAAACCTCCGTGTGGCATGGCGAGCGGTTAGCTACTTCTCTACGTTGGCAGTTAAAGTGAACGTATTCGGTAATCGTTTGCCCGGTGCAAAAATTTTATTAATAAATGATATAAATTTTTTCGGAAGGGAATAAATTAATAATGAACACTTAAAACTTGAAATGAAATGGACAGGCAATGAAAGAATCCAACGTGCAGTCGCTCGTCCGCGAGAATTTTATTGGCATAATAGTAATTCGCTGAAGAGGAAGCGTATGTGTGCGTATCCACGGCCTGTGATTATGCAAATTTGCGTCCAGCATAAATATTTAACGGGACATTAATATTCCAAGCGACAGGAGTATGCGTTGTTCGTTTTAGTGAATAAAACGTATCTGAAAATGAATGGCTCCACTTTATTGCAGTTCATTAGTGTTGCATCTTTCACAAATATGTCTGGATTGCTTTTAGGCGGTGACTTTACACGCGCGTGGATCTTAATTGTGCAATTAAAAGTTCGATCGTTCGATGAAATGGTAATGACTTGTGGATTGTCTCTGCTCTGCTTTGTCCCATCTCTTTTAGCTTTTTACTTTGATTTTAGAGCTTTAACGAATTATTTCGCTTTTTTTATTCAATTAAGCGACAAGACGAGCAGGACGTTCATGGAAAGTGATACACGTGCCTGCACACTGCATTACATTGCTTTCTTCGCTTAAGACATAAAATGTTGAGTCTCGTTACCCCAGTAATTACACTAGTTACAGCGCCTTTCAATCTGGAACACAGTAACGTTTGCACAGTACAGTTTAGCGGTAGATATTGGCGCTGCGGTAGTACCTACCTAGACAATCTCTGGCAACGGAGACTTACCATCAGTAAATTCAAAATAAACTAGATAAATCAAACAAACAAAAATGTATAATTTAATGTGAAATCTACATAGTGTATCATACATCATATATATAACATCATATATATAAATCATACATACATCACATTAGTGGGAAAAAATTTAAGTTGATAAGAATTTAATCGGTAAGCATATAAAGCAATCAACACGAACAAAATGATGTTCGCAATGTATTCTTTTTAACGTGTAACTAAAATGTATGTACTAATCAAATAAATAGAAACATCAAAGAAATATAGAGCTTAATACTGTATACATCATTACATATTAATAAAATGAATGATACATATGAACATCTTCAAAATTGTAGTAAAAACGCTACAACATCGCTTAGCAGCGAGTTATAACAAAACTGAATAAACAAATTACCTCTTACGTTATATATTATTTTTGACCTTAACTAACAATTCGACTATTAAAATAATTATTAAAGGTGTAAATGTTACACTTATTATTATTTCTATTATTCCTAAACTATTATAAATAGTGTAATATTTCTTTCTAACGTTCTACCTTTATAAAGTGTGAAAATCATTTTGCAATAGACTTAAGTAAATATATACTTTCTTTTGTCATTTGTTGGTTATATTACGAGTTATTTACACGCGCTTGCTTTAATAAGCTCCGTAGTTATATATACAAATAGTTAAGTACCTTTTCCTTAATTCTCTCGTCTCTCCGACGTTTCATTAAAACGAAAGTTACCTCCAGACTTTAAGTAGCACAGTTGTATATAACTCTGAAAACCTCATAAAATTCTATTAAAAATAAAATATTGAAACATCTTAATAAAATGAAAGAAAAGAACAACTTTTTATTTTAAGTTATTTGAAGTGTAGTTTATTATCATTTAATTTGATAATAAGTAAAGAAATTATAGTAAACAATCTTTAGATTATGGATTAGTGATAGAATAGAGTATATAGAGAGGATTCGATTTAATTATGATATATGATACTTCTTATTTTACAAGACAAAAAAGAGCGAAATTGTAAATAATATTTTTCAATTGTGTAGCAAAATATACACAACGTTTACAGATTGGCGCTCGGCGGCTGCGGTCGGTCGGTGGATTGAAACTAATTTTCTCTACGTCACGACGAAAGCCGACTGGGCACAGAACTATTGTGCTGATACTCTGTCAGATTTTCGAATGGACCAAATATACAACGGGAAAGGAAATCGCTTTGCCGTGTATGTTGTTCAATCGGGAACGAGTTTGTTGATACGAATCAATCGTGATGCGTATCATACGAGTATGAATATAACTTTATCGCTTTATGCGTCTTTTTAAATCACTTTTGATCTTATTTTATATAATCAATTTCATTAAACGTGTACGTTGTTATTGAATAACGGAGCAAATACTGTTTACTAATCTATTAAAAGTTGATATTGTTTCCTTAGTGAGGAAACCCACAAAGAAAAAAAAGGTTCATTGTTTCTTTATAAAAACTTACGCTACATTTTCTTTGATTCGGCCTCGCAGCGGTAACTTTCCGAGGGATTGTTCTAAAGTAATTATCGGATTAATATACTTGGAACATTCAGCGATTGTACAGACGTGAACTGTTTTGCGCTCAGAAACAATCAGAATTAAGCAGAAGAACAATCAAGCTCACGTCTAAGTTTCTTTTAACGGCACTTAGCCGAGAGCGTTCGCATAACTTCACTCGGAACTAATGCTTTCGATTGGTCCATTTCGTTAATTATTCGCCACTTTACCTAAGTAGATTTACGGCAGGATTTTCTTTTCTTCACTTTTTTCACGGCGACGTTTCCGCCTGATACTACAGACGTATTCCACCTTAATAGTCCTTATTAAGTATTTAAGGGAACTAATTTAAATTGTTTCATTAGAAACATAATGTACGTTCAGGCTGTACGCGTAGATTTAATTTAATTGTAATTACCTCATTTACATGAGGTTCTTTAGAAAATTTAACTTTCTAATTATATTTCAGTGCTAAAGTACACCACACCACTTTCATAAAAAAAGATCTATAACGCAAAGAGTTCTTGCCAAGTTTATAAGAGCGATAAAAAGTGCTCGCTCATGTGCTAAAATTCGAAATCGAGTCAACCATTTTTATGGATCTTAAAATCTAAAGTTCTGTGATTTACCTCGCAGTTTTTTTTTCTTTAATAGCGTCACAAAGAGCAGCGAGCTTAAAACAACAAGGCGAAAGCTGAGACCGTAGCGGCCCTTCGGAATTTCGCCAACGGCATTTTCCAGCCTTTTTCGTGTAACGACATCATGTTTAGAGAAAGGAAAACTCGCCGACAGTGAGAAACTTTGATTATAGCTTTCACGAGTGGCCGTTCTTTCTACAATCGAGGTGGTAGAGTTGAACACATTTCTTTTTTATCGCTTTCTTTAATACTAATAAAACAAATTTACTTTTTTTTTCGTAAAGGAAGAGTTCGAGTGGGTAGCATGTGGTCTATTGCTTATCCTGCCACGTCACTGCGAAAGTTTGACCTTTTATTTGCGAGGCTTATATGTTTTCAGGATGTTCAATTATTACGGTACACTTCTGAATGTGGTTATATACAGTTCTTGCTTTTTATGTGGGCACCTTGTTGACTACGAAAAAGGTTTTACTACTTACTCAGAGAGTTTATGTACATTTCGCACGAAACCACTTCAAGTTACAAATTTTATATCCAACGTATTATAGACAACATTATTACTGGCAGAACGAAATATAATTTGTTTATTATTAATATTAAGCCTATATATTTATTTCTTTATATTTCATAAAATAATGAGACAAGCAGGGCGTGTACCTAATGGTAAGTGAAACGCTCACCCCACAAATGTGCCACTAGTTAGGATATAATACACTGCCCTCCGTCTTTAAACACAAAATCTTACCTCGGTAATCTTACTAGTTACGACTCCCTTCAAATTGAAACAGAGTAATGGTTGACATAAAAGTTTAAGTATTTTAATTGTATTGCGATATAAAAAATGCTAATAGTCTATACGTGTGTTTAAATTATGTTATTAAAAATAAAATTAATGTTTTGCAATAATAAATTTCCAGTTAAATTGTGAAAGTATAAAAAAAGGAAAACCAATAAATTGTACTGAAGAACAAAGGAGGAAGGAACACCGTTTTGTCAAAGAGAGAAATAGTATCCGCAATAAATAATAGAAAAGCACTCAAGGATGGGATCGGGAGCGCCGCAACTATTATCGAATTAGCCGAACGCGAAACGCAACGCAATAATCGTCGCTCCGATCTCGCGAGATGGAGTGTAACCGGGAAATAAAACAAATATTGCTTTTACGTCGGGATTGTAAATCAAAATTAACGGCCTTAATATAGCGAGTGGAGCTTAAAGCTTCCCGCTATGAAATATGCTCGCCGCCCGCCGCCTGCCTCCCGCCGCCTGCCGCTCACTGTTAAAAATGGGATTAACCCTTGATGGAAATAGTGCTACTTGCATGCAATCCCGCACGGGAGGCAAGTCTTGGACGCAGTAGGCGTGTTGAGTTTGATTTATTGCTTAGCGACCATGTTTATGGTATATTAATGGCCTAATCGTACTTTATATTGACTTTTTCTTCTTAATGGGAATATTTAACGACATTGTATTCCACTTACTACTATCGTTTTATCAAAAGAGAATATCAGGCTATCTTATATTTGATATTTCTTTTAATGATTTTTGATTCCTGTATTCATGCGAGAATATACAAAAAGATGCACGCATATTTTAGGCCGAGTTATTTTTAAAGGTTAGCAATATTAGCTAACTACGTAGTTATTGTTATAAATTGATAACTTACTTCTGACTTTCCTTTGGAAACACATTGAGCAACGTTGCTGGGTTCCAAGTTAATAGAGTCTCTCTGTGGACAAAAGAAACAGTTAAAAGTTTGAAATCTATAATCTAAGAATCATAAAGTTTTTTTTTTGTCATTACTTTATTTTTATCTCTTTAGTAATGTTAAAAGATTTATTATTATGACAATGCTGCAGGTTTTTGGATGAACTTGGAAGAGAACTTGCTTGTAATTGCTTTATTTAATCTAGTATGGTAATTTCGTAAATCAAATTAGTTTAATCACCTTCTTAGTTTTCATCAATTTGTTTAGTTTATAAAAGTATGTAAACAGTTTATAGAAGGTCGATAAAGTTGCACGTTAAAGATGTATGATATACTCACATCGCAGTGTGATGCACTTATATTGTTCATGTTGAGACGAAACAGTCGGTCCCTGAAATGAAACAGTACGTCAAATTATCAATCGTAAAACCGGTATTGGGGTAGGGTAATGAACTATAAAAGGATATGACAATTTACTCAGAATTCTAGTTTATGATGGGTAAGTGTGGGCGTGTAACAATGTTGCGTGGAAATTGTAATGAAATGATCGTTTTATTGCTCCAAATGTCACAGTTTTTTTTTGTTTGGTATAATTTCCTTGCTGTAAGTCGAATTTAATTCTTTGATATTAACACTAATAAACAAGTACATACATGCTAAATACTACCGCTGTACCTATTTCCGTTTTCAAGCGTTAGTGTGTGCAACCATTGTTCCTGTTGGAATGGCGCTGTAGCTAACGAAGTTAACATCTTAAGCTTTAAGACGACGAGCATAGTGTAAACATCTTAACTAGTATTCTTTTGTTAAAGGCAGGCAGGCTGTATATCATTAGGTGAACCTTTTGTATGTCTCATCACTTCATTGAATAAGTACAAACAATATTTACTAATATTTTACTCGTATTAAAATACTGGTGATAAGTCTCTGTTGCCGGAGATCGTCTAGGTAGGTACCACCGCAGCTCTTACTTCAGCTGCCAAACAGTAGTACGCGAACATTTCTGTGTTCCGGATTGAAGGGAGTTGTTTGCTATAATGAAATTACTGGGGAGACTTAACATCTTATGTCTCAACGCGACGAGCGCAACATGGTGCAGTATGTATCAAACTAACTAACGGTACGTTGTTACGGGCGGGCGTATCACTTACCATCATGAGAACGTCCCGCTCGTCTTATCGGTTCTTTAAATAATTTAAAAATACAATCAATTTTAATGTTATATTAAGTACTTTTGGTTATTTAATACAGAGGACATTAAACAGTGCTTTTTTTAATGAAATTTTGATAAGCATATTTTCTAAGTGTCTATTTGTGTTTTACTTACATGGCGCCAACATAAAGTGCGTCGCGTTTGGAATCCATAAAGAAGGTTCTGTAGTAGAGAGGACCGCAAGAAAATTCTCGAACATGATCTGTAATAAATAACCTTCGTTAAAACTAACCAATTTTCATCTACCTATATATATTAAATACCTATATAATAGATACATGATATAATGTTTTAATAGAAAACAGTCATAAATATAAATTACATTTTACGGTATTTAAACATCTTAAGAACTGAGCAACATTATGCCGTAAGCATTATGAACATTTTAGTTTATGATAATAATTAACAGTAAATGAATTTAATACTTTCAATAGTACCAGTAATGGTCCCTTAGGTCGGCAAGTCAATTCAGGTTTAACGTAAGTCGATCATGAAATATTTCCACTAATAAATTGTACGTATTGACATGGGATAAAAGGAGATTTTTCGTAAACATGACATAGATCAAAGGCTTGTTGAATAAGGGTCGCATACTCTTAGATACGGTTGAGCCTCGCGAACAAAGATTTGAGAATAGATATCAAAGAGTTTTCTATGGGCGTACCGAGCTTAATATCCGTGCACTGTGAGTACCAGGCTCCGGCGATACTGGCACTTTGTTTCTTAAAATAGTATGATTTTCATCCCTTACAGGTTTTTAAGTTGTTTATTTTATATTTACAGATGAACACTTCTTAACAATGAATTTTTATCAAAATTATAATGGCAATAATTTCACTGAGAAAAAACTTAACAGAAAGCTGTAATCAAAAATGGATTACACTAAATACTTAATAGTAGAGTAGTGTCCACGTATAACTTTTTACTGAAGTTAGGAGAGAAACAAAATTACAACTTCTTCTGTAATCTCTGGCACATTAGTTAATAGCGTGAAAAGAAACACGGAGATTTCTGGTTCGACTCCATGGCCACATGTAGAATTTAAATTCATATAAGATTTTTTCGAATCCGCCTGACCGGCTACCATTGTCATATTGTAATTAAAAAAACAACAGCATTACCGTTTTCCGATTGTTACCATATACGAGTTGGAGTATTAGAGACGATCACACCTTACTATATATAGCCTCATTTTCGTTTAACACCATGGGACATTCAGGATATCTTATTCTATTGTAGATAAAGAAAAGGTACAGGTGTCGAACTGCAAATATTCTTCTCGCTTTCAGTATAAAAATAAAAATGATTTGCCGTTATCATAGTAATTATATATTAGTTGATATAGGCATTTTTGTTTAACGTTACGCTTTCCCTAAAGTATTAGATTACAAGGAACAAATAAAGCGTATTTTTTAATTTCACCATCGCGTGTCCGATTTAACGTTTCGGGTGTCTACAATACGGGAAGGGAAACCTTCAGGATTAAGTCACGCACGAAAACGATGGGTAGTTTTATACTCGCTCGCATCAGGAACCAATGCTATTTAAACAACTAAATTATATACAAATTATAACAGAAACCTTCGAGTACACACTTGACTTTATACTCGTAGTGTTGTGTACTTCAAAATAAATATTGCTCTTTATTTTTATCATAGGGATCCCATCAGCAAACCACAAACCATTAAAGAGTATGTATTAATATTACCAAATATTTTTTATTTATGCTTATCAATTATAAGCACGTGCAGCTGTCAATAATATTAACTCTAGGAAATAAATTAAATGTGAAAAAAAAAATTGTGCAGTTCATAATAATGTTGCTATTATTGTAGCTCGCTGGCCTAATGGTTAGAGCATGCGATCTTCATTCGCGAGTCGCGGGTTCAAATCTCGGCATGTACCAATGATTTTAATATTTCAGGTATGTACATTTGTGAACTTTAGTTACAAAAGCGAAATACGAACGGTGAAGGAAAACATCGTGAGGAAACCTGCACATGAATTGGAATTTATTCTAAGGTGTGTGTGAAGTCACCAATCCGCATTGGGCCCACGTGGTGACTATGGCCCCATCGCCGTCATATTGAGGATAGGTCTGTGCCCCAACAGTGGTGACGTAAATTGGCTGTTATGGTATTGTAAGAACCAATGAACAAAAATTATGAGGACTGCTATATAATTCTATGAAGGGATGAGTCGACTAGACATTCTTCTTATGGTAAGTGATACGCCAACCCCTAACGTGGCACCAGTTACAATTACATACATTGCCACACATTGTACTCGTCGTCTTGAGAGACGCGATGTTAAGTCTCGTTACTCCAGTAATTTAACTACGTACGACTACTGTTTTGAAACACGTTTACTGGTGGCAGGTCTTTGTTGCCAGCCACCGTTTAGGTAGATGGTAGGATGAGGGACCCCACCACCACCGTAGTGTCTATTTCTATCGCCAAACAGTAATATGCAAACATTACTGTGTTTCGATTTGAAAGGCGCTGTAGCTAGTGAAATTACTGGGGTAACGAGACCAACATCTTGTTTCAAGGCGACGGGCACAATGTGGTGCAGTGTATATTATCTTCATTAGTGCCACTTTTTTTTAAAGCTGGATGTATCACTTACCATCAGGTGAACGTCCCGCTCGTCTCGTCGCTTCGTAGAATAAAATTAAAAGAGACGCTGCTGTGGTACCTACCTGGATGGTTTATCGCAACATGGGCATATGAAGAGAGCTAAATAATTTAACCATTTAATTTATTTACAAAACTAATTGGTTAAGTTACTTTTTCTTTTCGGCTTAACTGACTAACATAGGGGAGAAAGATTAATACGGAATTCACTTTTCTGCGTTTGACGACGTTTCTGTAGCTCTGTGAATAGGGACCTTTACGATCTTTATGTGTGTGTTGCATGAAGTTTGTGAACGCGAACGTCTTGCATGACATAGCGCGGCTCTGAGTCGGTGCGAAAGACTGACAATGTGAACTCTATTTGCATGGCGTCGCACGTCTATATAGAATGCATTTTTCACGAAGTCTGACGTCACTGTCTGTTACTTCATGCAAGCTTCGCTGCGAACTACGGAAACTGGAGTAGTTTTCCAACGAATTAAAACTTTTATTCGCAAAGGGCGATGTTATTGTTGCTTTCTAGCTCCATAAACAATGCTAACTTTTAGAATCTTCTTCTTGAAATTTTTATGTAAACCATAACAATGCCACACGTGAACTTTATACAGAGATCAACGTAAATTTCTTGATGTATTATGCTAACTGCCTTCTTGAAGTCGTGTTAAAATAATAGAATACATTTACACCTAGCTAAATGCAGCAAAGTTTCATATATTATACATGGCGTAAAACGTAATGTATTATTTTGATTATGGGTGTAAGGGGTTCCGCCCAACATCTTACGGAGCTCAAGTCAATCTGACCTGCACGGGGTGAACCCTGTTAAACAACAGACGAGATTCTAACCATCCACCAACCCGCACTGGGCCAGCGTGGTGGAGGTAAAGTCTAATTCCCTCTCAATGGGATGCTTGAAGAAGGCCTATGCCCAGCAGTGGGGGTCTTTCAGAAAAATATTGGAGTATACATTAATTCGTTTTTTCTTGTCTTGATCTTCCAGTATTATATTATGTTTTATACTAGAAAAAACTTTTAAATAGTAGATTATCAAATTAGTATTGTAATCTGTAATAGTATAAAACTAGATGTAGTTTTCAGGTTGTTATTTATTCTGTATCGAAACTTTAACAGTAATTAACATTGTTAAAGGAAACTTACGGTCTTTGAAACTAATATGGGTTCATTAATATTCTTTAACAATAACTGGACACAATATTTTAATAATTTGAAATGCTCTGCTCAAAACTCTTTAAGTTAATACAGTAATATATCAATGAACTAAAATTTTAAACACGAGAAAAATCTTAAAATGCTCGACAGACTTTATTTAATACAATTGCATTTCTTTTTATGCGTATTAGTACAAAGAAAGTCTCTTTTAGTATTCAAAAACTTATTAAAAGGGGACTTGTTAAATATTCCATTCACATTCACAAAAATCTATATTAATCAAACAAGCGAGGCGACGAGCTTAACGTTCACCTGATGAGTGATACGCCAGCCCATCACAAAGTGGTGCCAGTTAGATGGTATAAACATCACATTGCGTCCGTCGCCTTAAGACATGATTGACTCTCGTCACCCCAGTAATTTCACTAGCTATAATTCCCTTTAATCCGGAACACAATAATGTTTGAACTGTACTGTTTGCGTCAGGAATAGGAGCTGCGGTGGGACCTATATAGACGGTCTACGGTAACAGTAACAGTAAACATATTAAAATCTTATCCTACAATATAAACATCATGTAAACTAATGTTAATATAACAGAAAAACAACGTAACATTTTTTTTATTACAAATTATACGTATTTGTGATTTCAGGGTTATTTTAATAATACAAATTGCAAACAAAATACTTTCTAGCTTAATATCAAGAGCAATAAAGATTATTATTTCGCTGTATAACGTCTGTGGAAAATTACTAGAACATTTTCACGAGATGAAATATTCCCGGCTAAGATGTCTACATATTTAAGGACCTCTGCAGTAGCTACGTAGTATTTCTATTGTGACGTCTTCTCTAATCAAATATTCAGTGAAGATGCATTTTTTATCATTCAATCTTGTGTTCATAATTTTAAATATAATACTAACAGTAAAGGGTAAACTTATTTCAACCTAATTTATTTTAGTGCGGGTAATATAATAAAGAAAACTGAGTGTGTAGGAATATTTCAAAAGCTCCAAGGTATTTCTTTTAATATTAAAGAAAGTAAAGTGTAATTGGTAATTAAAGTAAGCTTGCTTAGATTGAAGCTGTGATAATTCTGGCGATTGTGGTAGAACGCTATGCGATTAGAAGAGGTGACGGTTCAATCCTCACCGAGTTTGAACTAAACTCAGTTCTTCTAAATCGTAGAGAGTATATCGACGTGTTTTGAAGAACAGCTTTCTTGGACAAATAGACATCTGCTAATTAGCTCTTAAAAAGTTAGGTAGATTATGGTCTTGGTTACCTTCTGAGAAAAGACTGCGATTTCCACCAACAGGAAAATATTGTGAAGTATTAGCAATAAAAAAGAAAAAAAATATTTATAGTATATAATACAATCATGAAAATAATGTACTTAAATAAATCCCTTTCCAAAGAATAGATGTATTACGTCAATAGCAGATTAAAATAACTTAGCCTTGTAAGCTTTTATCTTGGATCGGTAACTAGTGAAACTGTTTTACATAAATGGCGAATTTAGTCCATATTTTCACACAAAACAAAATCCTAGGCAGAGAAAACACTACCTAGGATTATGTTTGAGGTTGCAGGTAAAACTATAATTAGTGAGGGTCGAGGTATATCAAGATTCTAGTGAGTCTAACCCGACACGCGATCCGTTTTACGTACTAACACGACAACGCTGTGGCAGATCTGATAATAAAGGCCTATTGTTTTAATTTGTTTACTTTTTTCACTCTGTAATCAACATAATTAATGCCGTGTACATAGATTATTTCATTAAGATATCTGTAGCGTGTTCCGAATCTACAACTTATTGTAAGATTTCGTTAAGCTTTATTTTTATCTATAAAACCATGTTAGCTCAATTCGCTTGTTGAGCAGATTTACTGCGATCACACGTACTTATGTAAATATGCTCTAATTTTTTAAGTTTTGTGTTTTTGTTACAAATACGTAATGAAATAGTGACCCTTTCGGTTTGTGAATTTATGTATGGCAAACTGGACTTGATTGGGGTAATTGTTTTATCGCATGAGCACGGTCACATTGGTCAGGTGGGGACGGTTGATGGGGTAAGTGGGTGGGCACCGGGGACCCGCACAGCTGGAGCTATGAGGAAGAAAGTTATAATAAGCCAGGCAGTGTTTAAAAGATGTTATCACACGAAATTATTTTGGTCAAGGGTAGTTTTAACAAACAACTTATGTTGTATGAATGTTATTTTGATTAGTCAGGTAATGCATCGATAAATATTTGGTAATTCTTTTCTCCGATTAACCCCTATTATTTACTTAATTGGGCAGGTATTAATCAAATTTACGTAGTTGCGATATATTTTATCCAAAGATCAAAGTAATTAGAACACGATACGTTGAACAATAGACGTTAATAAAAACTCCATGCCTGTAATGGTTGTTATAATATTCAGTTCTCTTAAAATAAAAGTTTTAAGATGCATTTAATTCACATCGACTTTGTTTAGATGAAACTACGATTCTTTAAACCGTTTTAATTCACGAATTATACATATTACATCTAAAAAGAAACAAATGTTCCTAGAAATATTCTATTAACCTTTAAATAAGTTGTTTAATAAATAGTTTGACTAGTAAATATGTATTTAAGTAATATTGATAGAATATGAAAATATCTATTTTTCGGAAGCTTTATTGTATTTACGTTTTGACACAGGTTCGTAAAGGATGCATTACTTTACCAGCTGCAGGAATATGTAAGTACAATGAAGTATTAGCAGGTGCTGAAAGATTTAAATATGTATGAATCAATAACAGACAGAGCGGATATCCTATTCATACATCAGGCGCGTAAACCGTGACAATAAGTAATAGGACGTTCGCTGAAAGCGTTTCTTATACAAATTGCTCAGCATCGTTACGTTTGATGGATTACAAGGCGATTACGGGCCGTCAGGAAATCCGCGCATTTTTCATTTGGCAATTGCTACGGTGAGCCCGATATCAAAATATCGTTCTACACGGCACCGATTAGATTAACGGCACACAATTGGCTTACATGGAAACTTTGCCCCATTAGCTTACTGTAATACCTATTTCGTGGATTGGATTAATTCGGAACACGCCCCGCGGGTGTTCGCCTTTCGTGCCGCCGTGTCTCAACAATAACAAAGTCTAAATTAAATATTAGTGGGAATACCACAAATACACTAGCTGTACTGCGTACCTTATAAACAATTAATTGGCGGAGTTCATATCGCTAATACTTTTCAGTTATTAGATAGTATTTATTATTTTAAACTACAAAGTGAACTATTATTTTAAATTACAAATTTTTGCTCAGATTCCTAAAAATTTCTAACAATAGTTATGCGGAAAAAAAATCTCATTTCTTTTATTCATTATTTGAGACGAGCGAGACTTTCACCTGATATTAAGTGATGCTTCCACACATAACAACGTGGCGCTTCTTAGATTGTTATACTCTACACCACAACGTGCTCTTCGTCTTTAGACATAAAATGTTGACTCTCGTTACCCCAGAAATTACACTAGTTACAGCACTTTTCATACCGGATTACTATAATATTTGCACTCTACTATTTGGCGGCAGAAACAGGCGCTGCGCTAGGACCTACATAGACAGTCTCCAGAAACTGAGACCTACCACCAGTAAACAAGCTTCATTGGAGTAAATAGTGCCTTTGTGTTTTATTTTGTACTGTTTGTATGTATATTGTACTTTCATATTGATTTCTGTGTGCGTAAATAGTCATTTACTAGATTTTACGCATATTTAGACTACATAATTTTAAAAAGAAAAAAATGATTATAAGATACATACATACTTTTATTGCAGACTGAAGCGCACTAGTAACACAGTGGACTGGTATAACTGCATTTCCCGGTTTAAATGGGATATCAAAAGAAGTAACTCAGCTCCACCGTCTCTAAGAAGCCCCAACAAAATTAGCTCGGTTATGATATGAGATTTCAGTCACGAACCCGCTGAATACACCTCTGTTCAGGCGACGCAGAGTCGGGTGAGTTAAGCGACTTAATAGCAACACGTGTAAGGATAATGTAAGGAGCAACATCCTCTACTGTTTCGAGATCTATAATGTTTCGATTTTGCCGTAAGGTTTATAATTACTTATATGCCCCAGTAGTAAGGCTTTACTGCCATGTGATACATTTGGTTTGTATGACGGTGTTCACATAAACGTTGTTTCTAACTAAATAATTTTAGTTATTAATAATTAAATTATATATGATATAAATTATCATTAAAAAATAAATGTATGGTTAAGTAGCACCGCAGAGACTATTTCATACGTTGCTTTATTTTGATAAGTACGGTGCAGTAACCAGTTGAGTTACTAAGAATCTAACTTTATGCTGTCTTAAGGTAGAACATATAATTTTACTTTAGGATAACATGTCTATAGTTTAGCTAAATATTACAAAAATAATATATTGAAAAACATTACCTTTCAGATAAATTATGCTTTATTGTTCATTTAATTGAGAACTCTGTCTAGCAATTTAATTTCGTGATATATGAAGATCACAATAAAAAAAAAATCTTATCATGTAAGTTTATTAACGAGTCAGAGCCACTCTATCTCACAAGCGAGGGATCAGGGTCGGTGGAACTTAGGGACGATTAAAAGTCTGTCATAAAACGAGTTCAAGTAATCTTATGCTGTAATAAAGTATTAAGGCACTTGCAATATCTCCATCACTCTGAATAGAGTTATATGACAAAGTAGACAATGTTTCGAGTTAACATCTATAGCTGGATATAACTTTTCTTTAATATCTTATGTCTTGTACAAAATACGCAATTGATTAATTCCAATAATTCCGTCCATAGGAATTCCGTTCAGTAATAATAGTCCGTCTCGTATTTTAGTCCTAATATATTTTGTGAATCTAATGAGGTTTATATAGTATAATAGAAATGATTAAAATGAATATTAGTTTTCATCAGGTTTCAGCGTTCAACTGGTTGAATAATTGCGATCGTTATATTAAATAGGCTCGTACACCTTCGTCAAGAATGCGAGTCAATTAATTAGACCGTGGGACAAGTGCCTGGAGTCACATTTATTTAACACGACGCCTGTGTCACCAAACGTCTCCACGACAGGACTGACAGATTACCTGAATTCCGCTCTTTAATGCTTATTAAGTTCAATTTATAAATTCAGTACACGTTTCTGTGATATGCATGTCATAACACGTCTTCGTACGAACTTTGTGTTACGGCTACAACGATTTATGTTTCATGCTTATGCTAATATACTGAAAATTCCGCACGGCAAATTTTCTAAGGCAAATAGGCTGTAGTAATTATTGCAGGTTACTGCAAATAGCACTAACTAATTAGTTAATGTTAGAACTTAACTTTATTCAAGTTTTTTTTTATATGTACATATGTGTATCTACCTGAACACATCTCTGCATCACCCAAAGTAAACTAGTCGATAATGCCAATGGCACTAAGTCCACAATTCCGCAATGAGATTAAACATATATACATATATTTAAATTAATTAGAATTTCAATACTATAACTTTGTATTACAAAAATCTTCAATTTCATTTCCTTTTTTATAATACGCTGTTCACATTTTGTTATTTACTATATACGGTTTCAGAAGTGTGGTCTGACCTTTTGTTTGTTACATGTTCTACTTCTTTAATGATATATGAAAAACTCTTTTAGTTAGTAATGGTCAGAAGTAATATGTGCATTAAAAGAGCACTGTTTTTTATATAATACAGCATAAGAAAGTATATACAACCGTAAGCTTCTTTCTTTATTGTATCTAAAATATTTAAGATCTTATCAAAGAGTTTACCTTTACTTTTATTATTTTGTATTTAGACATGAAATCCAGTTGTATTATCCACTTCATTGTCTTTAAAAGTTATATTACGATTTCGAGTCAAGCGTTAAATCCTTCGATCCGATTTTAGTGCTACAAACGGAGGGTTATAAAACCTTAATGTTTATTTTATGGTTATATAATAAAAAGTTCGATTTTCTTGCCCCGAGGAATATCTGTCTGTTAGTCAATGTAAACCTTTTACCATTCATCTCTGTAAACACAAAAAGGCTTTTCCCGGTAGCGCGAACTAATTCCGAATGCACCTCCAATCGTAAAATATGTCGTAAAGAAACGGGTCTCCCCTCGAAGTGCACGGGAATCAGGAACAAATACTTGATTTCTTATTGGTTTCCATCCAGACTAAGATTGAAAATTCGCCATAAAGACATTGGGAGACGCCTGGTCGGATTAAAGGGGAAACTAATAAAGAAAACTTTCACGACACCGTATTTTTACCAAATGCTCTCTTGAAACTTTAAACCTTTATTAGGTTGCCATGGTATTAGTTCAGAAAGCGGGCTGCGGTGTGAGAAACGTTTTGCTGGAAAGGTTTTCCTTAAAAGTTTTTACTTTTTGTTCCTATCTTTTTACTCCTTAGTTATGTTATTTCGAACGCAAATTAAAAAAAATCTTGTTTTTTTTGGCTTTATTTAATAGTATATTTATTAGGACGAAACAATTTGTAATTAATATACATTTTTTATTTTGATTCGTAATCCATCAGGATTTTAGTCTGATTAGGGGCAAACATGTCTGGATTAACTTCTGATGTGTACTGATGAAATATTCAAATTGTTACGGATAGTTGATTGAAAAGCAATTACATTGAAATACCTGTACAAAATTGTAAGTATAATGTATTTTTGCTTGAAATTAGATACTTTAGAAAGCTATAAGTTATTTTATTATATAGAGTGATCTAATAACATTGAATTACAGATATTTAAGATAAATTATTGAATAAGTTTATAGCGGTTACTATTACAATGTAAGAATGAAAGAAATTCTACAGTCGAAATAAAAGCCGAATTTTAAATTAAAAACAATTAAAGGATACCAAAAAAATTTGAGTCAGTAACGGTAACAAATATTTTGTGACAATTAATACCTACTTTATTGCTTTGTTACAAAATATTTTTTATCGTTTCGTACCAGTGAAAACTAAAAATAAAGAATTTAGTTTTTTTTAAATCAACAAAAATCATGTAAAACAATCGGAATTAGTTTTGATTCACAACGTGAGAGGTAAAAAATTTTAATTTTCTGACTCTTTTGTAGGCTAAAACATAAAAACCATTAAACACTTACACCCTACAGATTACTACTTATATCTTACGATTATGGTTAAATCATAGCAATGTGGGAATAAAACAAAGATAAAATAACAGTGGTTATTAAACGTTATATGAAAATATGTCATGGTACGATCCCTAATATAAGATGCTAGTTAATGTGAATTTTGTTTACACAAAATAATCTTGAGGGGAAATAAGATGTCCTTAAATTTTAGACGCGATTGACAATTTTACTTAGGAAACATGTCGTGGCATAAGTAACAAGTAACTCGCTGGCTTAATGATGAGAGCGCGCGGCTTTCATTCCGAAGGTCGCGGGTTTGAATCTCGGCATGTACGGATGACTTTAATATTTAAGTTATGTACATTTATGAACTTAAGTAACAACAGCGAAATATAAACGGTGAAGGAAAACATCGCGAGGAAACCTGCGCATGAATTAGAATTTATTCTAAGGTGTGTGTGAAGTCACCAATCTGCATTGAGCCGCGTCGTGACTATGGTCCATCGCCCTCATATTGAGGGTAGGCCTCATTGACATTCATTTTGTCGAATCTTTTAAGTATTAAGTGTGAAAACTTGACACTTCCATGATCAATTTTGAGTTACACTGATATAAATTTTTATTTAATACATATTATCATTAACACTTGACTTTAATTTTATGTAAGGTTTAATAAATATAAGTTGGGAGATGAATTGGTTATAACGATCATCATCATTATCAGCAACACCCCTGAGTAAAATTGCCTTCACCCATTGAAGTGGCTGAGAAAAGATGTTTCGTAGCTTTCCGAACCATGCCCAGCCGAGTTGGTTCATCGATAGACCTCTTTCTGAACGTTGGTCTTACCAAGTTGGACTATTGGTCCCAGGTAAACATATTTAGACATTAGACATGATTTTTGTCTTCTCCATATTCATTTTAAGATGCATGCGATAAGACGCTCTACAGAGATTATCAAGAACTTTACCAAGGTCTTACAGAGTTTTTGAAAGAGAGGAAGAGTGTTGAATTTGTTCATATTTGATTTTTAATATAATTACTTCCAGAATTAATACAATATACGGTACTGTGAGGGTAGTAAATTTCGGCACTGCGCTTGTATAATTTCACACACGCCTCAACTCGTCGTTCGACGAAATATTAAGGTGTATAAAATTTTATTACGCCCGTTACCCTCTTGCCCTGTTCACTGTCTATAAACATTTTCTGTCTCGCGTTTTTCCTCCCCCTTTAATCGTGGAGACGTATCGCGACTTTCGCTTTGCCTTATTTCCCTATAATGCCGCATTGTGTGTCATAATAACGAACTGTGTTATATACGTAACGTTTTGAGTTCCAATCTTCTGGGAATTCGGATTTGTTTCGCTAATGGACTCTAGTTTAAATATCGCTAACGTTTACATTATTTTTACTATAAAGCTACGAGTAAGTTAACATAATGGATAATAAGCTCAACTATTCCGGCGACTATTTCTATTGCCGAATAGTAATTTTCAAACATTACTGTGTTCTGTTTCGAAAGGTGTAGCGGCTACAAAAATTACTACATTAATCACACTAACATTTCTTGTTTTGCAGGCGACTACTACAACATGGAGTAATGTAAATATGGTGTCCTAACTAGCTTCTTATTCCTACAATCTGTTAGATGATTAAAAATACCAGAAAATATTTATAGAGATGAAACAAATATAGTAGTTAAACTATAAATTTCCTTTTTTACTAGTCGGTAATAAGAGATAAATATAATTGCGAATTGAAGAAAGTATAAAATAAAACGATTCTGTATTATACAGTCAAATGAGATATTTATTTTGATTGCACTCGAGGCGAACGCGGCTGGCAAAATCCGATGAGAGCGGGTACATATTTACGTTAAAGGCATTTTAATACTTTTTAACGCAGTACTTTTTCAACTTGATTACATTTCGACGAGGTAATACTTCAATATGCAGTAGAAATAATTATAAAAACATAACTTCATTTTCATGATATTCAGGCCGTATATTTTGAGGCGTGCTCGGTGTTAATACTCTAGCTCTCATGTCTATAGTAGGAATACAACAAACTTTCAGTGAGATCAGATTTATAATATGAGAATGGTACCTAAGTAAGCGGCTTTAACAAATCCTATCACCATAGTTTCTTATTAACAAACCATTTAAAAAAACTATAGTCAATTACATCTTATATAACTTAAAATAATAGTAAGATGCTATTACGACCAACGAAGGAAATGAGATAAAATTGATTTCTATTATCTTTACCAAAAAATATTTCTATGTGAAGACGCTACTTGCGTAGTAACTTTATCGCCTAATAACTTTTAATGTCTCCCGATCTCTCACAATCTGGTGGGTCGTAGAAATTCGGAAACTTTATCTTACGTTAGCGTGCTATTCATTTGAGTGAACTGCGAACGGTTCCATTCGGATCCATTGAATCGTTATGAAATGATTAAGCCAAAGACTTTATTTATTGATCAGTCTACCATTGAATCGAGAGCAGTTTTATAAAATTATTGTAAAACTCATCTTTCAATAGAATTATAATTACAAGCTGAACCAGTGATTACTATGACACTGGGACGTCTGACGTGTCAATCTTCCCGTAATCAAAATAGATGCTGTAGAGCACTCAGAATGTTGTATTAGATTGATAAGGAAGATGTAAATAGCGATAAAATTAATTTATCAGTTACAATAATTATTGTTTAAACTGTTGCGTTGCGGCGATTTGAAACGCAAATAATCAATATGGTATATATGTTCGCATTTATACCATTTAAATGATTGTTACTTATAGTAAATAGTATTGTAATTCTATTAAATATGAACACTGTTTTAAAGTCTACATTTTCAATGTTATTAGTATATGTATAAGTGATTCATAGTGTTATATATCGTTTAAATAACCGGATTACAAGATTATTTGTAAGCATTGTTTTCTATTATGACAATCCGCATCTGAAAAGCTGAAGGCGACGTTCGGTGGAAAAGCATTAAGGAATGTCTAAATGTCACGGTAAGTCTGAGTTGCCGGAGACCGTCTATGTAGGTAACACAGCACCTCCTATTTCTGCCGCTGAACAGTAGTGTGTAAATATTACTATGTTTCATTTTGAAGGGTGCTACGCTATTATTGAAATTACTGAGGAAACGAACCTTCACATCGTCTCAAGTAGATGTGGAGCAGTATATATTATCCTAATTAGCGCTACGTTGTTATGGGCTGACGTATCACCGTTAGGTAAGTCTTGCTCGCCTCGTTGCTACGTAGAATAAAAAAAAGTTTATATCGAGTAGGATGGATGAAAGCTGATGATGATGATTATAATGATGATTGTTATTGTAATTGGATTTAATGTCGTTTAAAATGTTAAAAGATCTAATGAAAACTATCGAGTAGTGAGAGTATTGATAGCAATCGAGCGAGGTAATCGGCGGCGGGGTTCCCAGAGCACGCGCGACTCTCCCCTTATCTCAGCACCCTTCCCAGCGTCATGGCAGCACTGATAGCGTCGTCGGCTGTCGATATTTCCGATATTGGAACCTGTTTATCTTGCAGCGGTTGAGGCATCACCGCTCTATTGTTATTGTACACCTTCCTTATTGGCGGTCTGAATGTCGGGACCGGGTGCGTTCTTCGTTATGAATCCCGCTTACCTGTTATTGTCTAAACAGGAATCACTACTTTGTGACCGACACGTGACTTGATTTGTTTTTCTACGTAACACATTTTCGTTAGTATCAATATATTACTTTGTTTTTCGGCCTGTTATAATTCCACTTTCATTAGTGATTGTTATTTTCCTTTAAATAAATAAAATTACTGTACACGAGGCGCCGTGTCCTCGCGTTCACAAAATAATTTCCATAAAATGTTAAGCAAACGCAGCGAATTGTGTAAACTTCAATCACGCGATCCCGTCTTTCAATCGAGTAACGCCTGTTCCGATTTTGTACTTCTCAATAAAGTACTACGGAAAGATATTATTACACCAAGTTTTATTATAAATTACTTAAGCGAATGGAAAACTCGACCTTACAGCCGCGGACGCAACGTTATTATTTGCTATAGATTATTTTTCTTATGCCCGTTCGACCGAATAAAGAAAATCAGCCCCACCAATGTTTTCCATGTAGGTGACCCCCTCGAAGGTTTATTGAAAAATAAATATTTTAATGTCAACAGATCGTCTCTACGAGGGTCTCAGGTAAATCTTTGCACCTTTTCTTCTCGAAGATAGTGACATGGGTGGTTAGAAAGAAATATTTGGGGGCATCCTCTGTGTGGAATCCTATTGCAATTTATGCTCGTTGATTCGGAAAAAGTATATGGGGAATCTAAGGTCGACGTCGTTTCTTTTATTGCCGGGGAATCAATAAGAGCCGTGACGTAGCATTTAGGTTAGAAGACTTTTTGATATCACATTGTATTATATATCGTTGTAGCTACACGAATATTCGCTCGTTTGGTAGGTGTTCAAGGTTATTCGATAAATTAAAATATTTTATGTCGTCCCTGAACTGCGAATTCAATCAGGCCGTTGTCTAAGCAACGAACCGTTATTTTGAATATGTTAGCGAGTCACCAACCCGTCCGTTGGTTCGCAATAAGTCACAGAGGCCTCGAGAGAGGACCGGACTGCCACTCCTACTGTTTCATAATTGGAAATTGAAATTTGTTTAGGACTGTGTCGGGCTCCTAATTCGATTACGGCGACGCCTCGCGCGCAATCGGCAAGTAATAACAATAAATATAACCACTAGAGGTGAATCACGCCGCACAATCTTGAAACTGCGGCTTCGTTGATGGTAATAATTACATCTATACATAAACAATACTATTAAATCTAGCCCACTACACGTTTCATGTTAATAGACAATGTGGGTCGGCTTTATCTATGAAATATCATTTACCTTATCATAGGTTTTACGACGGTTGTAAGTCGCTACAGCTCGACCGATACCTGGCAAGTAACTCTGTATTTGTGATAAGCCACAATGTTATGACTGACTGAATTATTTAATAAGTGATTCTCATAATTTGAAGTTACAGAATTTATATCATTACGTCATGTTGTCTATTTATAGCAGGTAGGAAATTACAATAAACTTTGTTGTTCTAATTTCTAATATCTAATAATCGCTTGGTTATTTACCTATTTTGCACATTATCCATGGTAGGTTAAGATAAACATAAATGATGAAATGATTATTATTTATTTGTATAAAAAAAGAGTGAAATTTAACAATTCGTATATCTTAGTCCTGTCTAATATTAATCACTAATCGTGTTTCGCTGAAATTTTCAAATTTATATTATTATCATGAAATCATGCTGCCTACGCGATTGTCTTGTTTATAGAAAAGGTTTGTTCCTAGTACAGAACTCGCATTTATTTTTGATTCATTATTAGTAAAAGTCGGTATCTATCAAAAAAATAACATTTTCATACCCATTTTTTTCGATTTTAGTTATTTTTTAAAGATTTTGCTTTATCGTGGCTGTTATATATTGTAATCAATAAATTAATTAGTAGTAATAGCAAACCCAATAAAAATTTCACTGTACATAAAGTATCAAATTATATAAAGGCATGTCATGCTACAAACTTCTGAGAAATTCTAACAGAAAGTCTAACATAATTTTGGTTTCAGAACAGTTTGGAGGCATGTCCTATACTGGTGATAATATTAAATTAAGGCACGTGACGGGAATATATCACGGAATTAGGAATAATATTGCTTCAATAAAGACAATATTATTAGAGGCAGTCGTGAGCGACGCGCGCAATGACAGAAACAAAAGTACGCGCACACGTGAACACCCTATATTGGCAATATCCAAGAAATTTCGCCGATACAATGGAGAGAGACACGTTCTGTTATTAGCTGAGGAGTGAATAGAGGGGGAGGGGGAGAGGGGGTTGCTTAGTTCCTTTGCCCCCCTTGCTATCACTCACCTATCCGTATCACTGGCGCTCCCGCGCGGCTCCCCCATACGACTAATCACAGAGGATGTGGCATAGACGCGCTATGCATATTTATTATTCCTCCTTCCAATTCTCACCGTTCGATCTGAGTGGGACGTGGATGTTTTTCATTTGCTTTAGTTATTTATTTAGTGGGACCCCAGATACCGTAAGGGCTTAATGTTTGATGAGCTCGGTATCGCCTTAATTTCTATACAAAGCGCAATTCATCCTGATTAACGTCAATTTGGAAAAACGCTCACGCATATTACATACGTATCTAAAACTTTATCAAATACTATAGGCGTAAACGGTAGTATCAGTAAATGATGTTCATGGTTTGATTTCGCATCGAATTGGCCAGCGGGTTAGTGTGTGAATTCATTGAAATGGCAGTGAATACCTGATAATAAATAATGTGCCCGGAATGGGCAAATTTACAAGGTAGCAAGCGAATATGAGCGAATATAGCGACCATAGCAAACAATTTGCGTCCGAGGGAGAAGCGGCGGAGAGCCGCTTTATAAAACACGGCTGTACGCACCTCCCATTCCGCAGTAATTAAAACTTCTCTAGCGAAAAGAAAATCCAATAAAAATTAATTACTTTCTCATTCGTTAACAAACCGTCACATGTGAAAGGTAGAATAGAATTTATGAGCAGAAAGCGTAAATAAATATTTTTCGTTCCGTGCGAATTAAATTCCTGACGAATGCTAATGTTGTTTAACCAGTGAATTCTTGTGCAGTTTAAGGGGTGGTTCGGTTAATTAAATATGCCCCGGGTTCATTTTCACAAAATTATTTGATCTCGACCCAGGAGAAGCCCAATTCGGCGCAATTCATTTGCTAAGAATTCTTGCTTAATTTCGTTTTATTTGCTGGAGTATATAACTTTTGTTTTTAATTTCATAACCGGATGTGTATGAAATATCTAAATCAGAACCGAATAAACAGTCGTATACTTTGTGTTTACATTCTATTATTAATTCAAAGTATATAAGGTATCAAACAAATTATGTCAATTCAACTTTTTTATTTAATATGTTTTAAATGTAGGAATAATGTAAAAATGTAAGGTTCATCGATTTTTTGACTGCTGATTTTGTAGACATTAAAACAATTGATGATGAGATTAGAGCAATTGATGGATTATAAAAAGTTTTAGAGTGATGGTGACTTATATGAATAAAATAGCAGTTTTTCTATAAACACACAGCTAATAAATAGTGTATTCTTTAATTTTGCTAAAAATAACTTTCTCAATAATCCATAATTAAAGTGTTAAAAGTAAGTAGCCAAAAGCTTTACGTATGTATATATGGAAACCTCTTGTAGGAGTTAATTTATTGCTTCTTTATAATTTGCGCTCGGTAGTAACTAGAGAAGCTGGAGAGATTTATAATCATCGAGTGCATACGACAGGCTGCATAATTTAATAATTTCCACACTCCCTTGATTAAAATTTTGCTATAACGCATTAGCGCAATAAGATGGTGTAGGGCGCGGGCAAGGAAATTAAACGGTCCATAATAATTTTGTTACGCCTGTACCGTGATTAAAATCTTAGAATTAATTAGGAAAAGTTCGAGCAGGGGGACGTCTACTCGCTTACAGCATTGGTGAGTCAATATTTGTATAGTTTCTTAAAGTTTTTTTTTATTATTAAATCCAAGGCACGGGGAGAGATCTCAATCTATGTTCATATCTCAGTGTTCTCTTACATTATCACAGTAAAATTTTTAATTAGTTAGATAGTTTCATTAAACGATAATAATTTACAAAACCACCCAACCATAGATACTAAATATGATATATAGAACTGTAACTTCGGGACACTACCTCCACATAAAAGCTGAGATACGCGCTTAAGTCTAATTCGTAAAGTTAGGAGCGGAATCGAACGAGCATCGCAGACTCGTTCTTCTCGGCCTGCCCTTTCCGCTGGTAATGGCTAAAACCTTCATTCGGAGGTGGAAAACTTTGCCGTCGATAATTACTGGAGTGTGAACGGGGTGCCAATTTCGTGAGCCACTATAACCGCTTTCTCTATATAGCTCAATTTAGCAATTACCAAAGGCGGACGGACTTCCAGTTCTCTGCTATTCCCGTCCCGAATATTATAAATGGATATGGTATATACCCACGTGGGATAATAGTAAAATACATTGAAAATTTATGTTCATTTTATAAATAAAGAGGTAACATTGATACGTAGTTGATATTGTTGCTTCTATAGGGTGGCGCAACAGTAATCCTCCTATCAGAAAATGCTATAAATTTTGCTTTGATGTAAAAAAATTAAAAGACCAAATAAAAATAATCCACAAGAAGAATCAAAGTTTTTCATATTATTTTTTAAATTAGAGCCAAAAAACATCGAAAGATTATACAAGGTATACAAGGTGGCGCAAAAATAACCTTCCGATGTTTTTGGCTGTAATTTAAAAAAAAATATGAAAAACTTTGATTCTTCTTATGAATTATTTTTATTTGGTCTTTTAATTATTTTACATCAAGGCAAAATTTATAGCATTTTCTGATAGGAGGATTACTTTTGCGCCACCCTATATTTTCTGTGATAACGATTTCAACTCAATTTTATTTAGTATCTAGTACAAAATAATGTCAACTTCTTTAAGTGTCTTCTTCAATCTTTGCCTCAGGTTTTAATTGCTTGGAACGCTTTGTTGTTTGAATGGGTTCTTAAGTACAATTAAAAAAATCTAATAAGCTGAGTGAACACAGCTGTCTAGTTTTAATGAAAACGTTTCTGTTTTGATCGAGATTAGAAAAGAAAGTTTCCCAACTCTGTCAATCTTTGAAATTCGATTACAGGAGCTGCCAATAGTTCTGTTAAAAAAAAATATCGACGTATGTATTACTAATTCTGATGATAAACTGAAGCTAAAATCGATTCGTAGTCTGAGGTTTAAGGAAATCGTTAAATTACTAATTCGAACGTTAGATGGTAATTTTCATGAAGTTACGCCTTCAGATTACAGCCAATAAGAATTGATATTTGAATTTTAAAATTGCTTATTGCGTTTATAGTGTCTTGTTTCCGAAATATCTCAATCGAAATATCTCAATTGCATTGACAAATTTACTAATATATGAATTTTGCAGCTTTTTAGTTAGAACTGGCATAGTTTAATGTCTTCTTCGTGAAGCGAGGCTTTTTGCAGCCGCTTTCTCTTGATATAAAAAAAATTCCGTAGTCAAAACTTCGCCTGATATCAAGGCAAAAAAACAATGTTTGACGCATATGTCAGTGAAAACATGTTTATGGTCTGTGAATCTGTGCATATCAGGTCCTAATAAACTAAATCGATTTCGATATAGATTTTTATTTGGTGACTCCGATCGATAGTACCCTTAGTAAGAATTGAAAAAAAAACTGTTAATAAGAAATAGATAAAAATAGAATTCCACCGGTGAAGTTTAGACGGGAGCGAGAGAAAGTATCGCGTTCGTGCGCGATCCGGGCACCTTGTGAATTATAAATGCGCCGGCCCCGAGATACTCCGTCAGTCGTGTGATTTTGAGACAATCTGATTTTGTGTTCTCCCCCGTTTTGGCCACTGAATGTTTTATAACATTGCTCCTCTAAATCAGAGTCTAATGGTTCCGCGGTTGTATTATTATTTACTCATTGTTTACTAACCGACATATTGTACTCTCTTCACAGTTTCTTGAATAACTCTAAATTCACGATCGTCGCGCTAAATCCCAGTATTGAATATTGAAACTAATCTATATCAAGTCTCGATACTGTAAAAGAGTTATTGTAAGATTACTTTAAATAGAGTATGGGTTTGAATATATACTGCTCTATATTTAGCGTGTGGTAAAAGTTAAATATGGTGGAAATACTTCCAAGAAAAACCAGCAGCTTTTCCTGTAATTTTTACAATCATGCTGCGCTCGCCAACCGGTATGCCAAGCATATAAGCAGAATATTAAACAAAATAAGCTCAAATTTATACGATGATGATATTAATATACATTGTTCTATGAGAACAATATTAGACAAAACACCATTTGCTTTAATAATGATATTCTTTATTTGATATGTGTATAAAGAAGTTTAAGTAGTTACAATGTAAAAATAAATTAATTTTCGAGGGGATTAAGAGGGGATTTCATAATGATACTTAACAAAATCGTAATGTGGACTAACATTTCCCAGGAGTCGCGGACATTTATTGGTACGGAGCGAGCGGATAAAACAATAAAGAACGGTTAACTGCGTTTTAATGTGAACAAGAACATGGGTGGACAATGGCTCGCCGATTGGGGTCCGAGCAGTGGTCACTGCGAACTTACCACCATTTTAACCCCTATTAGGTTTGGCAACGTGAAAACAAATTATTTATCGATATTAATTTCAAATGTTTTTGTTTATTTCAGTTTATCCTATACTAAATATAATTACTTAAAAGTAAAAAGAGACAAAATAAACAAAGTACTGCTCTCTATATAAAAATATATTGATAAAGAAAACACTGAAGAAATACTTTTTTTTATTCAACGAAGCTATGACACTAACGGGATGTTCATCTGATGGTAAGTGATACGCCTACCCACAACAACGTAGACGCCGTTTAGAGACATAAGATGTTGAGTCTCGTTATTTTAGTAATTACATTAGCTACAGCGTCTTTCAAACTGGAACACAGTATTATTGCACACTACTGTTTGGCAGCAGAAATAGACGCTGCGGTGGTACCTACCTACACGATTTCCGCAGCAACAAAGACCTACTACCAATAGATACATAAAAATAATTCTTAATGTATAAACTTAAGAATGATGTTATAAATGAGGACTTCGAATGTAAGTATCCAAAAAGATTAGGTCTATTTATTTAATAATTAATAGTACAGATTTATTCTTGTCAAATCAATTTAATATCCGTTTCATTGATAAAGGATTCAATTTGCATCCCGTGAAGCGGCCAATTTAAATTAAGTGATAATTTTTTTTATAATAGTAAACTTTATCAGCAAATCATCAATTAGCCTTTGAATAAGAAACAAAGGCCGTTGTAATATTTTTACTATCGACATTAATAATGAGTAGGTTTAGCACAACGTTGGCGTGTGTACGTAAGTAATAAACGGACCCGCATAAACCTTTGAATTGCTGACCACGGTATCGAACCTGTGAGCCCTTTGTCTGCGCCCAGCCGCAAATTGTTTAAGAAATAAAATAAAATCTAATTTACCGCCTTGCTACGTTTATGGGGAACCGTTTTACGATTGCCGCTGAGTCTAGTGTATTGTTTGCTTTATTTGTTTCAGTTTGATTTGTTTAGACCAAGTTTAAAATTGCGCTTTTGCTGATATCATGGTGTATCTCATTCAAAATTTATTAAAGCGATATCCATAGATTATAAAGACAAACTATGCTGATACTAAGAACGAAAGCTATTCTTTTTTAAATATTGATAATTCTTGCATCAATCTTCCAATCGTCCAACATCTTTTGAACCAGTGCCTTTATTAGCAGCGGCTTCATTGGCATGAAATATTGTTTATACCATTTTGTAATAATGTTAAAATTACAACACAAAGTACATTTAAAAAAGATCTGGTAAGTTCTTAACCGTTAAAAAATTATATATTAAATCGCTCCCAATCAAGTTATCGAACATAGTATATATCGGTATGACTGTTTGGCTGCTTTTACGCGACACACACGGCTATATATATTTGAACATTTTACTTTTTTTTCCAGCCAAAAAATATTTTTTTTTATATTTATTACTGTATAAAATAAATGTAGGTTTTTTTTTTCATTTTAACGAATATATTAAGCTAAGGCGAAAATTCGCTCAACCTCGATGTTTCTTCGGTCTTTAAATGATAACTGGTCTTTTTATCTGAAGAAGGTTATTAAAAAAAAAAAACTTTTTAAAACATATAATAATAGCAAATTTTTCTTTTAAAAGCGGGGCTCAGAATAATTTCTTTTACAATTCCGTTCACAAACTTAAAATTACGTCTTTTCATTGTTGAAATTGATGATGAACTTTGCAATTCTTGTTATTGTTATAATTTGTATTTTAGATGTAATATAAGAAGATATATATTACGTCCAATGTGCAAAATATGCAATAAATGTGATTTAAAATAATAATAAATAAATATTATTATAAATCACATTTATTGTTCATTGAATTTGTTTCGCATTATCGCACCAAAGGCCGTGTCCAGCTGATGTAAATTGAGAACATATTTCCAGATAATGCATTTACTAGGGACTGGGGCGAGAGAGAAATTGCATTGTATCCACACAAACAGAAAAATGGCCAAGGGTAGGCAACAGAATGTCCCCAACATACATTAGGCGTATTAGAGATATACGAGGGTCAGAAGGGCTGACAATAATTAGGGAGAGCCACGATTTTTAAATGAAACAACGTTTCGAAGTTACCTGATTTACGAAACATTAATTTTTCTATTTTTATACATAAATTAAATTTTAGGTTATCTTGAAATGTTCACAAGCTTCCACCACATCAAACAAAACATGTTCATAATAAAGAAATGTTGCAGATGAAAGGTATGAAAAATGAGATATCAACGCCGAAAAGACACCGTATAAAAGAGACGCCAAAAATTCTTCTAACCGACGTCGCCAAAGAGTCTTACAATATGCATAACTTGTTGAGAGAGTAATCAAAAGACGATATAAAGTGAAGAGGAGGACACAGCGAAAGGCTAAAAATGTAAACCCTCTCTTAGATTTCCTTGAGCCGAGACTCACGACCCCTCGGGCGAAACTTGCTGTAAGATGGGAAAAATTACTGGGCCCGAGAAAGTTTTTTCGATTTGAATTATGAATCCTTATTTTATGCTCCATTCTAAAGAAGTTTGTTTTACATTGGCCTGAGCTTATTCTTTGACGCTGTGCGAATATTAATACTGCTACATTGAATGGACGCTTGACGCGATAATAACTAGAGCGAGCTGTGAGTAACTTTTATTAATTCTGGTTTTCTTTCCTATTCAATTACTCCGTTGTTCGTAAAGATTGGACACTCTTTAATAGTGTTATTAAAAAAGACGTGATTTATTACACATACTAAATAAAAAGTAATGGAAGTAATTTGTGGAATACATTCAAGAGAATTATATTTACGCGGATCGATAAAAGCTACGTCTTTTAGTTAGACCATCAACCATTCTACCTTATGCAAGATTTTGGTTTTTACATTCATACCTAACTATAGTTTGGTATATATTTAAACACTGTCATTATAACTATCATTAAGACTTATAAATCATGTACCTCACTGAGATATTTTCATTGTATGTTTTAGCATTTCTTTGAATACAATAACCTATTCAGTGGATATTTTTAATAAACACCCTCACCTTCCGGAATTTATTTTCAATGTGATTACTCATATCTTATTCTCTGCTTAATGATGTGTTCCTAGATATTACACACATCATTTAATTCTTCATGAAAAAAGTTATAATGTATATTACTTAAGTTTCAATTAACGCCAATTCATAGTAAGCTATTATTGAAATAAAAATATGTAGTACAGACCTTGAACCATTTATAAAATGTTTGAAGGTTTTTAATAGACTTTGCTTAAAACGTCAATTAAAATAATCAATATTTTTACATATTATAGATAAATAGATTTTTTCTGACTCTACTGCCGTTTAATCAGGCTTTTTTTTCTAGTTCAGTTTACTAATGGCCACAATCACTCAGTTTACAATGCTAACTTATTATTAAATTAATACTGACAGTCATAATTTTAACCTAATTTAAACATAATTAAACGATTGAAAACCCTTATTTTTTAATATTATTATCTTTACATGTATAATATTAGCATACAGTAACTGTACTTTAAACTCCGCGTACGAGCCGGACGCGGTAATATAATTTGATAATTAATTTTAGCCGCGTGGTCTGGTCTCGTAGGTGTCGTAAGAGCCGGCTAAGGGAATTAATTAACCGGGCAGTAGTATCCTTTTGAGAAAATCATTACGTAGCGGTTACCAACCTGCCCGCCAAGTGTAACTTTAAATACCACTTTTTATTTAAATTCCTCTATATATAAAGTGAAATTGAAAAAAATAACCCAAATTTCTAGGAGAATATTTGCAAACCCAATGTTGTCTTCTCGTCTTCACGGCAGATTTCTCATCAAATGTTTATTTGCCGTGCTTTGAGATCTGATCATTCTAATAAAATAATCAAAATTACTAAGATTAACATATCCAAAATCGAAATTTTCTCAATTACAGAATTATTTTTATAATTAAACGAACACTACAGCGATATTCAAACCGGAACACTGTAATGTTTGGATAGTAGTGCCGCGACAGAAATAGGCGTTGCAGTGGTAGACCTAGCTAAATGGTCTCCTGCAATAGAGACCTACCACCAGTAAGCTAAGCTTTTAAAGCAATTAGTTTTTAAATAGCTTTGCAAACTGTTTTTATCGTTTTGTACCATCTTGGCTATATCATCAAGGTGATGAACGTATTAGAGTCTGTTGCTAGATAAAATCCGTTTCCCTGAAAGCCGTTCACCTGATAATAATTCACTCGCCTGATCATAATAACATGACGCGAGTTGGAATGATATACACTGCAGAAAATTGTGTTGATCGCCTTGAGATATAAGATGCAACTGTGACCCAAGCTAACCTCACCTGCTTGTGGTGCACTCTGTTAATCAACAAATAGGGCTCTGACTCCTACCAACTCGCCTTGGACCAACGTGGTAAAGAATAGCCCAAATTCCCCCATAGGGTCCTTAGTGCCCGACGGTATTGAAGGCCACGCTGACTGTGTGAAGATAGCGGGAAATCGTTAGATTCGGCTGGCAGGACCGATCGATGTGGAAATTTTTGGGGGAGGCTTATATCCAGCAGTGGGCGACTATCAGCTGATAACGATGATGAGATATATATTAGTCTGTAATGCAGTTTATATTACTTAATACGATAAGACAACAAAAGGTATTCCTCAAGCAATATAATCGTGAAAATAAACTAAGGTACTCGCCTGGTGTATACAGCGAGCTAGCTCCGTAGGCGTGAGTTCTAGCCGCACTGAGAAAATATGCAAACTTTAAAATTGTATTTGCATTTCATATATGCGGGGAAATATTGGCTTCGTGCTCGCGAGCCGCTACAAAGACTCATGCCAGATCCACGGAGGTTGCTTCACCTTTGTTTTAGATTCTTCATTAAAATTTAAGAGCACATTACGCATACTCATCCTTTATGTGTTTAATTTAAACTTGAGCATTAAATTTTAAAAGCAATCGATATATCAAATTTACGAGTATTGGATGCGAGATTAGTTTTAAGTTGTTTGGGTCTGTAACGTTGTTTAAATTATATTATTGCATGATCTTAATTAAGAAAATATTTTATTTTGTTTACGTAATTAACTACAGAAAATATAAAGCTGAATTTTAGATACATTTTTTTATTACTAATAACACAATTGTTTAAGTGATATTTATTTTACAAACCATACGTTGTTTCACTAGGGATAAAGTAAGATTTTGTATTATTTCGTGGAGACCTTTTAAGAATTCATTAGTTGTTTTGTTACTATGACTGTATGATGGCGCTGCTGTATGCTATATAGATAATGCACAGTATGGCAAGATAACTTGAGTATACTACCTACTGTAAATATATAATTAGTATCAAAATGTTCAATCAGTAAAACTTAAAATTTAAAGCGATTTTGGCAAATAATATTAGCGATGAAATTAATTTTACCCCAGAGCCTTGTCTTAAGTTTTGACCTTTTGTTGTGCCCTTTCATTGACCATAAACATTAAGGAACAATAAAAGGGTAGAAGTGACCCCTGAGAAGTTCCCTAGGTAAGTTCTTGGTCCGAGTCACCCCCGCTGTCCACAATAACCCCTGTCAAAGGCCACAGTTAACTCCCAAGGGAAATTATTGTCGGGATTTAAAGGGCCTTGCTTGTACGTATAAAAAAACACTACAATACTAAACGAACATATCGAAATGATACATACTGTATCAGGTATTGGTCACGTGGCAGTCTATACAATCAATTTTTTTACTATCATATCAGATTACTTGATGTCCAAAGATTATTTTTATATCCTTAATAAATACTGTGTTTTCTTTTTTTTCTATTTTAAGTTATTATATACTAAGTCTCATACACCATTGTAGGGTTATTCATATTGTTACAAAACGACTTGTATCTCTATCAAATAATCAATTTCTTATTTTCTTCTTGTTAATACTGATTTATATTTTAATAAGACTTATAGTGTACCACACGAGTTTGATGAAAACAATTTTCTTATTCATACAATCTTATTTGTTTGCCTTCGTTCGCAAAGCATTACGTTGAACATTATTGACTCTGAAGGGATGAATCTGTCATGTAAGATCAAACAGCACACTTTGTACGTTAAAAATTGTACAGACAATGCGTCCCTAAAACATTTCTTAAATCATTGTCAACATCAATAAAATAGGAGAAATTAAATAAGGAGCAACCCTTAGAGATAAGAGGTCTAGACGCTGACGTTGACCGCACTTTTGATGGTGTCGTATTTTTAAAAGTTAGGGGAAAGTTGACACTTAGACGAATTTGTCCTTCTATTGTATTAATTATTCAGGGTGGTGCTCCCGTGTTTTAAGGTGCGCTCGAAGGAGGGTAATTTGCTTTAAAAAATATTCGACGGATGTATTTCGTGACGGCCCAGGGGATCCCACCAATTCCAACAACCGAGTGAAGGAAAAACTTAGATAAGATTTATATTAACATAAAATACAATTTATGTTTACTTATTTATTAATTTCAAACGCAGTGGTTTCAAACTGCATTTTTTTTATTATTACAATATAAACCGTACTGACAAATATAAAGAAAAGATGAATGATTAATTATGATATGATGAATTCTTTTTCTAGTCGAGAAATATTTTTCAAATTGTTTTGAGGATCGATTGCTCGAAAACAGATTTGTAATTAATTTTCGTCCTTTACGGCTGTGTATATAAAAAAATATTCCAACACCAATATCATTTGTAGATACCGGGGGAGGCTTAACGTCCCGCCTGGAATACTTTAACTTTTCAATTGTAACTTTTGATGGGTTTTCGAAAGCAATAATAATCGCTGTAGGTATCGCGGCGATGGGGTGCGTGAATCAACGAATAGTACAAAAGAATGCCAATTTCTATGCAGAAAATTAAGTTACGTCTCGGGTGTATTATTCACACAATTCCCCTCGGGCGATGCATACTTTACTAGATATTTATAATGTTAAAAATTTCCTGCATAAATTTCTAGTCGAAGCAACGCAGCGATGTAATACATTTTACATGTAATAAATACTCATTGCTCGTTAGAATCGATTTTCGCGCGAACGAGCCGGTAACTTTCAATAAATTCTAACGCACATATTTCACGTAAGATAAAACTCATGAATCAGAAGTCCATATGTGAAAGCGTCAGGAGGAGGTTTCGTTTCCTTAGAAAAAATTCACTTCTGTGAGAAGCGGGACGCGAGTCGAATTTCCTGTCTGATATGAATCTTCCCTGCTCGCTTTAAGGTGATGTATTTTCCTATTTCTACCCTCTCAGTTACTAACAGGTCTGTTTCTTCCCAACATCGCCTGCCTATTTCGTGAAGGGGCCTTTTGTTAAATTGATTTTCAATTTGTTTGAAATGTGGTCCGCGATGCAACGGCCAATAAAGAGGCGGAAAAGCGGAAAATTTTTGATTGAACTGCCACTTGATGAGATTTGAACTGAATTTGGCACATTGCGGTATATCCTCGTATATTTTCCAGTATTTTCATCAACGTAAATGTTCTTTATACAGATATAATTGACGTTAAAAACAACGTGATATTTATTATAATTATTACTAATAACTTATATATTATAATAAGATTTTAAATAAAAAACATATCAATCCAAAATTGAAATACTATAATATAGATTTTTCTGCAATTTTGCTTCTAGAAAAGTTTTATGCGCGGATTATGCGCAATTACTAATGTATAAATTATGTTATAGTTAATAAGTAACTTATGCCTTCAGTTTAATTTCACAAGATATAAATGAAAATAGGAAAAAAGAAATCAGGATTTATAAAAAAATTATCTAAAATATGACAATCTGTCAAATCTCTGGGGGGCGTGTAATAAATTTCTATTAACTTCTTGAGATGTTACTTTCATTTTATTGTCAAGTGATAGGGATTAATTCGCGTGACTTATAACTGCCATACATCTGATGTTCTAAGGGGGGTCTTGGGGAGAGTAAAATAAAGCTTCCCTGCGATTATATTAATACATAGAAGAGGGCACAAAATGATCCGGGTAGACGCGGTAAGCCGTCTAAGTGGGAACCTGAATGTCGATACATTTGGAAACCTTAAGGCTACGTTTCTTCGAGACATTAGCGGGTATATGCAATGATTTGTAGTGATTTTAGTATTAGATTTCTGGAGTTATAAAATATTTATTTGTGACAAAAAGAGCCAGTTTGTTTGCAATGAACATAATAATAGTAATTTTACAGTTTTATACACATAAGTATACTTAAGAATATGACTGATTTCCTTCTTGTTAGAGAAGGGTTTGTTGAATCTTATAACAACATAGTTATATGTTCGTTAAAGATTTTAGTATAGTTACTACTTTATATAAAAAGAAGTTAATTATGCTGTTAGTTAGTCTAAGCCTTCTTCTGTCTGTTTCGGTTGTAATGGAGTGCAATGTATATTAAAACAGTAATAGTGAAGACACAGGAGGCTTAACGCGAAAAGGGCGTAAGTAACTAAGATTAATTTCAAATGATATTTGATAGGCCGTCTGACAGTTTCCCGGAGAGGGGAACATCTGACAAATGAGTACATTTTCATGTCTTCAAATCGCCAGGGGGGCTCAATTGCGTCTTTCGAAAGCTATATAGATTAATTTCCGATTGCAAATTCAATACATACAATATAATACATGTTATTTATGTAGTGCAAAAGATTACTTTTACTATACTGATGGTAGTTATTATTGCTAGAGACTGTCCTACCTAGTGGTATTGTTGGGGTGTCTTTTTCTACTTCCAAAAAGTGATGTCCAAATATGAATTTCCGGGATACTTATGTTAAGTGTAACATTTTATGTCTAAAAGCCATGAACACAATGTAATGTACGCTATGTTATTATGGGCGGAAGTATCAACATAAGGAGAATCTTATCTCATTTATTGACCAAATAAGAAAGAAACTCATTTTGGTATATTTATATTAATTACTAGTATATCCACGTCCTACGTCTACAAGCTGTATTCTAGGGTTATTACGAACCGTCTCTCCCGAAAGCTAGATGAATACCAGCCGCCGGAACAGGCCGGGTTTCGTAAAGGCTACTGCACCGTGGACCACATCCATACTCTGCGGCAGGTTATACAAAAACTTACGGAGTATAATATGCCGCTTTGTGTGGGCTTCGTGGATTACGAAAAGGCCTTTGACTCCATTGAGACCTGGTCAGTGCTGGAGTCCTTACAGCGATGCCAAGTCGACCATCGCTACATCGATGTACTGAAGTGCCTGTATACAGTAGTCGAAACCTATCCAGTTGCAGCGAGGGGTGAGACAGGGGGATGTAATATCCCCGAAACTGTTCACAATTGCGCTGGAAGACGTATTTAAGACTCTAGCATATCGCACCTACGGTTTGCCGATGACGCGGTTTTATTGGCAGAATCGCTGGAGGATCTTAGCCGGAGGCTGAATGATCTCAATGCCGCTTCCCGATGCGTGGGACTGCAGATTAATTTGGACAAGACTAAAGTCATGTCCAATCACCTAATGATCCCTAGTCGAGTAACCGTCGGGAACGCGGTAATTGAAGAAGTAAAAGAGTACGTCTACCTCGGACAGGTTATAGAACTTGGCCGGGGTAACTTCAACAAAGAGATTGATAGACGTATTCGGCTGGGCAGCATTTGGGAACATAAGCCACATTCTCACTTCGCAGATACCCCAATGTCTCAAGACGAAAGTCTTTAACAAGTGATTTCTGTCCACCCTTACTTACGCCGCAGAGACATGGCATCTGACCATTGGGCTGGTCCACCGATTCAAAGTAGCACAGCGAGCGATGGAGAGAGCTATTCTTAGCATTTCTCTAAGGGACAAAATCCGGAACGAAGAAATTCGACAGTGAACTAAAATTGTAGACGTAGCTCTCAAAATCTGCAAGCTGGAGTGGCAGTGGGCCGGCTATGTCTGTCGGGTCAGTGAAGGCCGATGGGAGAGAAAAGTTTTGGAGTGGAGGCGGGGTACAGGTCGCAGAAGCGTAGGACGCCCTCCCTCCAGATGGACCGACGACATCATCAGAGCGGTGGGAAGTGGGTGAATGCGAGAAGTTGAGGATCGCATTTAGTGAAAGAAATTGGGGAAGGGCTATATCCAGCAGTGGATAAACAAAGGCTGATAATGACGAATGATGATGACTAATATATCGCTGATAGACTTATAATCGGGATTTTAGGATCTATTAAGAAAGCTAACCATTTCAAATAAAGCTTTTAATGTCAGCCAAGTAAAACTAGAATGCATTATTATTTCGTTGTAAATTTTGTACGTAAATTTATAAAACATTTCTACGTAAATAAGTAAAACATATTTATGTCTTTTCACAAATTTTATAACATTTATATGATTCTTGAATGATTTCTTCTTTCAATTCCACGTGTCTTGTAATAAAGTAATTTTAATAGTCATGCAGACATCACATCAGGGGTTTCACTGTAGTTGTTGTAGAAAAAAATTCAAGCTTCATGTAATTTAACTTTAACGTGGCGGGGGAGCGGCGTTACCTCAGTGCTATTTCTTTTGTCGTTTCGCTGAAACATCTTTATGAATACCTTATTATGAACCTAAATTGAGAAGAAGCTTACCTAGTCTTTATTTGCGTTGTAGCAATTTTTGCTCCGTTTACTCAGCCATTCGCAAACAAATTTTAATTGGGTTTTTCGTGTCTCGGTAAACTTGTACAGTCCGTGAGACGCGACGAATTTTATGGAAAAATGTTTCATTTTCTCTTTTTAAAGGTTGTAACACAGAAGAGCACGGAAATTGTAATCGAATATATAAAATGAATTCAATGCTATGATATTTTATTAATACCTACCCTTTAGTTATGCCTACCATTATTACTAAAAGAAAATATCTTACTAATTGTTTTTAAAGTATATGGACGATAATTTTTTTTTAAAGTATATTTTTTAATCGAACCCAATATTTGCAATGATTCCAAAATATTTACTAAGATACAGTATCACAACTTTACTTCTACTTTTAATGTTTTTACAAAGTAAAATCTCATGTGTGAAAGCTCCACCTTATATGTAATTAACCTGTAAATGAATAATTTATTTAGATAATGTTCAAATTGCTATACGATCCCTGGATGTACTTACCATTATTGGTGTATAAATTACTACAACTTACATCCACTAGATGGCGCTGTCAGTTATGCAAACGCGCTGTGGTTTATAAGCTTGTGTATATAAGTAAAGTGTTTTTTTAATTTAACTTCGGTTGATGTCACTGTTTGTTAGATTTCGTTGACGCCATTAGCCCATTGTTTAAAGTTGAACTAACCAATTGGTATAAATTGTATTTTTTTTATCCAATTAAGTGATGGGACGAGCGGGACGGTCAGCTGGTGGTAAGTGACAATGCGGCGCTTGTTATCATGATATACACAGCACCGCATTACGCACGTCGCCTGAGACATAAGATGTTGAGTCTAGTTACTCCAGTAATTACACTAGTTACAGCGTCATTAAACAGGAATACAATAATGTTCGCACACTGCTGTTTGGCGGCAGACATAGGCGCAGCGGTGGTACCTACCTAGATGGTCTCCCGCAACAGAGATCTACCACCATCGGTATACATATATGTTATAAATATATGCAATATATTACAATGAATGTTTTGAATCTAATATTTAGCCCTTAAGAAAAAGCGCGTTATTTCATTATACGTAAGGGTAAATTTTTAAAATTTCATCATAATAACGTTAGGCTCATAATCATCTGCATATATTTTTCGACTTAATGTCGTCATGGTAACTTTTATAATGACAGCCAGATGAGGTAACATCAAAAGAAGTCATTACAACGACACGGTTATACGAGGACATTAAGCGCCCCAGATACTGGTGTTCGTAACTGTGACAATCTGAGATACAGCTAACGCGAGGAATATACGAGTGGTGATAAATCTCCACACTGCATCTTTTCGCGTCTGTTACGGAGTTTAGAAAGGCCAGAGATTTCGTCGCCATGTGAAACAAAATTGGGTGGAAATGAGACGGTGTGATAAGAAAACTTCCCGCTATTCCCGGGCAACCTTATCGTGCGTATCACATAATTTATTTAATGTTACGCTTTAGAATTTTCTTCACGGCTTACCAGCGGCACGACTTTGTCAATTTTAATTAAAAAAACGGAAATAAATACGGCCCTTTGCAGTATAAATCTTTTAAATGTCTCTAGCGGAGGTTATGTTATTAAACTTGTTAGAATTTTCGACATACAGACTTAGTCGTAATCATAATTCTATCGCATGTAACATCGATGTTTTGCGGCACTAGATTCGGCGAAGTGGCTTGTCGGTGATCAAGAACTTGTCGATGATCAAGAATCTTTAGCTAGATTACACAGTCTTGAACATAGGCGCAAATTGGCCAGACGACATTTCAAAGAGTGCATGCTGGAATTACGTGATATAAATACTCGATCCTCTTTTCAGCTCCGGGCGACCAGACATAAGGTGTAATCATACTTATGTTGTGGACACAAATACGACGTGAGTGCCTTCAAGAAAAGAATGAATACGCTGTTACTAGGTTAGTGCGCCTTGCCACCACAAACCACATCACCACTTAACATGAGGTGAGATCGTGGTCAAACGCTAAACTCATTGATTTAAAATAAAAAGAATTTGTTTCTATATTGTTGGTGGCATGTATATATAGACATAACATCAAAACGAAAGTTATACTTTCGTCGTTTTCTTAATTTATGTATATTTAGTCATCATCGTCATCATTAGATGCCCTTTTTAAACTGAAGTATAGCGAGGAAATTGAGAAAACCAATTCAATCCCTAGCTATTCTTTTTAACTTGTTTACGGTATATTTAGTACTATTGATATACTGATTCAAATTCTATGACATTATATCAAAGCTTTCCAAATGCATTCCTAGAAATGTGCAGTAAAATAATCAACGCGAACATTCGGTAAAATACTTTGTTGAAATCGTCGGAGGTCTGTTTACCTTGTGGGTGCCGTGTGCGGGCTCTGTGCAGCGCTCAATGCGACATTTGGTCTACTCAGGCACCCCATGTATCCCTCAGGGTATTTCCGCCCCACTCATTATCCCGATAGTTATTACTGTCATTTTTCAACTCGTTATTTACTCTGAGCATTGCTGATAGGGCGGCGTTGGAACTAAAAGTACTTTGAGATTTTGAATGAAAATATCTTGAGGATAAACACGGATTTTAGCAGGCTTAAAAGGTAATTGAAAATAGTACGTTATTGAATGATGTTACTATATACGGTTTTTTTTTTGTTTAAATATCACGAAGTTTTTGTATGGGATAAATTTGTTAATTATATAAAGTTTGTTAAGGATAAATGATATTAAGAAAAATCTTCTTATAAAGTTTTTTTTTACCCACATTTTTTTATTTACTTTAAGTTAATTTAACTGAGTTTTGAATTAATGGTGAGGCCACTGTTATAGGCTCAAATTTCTGTAATGAAAAGATCTATGATAAGACCACATTTCATTTAACACCGAATTTCGTTAGGATACGTCACTTTCAAAAAGTAGTTATAAATAACTTACTCGACCGACAATGCTTTGGTTCGTGATGCAGCCCGTAATTTATAAATTTAAAGGTTCGTGACAAAAAACTGGAAAACGAACAAAGTTAATTCAACGTGTCTAGACATCAGGTCATAAATAAGTAACGGTTATTGGTTAAGAGCGCTGTATTAAGTCCACCCTATGCAATATGATAGGGCGATCATTTATAAAAGGCTAGTATAATGGATTCGCGGCCACTCAGAAATAGGTTTGTAAATATTTTATGCGATGTGCGGGCTGGTAGTTAAGTGATTGACAGCAGAGCAGTCCCCAGAGCCGGCGTGTACGGGAAAACGTCAAGGCTGCGATAGTGTACGCTAATGCATTTATTTATTCTCATACGTTTAATCTATTGTTCACTTGCGTACGCAATGATTCTACAATCGTCTGATTCGTAAAATACACTTAGGTATAGATTTTTGGAATAGTAATTGGTATATGATTTGCCTAATACCAATAAGCCGATGGTACCCGGTGGTATCTGAGGCCATGCTGACTGTGTGAAGGTCGCGGGAAACCGCTGGATGCGAGCAGCGTGGGACTGATTGGTGTGGGGCCTTTGGGGGAGGCCTGTGTCCAGTAGTGGACGTCTATGGCTGATTATGATTTGCTCTAGGTTAGATTTGAACTCCATCGAAATGGTTTTATCCAGCTGAAGGGTTTAAAACCCGTCGCCTGGTGTTAATTCTGTTGCCGGAGACCGTCAACATAGGCCTATTTCTGCCGTTAAGTAGTAATTTGCAAACACTGCTGTGTTCCGATTTGAAAAGCGTTGTAGTTAGTGAAATTACTGGGATAATAAGACGTAATATCTTATGTCTCACAGCGGTGAACACAATGAAATATTCGGTATTTCATCCCAACAGGTAAACGTTTTGCTCGTCTTGTCGCTTTATCTAAAAAAAAATCCAGGATGGAAGGTAGCCACCATGGGCTACCTACAGGAACTGGTTGTTCTATCTTTTCAAATAAACCAGGAGAGCCGAGTGAGCTCACTACGTATGCATGTCGGCGGACAGCGTGTTTTGGACCGTGTTTCTCCAGATGTAGTTACAAGGCTTAGCAGCGAAAGAAAAGTTGATGAAGGCAATGAGTCTCAACTATAAACTGCAAGTAACCGCTACATTTTAAAAAGAAGAAAAGCGAAGGTTTGTCAGGGACTACATTATGTAAGTAAATCAGCATAACATTGATAATTTTCACTCTTTGTGTTTTTGATAAATATTTTAAAATTACGATAATACAGACATATCTGATAGTTAAAATGACAAAGGAGATTTAAATGAAAAGTAACAATGATATTATAATATTAGTCCACATACGACGACAAAGTTAACTAGTTACTAGTTGCCGAGTACTATTAAAATGAACACCTGTATACGTTTTACATTACCACGCCGGAGTCCAAAACTGCACGAAATTAATCAACGTTTAATTCCGTGGACCACCGTGAAAGGCTTTCGAGGTACCGTCGACGTGGGACATCTAGAAAATTAACCGACAGCGTTTGCCCACCCAAAACTCTACCGACGTTGCAAAATATGCAAATGGAAGTGACTCATTTGACGAATTTTAATGGATACTTAACAGTGTTAATTACAAACTTTTAATGTAACATTTGGTACTATTTGGTTGGATAGTATTTTGCTACGTTTATTTTGACTCATCGCTAATAAGTAAATGAAGATATACACGTAAGTTTATAAGTAGCAATAATATCTCAATTGTAAGTATAATATTTAGAAAACTGTATGCAATAAAATAGTGAACGATTTTATGCTCGCCTTTCGTGATATTAAATTTGTTATACTATAAAGAAGTAAATACTTTAAGTACCCATACGAATGATTTGGAGTTTCAAACATATTGTTTTTGACAGTAACAAAATGTGTAAATAATTATTTAAGAAAAAAATTTATATTTTCACACAACAAAGATCGATCAATCAGTTGTTTTAAGTAGATCAAAAATAAAAAAAAAAAATTGTTTAAAAAATGTGGGGAACTACAGTTTCAAAGAAGAAATTTCTTGTACATGCAAATTTTATATCAGGGATTTACGGAAAATATAAAAAATAATGCAAACAACCATTCTTTGAAGCTACGCTGTTTATTTTTATTTTATCGCGAGGAAGTGGATTCGGGCTTGATGACAAGACAGGCCTACGCTGATTTAGATTTACGAGATATGTAAATAGGAATAAGCCGCGTTGAAAAATTATTCTAACACAATTTGGGTTAATTGAATTTTTGTTCGTTAAATTCAATGTGAAACACACCTCCTGCTTAATTACTTGCGAGGGTTTGTTAATTTATAACGTCGGCCGGACTTAGCGTATTGGAAGGCCGCGGAACAGGATAACATCGAAACTCCCTTAAGATTAATTTGCCGAGGTACTCCTGAACTTTAACTCGTTTGCTTCTGACCGAATTCCCAGCCGGCCGCCCTTACAGTTTAGAATTAAATTTAATGAAATAAATTTCAGAGAATTGGCAATCGAAATTCGCGTGTGCCTAGGGCTACACTAACCGAGGGCGGGATAGTTGCGGAATTGCGGCCTACACCATGTAACGTCTCTCAATGCCTGACACGTTAAATGTCACCGGCATAGTTTCACTTCGAAGAACGTAAGTGGACGGAGATGTGGTCAGTTAAACCCAAAAACTTTCGGGTCGAAGCCCCAAATATGCTTAAGAATGACTGCGTAACATAGTCTCCTTCAATGCTGAAGTTGCTTAACCTAATGTGATTAGTGCAAAGGAGGGGCTGCCAAATTAAAAAAAAGAGTCCGACGCCATTTTGGCCCGATCTTACTTAGAAGCCGTATAAAACTTTCGGTTACGTTTTTGGGGTAGATGGAATGAAGCCGTAGGTAGACAGGACTGGTAAACACCCCGCATCGGGTCACGCCTTAGTGATGATACTCTATGAATCACATTGTGTACAAGTGTGAATTTCTCTTTAAATTTTTTAATTAAGTTAACTTACTGAAAAACGTTGTTAAACGAAGTCCTTGAATGTAAAGGGAGAGCATTTGGAATGAATTTCAAACGAAATTCGATTAAACAAATTTTCGCAACAGGATTTTAGACGTATCGACGACTACGTCGATCAAAATGAGTTACGGGTTCGAGGGTCAATTTAGGGGTCTTGATAAGTGTCACCGGGGCGGTCTAAGAGGGAAATTAAAAATTGAAAAACTTGCCGCCATGATGGCAGTGGCGTTAATGGCTGTACATAATAAATAAAGCGGACCGCTTGTAGGCTTATGTGTGTGTCGAGTGGGGGGTGTGGCCGGGCCCCGCGAATGGTCTCTCACAGCGACATCCGAGACGCCCGGGCCCTTTGGAGAGCGCTTCTCTACCTCGGCCTGTTTCATATTGCCCTGCCCGTTGTCCTGAGAGCTGCTTCACTTTGAGAGAAATGCCGAAATGCTGTTAGGGGCAACCTTGTTCTTTTGTAGAGAAGGAAACTTTTAATGCGTATGTATGATTTTACAGTACACTTTTTTGTTATTTAATGGAAATTCTACCGCTGGATGACGTAATTTACCAAAAACGTGAAAAGGGCGTAATAATAATTAAATGATTAAATTTCAAACTGATAATTTATTTTTAGCATTTTCAAACATATTAATATCGCATAATAAGGAAAAAAAAATAGTACGATATATGTAATAAAAATTGATGAAAGAGATTCGCAGTGTTAGCAAACTGCAGAAATTCTTTCAAATTGATTTTAAATCGTTCAACAAAATAGCTGCCCCTTTTACCGTAAGGGTAGCCATCTTGTTTTTCTTGGTCCTTGCGTCAGGCTGACGTTTGACAGGCAGCCATGTTGAAAAAACTGGAGTGCGGCTTCCTTCCGCATCGGTGGGCCGTCATGAGAACTATCGTGGCGTCGACACCCCTTAGTTTTACATACATTGCATTCATTGTTTTAGCAATACGGCGGTACATACGTGAAACTTTTGTTGTTTCACGTGCCGCGATATACCATCCGGCCGGCATGACACATGGGGTAACGAATAAGCGGACAATGCCAAAAAGTTTCCCATAAATAATGAATATAAAATGTTCTAGCCCTACCACGGCACATAATAATTTAAAATCACATGTACAAAAAACGGTGTTTGATTTTGAGCAATGTTTACATAAGAAAATATTAATTATTATCAATCATACGGATAGATCTACTGACCGCATCCAGCACCTTCTTGTGAGCTTCAAAGACCGTCGGTCTATTTTACACATATAAAAATAAGCCGAACAGTGCTACTCCATAGAATTATTCCGAGCCGAGAATTAAAAAGAAAATGTTTGGTATTGCCATTATATTCCAATTACATTCCGGTTGGGACGTGACGTCACATAATTTACCCACCTTTGGCATTCTCCGTGTAAGAGCTCGCAAAGCGGTGCCGGCGCGAAATCTGTCATTCGCTTCCACTCAGTAGTTACACCCTTCATTCCCCCGGTACTTATTGTTTTAATTGTTGCCTTTGAGAGGTGGGAGGAACATAGCCTCAAAAGACTTGTGCTTTTAACTTAACTATTTCCACTGTTATAATATACGTATGTTTTATTTTTATCTCATTAGTATTGTCATATGTAATCCAATTTACTAAAATATCTCTCGCTTCAATCCAACTGTTGTCATACTACAGCAATGTGTTGCTATATAATCAATAAAAATATTCCATAGTCATGTTAATAAGTTTTTAAAGGAATGCATAGTTTTAAAACAGCTAATGTTATAGCAAAGTATTAAATATAGTCTTGTCATGAGTTACATAGAATTAAACTAGAAATTAAAAGTTGTTTCTGTAAAGGATTATAGGATTTATTTTATGTTGTAATGGTAACACTGTTGTCTTAATAAATAATGTTTAAAGAATATTAAAATAAGTAGCTCCTTTTTTAAAGAAAAACGCAAAATATAATATGGAGACTCGTTATAGAACTTTACAAGGTTATAGACCTCGCAGTATTAATACTTATTTTAATTTTATTGTCGTTATGATGATTTTATTGACCAAAATATGTTTTAATTTTCCAATATATGAGAAAAATGTTTAAATATACTTATGTTATATTATTGTATTTATTATATCCCGTTAGATGTGTAGAGTTCATTCAATAAGGCTCATGCAAATAAATCGGTTGTAATTACAACTTAACAGTTGGGACGGTGTGTAACAAAATCAAACCGGCGGGTAGAATAACAAAGGGACGACGATAGAAAAACAACTCTAGGTCAAGATTTCGTCGAGGGACTAAAGTGGAAACGTTAACAACATTTCTCTCTAATACCTTTGTGAAATTTCTTAAAAACACTGTACCAAATGTCTTACAGTTTTTAGAATACACCTTTTAAAACCCTGTTAAGATTTATGTTCAATGACATCTAGTACTTATGTGTTCGCGAAAATCGTTTAAAGTAGACACAAAAATTAAGTTAATAGTATTCATGGTTTGATTATGTTTTCCACAGAATTTTTAATAAAGATAAGTTGAAAATTTCTTTACAGAATAAGATGCAAAAAGTATTATTTCCCCTACAACAGCAGGTATAATTTTTTTTAATTTATAGTGTGTATATTTAACTTTTACATTTGCTGAAAGGACAAAACTTATATAAAAAGGCTATGGTTAATATGAATACCTCCCATTTGATCTTTTGTCACTTTGATATAAAAGTTTCTGTTATAAATAATCAGAAAGAAAAATATATTAAATATTGTTATGATGAGATTCTATATATATATACCTTGTAGCGTATCGCCAACTTCCCACTGCAGGATTTCACTCGTGCTATCGTCTAAGATGAACAAATTACTAACAAATAAATTAAATTAGGGACACTTTAAAAATTTTGAATTCAATTAAGAAAATCCACTTTGCAATCAAAGCTGTATAAAAGTTATTTTATGTATACTTTTTAGTATAAAAAGTCTAAAGTAGCTAATCAAAGGCAAAGGAAGATAAACAAACACGGTGTTTCAGGTTCCTTGGCGCAATCACGCCGGCGCCCACTGCTTGCTGGTGTTTGTTTGATTTTTTTTTAGCGAAAATAGATTGCAAGTCAATACACAAAATAAACACTCTTACAGAACAAGGGCTACTGCAAACTTACTTGCAAACTGTTGGCAGTAGCTCTTCATAAAGTACAACCACTGGTTTCTACTGTTCCACTGTTTATCTTTTCAATATAAAATGTTTACCGTTTGTCACCAATTTAATGAAGAGCTTAAAATTTGATTCGTTTGGAAATGTAAACGTGAGTTTAAGAAGTAAATACACTAAGCTGAACAAACTGATGTAACAAACGGGATATCCCACAGGGTTAGTAACAAGTTGGACCAAAAAAAGTCAACAGTCCGTTGCATCCCAAACTTTTAGTTTAAAACTTAACCCGACGCTCCATAAATAAACCTTCGGTTTTGCTTTGGTATACTCGACGATTTCGTATTCCCGAATTGGGAGTGGAAGTGTTAAGCCGCATAAATTACGGTTTCCGTGGATTGCAGTGAGAAAAACAAGGGAAGCACTTAGTGGCTAGATTAATCGCCGTTCTGAGATGACAGTTTTGCAAGAAGTCAAATTTGACTGTGGCTTTAACTAGCTGAATGTTAACATTGGAAATTGTCTTAAAACTATTTTACATTAAATTGTTATCAGTTGAACACAAAAAATTATAATTTTTTTTATTGATAACGACGAGACAAGCTGGACTTGTTAAAGATTAATGACACGCCAACATAAAACAATTGTTAGGATGTTTACACGGCAATACATTCGGCCCTCACATTGGCTTATACTTTTTAATACCAGTGAGTTCAATATCAAATGTTACTTTTCATACAGAATACAATGACAGTTCCACCCTTATAAAAGTGCTTGTTGGAATAAATAGCCAGTGTTTGGCAACAGAGGCATACTAACAATACATCAATATATTGTTATAATAATTCAGTTATGCCTGCAGCAAAATCTCTTTATTTTGTATGACCAAACGTTAATTGTAATGCTGTTAATTATACAGACGAATGCTATAGTGAGGTTAGCATGTATAATGTTTCCTACATCGACCGTATTGAGCCGGTTAAGTATTTTAACAAATCCGCGGAGCAACAGATACTTGTAATGATCCAACTTAAGCGACGCGCCTCGGTCTCCGTGATCTAAGACACCTACTTCACACCACCCCCTAGTTACGGTGCGGTCTCGTCGTATATCTCCCAACACGGGCAGTTCATTTGCTTCACGCCTCATACCCGCAAATAAATCACCAACCCCACCTCCCACACATAAACTTTCGAAGCAAGTGAAAACTCTTGTAGTATTTTTCCGAATTAAGTTTTTACTCACGTCTCGACATCAAACAGGAATATTTATTTTTCCATCGCACCTTGAGTCGGCTTCGATTAATATTAACTTGACTTACGATATTTCTTCCGGCTTATCAAATGATACATTGAATTATCCTTTATATATAGTATCAAATACTGCCGTTTAAATGGTTTGAATAAGTAATGACAATTACATAATAATCATAACTTTAATATTCGACACAAATGTCATATATTAAAACAAAATAACTATTTAAACAGCAAATGTTACAAAGTAGAAAAGTAGAAAAGGAAAATATTATCACTCTGCTTAAAACAGCACTTTATATTGACGGTAGAGTTATTTAAAACGTCAAACCGTCAAGGTAAGACGTCAAATGGTAGGAAATGATACAGTTACCTATAACCAACAGTTTTTTTAGTTAGGATGTTTATAAAATCTATGATTGTGCTAATCGCTTCGAAACATAGGACTTTAAGCTGAAATCCCAGAAATTCACTGTACAATTAGGTAATACACTTTGATACATTTGTTAGGAGGTGGCGTAGCACTGCTTAAACTTTCATGCTTTTCTGATTGTTATCATCAACATAGTTCAGGACATAGGTGTGGGGATTATAATATAATTATACATTTACAGAACAACATTTACAGTTTTAAACTAGTTATTAAATAAATACCACATTAAACGGTATTGCTGTTTAGACGTAAAAGTACACAACAAACGACGTGAGCTTTAAGTCGATCCGCACACGATCCCACCGCAGTCCACCAACTTTCTTTGTTGCCTCGCTTAACTATTGTTTGGAGTTAAACTTCCACGGATTTCGAGTGGACACTGCTGACTCTGAGAAATTGTTTTGTGTTAGTTACGAAAGGAAAACCGTATTCCTACCAGCTTAAGCAAAGCAACACAGAGGTGGAGAGAACGCGTGACTTGCTCTGTTCATATTTTATGAGATAATGGGAGTTTAATTGTTCCTGGTTAAACGCTATTTATTTAACTATTTACGAGCCTAACACACTGAGTTACAAAACAAATTATTAAAATTGTTTAGTATAACTTGAAATATTTATACTTATACGAATAGATTTAATAAGTAAAAAGTTGTATTTATTACATATTACATGTTAAATTTACTTAATGTTAAAACAATAATAAAAGTAAATTTAATTTTTATGCACTAAAACAAACGTGCTGCGAATTATAATGAAAAATTATAACGTCTGAAAGTATAAATAAATATATATAAATACTGTGTAATAAATAATTTAAATACTAATCATTCATTTTTGTTTCATATAATTCGTTATAGTTTAAAAGAGAAGACATAAAAACGTAACATTATTTATCAACAAAAGCCTCACTATTAATAAACAGAAAATGTATTTCTTGTTGGGCTTGTTCATGAGGAAGGAATGTCAAGTAATGGAAAGGTAAAAGAAATAGGAATATCAATAAAAGACCCTGAAACCTACATATGTATACCTGAAAGCAATACTGAAACATGTATGTAATGACATTTTCCGAATTATTGGGTCATTTAATTTACTTACTTCATCACGAAAATATGTGTAAAGATGTATGATAACAGGGATATAAAACATTATGTTTGACTTTTTATACTTTGAACTACATAATGATACGAAATCGACGGATTAGTTGTTCCTCTCCAGATTATCTCACACGTCAATCCTCTAATTGATAAATTTGTAATTGGTGTCTCATTATATTTCTTAAAGTGCTCATGCATTATAGGAGGTTGGCCTCTTGCTCATTGACTTTCATTAAACGTATAGTTTTAGTACTGTACGTATAATATTGTTTGGGAAATTTCTTTAGTCATATTTTATTAATACAACAGCGTATTTCCGAATGTGAAGAAAGATAAATTTTCATTGTTTTCCATCCGCGAACAGCACACAGGAGAGAATAAATCAATCCGGTCAATACGCTAAATTCCGGACACGAATAACGTATTAAATAAAACAAGTAGTAAAGAAGCTTATAAATTTAATTGGAAATAAATCAAATTTTAAGAGGATTACATAGAATTTAAAACTTTGTTTCCTAATAACGAACATACATTACAATGCTCCGACGGCACATCTGAGTCCCGCCGGCGCTACAACTTTTTACGCTGTTTGGGATATTTTAAATGCATAAATTAACGTGCAAATTGTTCAAAATTAGCAAACGTTGAGGTTGAAGTTTCACTTGGGGGGTATTCTTATGCAAATAAGATACAATGACTACGCTAAAAGATCGCTTCCACTTTAAAAGTATTCGGAATTCGCCGACGTTATCCCGGCGGCATAAAAATTGTTTTGTTTGTCCTAAATGTTTGTAGTGGTTGGTAAGTATAACTTTCTGACGAGTCATTGTTTTCGATGTGCCTGCGATGGTAATGGAATATTTTCTTAGCATCGATGGGAAATCCGTGACTTTCATAAATGCCTCAGTAACAAATCATAATAGATAATAGCAAATATTTAACCACCTCTTAAATAACAAGCTATTTAAATTAAAATTACAGTAAATTGAAATAACCGTTTCGGTTGTAATAATTGTTAACAGATAAATAAATAATTAACTAGAGAATTCCTAAACTGTTAACAACAGATCCGGTTTGAATCTGTCTAAATCTTAAACGAAACATTAAAATTTTATGATAAATGAAACATTTATGTCTTTCTAATTGTAAAACGCCGACAAAGGTCGAGGCGATCCCGAATACAGCGAGCCTGCGGGAACAATCATTCAAATGGGCTGTTCATATTGAATATTAATCGCTGTTTTCACTGAAGAATGGCAATAATCTGAAAGGCAAGTTCAGAGGAGGAAATAAATTTGTAATGCAAAGTTAGAAATTCGATTCCTGTGTTGGCAATAAGCAAACACTCTTATGTAAAGCAGCACGAAAAGGTGAGAAGAATATAAAACATTCTAAAGGCAATAGTTCAATAAAATAATGTCCGCAGAGGCGTCATGAATTTAATCCGCACCCATTCGAACGATTAAATTTTGAGCCAATAAGGCCTAGGTATTCCGCAATTTATTAGCCTTGCAAATTCGAAGCCGCTCGCCCCCTCCATAAAATATAACAGTGGTCGCAACAACGTCCCGCAACCACCCGGGCCGAGTATAACACCCCTATTTTAGCTCTAATTAAAAAGCCATCAAAGAGTTTTCAGTCATTAATCATGAAACTGTTAACGTTGAATGCCGACTACCCTCGGAGTCCGAGTCGAGTTAAAAAGGAGGATTTGGAAATTAACAAAATACCTAAAATATTCAGGGTTACCGAAGTGGCAATCCTCTTGTAAAAACAAAGATTTTGTGGTTTTAAGTCGGCGGAATCTTAAGTTGTTCCTAACGATTATAAGGATTGAGAACCCTTCTCTTTTTAATACCGCAGAATAATGCTAGCGATATTTTTAAGCTTCGTAATTGACTACAGCGGTTGTACTTTCCAGTATTTTCTTTCTTTTATGCGAAATAGCCGGCTCTAGGGAATTGTATTTACATTTAAATATCAAAGCCCGTGGATAAAACGAAAATCGTTAGTAAATGGATTAAAAACGGATAAGTGGAATTAATATACTTGGACTGATCATTTTAATTGAAAAATCAATAACGCTTTATCGGTTCTTCTTCTTAAAGTGCCTCTCCATCGGTTAAGGTGATTCGGAGAAAGAAAGTATGATTTGTTGTTTTTTAAAGAGTAGAGGGAATAAATAATGAGAGTTATTACGACAATGGTAGTTTAAATTAATAATACACAGGATTTAGTGTGGATAGCAAGAGCTTAGCTGTCTAACGCGACTGAGGTAATTCAATTGGTGTCATCCGATAGCCTAAGCGATTAATGGTTAAAAGTTCTAAATGAACTACATATTACTATATGTATATAATGTAAATTACTTTGAGAACCTAATTGTAATTTTTTAACGAAGGATTTTAATACTACATAAATATTTAAATGTACAGCTAGCGCCAAAACTATCTCATCATCAATGTAGCTCTCTCTAACTAAGATGTCGCAGTGTTAAAATATTACACAAATGCAGAGCTAAATAAATTTTAGTTTAGTATATTAAATAAAGGTATGTTTATTAATGTTATATACAATACTAGATTATAGTTATTAGTAATTTATTTTTATTAAATTTTTTATATTTCTGGATATGTTGATAGGCGAAACTGAATATTGTGGTATTTGAATGTGTTCTTTATTTGGCGGCGAGTGTCTTCTAGTTTAATGATGATAATGATATAGATTAAGGAAAGAGAATATTAAAAGAATGATTTTTGAATGTGAATATTAAAACAATGATTTTTGAAGTACGAATTTTTATGATAGTCTTACGTCAATCACAGCGACGCACCGAACAAGAATAAGTGATACCAATCGAAACGTCGAGTTAGGCGTTTCACGTGGTACGTTTTCAATTAACCAATCCGCTGATACAGGTTTCAGACTAGACGTTTGTTCCGGACACCGCTCCGATTTCACGAGTATACACTAGTGGGCACTAGAGTGGGACGTGCGAACACCGGCATGCGGTATCGAGGGTACTCCATCGGCCACTCGATCAACGATTCGGCGTCACGATCCCACTCTATTAAGCCCAATGATCTCGGAAACAATGACCTCTTTATCACATTATGATTAAAGCCGCATCTAGTATATTAATAAACCTAACACTGATATTAACCAGCATAATGCCTTAATTAGACGGCTTTGTCCCCTGTTTATGTTCTCTGTGTAGAGTGAGATAATTATATGATACATGATATAATAGAATAATAATCGCTTTGTAACGCAATTGTAACATTTGTATAATAATCATACTCATTATGAGATGCCGTCTGAACTAAATTTGCTCAGATAGAGGAAACTTTTTCAACATGGTTTAACACGGGTAAACTTACTACGTAAACAAAAACTACAAAAAAAATATTTGAAAAAAAATATTATTATTACTGATTAATGAGATCTAGATTTATAACCATCATCAGCCGATAAACGTCTACTGCTGGATATATGCCTTCCCCAAAGATTCCCACATCGAGTAGGTACGGATTTATATGAGGGGATTTTAACCATTTACCTTCACACTGGCCTAATGCGGGTTGTTAGGAACCAAAGCCTCGTTTGTTGATTAGCAGGGTGCACTACGAGCAGGTCAGGTTGGCTTGAATCCCATGAGTAGTTTTACGGTCCCCTTACACTTATCTAGATCAGAAGTATATAATTATAATCTCCTGTTTATTTTGAACTAAGGTCGACTTTTGTGACGAAGTTAAATAGAAATATTTTGAAGACTCTTCTAATTATTTCTAGTAAAACAAGTATTCTGTTAGATACTTTAAACCTGTATTTAGAACTCGATCGAAGTTTGAAGCAAAATTTTGGTTGGTTTTATTATAAATGTTGCTAAAGAATATTTTTCTCTTCCACACAGTTTATAGGCAGCTTACGGAACATATTGTAAGTATACAATAGGCAATAAAACTCACAGAACCAATCCAATAGTGCAGTTTATAGTTATAGTAGCGTGATCCCAAGCCAATTACGTTAGTTTGGGGGAACAAAGTAAAAAAGAATAACAATAAAGTAATATAATTTGGGTCCAACAGCGGGTATAGTCGTTACCTATTTGTACTGGGGGACTGCTCTAATTTAATGAAGGAACGGGATTCATTTCCATCATTACTTCACGGAATTATGACTCTTGGGTCAAAATTAAATTTATTATAGGAACAATATTGCATTGCAAATTTAAATTAAATTTTGTAAGAGAAACATTTCACCTAACCTTTATGAATAAGGAAACCGTTTTGAAATAAAATGTTTTTGTTTTTAAAGACCAAAGATATAGTTTTTTAAAGTAAATTATTTCACTGTAGAGTTATTACATGTATTGTATACACATTTAAGAACAAGAGGCTCGCTTAAAGAAAAAAATCTTTTTTTAAATGAAGTCCTCAAATATTTTTTTTAATAAAAAATTAGTGCTTGTCTACGACCCTACCTAGGATTAAGTGATGATATAGTCTGAAACCATGCATTACAACTGTTTGCACTAATCTTTATTAGATATCAAAACGGACCACGACTAGGTCATTTGGCGGCGTCGCTTTGTCCTATGGATGGTATCGTGAGCCATCAGCTAAAGCTCGGTAACGGAACTTAGTTTTTTCTATTCTACGAAGGGACGCGACGAACAGGACGTTCAACTGATGATGAGTGACACGCCTGCTCATAGCAAAGTGGCGCAAGTTAGCATGATATACACTGCACAACATTATGCTCGTAGCTTTAAGACAAACGATGTTGTCTCGTTACCAGTAATTCTACAGATATAGGCTACAACGATCTTCTAACCGGGATACAGTAATGTGCCCAGTATGTGCTGCGGTGGTACCTGCTTACAAGTTTTCCTGCAACAGAAACCTACCACCAGTGAAGTGAAGTGAAATTACTTGTTTAGCGCCCTCCACGGGATGTGTGTTACTAAGTAAGTAGTAGTAACTAACTAAGTAAGAGTACTGTAAGTAACCTCAAAGTAGTGTAAATAGATAATTTTACCGTTAAGGTGATTACATTTTTCCGAACCTTACTTAATATGCGAGTAGAGGCGCGACTAAAACTTGTAATCGTGTACCACTACACCAATCCCCGTTGTAATCCTTAGTAATACGTATATGCACGCTGTCAAATTTTCTAACCTAATTATTATAAAAAAAAGAAAAAGATAAGAGATTTTCATCAAAAATTATCCATAAATCCAATTTTTCTTATTTAATGACATTGAATTCGAGATTTCTTCGTGTATTTTACAAAAACAAACATTCAACGAAATCTTAGTATAAATATTTTGTCGTAAATACACGTTAAAGACATATATAAATTATTTGCATCCCGTACATAATAGTTTTTTTTATTCGACGAAGCGACTCGTCACGACGAGCAATACGTTCACTTGATTGTAAGTGATACGCTTGCCGATAACAACAATGTGGTGCTAGTTGGTATGATATATAATGGACATTGTTGCGCTCGTCAACTGAGACGTAAGGTGTTGTGTTTTGTTACCCCAGGAATTAAACTAGCTACAGCGTCCTTCAAATCGGAACAGAGTAATGTATGTGTACTACTGTTTGGGGGCAGAATTAGACGCTGCGGTCGTACCTACTCTTGTTAAATTTAGGTACGAAATATTGTTGAAATCGTAGTAAAACAAAAAAAAACAGATGAACTTCTTACAAGTCGATTAAGACGTTTAGCTTTTGTTACACTTAAATCTTACGGGGAACATGACAAGTGCTCCGAAACAGTTTTCGGATGCCCCGAAGCCAGCAGCTGGTGCAGACAGTCTATAATTAATTTTCATATAATAGACCGTTATTATTATAGTGTATATCCTGATTTATTTATATATTTATTTATGTTTACTGGTGCTAGGGGACTGCCGGAGACAGTCTTGGTAGGTACCATTGCAGCGCCTATTTCTGTCGCCAAATAGTAGTGTGCAAACATTACTGTGTTCCGGTTTGAAGAGTGCTGTAGTTAGTGTAATTAGTGGGGTAATGAGACTCAAGATCTTACGTCTCAGGCGACAAGCGCAACGGTGTGCATTATATATCATATCAACTAGCGTTATGTTGTTATGGGCAGGCGTATCAATTATCATCAAATGATTCTCCTCCAAAGCCCGTCACTTAATTGAATGAAAAAAAAATCATAGAGAATATATCTTTTATTTTGTGTCGGACCCATTTAAACTATTAAAAATGTTTAATTCTGTATACTGTTGTAGAAAAAAACAAACGTATTATTTGGTTTTAATCTAAACGTTGCGAGCCGTATCATAATCATCACTGTAATTAATAAGTTAGAATATAAAGTTACGATAAGTTTAACTTAACATTTATACGGTATAAAAATTTATAAATTAATATTTTATTTAATTACTTTTGTAACTGGTTTCAATTTACTGTTTTTTTTGGTGTTATTTGTATTGTTTGCATTAAACGTTTTTCTGTCAACCATGATCTGTAATTAGAGTAAAATTTATCCTGTTTACATAAATGTCTGTCATATTTTACTATATATTACTTACCTAGCCATTCGCACGGCTAGCCAGATTGAGGTCCTGGCCTACGAGAACATATAGGCTCCAGGGTTGTACCTTATTATTCGGGCTTATCATCATTTCGAGTACATACGAGTCACGCTCGCTCTTCCTTAATCGAGAAGTTACCTTCAAAGATGAATGACGGTGTGGTTATACTTAAGTATATCTTATCCTACGTTAGAATATTTATTTAGACTAATATTTGTGATCTTATTTAGTGATCATACTATATATTATCATAGTCAAACAGGTTGGGCATGGAGGAAAGCCACAGACTGTAGCCCTCAGTCAGCTGACGCTTGCAGTAATTCTCAAGGTATTTTGTGTTACTCTGTTGATAGGTATTTATAAAGAAATAAATTAATTAAGTACAGGAATTCATAAATATAAAAAGAAACGAGGTTTACCTTCTTAGCGTAAGAATCTCAATCTTAAGTAAATGGTGAATGGACTCAATCTTGCGTTGATTTTTTTTTTAATTTACTCGTATATGTTATTTCCTGTGACTTCGATAAGTTTTTAGTTACTTAATAAATTACTGTGATCATTGATAACTAACTTCTTACGCGTAATTACATTACAAAAATCAATTATTTTTATTAGTTGTTAATTTGAATAATTTCGATTATTCAAACAATTCATAGTAACTGTCAAGGTCTCCGCGGAAAAATGATATCTTGTTAATGATTCCATAATGATGAAACTTTTTGATAAATGATGAAAGTTTTATAATCGAGAATAGTCACTAATGTGAAATAGAATAACAGGATATTTCATCATTATTGGCCGATAGACGTCCCCTCCTGGACATAGACCTCTCCCAAAGATCTCTACGTTTGTAGGGGTTAATATTTGGGCCATTTCCTACCACGCTGGCTCAATGCGGGTAGGTTGGAGCCAGAGTCTCGTTTGTAGATTAGCAGGGTGCACCATGAGCACCAGTGATATTGGCTTGGGTCCCGTGGGTTGTCGTGCGGGACTCTTTACTCCCTCATTTAAGATATTTACAGGAATATAATTCGTTTGGTATATTTTGTAAGTACGATGCACAAAGTTTTGTACCGGTTGAGATTTAGTGAAATTATTTTATAAGAAAAACTCAAAAGTTGACTTGTTGTTGGTACTTTATTTTGTTTGCGCAATATAGATGTAATTTTAGTTTTTCGTCAAGTTTATATCTACTACTGTCTTAAGATTTATAGAAAATTTTTGTATCCAAATGATTATATATGATTATAAAATGTTTCGTGGGAAACGAAGGTATTTTAAATGAATCGAGTAACGAACAGGACATCATTAAATAAAAATAGGGGTATTGTGTACGTTGTGTGTGTCGCGTATCGTTAAAATCGTGAATACGACCGTCGTAAACTTTCCTTTTACAATGTCATTAGGGAAATTGGCGCCGTTAATTTATAAAGGCCCCTTTAACTGCTTCGCTATCGACGAATTTAAATCCGGCAATCCGGCGGTTTGTTTTATGGTTGATAACAGACGATTTATATCAACAAATACGTACGCTCGTAAATGTACGGTTAACATTATTCATGTACTACGCTCATTGAATTTAATAATTTAGTGCACAGTATACTGTCCTTTTACGACCAAGCCGCGCACCAACGAAAGTGGTTCACTAATGAATCGCGTGCTTCGCCTTCAACTACGCGCCTAGTACTTATAGCTTAGGACCTAGATTTTTCGTCAAGAACTTCACAAAATGAACAATCATACTATATTACTAACGTTTCACTTACATTTCTACATTTTAAAATATGCTAAAGCCTTCTTATAGATAATTTATAGAATAATACTATCATGTAACTGTTTCGTTGTTAGAAATATAATACAATTTAAAACATTATATATTATTATGAATATAATATTATAAAATTAAACAATTTACTATTTTCTTGTTAAATCCATGACTATAAAACATCGATTAAATGTTGTAATAATTTAATTACGTTTAGAAAGATATGTACCCTATTTCTAATATTAACGTTATCTATTGAATCAAATCCTTAAATTATATGTTTATATGAACCAAAGATTTGAGTAGTTGAGATTTTTATCAAATAATATAGTGTGTAACATCATAATTAGTGTTAATGAAACAATAAAAAAAAAACAATATTTAAATTGTTGTTAAAATATTATGACATGAACTGTTAAATGAAAAGTTAAAGTAAACCTTCACGAGGGAATCTAAAAGTTTAGTACATTTAGAGATGGAACGACGTAAACTGAAACGACTTTTCAGTACGAGTTTAGAGGTGATTTTTATCTATCAATTTCCTCCATGAAAAGTTTCTTAAACCTTTTCCACGCTGCAGAAACATATTTGGTATGAAAAACTTTTTGACGACACTTACATATTAATATATTAGTAAAGTGTTGAAGCTTTATAATTTATAATATACAAATTTTGAAACTTATATTACATAAACTAAAGTAAGAAAAATATCTTTTTGAAATATGTTCACCTTACTAAAATAGTCTTACATGATTATATATTTTTATCTTATGTATGTCATACTTTTAATCTACGGTCAGATTGTGGTTAAACGTATTACAGAATTGTTTTTATACGACAAAGCGATGAGAGGAACAGTACGTTTACCTGGTGATACGCCTCTGACAACGTAGTGCTAATTAGGATGATAAACAGCATCATACTGTGCCCAATTTCACATTTAATACTAAATCTTCTTATTCCGGTAATTTCAGTAGCTACAATGCACTTTAATCTGGAGCACAGTAATGCTGCATACTATTGTTTGCAGTGAATATAAATGCTGCGGTGGTGCCTATCCAGACGGTCTCTAGCAGTTATATGGGATTTTTACCCACTAAAACTGCCTTGGTAGTCATCCGCAGTGCGTTGTGGGGAGGGGGGAGGCACCGGTGCCTCCCGGTATTACGCATAAAGCACGTCCTAGGGTGGGCTGTAGTCCTCCTAGGCTCCTTTGCTCGGTACGATAAGTACTAGACCACCTCGTACTTGTCGTTTATCCCGGGCTGGCTTAGTGGACAATCAGGGCCCTCACCTTCAAAGCAGACAAACCCGGAAACCCTAGTCGGCTTTTACGACAGGCAGGGTTTACCTTAGGCCTATTCTTAATAGCCCGAGACTTTAGAGCAACGGCAACACAGAGCTACCACTAGAAGAATATGGTAAGATTGAATTATTCCATTGTGTCCGTTTAATCACTTTAATGTTTTGACATGAAGTGTCAATAGTGGCGCGAGACGCGGCGGTGTTGGGTTACCGGGCAAAACAAACTAAAGGCATATAAGTGCGAAAACAAAAGGACGCCGATTCAGTACGGATCAGATTACCTTTGACGAGTGCGGACTGCTTTCGGATCGACTGAATGTACTTATTGATTGAAGTGCACTCCTTTCTTTTTGGGTGTGAATTGTGCGGCATTGCTTCGAAAAGGTTTACACATACATTTTACTATTACCCGCCCGCTTTGTTGGTGGTAATATTAAATTAGATATGAAATTTGTCCGAAATATTTCTTGAGAGCAACCGCAACCCCAAATAATTTTCTATAGCAATCGTTACTATAGCTACTGCATAAATAATATAGGATGAAAATGTTTATAAAAGTTAAATAGAAGTAAAATTATGAATCTATAAAAAGTAAATAGTTTATAACCATTTACAAGTTATTCCGCATCGAATGATCATGCTCCCATGTCGATACGTTCACTAATTATCACGTGATTGGCTAACAAAGGAAACCCATTATTTTTATATATATATTGTTTTAAATATGGTTATAACTTTTCAAATAATTTTCTTTAGTAAAAATTAGGGTATGAGTAAAACAATAAATATATAAATTAAACTGAGATTAAAAACTGATGCAATGGTTGTTCTGCAGCAGTATTTGGTTTGTGATTATTATAGCTATATTCACTACAAATTAAATCTCCTTTGTGTTGATCATTACTAATAGGTTTAAAGCGCTTGTTAAGTTTCATTACTTAGCTATAAACTTTTTATTTTGAAACTAGACAATTAAAAATTAAACTACTTTTTACTTACCGTAACAAAACAATTGGAAGATTTTGTTTTATTGCGAAAGATTTCATAAAAAAACAGAAATAAAATAGTAAAACATAATTTATACAAATGATATTAAAAATCTATGTATTGGTAGTCCTGTGGCTTCATCTCCTGCACACAAGTGCTTTTTAACAAAATGGCGATAAAGCTAAAAATAAAAAATATAGTCAATATCGATTTTTAATAGTTTCAACTTAAGTTAATTGAAAATAGTTTGGAATTAATTTTAGATGAAAATCAACGCAATAATAATTTTAATATAAATAATTTACAAGACCAAATAATAAGATACCGCAAATATCAAGTAGCAAGTTAAATTAAACACTAGACATTAATTAAACTTAGTCCTTAGGGCTCAAACGAAATTTCAAAAGAAAGCTCGATGCAAATATTATCAGACGAAAACGCTTCATAGGTTTTAGGGACGGTTTTCAATGCTATACTCACCCAGAAAACTATTGGAAAATTTATAGAAGAGGTTAAAATTTTAGGAGATGACAAATTGATTATAAATATTAGATTTTAACCTTGCCTGTGTGGAAGAAGGGTAAGAATATCTCCGTTACTTTACCATGCGCCTATAGTGAAACGAGATTAGGAGGGAATATTTCTAGAGAGCATCTTTTCGAAAATATCAATAGGCTGAACTGGTGATCATGATTTTATTTTGTCTAAAACGGTAACCTAGAGTCGTAGGACCTTATTAAATTTAATAAACATTTGCTTATAGATTCTTACTGGTGGTAGGTAGGTCTCTTTTGCTCAGCCCTGTAGTCTCGGGCTAGTGAGAATAGGACTAAGGTAAGCCCTGCCTGTCGTAGAAGGCGACTAAAAGGGCCTGGGGAGTTTCGCAGGCCTTGAGGGTGAGGGCCCTTATCGCTCAACATGCGAATCTGTGTGGGACAGCCTAGGAGGGTTAAGCCCCTCCTCAGAGATGTGTTAACACAAAGTGTAGAGGGGCACCGGTGCGTTCTATACGAGATCCCGGAGCCTCTCCGAATGCACTGATGCAGAGCACCGAGGGGATTTTAGTGAGTAAAAATCTCACATAACCCTGATTTCCCCCCAGAAGCAGGGTATCTTTCGAAGATTTCCCCCTCGAAACAAAAAAAAAAAGGTGTTTTTTGCTAGAGACTTTCTAGGTAGGTACCACCACAACACTTATTTCTACCGAACGACAGTAGTGTGCAAACATTACTCTGCTCCAGTATTAAAATTTTTTATTCCTGTGTTTAAATTTAAGTTCTATAGGTAATGAAATTACTAAAGTAACGAGTCCAAAATTCTAACGGTTTAAGGCAACGTGCGCAATGGAATAGGTATGTCAGCTAACGAATTAGTTTCATGGCTTATCACTACTTCCAGGAGTGCTCAACTTATCGTTGTATAAAAATATAGTATAATATATATTACAATTAAAATTTGCTGCAAGAATAAAATCAACTATACGGAAAAGTATAAATGAGCCTTAACTAAAAAGTTTAAAAAAAAGCGCGACTGTTTCCTGTAAGTAAGGAAAATGGCAAACAATGAATGTTTGTTCTTCACTTTGAAGATAATCATCGTAACAAATGTAGAGTATTCACGAATCGAAAAATTTATCCTAAATATACATCTTCCAAATATTTTGTTACATTGTAATACTAGTTTTAGTATTATTAGTCTAATATTAAAATAAACATAAGTCATTAATTAAGTAATGAAATTTGATATGTGTGTGAAAACAATTAGTCAACATAACAGAGATTTAATTTGTAGTGAATATAATAATCAAACATATACATTACTCTAAATCTTTCAAAATAACTAACTACACAAATTTATTGCCACAATTATGAAATAGATAATTTTGAAATTAGGATGATATTAAAAAAAAGTATTACTGTTCTGCTATGGGGTCGTTAATTTTTGTAATATTTTATTTGACAATGTTACTTATAGTCGATTTTTTTAAAATATCTGCTAAAAGTATTTTAAAATTTCATACGTGTGTTATAACTGTAATATTTTATTAGGCTATATTTTTGATATCTAAAGTCTATGAACATATTCTGTATTACGGTAATAAAATCCTGTTCCTTTATTATTCTTCTTCTTATATATGGATATATTTTTAATATTATTGGAACCCCAACACCCACCTATATAGAAAGAGAACCCACAGACAGACGCAATACAAGGTGGAAAAATGTAGTGTCAAGTGAGATCTGTGAGTGTCAAATGACGTTGATGACGTTGACAGAGCGAAGTGGAGAAGAAAAATAAATGAAGTTGACCCCACCACCATATGAGATAATGGCTAGAAAGAGAGAGAAATTATTGAAAAACTCAACCCAACGGAAGGATTAAGTGACGTAAGTATTCTCTACCTGTAAACTACCCCGGGACGTGGGGAGGTAAAATTGTGGGTTTAAAAAGTAGAGAAGAAAAGAGAAAAAGTTTTGTTATATACATAAACAGATACATATATAATATATCTTTAATTATTTTGCCAGGCAATAGTTTTATTAACTGTAAAATAGAGACTATATAGGAATAAAAGTATCTGCTGTCGAGATGTTTTTAAAACAGTACGTTGAAGCATATACCGACATTAAACAGTCGGGCGAAATTTTACGTTCTTTTTACTGTCGCACAGTCAACACACACTGCCTTCTCACAAACTCAATTCAGCATCACCACGTTCATTTGGAGATCGTAAACTTGACGAAAATTTGGATATAAACAGCGCATATAAATATACAACGCTTTTAACGTTGAATAAGACGTGCGATAGTAAATATTTTATAATGTGGTAATGATTTCTTAAGCTCTGTCTTACGACCCAACCTTTATAATATACAGTGCCTAATATTCAAGTTTTATGCATAGATAGCTTCCGGTTTAAAGTTACGAGGCCTATAAAGAAGATGATATACGCGATAAAACAGTACTTTGTTGAACAGTCTTAGAGTAATGAACATAGCGGTTAAATTACCCTCGGTAACTTGATATTTTATTACTAAATAATAAAAAAATATTACAAGAATTTTTAACATGATAACGCATAAAACCTTTTAACTTTTAACTTAATTTTGTCCTTGTATAACTTTCAATGATAAAAGTTGTGTCCCATTCATTGTTTATATTAAATAAATATTTTACACAAGTCTTGTGATAATATTTTGATAAAGTTTAATATTAAAAATAAGAGAAATTTAGCGTTTGTATGGATGTATTTATCCTCTGTTATAGAATGGTCTGGATTGTAATAGCTTCAGCTATGTATAGGTTATCAATATTAATGAAACACCTTGTTCTTGAGAACAGTAACTCATCACACTAGTCCTTAGTAGTATCGGAATATACAAATTATATTTGCGATGATAATGTTATGTAAATAAAAGCTTCTGTTCGCTTGATATGAGCTAATGGATTTGTTGAAAGAAAGTTTTGTTTAAAACAGTGATAATGCTAATTAGTAGCTAAAATTCCTGTTAACTGTTTTAATTTAGCTCTTCGCAAGCGTTAGAATGTTTGAGACAGACGAATGAGGATTTTAACCTTAGAAATTATATTTAAGACAGTTGTTTTTTAAATGTATTCTTAGAATGTATTAAGAAGTGAGTATCAAAAACCATAATGATCATCCGATAGATATCTACTGCTGGATATAGGCCTTCCCCAAAGAGTCCCACATCGATTGGATGAGGATTTATATGGGGTATTTGAGCCATTTCTCACCACGTTGGCTCGATGCGGATAGGTGGGAGCCAGAGCCTCGTTTGTTGATTATCAGAGTGCACCACAAGCAGGTGAGATTGGCTTGTATCTCGTGAGTTGTTGTGCGGAAGCCCTTACACCCTTAACAAAGTCATTTCAAAAGTATGTTAGTAAGAAATTATTTTGTACTGACACATTTAGAATGAATACAATTCCTGTTATAATGCTAAAGTTTAAGAGTATTTCTGATCGCATATATCTACTTTGGAATAGCTGTGCATTACTCGTTGATGTAGTTTTGTTGGTTAATCTAAGGGCAAAATAATGTACGTAAATTAGTCAAAGCGGTACATAAAAAAAAGCTGAGCAACTCGTGTGCGTTTAAAAGCAAACGAATGCGTAAAAATTTGTTTCTCTGTTTGCTAATTCAAATCTTGAAAGTTTTTAAATGTTCATGTTAATTTATGGAAAGCGAGATTTTATTTCGGATTTGTATTCGCATTTCGTTATATTTTTTTTTTATATAAAACATGTTTTTATTGTTTCTAAACGAAAATATTGAAAAAAGTTTAATGCGTTGTTATACTTGTTTACAAATAAATAAATAATACAAAAGGTTTACTTTATATTATCATTTTTACGACTGTTTTAAACGGATTGCATTGCTATAACTTATATACAAATCTGTATATGAACCAAAGTAATAAATTGATAAAACTTAACTATTCTGTATTTAACGCGGAACCGATCGATGTGGAGATCTTTGGAGGAGGTCTAGGTCCAGCTGTGGACGTCTATCGGATGATGATGATGAAAGAGATCAATAATTTACAGTCAGTTATTCATATCATTATAACAGTTTTTTATATAATACGTAAAGATATTAATCGCTGGACTAATTTTAACAATACTATAACTAGCAGTTAACTGATATATGAATACTTATGTATATATAACCCATAATGTAGGCTATTGTAATCCTTGATGAAATATCTAAAAGGTGATTTTATGGTTGGAGGCTCTTACAACAATGATAATTAAAAGCGGTATTTGCAGAAATGCTAGACTTTTATATGTAGTCCTCGGGACAGAATATGGGAACGTAAACTTAACGGAGCCTATGTTGTGTTTCGAATTGAGATCTTGTGACCTTTCCAAATGTTGAAGACGACTAGTAAAGACGTTTTGTTGGGTAAAATTCCACATAACCTTGACTTCATCTTAAAAAGACAAGATATCTTTACCAAGATCCTCTCTGATAAAAAAGCATATTAAAAATTAAGTTAAAATGAATCTGGAAAGAAAATGGTGAGTTTTCGAGTCAGTTGGATCAGTTTCAATGGCAAGTGTTTGATTTGACAAAAACAGTGTATCATTTAGCACTAATCATCATTATCATCATCATCAGCCGATAGATGTTCATTGATAGCCCAAAAATTTGCTACACCTAAGTGGCAGTGGGCAGGGCACATTGTTCGAAGAAATGTGCTCTACTCTCGTGTGGCGCCCTGTAAGGTCCTCAAGTGGCGCCCGCGTAACGGTAGATGTAGTGCTAGGAAGTCTCCCACAATTTGGACCGACGATCTGGTGAGAACCGCAGGAATTCACTGGATGCGAGCAACACTAGTAATAATAAAATAAATTTACGTTTGCAGTAAATCGGCCAGCAAGTAGTTATAAATGTAATTAAGCTTCATTACACGTCAGTAATGAATCGTGTAAATTCAATTAATTAATGCAAAAATCCAATCCATATTTCGGATCTGTCAGGTGATCAGCATCAATAAAGCGATTGATAAATTGCGATCCATAAATATGTTTACGTTTATCGCAGTAAAATTAAAATAATATAATTAATTGATTCACAACAGCATGTCAAGTAAATTGTGGTTATCGGTGTAATTCCGCCCTGAGCGCCGTGTGATTGTTGGGTTTAGTACAGTGAATCAAATTTTAAATACATTATTATAGTAATTATATTTAAATTTCATTATAATCATATTTTAACATTGAACACTTCTACTTCGTTATATTTAGACATGCTTGTCTATTGATGTGTCTCCATATAAGAGTTCTCGTGTTATAACAATTCGTATATAATATTGTTGAATTATTGCTTATGTATAATATTAACGTTATCATTTTTCTAAGACTGTTGGTACTGATTATCGAAATTACCATGAATCTTAACAACGATGTCAATTAAGTCAATCTTTACTGGTGGTAGGTCTCTATTGCCGGAGACCGTCTAAGTAGGTACCACTGCAACGCCTGTTTCTGTCGACAAACAGTAGTGAGCAAACATTACAGTTTTCCGGTTTGAAAGGAGCTGTAGCTAGTGTAGTGGGGTAACGAGACCTAACATCTTATGTCTCAAGACGACGAGCGGAACATGGTGCAGCGTATAACATCCTAATTACGCGCCACCTTGTTAAGGGCGTATCACTTACTATCAAGCAGAACATAAAATGGAAATAAAATATAATGAACAGTAAACGGCGGGCAATTTGGCAAAAAAGTTTTCTTAAAAATATCAGTTAATGTATGGATAAACAATTAAATAGTATAAGGTATACAAAGAATAACTATTCACTGATATACATAAAAGTTCGATTTAACCTTTTTAATACAAATAAACATAAGTACATATATATTTATACTCAAAATAAACACTTTAAGTGTATCTTAATATTTTTATGTACTTTTGTACGTTTAAAGATATTCTGCAAGTAGCAAATTGTAAAATCTCAAATATGTTTGTTATACTTGTTAAGTAGTAATATATATAAATTATATATGTGGAATCGCATGTTAAGGCTCTGTTAGAACCTGTATAACCTACTGTGGGATTAGAGCCTTTTGTAGGACTTACGCCTATTAATATATTTTTATAATCCCATAATCATTTCGGGCTAGAAAAGCCCACGGGTGAACGATACAGGTAAAGTTGTCTGGTTTCTAAAAATATTCTCATCTAAGTTATCTTTTACGATAGGCCGAAGGGAATAGTTGCGACGTGGATATTATAAATCGTCTTCTTCGTGAGGGTTTATTACTTTATTTTAATGTAATTGTATGTACTTTAACATATTATTTGAGTGAATAATTACACTTGTAATGAGGAACTTAACCTGAAGATAAGTAATACTAGCTGTAAGCTGCAGCAAATTAGGCTCCCCCCTTTGCAACAAGATGACTCTCATAATAATTTCACGCGCTACAAACCGACACAGTAACGTTCTCTCACACTGCCGCTACGTAGTACTATTATCTACAATAAGTTACATAGCTAGAAGCTACACTAAGAATGTCCGTGATTCAATGTTTTTAATATAGCACTTCATGAATTACTCTTAATAGAGAGCATGAAATTGGAACGACTTCATGAATACGCTGTTTCAATGTAAATTTCACGCCTAGACTTCAACTGCATTATTCGTGTATTATATTTTACATTGCGTTGCGCAGGACCGAATAAATTCACACATAATTTTTGTCCGTTCGGGTTTATTTTAATGGAATGTTGCCTGGTTACAATGTACGCATTGTTTCTCCGTAAGCTGGTGCACATTATCGCTATATTCACATCTACATGCTTCCTCTGAAACGATTTCATTCAAAAAGTTTTTCACGAAGCCAAAAATATAAATTGCCTCGGCGATAATTGGTTTGTATTTGTCATAAACTAAACATTCGAGATATGTAAACGTATTTACGTGAAATAGCTTTTTCAAACGAAAATAAGCTTTCCAGTCTATTTAAGGTTACGTGCGCCATATCTTTAAAAATTCATTGAATATATGATATTCTTCTAACCATTATTAGAACAATTTAAGGTAATAACTTTCAAAAGTATTTTTTTACATACGTATATACCAAAAAATACTTTACGACAACCAAATGGCGGATTAGAAACTGAATTTTGGTTTGCGTGACATATAGTAAACCAAACGTACATTAAAAAAATATAATGAATAGACAGATAAGATATATATTAGATATTTTTATGTATTTCTTACTAAAATTTATTGAATATGAATACATTTTTCGTGAATTCTTTTACATAAAAATTATTCTTTAATATATAGCTAATAAATGTGCACATGTTTTGCATTTTCATAATAAGCCAAAGTGGGTTGTCAATCGTTAGTACATCCATATATTTTATTTTCATTACATCGTTAATCTTTATACCCAGATGATATTAAGGATAGTTTTGAATACGTCATCATATATATGTTTAGGGTTATTAGAAAGTTTTACTTTGAAATTTGACATATTCATCAATTGCCAATTTGTTCGCGTATGAAATATTTGAGCCTAGATAATGTTTTACAAAAGGTCACAGTAAGTGTCTTTTATGAACATTGTTAGTAGTATCATCCAATTGAAACTACATTTATTTTGAATACAATCATAGCTATTAAGATCTATTGTTAGTATTCATATTTATGAATAACTATACATATTTATTATGTTATATTCACCGATATTCGATGTTAAACATTGATTGCCCAAAAACCCAAATCGTAATTGTTATAGTTATCTTTTATATTGAATAACCATTGGGTTGTTGGTAAAAAATCTCTTTCAGAAATCACTGTTTTCCCTTATTTTTATTTGGCGTGCATTCTGTCCTGAACGAATCTTCCTTTGTACAATGAAATATTTATTGCAATACAGAATCTAAAATTAAATTCACACCCTGGAATCACTTTATCCTTTCGCAAAGAGTTGTAGCAACATTTGAATAACTAAATTTCGCACCAGTACATTTCAAAGGCAAAGAATAAGCTCAACTATTATTTGTTGAACAGACCGTTGGTATGCTCACGCTTAACTTTTGAAAGCGCACTAAATCTGTTGCAGCTTTTGAACTTTACTATTTTAACCGATTAGATACCTACTGTACTTTAATTTTCGTTATAAATTGTATGGTTTGTTCATTAGTTAAGTACTAAGATAGCAAAGAATATTTAACTAGCTATGGGTCTAAAGGGAAACCGATGTAGGATAATATTATATAATAGTGAAGCTCATTCAAATGTTACGAAGTCAAACGAACCGATCAGCTGCAAATACCTGAACGTTTGACACCAAAAAGCATTTGATGGAGGTTAGCTACCTTCGCGTGCCCTTAACCCTTTTGTTTCGGGAGAATACAATGGACAATCGCAATGGTCCGGATATACGATATGGGACACCCTTCGCTTTCTCGCAACGTGACCAAATTTCAAACAAAATGTTTTGCGGCACACCGGAGGATAAAATAAGTAATGTCATCTCCCACGGGGACCTGCGAGGCGTGCTCCTTCGATTACAGTTGTATTACATGCTGCTTGAATACGGTAGTTGAAAATCAACACATGTACCGTGACTCGCTGTATATTGTCCTGAAGCATAACTTAAAAATTCATGAAAAAATATATATATTGAAGCCTAAGTATGTAAATGTTTATATCATTATTTATGTTTCTTTAAGTAACTATTAATTAAGGTGTGTTTATTTTGCTATACAGTTTTGTTCTATAATCTGTAAAATATAATAAAAAACCTGTTTTTTGCTTTATGGAATATATTAATGTGTACATATAAGGTGTATTAATATAATTAATTTTGTTTTTATGGCATGCCATTTAAATAATCTGCTAAAGTATGCCATATTGACAATATGTATTCGCTGTTGAAAGAAAGCAACAATGGGGGTTGTATTTGTTTAAATTAGAGGTAGCTAAATTAATCTCCCATAGTAATACTCCGGTAGAATTATAAAAAAAAATATTAATTAAATTTATCGCACTTCTAATACATAATTTTAAAATTTGTTAATCTGATATGAACCCCCTACACTTCTTAGACATAAATATCAAAAAAATATTGTTTTTCACTGTACTAAGATAAAACAATGTTGAGATAACTTATTTATTTAATGGATTATACATAAATGGAAAGGATAGTTTATTTAAATTATATAAGAGTGCAAAAGGAACAATCGTATGAAACGAACAGCGGGATTTAGTCCAATTGAGACATGGTCAGTAGTCAAAGAGACTCGCGTTCAAGTTTCGACTGTGCCGGACGTTGTGCGGCTGCCTCCTTCGCTTATTGTGTGTTTCTTTTTTACCCTTTTCACTTTTGCTTGGCTGAATGCGTTCCTTCTTTCAAATCGTCGTACACTTCTTTGTTTGTTCACTACTAGCACGGACATTTGCCTCGTATTCAGACACATTTCACTTTCACGTGAGTTTAAGAGTTTGTCAAACAAACAAATGTTTATTTACCTTGTTAACGTTTAATCAGTTAACGATTAATAAGGGGTATAATAATTTTAATTCCAATTACTTAATGACAGTTATTCTTTAAGCGTTATTCCATACAATATGCTTCATTCTAATTTCTACTTGACAGATAATTCACTAGTATTTTTCTTTTTTGGTATTGTTCTCAGAGTTCTCTCATTACAAACAGGTTTATCAATGAGTTCTTTCATAACCGAAATAATAACGCCGGACATGTCATCATAAAGACTATAGACACCCTTTTATGAAAGCCTATTGAAAAGATTTTTAAAGCGAGCACGCTACGGACAACTGTGGTGAAACAGTGCCTCCGCTAATAACAAACTGGACCCGATGTTTGTCCAACCTCTTGCTTACTCTAGCAAAGAATTCTCCTTAAGTTATTCGTCCCTTTAACCCGACCCTTTAACCAGTTTCAATACTGAAACTCTCGCAATTAACTCAAGTTTTACTGTTGCCCCATTTCGAATGAACGACGGTAGGTAGAAAAATTTTATGGCAGCGAATTGAAAGTACAATTTAATAAGTGCCGCAAAAAATTAACTGTTTCTGGAGGCCTGCATGCAATGCGTGCAGCTGACGGTAGAAATATGGCATATTATGATGTCCCTAATCTACTTCACGACCGTGTGGACGGAAAGCCGCTGTCGATAACAATAACCGACTTAATATGGCCGATAATCGGTTTTGCTGTTCGGGAAACTTCGTGATTGACAGTTTTGATGACGTATGATTTGAACCGTGCACCCCCCGATTTTGGACAGTCAAATCTCTCGCTTTTTTATGAATATATAGTTGAAAATTGTTTGCTATCTGATACGCATTACTTGAGTCTGTTTTATATACAATTTACTATAACCTAAATATCATATGTTATATCATATTCATTTACTTTAAAACAGAATTAAGGTTAGAGTAATACAAAAAAAATAGAAATCTGCTAAAACTTTAAACCGATCTTTATACCTTTTGTGATTATTATTGTTTAATTAGATTTTTAAATGTGAAATGTACAAAAGTTTACAATTTAAATACATTTTAGTAAAAATGTAATATATATTTTGTCAATATTAAAACATTTGGCAAATGCTTTAGTTAACTCACGCCATCCAATATCCATAAGACAGCTGTAAGAATGAACTTTCATAATGTGGCCGTTTAGTGTAGCTACAAGATGGGTTGTGGATGATAATTAAGTCACCGTATTCAGTCTTTATGATATGATGGACAAGATTTGAAGTAATTATGCGAAAACTCGGGGCTTTTAAAATATGTGATGTGTCTTACAAACAAAACAATTAGTACTTTTTTATAAAACAGTCAAAGTTAAAAAAAAACTTAACGAGGGGAAGCAATCTTACATACTAAAATATTAAAAAAGCAATTGTCTGAACAATTAATTAAACTACTATTCAGTTTATTACTGGGTTATTGGAGAAACGTATTATCCAAATGATTACAATGATAAAGTTTTTATAAACGTTGATGTTCTAGTTTCGTTAAGATTTGAGACGGGCGATCAATATTTGCATATGCGGGGATCTTTACCAACTCAGTCAGGTAATGCGTGTGGTACATGCTTTGGGGATTTCCATTAAGTGTGACGGGGCTTAATGATTCAAGTTTCCGCATTCATTAAGCTCTCAGCGAACTGTTTGAAGCCACAATGTTTAATGGAAGCGCTAAATTGCGCATTAATATTGTGGCTGGATGACCGGAACGTCCACTGCCCACTAAAGCGGTCAAAGCTAAAATTGTTGACTGACATTTTTACTTTGCAATAAGTTGGGCGGTGATAATAAAATTTACATCATTATTAAGTTCCGATGATAGAGATAATGTAAATTTTACGTTATTTACGAAATGCTATATTATATACAAACACGGAAGATAACAAGTTTCTACAACAACAAGGAGTTTCATCAAAACTATCAAACAAAAATTATTTATATATCACCTCTTTTACTTATTCATCTTAATAGTATTGGATGCTTTAAGAAATTGTAGTTTGTTTTACCTATAATGAGATAACAATTGATTTAAATTTTACACGGTGTTAAGTGATAATGAGGCTGTAATAGTTAAGACTCGCCTCGGATATTCTGGGTCTCATACATATAAAGCCGCACCACAGTAGTGGTTTTTTAGCGGCAAATTAAAATGTGTGTAATGCAAAGTGAGTGGCAGTGAGTCAGACAGGTTTGAAGAAATCTTACCACCAATCAAACTCCATAACGTGGCCCCAGAATTGTACCAAGGATCTCTTTGTTACGAGGCAAGCGATTAAACATAGCGTATTTCGATTGGAAAATAACTAAGGGGAGTGGAGAAAGTAAATTAAACGTTAAAAGGATTTTTCTGGTAATTAAACAAATATTTTACGTTCTTTTCGATATTTATGTTTTTATTACCAAAATTAATAAAAAAAATTAAGAAATAAATCGAAACAAATTTCATCGCCACTTTGCAAAATGTTCAAGTGTAACTTTTAACTACAACTGTATTATATTCTCTTTTCATTGCAGTGGGGGCAATGAAACAATGGTGTGTTTCCATCCCTGTTTCTCACGTAGGATTTATTATGCCTGTCTCACGCGTTACCCTTGAATACGTCGTGTGAATGTGTTGGTTTTAGAACCTAACATGAATACGTTTACACACACTCGCAACTATGTACAGACACAATGAAATGCCGATGTGGGCGGTTTGGAGATGCTCAGTGTTATCATGAATGATGAATCATGACTTCGAAACTCATCTTTCCGGAACAACGCGTACAAATCTCACAAGGTATCCGAATGTATAATTTTGTATTTACCATTTAAAACTATCAATTTTTTAATCCTTTCTATAACTATTATCTTACTTAAAACAAATTATTCTTACGACTATAACACAATAGAGTTTTAATATACAATTTTTTTTGATATTTCTACTTGAATATGACTAATTATTTATAACGTATTATATCTATATCTACAGGAGATAATTAGAAATTCATTGAGTCATCACGAGATTTCCGAAACTATTAGACGTAAATGCTCAAAATTTATTAGTTATATTGCTTCTGCCAATTTTATTAGAGGTCAGCTAAGAACGAATTTTACAAAATTCGTTATCAAAAAGGAGTATCGGGGGTGTTAAGGCCAGCAAAGCGGGCGGGGAATAGCTAGTAGTCGATATCTGTTGGTATATTAAAAAAACTCTAATATCATTTACAAATAATTAAGAATGACAAACCCAAATTACTAATATTAGGTGAAATGTAATTCTTACCTCTCTTGTGTCTGACGTGGTATTTGCTTTTAGTCACTGGTCCGGTACAACACGGTTGCTCATAGTAGAAATTATAGGAACTATCAACTTCGGAAGTCTGTTGCAATACTTGCGAATGAACCTGCCACTTAAATCCGACTAGAACGAAAATATACCACCGAATCACAACAGCCGAAAAGCTCAAAGTCCGCGAATCGCACATTTTTAGTATTACTGTTTATATATCACAACAAATAAAACTTTTAACACTTTTATGTCCTAATTGCTTGAAGACATCTCAGAAGTATCTGTAAAAAGAAGAATTTATATGTACGTGAAGGAATCTTGATTAAATGCTAAATGTCAACCAAAAACTCCGACGGCACTTGCTACGTTTATTAGCTTAGGCCTTAACTTCGAGCTTTAGAAATATTCTGTTATAAAAAAATCAAATAAGATATTTTCAAAAGTTAGTAAGTTATTTACATAATTTTAATATATGATCATTGTATTGTTATATTTAAGTCGAATTTTATGTATATTTAATTGAAACCAAAATTTTTTTATAGTATATCTAAAATAAAAAGAAAAAGTTTTAACTATAATTAGAAGAAATATCTTGATATTCGTGTCTCATGCCTATTATTATAAATAAAATTTGTATGAATATTTTTTCATGAATGTCCTTAATGAGATAGAAAATTGACTTTGAAAACTGTTCTGTAGGTTATAACGACTTTAATATAAAAAAAGAAAATTGCGATTGCGTTTAGTTCAACAATAATATCGTAATATTCAAACACGTTTCAAAAATCAAATACACAATAAGATATTTCTATTTAACAAATACAATTTATCACAGCTCGCAATATGAAAGCGAACGATACAATTGTTACGAGCACAATAAAACCAATAAGGGATATAATGGTAGAGTTAAAATAACATCAAAATAGAGTGTTATAAAATGATAGCGGTGCTCCGAGAGTTTACATTAAAAAAGTTCGATGCTATGGGGTCGCTTAATGGTCGCGAAGACCATTACACGAGCCGTTGATGGCATTTTGCACACCTCGTATAATGGACCGCATGGCAATATGCAACAGGGCTTGCCACACTCTGTAGTGTATTTTGAATTATTGCCAGTTACAGGCGTACTCTTTTTTTTAGCAGGAATAACCAAATGTATTTGACTAGATTAAAACGTATTGTGCGTTTCCTTTACAAACTGGTGATGAACAATGTATTATTAGACATTTTCACATTTTTATTGTTATATTACATGAGATTTATTATATATTTTTTTATTCGATGTGACGGGCGGAATGGTGAGTAACACGCCCGCCTGTAACAACGTGGCGCTAGTTATAACACTAGATGCACTGCATCACAAGACGGCCGTCGCCTGAGACATAAGATTTTGATCACGTTACCCCAATAATTAATTAAACTAGCTACAGCGCCCTTCAAAGCGGAATACAGTAATATTTGCATACTACTGTTTGGCGGCTTTAATAGTCGCTGTGATAATACCTATCTAGACGGTCTCCAGCAACTGAGACCTACCACCAGTAAAATTTATTATTAAGGTTAGTTCATTATTTAGGTATTTTTAAGGGTCGTTCTTAATACATTAAGAGAGACGCTTAATATATTTATATATATTAAGAATGTTTCTTTAAACTTAGCCCCATCTCGCGGTTGTCCTTTTAAAAAATTCGCATCAGCATTAAGCCAATTACTATTACTTTAGGTAGCAAAGGTTAAAAAAATAATAATTTACATTAAACGTAACGTTAATTATGTGAAAGATAGATTAGATATGAATTAACACCATTACAGAAATTATAATCCATTAAAACATTCGAGTATATAATCATTCATCGTTATCCAGTTACCCAAAGAGATTATTATCGCCGGTATCAGCGAATAAATAAACGTCTTCTGGTAAATTTAACTCCAATCTTTAGGACGGGCCTCCGTCATGTGACCGATATCTTCGCCTGAATGCGGTCAGGGATCGCGACGTGAAAGAGTCCAGAGATGAATTAAATAGATAAGCTTTCAAAAAAGGGATTCAGAAAGGGTTAGAGAGTTGTTGTTCGTTATCTTTGTATTACGTACGTCTGTTGTGCTTTAATTTGATTACTGAAAATATTGATAACATTAGTTACATTGATAATAACAAAATGTTACAAGAAGAAAAGTAAGAGATATCTCGGAACGACTTGAAACTATAATTAATGGTGATAAAATTGGAAACAATAAGTATATAAATATTTATGCTCAGAAATGAATAAACTATTTTTATTATTGATCATTTTTCTATGCAGTTATTATTAACCATCGTTGTAACATGAGGGTTTCAAAATTTATATCAGATGATTAATGACGTCGGGTTTCACCGCTCGAGAGATTTTTGTTCAATTGACGGCAGATCCTTCCGAGTAAATAAATATTTTAAATCTCCCCTTTCCAATGTTACTTATAGGATTTATCTAAGGGTACACACTTCTTTGTATTTTACTTGAATCCTATGGGATTTTGACACATCTAAATGTTTTTATTTAAAAATTGAATAATGATAAATGTGTTTTACATAATAAACAGTTTTGGAATATTGTTTACGTTTCAAGTGACAAAATTATGAGTTTTCTCTATAGTTGTAATTTCTAGGATCGTGTTTTATGGAATATCTTTCAGGATACTTATGTATATGTCCGCCAGTGGACTTCCATTGGTTGAGATGATGATAATGAATATTAATTAGTCCTGGTAATAGTTCTTTTCGCCTTGATTATGTTGAACCCTTGATTAACTACGAGGATACGTGTATATATAATGAAAATTAAACCAAGGTAATTTTGATGATAATAAACTTTAAAATCATCGTTTGCGTATTGTGTTAAAACAGTGACCACATTTCGTCCTGCTCGCCACCGTCACGGAATCTTAACTTGTTATTTCATCGCATATTTCTGAGAAAATTGTGTGGTAGCAAGATCCTCTCCCGAGCGGCTCGACGGATATTTGAACCGGTTCTGTAATGATGTCTTCATTACTGATTCTCTTACCGAATAACTAGTTTTTATTCGTTTCAAATGCTACCAATGCCCGGTGTTTTTGTATAACAACATATTCTCAGTTTATGCCAGAACTTTTTCGTAACCAAAAAATTATAATTGACAGTTGTTAATTTTGTATAGGCACAAATTGTTTGTAAGTGGAGCGAACATTTAAAATTCTTTCTTCTCAAGAATTTCGCTGGCTATGTAATTGGCTATAAAGTTTCGTATTTCCCTCGCCGCCTCGGAGAAATTTAAGCGTAAAAAGTTTAAAATTATTTTGTTAAATCTTAAGAATTCGTGCAACATTACTTTATACGACTTCATTAAGCGCCTTTTAATCTGGCTTCGTATCTGTCGATCTCGTTTCATTTCACAATTACACCGTTACTGCTGCCCATTGTACGACAGGCTTCGCTCATTATGGACGAAGAATGTTAAGAAATTTCATCCGACAACCCATTGAGGCGGCCCTTCCAATTGTACGAAGGTGTTCCAATTGAATGGTGGGTGGAACGGGGGGTATGAGTATAATGAAATTTCGCGTCGATAAAGACCGCTGAGCTCGTAACACAATACTTGATGTTTCCTCGGCACCGCGTATCCATGTCACGCCATTAAACCACATAAAAATATCTGCCGTCACATCTACGGCAGGCAAATTATACAGGGCCGCGATATAACGATCCCTGGCGAGGCTACAGCCTGCGAGACCCTCTGCGGCTTGCTTTCGGGGATCGTTCGCAATATAGAGAAAATGTATGAAAACTTAAATTTTTTGGGTTTACGAAAAGTTAAGATAAAATATGCTTCAATTTCCTTAAAAGTTTATTTAATTTTAAATCGAGAGGTTTTTCTTTTGTGTATTTAATTATTTGAAATAGTTATAAGAAATATACGGACCACAATGACAGTGTTTTTTTTAGTAACTGTTTTAAAAGGTAAAGTTTATTACTATTTATATATATTTCAAGTAGAATGTTTTTAAATGGAAATACATTGGTAAAAGATTTAATATTGTTCAGTTACTACGAAAGTATATAAGCTGTGATTATTTAGTTCAAAATATGTATTTGTTTGTAAGCTCCAGTATTCAATGTAAGTTAGCAGCATTTTATCAGCGTCGGGTACCTCAAAATGTCCACCTTTTGTAATCCGCTTTTATTTTAAACGAGCTTTAAATTTCATTTTGTATACAGCGTCCGGTGAATAAGTGTGAATTTGAGAGAATGCTGTAAACAACATTTTATTGTCCTACATTTTAGGTTATAACGTATCGTTAAAGCTAACATTTAACAAATATATTACATGGTCTATTTGAAGAATTTTAAAACCGAGAATTTTTGCTTCGTTAATTTGTGATGAAAATACATAAAATGGCTGCCGAAAAGAGATACGCCGCGATCTTTGATAATTCAGTTTGAATTATTAACAAAATACTGTAACGGTAGCGAATTGTAAGCTTCTTAGCAAGGGAACTGAATAAATATTGTTTGGCCGATAGTAGCGCCGGGGCCCAAATAGAAATAATATCTCTATTTAATTGGATACAAAAGAATGGCGGAAGTTGCAACTTCAAACCATATCATAGATTTATAATTGAAAAGGTGCTTTCAACCCTCACTATCACTGTTAGTTTATTCGTGACATTTTATTATGTGTAAAACAATGGATAACCTAATGGTGAAGATAAACATATATCGACGATATTTATTCTCACAATAAACTATATATTTATTTATATATGCTGTGCTATATAAAATTGGGTAGACAGACAACAATTTAATTTTCTAGTGTACCTAGAATTATTAGTTTTTAGATGTAAAACTTTGCTTTTAGTTTATAGGTATTAATTTGTTTATTTTTAAGTAATTTGATATTTTTCCTTGATCAAACGTTTATATTGCTGAGTTAAACAAATAATATTTACTTACATGTTCATATGCGATAGTATTTATTTACAGTTAGTTTTTTTTTTTTAATTTGAATATGCTATAACAATAAGAAAATACAGCTTAATTAATGTTTCCATTAGGTCTTCTATAGCAAGAAGAGAGTTAAGGTCATTTATCTACCTGTTGGTTCTCAACGAGTAGGTGGTATGGTACGCTGTTCTTGGAACATGGCAGTTTTCTTTCAGTGGTAATAAGCCACCAGCTTAGTGTTGATCAAAGGTACAGCAATTGTTTTATAGATTAGACTGCCACGTCTTCTAAGTTTAGTAGTTATTACCTAAATTTTCTTTCATATTTAAACATGTCTCCTTAATCCCTTCATCACCAAAGGGATTTTTATAAGGCGCAAGAAAGGTTTCATAGATGAATATTTTAATTAAATTAATATTAATGTCATGAGTAAATTGATTGAGATTTGTTATAGGGTTTGTACACAGCTAAGTTATTAATATTGTTCGGTTATATAAACCTCAAGTCTAATTAGTTTCCAGAATACAAAATCAATTAAATGCTACTAACGGCGTTTATCGGTACCCCGACCAAGACCTCATGAAACGTTCTGCGGATGAATCAAAGGAATTTATCTTTAAACTAATTGAAATAATAACAATCAAATACTGTTAAGCTGTGTAAAGAGAAGATGCGAAGACAAAGTTTATAGTCTTACTATTTGTTAACAATCAGTAAGAAATGTCTTTCTGGATACTAGAATGGGTGGAAGCAAACCCTATTTTGTATATTTGCAACGAAACTTAATTTTATTAACATAATGCTATTTTAGCCATTTTCGCGTGTGTTATATTATTATGAAGCAAAATTTGACAAACTGAAATGTATATACGATTCAGTATATAATGATAGGATGAAAGAATATAATGTCGATAGAAGATAATAATATTGAGTCCCAAGCCAACGAATGACTTTGTTATGGGCAGATACATTCCTTAGTATCAGCTGAATGACGTAACCGCTACGTTGTATGAAAAGTGAATTAATGGTAGGTTTGTTTATATTAAAGAATCTACAGCAGACAGATCACAATATTCCCAATATAAATATAAATACGAGAATTACTAAAGTAATTAGCCAGTTGATTGTTGTTTAGACTAAGATGATTATACTAAAGTCAACACAAAGTACAATATGAAAGTCAGGTAAGTTCGCCTGAAATCTTCGGTTTCTATGTAAAGTTAAACTAACCATAACCAAAAATTAAACCTTTCTACAACTTTATAAATATAAACATTTTCTTTATTTACGTGTTAACACAAATTTTAGTTAAAGGAAACATTTATGCAATTAGTTTGCACGTTTCGTTTGTAATAGATTTTTTATACTACGAAGCGACGAGATGAGTAAGACATTAACTTATTGGTGTTACTCCTACCCATAACAAAGTGGCGCTAGTTAGGATGATATACATTGCATCTCATTGTGTTAGTCGGTTTGAGACATATTATGTCTCATTACCGCTGTAATTTCACTAGCTACTACGCCTTTCAATTCGGAACACAGTGATTTTTGCATAGTTTTGTTTGTGCGGTGGAAATGGGAGCTGCGGTACCCATTAAGGCTATTTTCAGTAACAGAGAGCTACCATAAGTACAAATAGATAAAAGAAGCTGTTTAATACATTTCCAATTCGATAAATATTAATAAAGTTATTATCTGAGAAATTCAATTTGTCGAATGGCTAATCTCATGCCCTTCCTTACAAAGTCTTTATACATCATATATGTATGTATGTATGTTTCGACTCGAACCGGACGGGGAAGAAGTCGCTACATTCAATACACGTACGCGATGCACGTAAACGTCTGCCTCCCGTATTATTGATACAAATAGAGATATCAATTGTTTTGGACAAGGAGATATAACAAAGTGGTGATGGGAGTTATTCTCTGTTCGGATTGAAAGGGGCGTTACGGGCACTTGGATATCTGTGGGGTAAACTTTGCCCGGATACAGTTCGAACTTTTTATGGACTTTGTATTGTAAATATTTAGTGCGCTGCTGGATATTAATGCAGAGCCAAGTTAATTTGCAATGGGATCAACGTTTACCTTATTTTGTTAGCATTTTGCAATGTGCTACATAAATATTATATGTACAATTATTATCTTGCAATACAATTTATTTTAACGCCTCTTTTATATGTAAAAATAAGTAGTAAAAATTTAATTATATATTTATTTTATATAGTATGGATAAGTACTGTAAATAAATTTACTTATGCGAATCCATTGATTGTTAATTGCTAGTTTAGACATATTTTTAAACGTAATGTAATAACAAAATTAATTTAAATCAGTATAGAGACATTATAAAGATATATATGTGAATCATATGAAGTGATGTTGAGATTTAAGATTTACGTAAAGTAATTGTAAAAAATATTATTTTTATATGTTGGTATATTGGTATATTGTTACTGGATCTTTTTCATTAATTCTAAACTGTACTTTTTTATTTAATTATAGTAATTAAGTCGGTTGAACAAACAAAGGGGTGAATTTTAATTATTATTGTGATTCATACCCACAAATGACTCGAAATGAAAACGAGCATGTTATCATAATAATTTGGATTTTATTAAATTTTCTTAGTAACACATTTGTATGTTTTACATATATCATGTGAGAATTCAAATGTTAGAATTATTTTCATAATAAATATATTACATTGTCTACATGATCTTTTTATTATAGTACATCAGACTTTTAGATTTGAATAGTGATTTTGGATTTTAATAGTGAAAAAGATGGGAGGAAACTATCAGTTAATATTGATGTTTTTTAAAATAATAAGATATACGCGCTGATCGTAAATGTTAGTTATTATTATATTATCATTATTGTTTTTAAGGCAAAGGACACGAATAATCAAAATCGATGAAGCTTTGTTGTCAAATCTAATATTAAAACATCAAGACTTTTTACACAATTGTTACTTTGTTAAAACAAGTATCTAGTTGTGAAATTATACTTTACTTAAACATTTGAGAAGATGTAAATATATATTCATAGATTGATATAGTATTGTTATATTTTTTAAAAAAAATTAGTATATGTTTTTTATGAATTTTTCTAATGTTGGAACATTTTTTGATTGAAGGTTTATTTATCAAACGTAGTAAGGGCATAGTTTTTATCTTTATAACTTTGTGTCTATTTTATAACTTGAGTTATATTAATAACTTGTATAGTATAGTATAGTGATATTAATAACTTGAGTCCTTATAGATTAAGAACTGAAAATAGTTTTTAGGCACAATAACATATTACTTACGTATATAATTTATCTCGTATTTATCATGAAATAATGTAAATGTTTACCTTTATTTTTCAAACTTTGTGCACCTGGTTTACTAAAGTATTATTGATGTTATGATTATTTAGACATTAAATTTATCATTCATTAAATATGACATGCAAACAATAAACTACACCACCATATAGTTTTAAATTTGGCAGTTATAATGTTCAAATTCAAAACAAACTTAGAATGGGTTGTCACAGATAAGACATGTTTCGACAGTAATGATTTATATGGGGGAGCTTAGGTTAGTCGACGTTTCATATAATCCGTGTCTATTTATACTTTACGGTTGTTCAACCCAAACACTTTCCGACCGAAAATTAGATCTCGACCTTCGAGAGATAATGACAAATCTTTATTGTAGTACCTTTTGTGTTACTTCATTCTTAAACTTTAAGTTTAACCACAAAGCCTCTATAAATATTATAAAAATATCTCACACGTTAACATAAATGGTTTAATTTTATTTCTCCAATAGAATGATCATATTATATTAAATGAATTGTATGTAATTTATTCAACATATATTTAGATATTAATCAATGTATAGGCCGTTTTTTTGGCTAACATTAAAATCTGAACAGAAAAATAATTTTAGCCAATGTTTGTTTTTTTAACATAATTTTAACTGTGTGTAATGAATGAAGTTATGTCGGAGTATTTGGTTGGATACACTATAGCACATGAGAATGGTATAACGACCAACCTCCGTAGTCCGTTGAACCAAACACGTTGCAGTTTCACAAAAAAATTAAAAATAAACAGCACAATTTATATCAATAACGTAGTCACTTTTTTTATTCATAAATAATGTCACATGAGATATATAAAATTTGAAACTATTGCTTTTATAAAATCAAGTTTGTCCTCGTAGTTACGAAGAAGTTCCGCGGGAGCGTAACACACGCGTGCATCTGACGTGCCGGCCGGCGCTGAACTAACCCGCTTGTTCCATTCCGTACAAAACTTTTAAGTCATGGAGACGGCAAAGCTCCTCTACAACTCACGCACACATCGGTACCGACACCCTATGCACAAACACTAATGCGAGCTTTCAAGTTCACTAAATAAACGAACACCAACACAAGCGCGCTCCAACACCGTCTACCCCCTGTTCATGAAAGACAGAAATATCAACAATCCATACCCGGCAACTAGTGTGAGCGGGAAGCTGAGTACTCAACAGATGTATATCATTGCGCAGGTAAGTATTGAAAATGTTGGCGTGTACGAATGAGACGGCAAACAAATTTAGCATAAGGGACACCGGTTACGAGAGAAAGGGACAGGAAGTGTTCAAGTCACCCACTGTACATTCCTTCCTGATACCGGCGCGCCGTCGTACCTTTCGATCGTTCAAGTGGCAGATGAAGATTTTAGGGTTGTCACTTGACACATATATTTTTTAATTCTTGTCCATAATTACCAGTGAGTAATTTAATGTAATGGTTTTATTATACCCCTCAGTACATATTAGAGCTAATTATAATGGTTCGCGAGAAATACATAATTTGTCGACTGCACGCAATATATTTTTAATTACTTTTATTATATTTTTATATTATTAACTCAAACTCATATGAACAACTTGACTAATAATTAAATAGAATATTAAAAACCCATAAATATTAAATAACAAACAAACATACATTACAACAGTTAAGATTGCTCGCGCTCAACCCTAATTTAAGATGTCACAAAGTAGCAGGTAGTGGTGCAGGGTCTACGTATCGTGCAGAATTTGGACGCTCGTTTTTTTTTACATGATGTACCGCGGCTACTTTGTGTACTGTGTTATGAAGACGTCTGCTTTTATTAGCGTTCGAGGTTTTTAAAGCAATTTATAAATAACGTGAATACCTTCAATGTATTTAAATTTACATCAGAGAAATGTATCGGATAATGCAAAGATGTGAAGTGAAGTGTCAAAACTGTTACAAAGTTATTTAAAAACAAACAAAAAAGTTGGTATTTTAATAAAAGATTAACTAAAACTTAATTTCACAGATTTTATCGCGTTTATTTAAAGATTTCATGATCGTAATGTCAGAGATAATAATATGAAAAAATCAATAAACGCCATAAATTCAGTAAAATTTAAATCTTCATAATGTTGAATTTTGTTGATAATTAAGGGTGCTCTAAAACAACTCTATTAGAGTTAGGCTCGCCTTTATATATATTTTAAAATAATCATGTTTTTTTTCCATTTTATGTACACAAAAAGAATAAATAAATAATTTTTTTACTGTGTTTCGAAGTCTTTATATTAATAGAAATAAATTAGTTATCACTTTAAGCATAAGATTATTTACATGTTTTCTATAACAGTGTCCTGGTAAAGTAGAAAGATATTAAGTCATCTTTGAACTTAAATTTTGAAATATAGAGCTGTAGAAAATTATATTCTTTCGTAATAAATTAAAAGTATACGAAAGAACAACGGAGTTGCATTAACTTTATTATCATTTCTCGGTTACTTCTTGTGAAACATTTTGTTTTTCTATAACTTTAAAAAAACAAGCAAGTTACTTCTATGATGATATTTGATTACTTATATGATGTTTAACTTGACTATTATTATTATATCATTCGGAAATGGGCTGGCTTATTTTATAAATAAAACGTTAAAATACAAGTCTCACCTATTGACCTACTTAAAGGCATGTTATCGTTTGAATTCATTACTTAAAAAAACTTCATTATGTATTTTTACGGAAAAAGGTTTTTGTCGTATCGTAAAAACCATTACAAACATAACTTTGAATATTCAGAGATTATACTGTAGTAGAAGATTCATTCGTTGTCAAAAATCTAAAATAAGTTAACATATAAATAATTTTTAATGTTTAGCCGTTATACTAAACATATCAAAAGTGATACTATGCAAAAGCGTATATTCTAATAATTTGGTATGAGACTAATTATTATATATACTGATAAGAAGCAAAATATGAAATTAATTTATTGATTTTTATCTTAATACATTAAGATAAAAATCAATAAATTACCTAATATTTAACACGATTTCATACCTAATTCGCTCTCTTTCTCTTTTCCTAGCTATTATCCCATATGGCGATAAAGTCAACTTTATTTTTCTTTTCCACTACGCTCTGTCCTTATGTATATCATACTTAATTCATGGCAAGAAAATATGAGGAAACAAATTATAAATATTAATTATGGTATTAAGTTTTTTTTTTAAATGTTTACTGTTGTTCAGAATTTCGTTGCTGGTAAAGAGTTTTCGCCTTCCATTCAGTGGTATTGTAGGTTAATGTAAAACGCACCACAAAAGCTTCCTTTTGTTCTCTGTAGGCCGCTGCTCAGGTGCACTCATGCAATGGCCGCCTAGCGGACTGGAGTTGCTCGATCCACAGCATCAGTGTCTTTTGTTCCTATAAGTTACTTTAATTTTAAAAAAGAAATACCAAAAACTCTACCCCATAAGTATGGAAAGTAAGTAAATCACTATTGCTATCATCAAGCAATATATATATACTTCCGTACACTTCTGTGTGAAGTATATGTATCTTATTATATTGTATTCTGATTTAAAGGGCACTATAGCTGCTGCTGTTACTGGCGTAAAGAAACAAAAAAAATCATAAAGCTAAAGGTGAGAAGCGCTATATTTTGTTGAGTAAACATCTTAATAAACGCTACATTGTTATGAGTGGACGTGTCACTTATTACTGGGTAAATATCTTACTCCTCACGTTGGTTCGCTTTATAAAATAATACGAAGGTATAAAGAAGTTTGCTTTTATATAAAACTAATGCTATACAAGAATAGGACGGATTCTAGGTGAAGAATATTTTTATGCTTGTATTTTAGTCGCTTAACTGAATAAATAACACCGCTGAATATCGATGCTGTTACCCTTTTAGAGCATCGACGAACTCATACACATATATTTGGAGCACAACGGAAATTCAACTTATATTAATTTTGACTAATTATTACGTTTAATTGTTAAATAGTGAACAAACATTTTTTAACTCTTAAGATTGAATAATAATTATAATATATTAGAAGTGCTCCAAGCAAAACAGTGTAGAGGAATGGTATGAAAGCATTTTAGGGATAGTCTACCTTATATATATATGTACGTATTAATTTATTTATATGTTATGAATGTAGTATACATATATATTATTTTTATTTACATTAGGAAACATGCATGTCTATAAAATATTGATAATTTCTGATAAAATATTGTTCTTCCAACGTTTTAGGTTGACTGGTAGCGAATGTCTATGGGCATTGAGTCCGCTACTGTAACCTAATTCTAGGGTTTTTGTTCTGGGTGAAAGCTCACACGGGGGTTCCTGGTAATGAGCGTGCTGATGAATTAGCCAAGTTGGCTGCTTTTAATAGCAGAAGGAAGCCAGATCATGACCAGTGCCCGGTATCATATGTTAAACGTTTGCTTCGAGATGCCTCAGTTGCTAGATGGAGCGCCTGATATAACGAGTCCTGTCCAGTCCAGTCCATCACCAAATCATTTTTCCTGAACGCAGCAGAGGCATATCAGTTAATAAGGAATGTCCGGACAACTGGACAGTGAACCCAGATATTCACTGCCCACAGCGGATTCTCCCAATACCGGACTGTTTCAAGTGTCGAGAGACCCTGTCGTGCAAATGTGATGACACCGTGGAGGAAATGGTTCCTCATCTGCTGACGGAGTGTCCTATAAATAGATGCCTAAGGTATGACTTTGAGCAGGAGACAGGTTTAAGAATAGATACAGCCAGTCTACCCGAAATGATGAAAAATAAATTAGTTAGAAGTAAGTTCATAAATTATTGTATAAAAATATGGAAAATAGTAAACAATAGAAATAAGGATAAATAAATGTTACTTTATCCATATCTACACAATGATATATTGTGTATTTCTGTGTATATTAGATAGCATAAGTATAAATTAGTTATAATTTAAAAAAATAAGAGTTAGAAAAAAAATATATAAATTAGTAGTGAATATTTTGTAGTTAAGTAAATGTTGTAAATAATAGGATAAAGTAAAGACCTGAATAATAATATCAGGGAAAATTAGAAATTATTAATAAAAAAAAATAAAAACGTAATTCTAGGTATTACAATAAAGATTTTATAAATAAATGAATAATAATATTGTGACTCAGATAACTCCTATGTTAATAGTAGTTTAATGAAACACGAGCCTACAAAATTTAAGTTAATATTTATTTATTATAACGGATATTTGAAAAAGATGTAAAAGTCTGTGTTCTATAGGAATCAAAATTATTAAAATAACAGTCTAGATTTGATATAATCAAGAATTATATGTAATCAAGAATGAAGTATGAACACGATCGCTTTTACAACATGACACTTCGAAGAAACGCGCAGGTCTTTTTTTTAAAATGACAAGTTAAAAAAAAACGACTCAAAAGGCTGTGTGGGTATCAGAGAGCGTCGCTTAAAACACTTCTGCGAAATCGGAGACAGGGCCGACGGCGCTGGGGGTCTAATGTTCTTAAGCCACGACACCGTATCACAATATACAATTTGTTTCGACGTACAGCACACAAATTAGTATTATGTTTACACCTTCCCTTTTATGTTACTCCTCGTTCTTCATAACGTGTGACAGGTTAGGTGAACGCCATCTGAAATACACCTTTATATTTACCGTCACGACAAACTGTTTGCGATGTTTACGTGGACCCGCGCAAAGAGTTCTTATTTATTAATAAATTTATGCATATAACAAAATACATTTTAACGTAGACGTAAATTTAGCTTTTGCAAACACATGAAGGAAAAAAAATATAACACAAACAAACTTGCTTCCTGTTTAACGTTTAACTTACAGAGTATAAATTAACATATGTGGTATACTAATGTTTATATAAATAATATTATATTATATTTTATTGTTTTGTATAAAGATTAACAAACAACTATATGATACAATAAAGGCGAAAGTTCTTTATAGGCTTTACAGTATTTCCATTAGCATACGTATATTTAATTTATTATATTTCATTTATATAAATTTACTTAACTAGTTCATGTGTAAACAGTATAGATTAGACTGGTTACCTACCATAATCATAAGGTTCCTTGCTTCAACATAAGTACCAGAGGATCCTGTACGAGTACGCCTGACTACTTGGGGCCGCGGGGGAAGAGGAGTGTCGGTGTTGCGATGCGCCGTTCTCTCTATCCTCCGCGGCCTTTAACGGCTAGCGGCGGGCCCAACATCTCTCCGCCGCAGGGAGCCGGGAGAGTTCTCTCCCGTGGCTCCGGCAACAGACACCCACCAGTAAATCATTTTATTATCTGATGTACTATATTTATTATTTTCCACTGTCTGTTCATTCTATCGTCTATAAAGTACAAGCGATATTGCTTTGTTGCAATTTAATAAAAGCAGTACCATAGTGTATTTTTATATGTAACGTATTTGACCGTTATCAAATTCACACTGAAATCGACGTTGTGTACATTAAAAAAAAAATGCTCCGAAATATGACGTGTTTCTGACAGTTTGACACGGGTAAAGTGTTCGCGGTACACTTCATTAGCTTTTTGGGACCATGAAATCTTTATTCTAACAGCGTAAACTTCGCAGAAAAATATCAGTTAAACACAATTAACGTCAAATTATATTATGCTTTTTTTACTTGAAGTTCTTGTTGGGGATGTAATAGTTCCCGCACAACAACTCACGGGATTCAAGCCAAGCTCATCTACTCGTGGTACACACGGCTAATCAACAAATGAGGCTCTGGCTCACATCAAACCGTATTGGGCCAGGGTGATGGAATATGGTCGAAATCCCCTATATGAATACCTACGCGATCAATGTGGGAAGGATGATAATTTGAACTTCCTGTCCGTTTTATACAAAAATTGATATCTATAATTTTAAGGAAATTCACTGATTTTCCATTTGATGTATTTAAAACTTGGGCTAGTCGTAATTATCTTAGTGTTTTTACTATTATAAATATATTCTAAAATATCGCATCATTACTATATATACTATATACTATATATTACTATATATGCATTGTATAGATATATTCATGTCAACGTCCTTCTTGATTGTTCAACAAAACATAAAATGTTATAAAACTTGTCAATCAGTTATCTAATAAATTATTCTTTTAGTACAAAATAATAAAAAGATATAGTGCGAGTAAGAATTGAGTTGTTGCTTAATCTCATTCATCAATGTGGTTATGGGTATGGGTAACTGAAACAGTGATATTCAGAATAGCGGTAGCCTCAATTGTTTTGCACTCTGCGCGTCCCACAATCGATGGGAATAGAGTGAAAGGAGGCTCCGCGTCTCTATAAGCGTGAAATAATGACGACGTATTGTGGTCTCTCAGGATTGAGTAAGTCGCTATTATATTTCTTAGGACGAGCTCAACAATGGCGTACCAAGGCCTCGCCGTCAGCGATACAATAAGCAGCTGCTCTTCGTTTATTTTGTTGAGACTGCAAAGTAAGATGTGCAGACAGATGACGTTATACTACCTGTCTATAAAATGGGCCGAGAAATAAGATGGAGACATTATTTCCTAGCCTTTGGCGTCTCTTTTGTATCGAACATAATCCACGGACAACGGATGGAATCCTTCTACGCGTATTCAATTTACAGTTAAGTACTTTACAGCCATTAAATATCTGAGTTGTGACGGATTTACTACATAATTTAAAAATAATATACTTAATAATTCTGTTTTTATTGGATTTTAGAAAAATGGTGGAGAAAGTGATAAAAGATAAGATGAATGGATTATCCTTATAAATCAAATTTTATTATTTCATTTCATTTAGTTCATTCTTATTTTTTATCATATTTATCTCTAAGTACTTAACTTAAGTAAATAAATTCTAACAACTAACTCTGATTTTAAATAGTGTTAAGTGATATTAAGGTCGTAGACGGTGAAGCGTGCTCGCTTAAAATACTTTGGCTCTCATTTGTTGACAGCCGGAACACAGCAATGCTGTTATAGAAGAAGATTTACTATACGAGGGTGGTAGCTAAGTAGAGTTCAACATAAGTTTACCACCATACAAACTGTACATAGTCCTAGAAATTCAGATCAGGAAACCCCTTGTAACAATTCAATTATTTATCTACTGTGAAATGAAGGTATTTGAAAAACATTATCTGGAGAAAATAAATTCAATTTTAAAAATCTTCTAGCAAGATCATAAATGCAAAAGTACAAACAAGATCAGATTCATAGATTGAAGTACAATACAAAATAGAATGAAATATATTGATAGGAACGTATGTCGATATTTCAGAAGTCGCTGTACCAATATTTATGTGTCTGTATGAATTTTTACGAGAAAGCGGGGGTGTAGTAAAGCTCAGCAATAGCTGTATGGTCAAATTACAATGAATATTTGAATAGTGGTGTGACGCATAATAGTAACATAGAAGTGGGTCGGCCAATTGATTTGCATTTTACGTAAAACCAAAAGGCAAATGTTTTTGTTATAGCCGCAAAAATCTAGCTACAGCTTGACAGATGCGTTGCATGCGCCGCTGTTTTGGGAATCCCGATAAAAATCATTGCGTCGGCAGGTGAATACTAAGAGAATATTCCTATTGTTGCGTCGCGACCTCAGTCTCAACATGTGCTGAAAACAGAATTGTATTTTGTAGGGTAACATTGGCGTAGTATGTAAGTTGTTACCCCCAAGCAGATTTCCACCTTGTCATGGCGGTGAGGCTCAGTAGCCGTGGCTTAGTCACTCATGGCGAGGTTAAAAGGAACCTACTCAGCTGTCGTGGCTGTGGGCTCAGGTGGGCAATCCAGGTGTCCTTGTCGTTGAGTTGCGGCAAAGGATGACACTGCCGTTCTCATCCGTGATAAAGTTGCGGAAGGAGATAAATGTCGGTATTACATTTTGCCGCTCTCTATAAACTTCGCGGCCGCATAATGACTAAGAATCCCACAGGTACAGAGCCGGGAGAGCTTTCTTTATTGGCTCCTATGGCCTCTGTGTGAAAGGCGGAAGGAACATTATGGAGGTTTTAGTTAGTGCAAGTCCGACAATATGTCTTTGCCATTGCGACGGCAAAACAAAAAAATGGATGTAAGTTGTTAACCTTTTCAAGTGTTTGAGTTAATAGTGCAAGTTGTTAAGCAACTCGTAGCCTGCAGTGCAGGAGTTGAGCAATTCGTATTTCCTACTTAATAAATGTCCGAGCGGGCAGCGGCGCGCCGGCCAAGCCACCGACTGACGTTAACTCGACGTCAGCCCGACAGCGTTGTACGGAGAGCTAAAAATGATCGAGCTGAATCACTTGCCACACTTGACGTTCCGCTGAGTTAGCGGACCAAATACAATTCTAATATACATCCCGCTACACATCTGCGCAGCATTAAAATATCTTTTTTATATATTATCATCATTTCTAAACATATATCCAATTTTTTATCTGACTGTCTATAAATAGGTTTTTGTATCATTTGATCATTTTAGTTCTTTATATATGCGTATTGGATCTATTTTTAAGTGATTTGTATACATTATGTTTCTTATAAGAATTATTTTAATGGTGGTAGCTCTCTTTTACAGGAGGCAGTCTAGGCAAGTAAGACCGCAATGTCTATTTCTGTTGCTGAAAAAAGGTGTGTGAATAATTACTTTAAAATAAGAAATATATTTATGAAAAGGTTATTTATAATAACAATAGTAATAATAATAAATAACCTTCCTAATGTTTCTACGGCTCCTTAGTTTCCTCTTAGTTTCATCGTGGGTGACCAAGCCACCACCTTACAGCACCTTGTTGCCGCCGTGAGATGTTAACATAGTAATTTCACTAGCTAGCTACAACATCCCTCAAACCGAAACAGTAGCACTATACTATTTGGAGAAAGAACTAGAAGTTGTGGTCGGTTTCTGCATAGAGGCTCTACGGCAACAGAGGCCTATCATCAGTTACCTCTTTAAGTAATCTATTGTTCTTGAAACACATCAGTTTCATCACGATTTTTTTAATCTGAAGCTCGAGCTTAATGGGAATCAAACTCGCGCCATTGCAACGTAAAGCGTTTATTACACAATGAACATTAAAATACTTCAGGGAATAATATTTATCTTATTATTATGACGTTGTAAATATATTTTTGACGTGGCTCTGATTTCAGCTTATAATAGGATATGTAATAATAAATTCATAAGGTGTATCACACTACGAAGTCAGCAGCAAGCAATCAATCAGGCGTCAGTGTTATTGTTGTGATTTGTTGCGGCGGCGCGGGGCCCAGTGGGCCCTCCAGTGCCCATTAGTTTGATTAGCTCGTCCGGCCCACGCACGCCGATTGTGCGAACGGTGGCCTTTGATTGATTCCTCAAATACCATTTTACCGGTGTTCACTTTATTTCCACTGATACATTGTTATCGTTGTTTTGGTACGGCCGTTTAACGTTTTTTTATTATAGTCAATTAACAATTTAGTAGTATTTATGTGTCTGTTCCTTTTGTTCTTACTTCGGAATAGGATCGGATCAGCGATATATTACGTTTATTAGTTGGTTCGTCTGACATTTTGCTGCACGATTTCCCCACAAAAAATACAACTACCATGACTTTTGAAAATTGGTTTAAATTAAAAACTTTTTAATATACAATGCAAACGTAAATGTTAACATCGAAAAACTCTCATTTTATATAAGAAATAAATTATTTAGATGACATTTAAGAACGCAAACCTCTGCACTCTACTGAAGAAAGAAAAGTTAACCGAGGTAAACGCATATAAAACGAAGTGTTTACCCAAACAGCACCCGAATAAATTCAATGTCGTGCAAGGTAAATGTGTTCGGTCGGGACTATAGCATTTTCAACAAATGTAAGCGAGGGTGAAGATGGGAGACTGACAAAAACTTAGCGAATAACAGAGATGTAGGGAGAGAGGATAGACCTTAGTTTGCCGAGACATGTTTATTTTGATTACATAGCACTCATACGTTGCGTCAACGAAATATCACCATACAAGTTAAAGCGTTAGCAATTATTACATTGAAAAAATTTTTTGAAATCGTGTTAAATTGCCATATGTATTGGAGGTCTAAAATTTATTATTGAAGAAGTAAGTAATGCTTGTAACGTTTTATTATATTTATTCCACTTATTAAAATTTAATAAGCATATCATAAAATATACCTCTCCAAATCTTATTAAGCGAGATATCAAACTTAAGTTCTTTTATGAGACCTATCATTAGAGATCTCATCTTCGTTTTGTAAGTCACTACTAATAGCAGATACAAACTGTTTACATCTTTTCATTTAATAGGTGAATGAACGAGATAAAGTGTAATATAATTTTGTATACTAGACAATGGCGACGCCTCAAACAATTTTCTTTTCTAAGAAGCAACGAGACAAGTGAAATGTTTACCCGATGTTAAGTGGAAACGCCTCTATAATTACATGATAACGATTTTAGTGACGATAATATATACACTACCACATTGCGCTCGTCGCTTTCACACTTCCTTTAAACTAGAACACAGTAATATTTGCATACTACTATTTGGCTGTAGGAATAGGAGTTGCGATGGTATCTACTTAAACTCTTTTCAGAGTCAAGGATCTCGCACCATAACACATAAAAAACATACACAGTCATTATCATCAACAGCCCGTAGTAATCCACTGTTGGACTTAAGCTTCTCCCAAGGAACAATTTTCACAATACTTAATCCTATTTTTGGTTATACGCATCCAGTTTCTGCCTGTCGCTTTGCGCAAATTGTCAGTTCACCTGATCAGTTGGCGTCCTATACAACGTTTGCCTCAACGCGGTCTCCACAATGATGGAATATAATATTAAAACAACTTGAAAATATATTGAATTTTTGTCAAAGAAACCGGCACCAAATTAGTACTCGCCCATTGTTGAAAACGTGGCCGGCTTAAATAATTTCATTTCAGCTATTTCATTCTCAGGTCACGGCTGAGATGCGTATCGTTCTGATTGAGGGAGTTTCGTTAAATCGAAGTCGGACCACAACTCACGAGGCGGATCATCAAACTGCAGGGAAAAGGACAAAACAAAATGTATAAAGGAAATTGCTTCCACAAATCCACTCGTATCTTGAACAATAAACGTAAAACGACTCGACCGCCCTAATAGCAATGAAATCACGAAACCAAAACTCTCTCTCGTGTTTGATATCGCTCGATATGCCCGACTTAAGAACTTCATAGATGAATTATTTATCGATCCCGGCTTTTAAATGTATGTTGTCCCGGAGGCTCCGCGCGAAGAACTCGAACGCTCATAAACTTTATTCTTGTCAACATGTGGGTGGCGTCAGGTAAGTACGTTTGAATAATAAATTTGCCCCTATCTTGGGGATTAACGTCTTCTACACACAAAGATTTTGCGTCAGCAATAATGAATAACATGTATCACACAAGATCTTTCGAACTAAGGTTTAGTGAATGGCGAATCCATTATCGACGGGGAGAGCTATAATATAAGGTTTTGAGAGCATACCATTGTAAAATAACCGTATATCTTTTTTACGTTCAAATAACGGAAACGGAATTACAAAGTAACAAATAATTTCAACTACCTATTTTTACAAACTACTATTTAGCAGAAGAAATAGCGGTAATAATTAGATTATTTTTGAAAACACTGAATTATCCCCAGTTGATATAGGGTGGCGCAAAAGTAACCTTCCGATGTTTTGGCTGTAATTTAAAAAAAAATATGAAAAACTTTGATTCTTCTTATAAATTATTTTTATTTGGTCTTTTAATTTTTTACATCAAGGCAAAATTTATAGCATTTTCTGATAGAAGGATTACTTTTGAGTCACCCTATATTAATATCTTACTTAATTTTTTAGTCTGCTAACCCACATTAGGTGGTGGATAAAAACCAACCTATAAGTTGTGGATATATAGTCTTTGGACTTTCCTTGTGAGAGTAGGTCTCGAGATCTTGCTTTGGAAACGTTAAGTAGGCCTTTCATTATAATATCATTTTGTTGTCCTATCTCATATCAAGTGATTGTATTACACGTGTATTTTATTATTTATTACTTAAGCAAACACAATAGAAAAAGAAGTAAATCTAATCCAATATAAAATTTTACGGGCAACGCGTAATGATGTTATTTTATTATCGAACAAAGTATTAAGAAATAATAGAGAAAAGAAAAGTAATCTTACTTATTTTTATGATATTCTTTAAAAGAAAAGTTCCACGATTAGACTCATTAAACGACATTGCTTCGGTTGCTGTACGCTCAGGATTTTTAAGGATATTAAAGTTAGGTACGTTAAAAAGTATATAGATACTAAGTAATTTTTCATAAGATTTCTCTTAAAGTAATAAGTTTACAGACAGGACTGACTGGAAACTTATTATTTTAAGAGAAATATTTATGTAACCACTGATATAAAAAATTCTATTAGTCGACTTGATTTACACATATAAGAAAAAAACTATATATGGTAGTTAAGCTCTATTATTGAAAATAAATGTTTCAATAAAAATGCTTAAATAGTCAACATGAATACTGTTTAGACAGACTCTACACATGGGGTATTAACATCAACCGCGAGTACTTATCGCACGTACGGTTTCCGGATGACGTGGTTTTAATCACAGAATCGCTGGAGGATTTTAGCCGGATGCTGAATGATCTCAATGCCGTTTCCCGATGCGTGGGACTGCAGAATAATTTGGACAAGACTAAAGTCATGTCCAATCACTTAATGATCCCTAGTCCAGTAACCATCGGCAACGTGGTCATTAAAGAAGTAAAAGAGTACATCTACCTCGGACAGGTTATAGAACTTGGCCGGAGTAACCTCAACAAAAAGATCGATAGACGCATTCGGCTCGGCTGAGCAGCATTTTGAAAACTCCTCCACATCCTCACCTCGCAGATACCCCAATGTCTCAAGACAAAAGTCTTTAACAAGTGCGTCCTGCCCACCCTTGCTTACGGCGCAGAAACATGGCACATGACCATTAGCCTGGTCCACCAATTCAAAGTAGCACAGTGAGCGATGGAGAGAGCTATGCTTGGCATTTCTCTAAGGGACAAACTCTGGAACGAAGAAATTCGACGGAGGACTAAAGTTGGCGACGTAGTTCTCAAAATCTGCAAGTTGAAATGGCAGTGGGCCGGCCATGTCTGCCGTGTCAGGGACGGCCGATGGGGAGGAAAGTCTTGGAGTAGAGACTGTGTACAGATCGCAGAAGCGTAAGACGCCCTCCCTCCATATGGACCGATGACATCATCAGAGCGATCCGAAGTGGGTGGATGCGAGAAGCTGAGGATCGCATTTGGTGGAAGATATTGGGGAAGGCCTATATCCAGCAGTGGTTAAACAAAGGCTGATAATGATGATGATTTAATCTTCAATGCCACTTATTAATTAAGTCACTTTTAAGCTGTCAATTATATTATTACAAAAGAAAGTAAGCAGTTTATACAGAGGTTCATTGTATCGACATAGTTTAACATTTTTTTTATATAAGAAATGTATCAGATAAAAAAAACGGAAATGCATATGCGAGGCTCTGTATTCGAAATATCATATATATTTGTAAGCCTAAAATGGTTACAGTATTTACTTCGAGATATTTATAAAAATGTACATATTATTATAATGTAGAAAATTACCTGTCACCGCCACTACCGCATGGTCAAAGGATAAAGGAAGTAAAGGAAAAAGTGGAGCTTTTTTTACTAAAGCTGTTATTTTCCCCCCGAGTTCCTGTTTAAAATTGTGAAGTGCTATTTAGGAGCTTAAACATTGTAATGCAACCTTGCTTAATTTTTTTTTTAAATTGTCGAAGCTTTTATTAAAAAAAGCATTTATGCAAATGTTTTAAAGCTACTGTTTCGGTAATAATGGGGATGCGTTTTTTCGACCTATTTATTTATTTATAACTGTAGAGAAGCCTGAAAGCAATACGTAGCATTCAACTAGAACTAAGCAGAATTGTTGAAGTTTCAAATATATTTAAAGAAAAATTAAAAAAGTGTCTATAATATTAAAATTTCTTTATTTATGAATTTTAACTTTAAGTTGTTTACCTAGTTAATGTAAAAAAAAAATGTAGGAAACATCAACGTTTTTAAATGCTGATAGTTATATAAGGAAAAATTATCAATTAAGACAAGGAAAATATGAATAAGAAAAATCTGTGATATCTTTAAGGAAAATTACAAAGATCGACGAAAATTAAAAAAGTAGGAATTAATATATTTACCAAAAAAAATTTTTTTTTGTTCACTACAGCGATGAGAATGGCTAGTTGTTTGCCTAATGGTCCCTACTAACATGACGCTAGTTAGAATGATATGTACTGCACCACATTGTGTTCATCATCGACACAAGATTTTAAGTCTCGTTGCCACTGTAATTATATATATATAAGTCCGGCAACAGAGACCTACCTGTAAGGAGATAACAGTATGATAGATAAGTAGAGGATGAAAGAAAAGAAAGGGTGAAAGGAGAGAACGAGAAATAAATAATGTATATATAATTTGATGATAAGTGAAACTGTGATTAAAGGCCCTGACCCACAACATGCAGGGGGAATATAAAAAAATAAAAAAAACAGAGACCTACTACTAGTGAAATACGTGTTCAATAAACAAATGGCCACAAATTGAAAATACAGCCGCAATATGTGTAAATAACCATGAAATATCGAACCTCATTGTAGAGTAGAACATACTAATACCCGTTATTGAGCGTCTTTACTTCTAAAGGGAACTGTAAACTCTCGTTACTGTTCTGAATTATTATGCACGAGTTGTAAAGCATACTCTACATCGTTTCTATACAATGTTCTATACAAGTTCATAAATGTTCTTAACACAGTTTGTTGCGTGTATTATTATAAGAAAGTTTAAATCGTCTCGGAATATAATATATTCGATGCTACCAAATACAAACTGCCTGTTTTGAATTCGGGAGAGAGGCACGCCGTAAGGATAGTCGGTGACCATGAGCTGATAAACACTAAATTTGATAGAGCGAGTTACAGGCGTAGGGTAGCGAGCCTCTTGGTGTACTAACGATTACAATTTGGAGAGTAAGCCAGGAACTGTATGAGTTAATTTCGCCAATGACTTTTTACCATCGGATATACAGACACACCGCAGATATTTATCCTACCGATGTCAATATCCTGCGCAGTACGACGGAGCATTTCACTTAGATTTTCCTAATGTGAATAACGACGGATTGGAACAGTCTGCCAGCCTTAGTATTCCCATCCAGATATGACATGGGTTTATTTAAGAGAAGTGTGTTTAGGCTACTTCTAGACCAGTGTGTTTACCATCACGGATTACATTGCTGCTTACTATCAGGTGAGATCGCAGTTAAAGTCTGGTATATATGTGTAAAAGAAATTATTTCCTCATCATCATTTCCGCTTACCGCTGTTAAACATAACCCTCTACGATCGATAATAACTGAAAAACGATAAAATCATTTATTACGTTTTATTTATTTCAAATTTGATTTTATATCAGTATTAATCAAGATAAGAGACATATTCGTGACCTGACGGTCGACTTCAAGCGTAAAGAAAACAGGTAGAGAGAATTTAAGAAGATAACTCAATGATTTAGACTAAACAAAATATATAGGCAGCTCGCGTGATTTATTCTCAGAATTCATATTAAAATTAAATTTGGAGTACGGAGATAACTTCTTTATAACAAAACAACAACTGTACTGACCAAAAATCATAATAATAATGATCCATATACAATGATAGTAAAGCTTTTTACACCGCGTTTGTGTTATCGATCAATGACAAGATAGTTTTTATGATTAATAAAATCTTCCACAATAATAACAACAACACAATCCATTTAAACAAAAAGTCTACAAATGTCCTAATTGTCTAATTTAGTACTTAATCGCATTGATTTTTAGCATAAAGAACAAAGTTTCAATGTAACAGAACTGTCGATTACAAATATTAAATTTTTTTAATATACTACATATACATTATTGCATTAATTTTACGATAGATGACAGAACCATCTGGTACACATACGTACATAGTTCACGATGAGTAAAGTTTTATGGGCTACAGCTACTACTTTTTTTTTTAAATCACCGGGAGATGAGACGAGATGAGATAGACGTTCATGTGATACTAAATTTTACGTCAGCCCGTAACAATGTGACGGTAGATAGGATGTTGGCACTGCAGCGTATTGTGCTTGTCTCCTAAATACATGAGATGTTAAGGCTTTACTTCATAATTCATCATCATCATTAAGTGCCCTCTTCAAACTGAAGTTTGGCGATCAGATTAAAAAAACCAGTCCGATCCTCAGTTATACTTTTTAACTAAAGGTCCTGGTCCATGCCTTTATGTCATTAAACCATTTCTTGCGCTGCCTACCAGGTGCACGTTTTCTAGGAATTTTGCACTCCAGGATCATCCTTGGGAACTCATAAAAGGATCCTCTTTGAAGGTGTCCGAAAAACGCAAAGTTTCTTTGCATCACGGTTGTCATCAGCCTGTTTGCAGTTCGCTCTGTCAAGGACTTGAGCATTGGAGACAAATTGCTTCCACGTGATCATAAACATTCGACGAAGTCCCCACATCTCAAATGCTTGTATTCGACGACAACATTCCTTTTCGAAAGTCCACGTCTCACAACCATATAAGAAAATGGACCTAACATAACATTTTAAGACGCGGTATCGTATGGGAAACGATATTTTGGGGTCACATAATACTTTGGGCATTCTATTAAAAATATTTTTAGCTTGTCCAATTCTACATTTTATTTCTTCGTTATGATCTAAATCTGATGTGAAATAACGGCCTGAATATTTAAATGAAGTTACTGCTTTAATTTTTGTTTTACGGAGTTATATTTCAAGAGCAGGCATCGCAGTTTTGGATATTACCATTGTTCTCGTCTTATTCATATTGATGTTCAAACCCATTAAATCATTACCAAATGCCTCTTTCAGTAATCTCTGCAGCCCGCTTCCAAACCCTGACACAAGCACGGTGTCATCAGCGTATTTGATATTATTGATCCGTGTTCCATTAACTTTAACTCCCTCTGCATGATTTAGTAGGAGGTCCGTTAGCTATAGCTCCGAATAAAGATTAAAAAGTAAGGGGGACAACAGTATGCATCCTTGTCGGACACCTCTCTAAATTGGTTTCCACTCTGATAGTTTGCCTTCAACTTTTACAGCAGCTTCCTGATACCAATAGAGAGTCCCGATTATTCTACGGTCCTTCTTATCCAACCCTTTACCCCTGAGAATCTCCATCATTTTGTAGTTAATGTTGAAAATGATCAAACGCTTTCTCATAATGTATGAAGCATAAATAGACGCAATGTTGTTGTTCAATTGCTCGCTCTGCTAGGGAGTTAAGAGAGAAGATGGCTTCTCTAGTTCCTATCCCCGGTCTAAACCCAAACTGTTGCACACATAAGTCTTCTGAGCATTTGTTTATTATGCGATTATAAACAATTTTAAGCAGCACCTTCATGGAGTGGCTCATTAGGCTTATGGTACGATAGTCTTCACATTTTATTGCCTTAGGTTTCTCGGGGTAGTCAAAAAGGAGAGCGAAGCAGGTCTTTTGGAATTCCTAGTCATGTTCCCCGTGTACTTCAAAAGTTCCGTTGGTAATTACTAATTATTCTGTTGGTAAAGTAATTCCTCATCAATATTTTATAGTGCCTTTAAATTTACGTTAATAAGTTTATTTACTTATTGAATGTTATTGTCATTTTTTTTATTTAAAAGAAACCAGGTATTTTAATTTGGTAAAGTTAATTTCTAACCAAAAATTGATAGAGAATTAAGAGTATTTTTCATTAAGAGCGGGATTTATATTTAACTTTTGCAAGACATATACGTTGGGAATGACTTCTTTAAGTCGAAGATTATTATTTAAATCAAATCAAAAGTTATTTAAGTAAATATCAGCGTGCAATGAGCTGACTTTTTTTGTAAATTCTCTTTGTGATAAATTTGGAACAAAGAAAAATTTCTGTAAGGCTTTAACCTCCACGTGGCTGAACGTCTGTGAAAACTGTATTAAAGATTGAATTATTTTGTTGGAAAAGAAGTCCCCGTTAAAAGAAACTTGTCACTTATAATTCTAATATAAAAAGCCGCCTGTGGTTTCGTCGGATGGGAGAAGTGTCAAAGTTAAATTGAATATTAGAGCGAAATGATCCCGTCCTCGGTCGAAGTTTCGCCGGATCGCACTGAGTAGTTAATCCAACGCCACAATTCACTTCAAGTTGAATGTTCCAGAACAATTGTTTGTTAGTCCTATTGATTATTATTCGTTTTGGTAGCGATGTGTTTTGTTTAACGGAAGCATAAATTAACTGCCTCTGCACCACATCGGCTAAACCGTTAAATGCCCTGTAAGATAGGAACTCGTTCGTTTGATTCCAGGGTCATATGACTAGAAAAGTTGGAATGGTAAAAGAGTTCTCTTTGGACCTACTTGGCTACTACCCTTATATTACTAACCAATCTGTAAGAAGGTTAATAATATAGCGTGGTAGTAGTGGTTTAAGAAAGCCATAATATCCTGAGCGAGGAGGCTTCATTCTCTTCCATAGTATTATAGAATTGAGTATGTGTGTATGTCTTGACAATGATCACGTCAATACTTGTTAGTTCATTACTTAATAAGGATGACAGCTTATCTTATTATTATATAGTCGTATTATTTTTTACGTCTAGCAAATAACTATAGCATATCATTCTCGTAAGAGAATGCGAATTTGATATTCGATAGTCCTATCGCTTGTTTCATCTACACTTAAGATAAATCGACCTCTTGAAATGTAGGTCAAATAAGGGTTGTGTCAGATAACTCGGAGAGTTAAGTATTTAATTATGTCGCGTATCACGAAACGAAATGTAATTCCACACTTCATATCCTGACAGTCTTTATCATTATTTAACTAAATGGTATAATTTGTTTTACAATATATTTTAAAACAAAAGAGCTATTTAAAAGAACCTACTATACAAACCCTATGTAGTTCTGAAAACTAGTTAAAGATCTCTGTATTAGAAAGGAAACGGATATCCACAGCGCCACGGAAACAGTAATTATTAGGCTTTAGCTTTAGTATATTTTTAAAGAGTAACCTCGCTGTAGCTTAGGGCGGAGATGCTATATTGCGTTATGAGATTAAAATTACAAGATCTACGTAAATATGTATCAGCATTTTGAAACTTGTACACTCAATTTTACTTATCTGATGTTTTATAAAAAAAAAACTTATTGAACATATCTGATATTTGTAAATTATGGGAATTTAATCAAAATGTACTTCAAGGCTTAAATGTTCGATTATCAAAAGAATGAATGTATGCCATATTTCCGGTGTAACATTATTATTAGAGATAACTTTGCGTAAAAACTTTGTTTTAATTAATATTTGTAATAATAACAAAATAGGTTTACTAACCCATAAAATAATATTTTTAATAACTTTTAAGGTTTTATGAATAAATTATGATAATTACCTTTACCTTTTTATTCATAAAATTATTTATAAAGGTAAAGGCGTAAAGATAAATTGCTAACCTGCACATCATTCTGAACTCGTCGGATATTAGATAGTAATTTAACTTTTAAATGAAGTCAATTATTATGAAATCAACGATTTATTGTTATGTTTTTGTTACACATTTCTTATATTTTTACGGAATTTTCTTCGAGATTTAATATCAATTTATAAATTATGCTTGGTTATAAAAGATAAACAAGCTAAGCGGCGAATTGCGAACCTTATCCCTGAAGTCTGTTAAAAAGGTATCACATTAAAGATTAAATAATCGTCTGGTGATTCCGGAGGCTGGTCACGTCCAATTAGGGTCGCCGTCTCCTGGGGGATGAGGGATAGCGTCCTGCGAACTGACGCGGCATCGTTTCACTTGACCAACGTTTAGATGTGTCCTATAAATCCATATCTATACTATACCTAAATGTAAAAATACATAGTGTATAATGATTTAAACCGTTAACCTTTTATACTTGTATTTTTCACATATTACACGTTATCATAAACATGATTCTTAATTCGTAAGATCTCAAGCAGCTAATCTTAAGGATATTGTGAAATGATAGAGTAGTAGACTTACAGAGATTTGATGACTAGCGAAAATGGTATGAATTCTTTTTATTCGTCTACCTATAACAACGTGGTGATAGAATGATATACATAACACCACATTGTGTTCATCGCCATGAGATAATATATATAGTCCCGTTGCCGTAATTTCAATAGCGAAAGTAGCCTTAAAACCAGAATAACATAACGTTTGCACACTACTGTACGGCGGTAGAAATAGGCACTGCGTTGGTATCTATCCACACGGTCTCCAGCTACAAAGACCTACCACGAGTACAAGTATTTTGAATTAATTGATGATTAAAAAACATCTCCATAAGATCAATAATCATAAATATAAAATGAAGCGTAGATGTATGTACATATGTACCGGTATTTTATTTATACTGGTGGTTGGTATCTGTTGTCAGGGTCCGTCTAGGTAAGTATCACTGCAGCTCCAATTTCTGCCGCCAAAAATTACTGTGTTCCGGTTTGAGAGGGTTGTAGCTAGTGAAATTAGGGGAATAACAATACTTATGTCTGAAGGCGACGAGCACAATGCTGTACAGTGTTATCCTAATCAGCGCCACATTATTATGGCCAGGCATCTGATTCATCAGGTGAGCCTCTCGCTGGTCTTGACGCTTCGTAGAATATAAAAGAGACGTTATTAAATACATAAATATTAATATTGTCATTTAAATAAAATTTACTTAAGCAATAAAAATGTTAGTTTTGATAAGGTAAATAAAAATGGACAAAACTGTTTTTTTTGTGTGACTTTGCTTTGTAAGGGTTAGTTATAAGAAAAGGAAAGTGTAGAGCAGCATTTCAGTGTTAGTTATGTCTCCAATGGGAGACCTTGCGGCACTATTTTGTGATTCTATCGTATCTTTGATTCTTTATATCGTACGTATGTAAAGGTACAACAATAAAATGTAAGTAACAAGAAGACGTCTCTCTATTCTGACTTAACTCGTAAACCTGGATATATATTGTCATTGGCACAAAAGGTGAAGATCTTTCCGTCGTACAAATTCAAAGTGACTAGATTACCTCAATATTCGTAAATAGTAGGATTTACCAAAGTAAACTTTTAGCGAACGTAATTTCACATTTTTGTTTTAACTTTAGATATCTTAATATAAAAAGTTTGAGGGTAAGTTCAAATTAAAACGATTTTTTTGAGATACAGCCTTTTAATAAAAACGATGTATTTCTGCAAACCTTTATACATAATGTTTATAACTAGTAATATTATACTCAGGTGATATATAATGTCTGAAATTAATGAGTACAAATCTCAGGTCCTCGCTATGTAGCGTAGCGTAGGTATGTACCTAAAATGTGGTTTTAAATTAATTTTATATCATTTCGAGTACCTTCAATGCTTTATTAAATGTGTAAACAGTCTACGAGTTTAAATAAATTTCGAGTAATGCTTGGGAGTACTAATTAACAATGAAGCTGAAATTTACACTTCACCAGCCGACATCAAAGATTAACCTTCGGAAACGCTTTAATGGAAGGCTTTGAAAACTATTCTGAGATTTAAGTAAATAATGCTTAATGAATTTCCTAAACCATATTATTTAAATTATTATTTACCTTACTTATAATCAAATAAAAATGTTTCGTTAATAGACCGCTTTATATAGATCGCCGAGAAAATTTTTTTCATGTTCCTAGTTATTTTTGTCACTAAGACTTTAGACTAGAAGATTTAAGTAACTACATCTAAGACTATTAAAGTTTTAGATTACTTAAATTCATTTTAGATGTAATTTTATGGCAATATAGCTTAATAACTTTGTTTATTCCAAACCATTTTACCATTAAGAAATTTACAAAAAAAATATAATAAAAGTGTAATTGCGGTCAAATATCTTAGGTTATATTGTTAGGTTCGTTCGAAACTCATTGCTTAAGTACAAAAGGCATCCTGCAACTTTTTTTTCAATAGACTAGCACGTTTGTCTTTTTTTCAACTTAGCTAAAGCTCAAGCTACAGAACTTGGCTAATAAATAGGTTCACTGTTATAAGCGCATTAAGTAGAGTGTTTTAGGATACTTAGAGAAAATCATGTTTCCTATTTTAAGTTACAACTCTTTGGTTTTTATAGAAGTACAATCACATCATACTTTAATCATCAATTTCTGTAGTGATAAGAATAAAAGACTATACGAGATAACACGCTGCAAAATCTTCAAAATTATTAGTGAAATTATAGTTTTCTTTTTAATTGATTGCTAAATTTACTTCTCATGCTCTCTATAGAAAGAATGCTTCATATTCTTTTAATTTTGAGTTCAAATGTTTGCTTTATATTGAAAACTATACTTATTTATTTACCGCTCTGTTTGCAGTTTGAGCTTTTTCTAATGTAACAAAAAAATTAGAATTCGACAATACTAATACTATGAGGCTTTCTAATCGCGAGTTAACATCAAAGCGGCAGCGTTTGCGACGAGCTTTCTCGTTACAAAACTCGTTACAGAACGCCAAATAAGAAGTCGTAAAGCAACCTCACTTCAGCCTCTTTCACGCTATGCCAAATGATATTTTTGTATCATTACTTAGGGTGGTTTCTGTGGGGCGAGCGGGTCCCATGGCAAATACGACCTGAATTTAATCTCTGCCCTTCTTCATCTTTTAACCAAAGAGAGGAAAACTTTATTTTGGGCGTAAACAAGGGCATCCGATAACTTTATTCCAGATAGACGATTTCGGCTAATATTGAAAGGTGAAATGGTGCTGTGTAGAATTAGTTAAGAGTTCTACAGTCGTCCCTTGCGGCAGCCCAGACGAAGGAAGACCACAAATTAAATAAATCTGCAATGAAGATCAAGTTAGCGCTAATTTATATGTCTTGTTTTGTCTCTATTATTCGTGTACGGGGTGCTACTTCATAATTAAGTGCGGCCATACAGTGCTTAATTTGCTTAAAAACGAATCAATCTACTTAATCTGCTAAGGTTTTAAAAAAATTCTAGGAATATTTATTATCATAAAAACTATGTACAAAAAAAATATAAAAATATTTTATATTACAAAAAAAGATTCATGTTTCAGTCAACATTTTTTTTTGTTTTTCAACAGGCATCTACTTAAATTTCGGGCGAAATAAATTCTTTCTAAGTATATTTCATAGGATTCTCTTCTACTATATCATGTTTCAAAGGTCAGGAAAATATATTGAATTTCATAAAAACGTATTATTTGTTTCGGGGGTATGTGTATATAAATATGAAACAGCAAATAATTAATAATAAAATAAACATAACTGGCTTCTTATCTTAATATTGTTGAGTAAAAAAGGATATAAATATTAGAAGCTTCCAAAATACAAGTTATCAACTCATATCATGCACTTTAATATTCTAATCGATAAACAAATAATCAAATTTTATATATACTTTATTTTCTTTAACAAAAAAAATTAAATAAAATATATAGATATAAATATCTCAAAAATTATTCAAAGCATCTACATCTATCATCCTTATCATCAGCTGATAAACGTCCACTACTGGAGATAAGCCTCTCTCAAAGATTCCCAAACGATCGAGTAAGGGTTCGTAAGGAGGGATCTGAGCCATTTGCCACTACTTTGGCCCTATGCGGGTTGGTAACAGCCAGAGTCCGGAACCCCTTACACTCATATATATCTATACTATACGTACATACTTTCAGACGTATGGTAAGTCACCATTCTCATGTGATTATCCCCAGTTTGCAAACAAAGAGGTTCAGCTCGTCATTCTTCATTAGAACGGCAATAGAGCGAAACAACTTGTCGGTGTCGGTATCCCCGTTAATTACGACGTGGGTGTTTTTAAGGATAGAGTGAATAGACTATTTAGGGTAGTGCGCCTTACCACTATAGACCACATAACCACTTAACATCAGGTCAGGGCGTGCGTGCTTGAGTACAAACCTCGGTATGACAACTCTGCTACAATTTTGCTCATATTTAAGGTGGCGCAAAAGTATACCTTGTGTACAAGGTGGCGCAAAAATAACCTTCCGATGTTTTTTGGCTGAAATATGAAAAACTTTGATTCTTCTTGTGGATTATTTTTATTTGGTCTTTTAATTTTTTACATCAAGGAAAAATTTATAGCATTTTCTGATAGGAGGATTACTTTTGCGCCACCCTATACATGCCATTGTATTAATAGTTAAAATGCGGCGGTTGTAGAGCCTCGGGGGAAGAGAGGTGTCGGTATTACGATGGGCCGTTCTCCCTATCCTCCGCGGCTGTATAACGGGTGGCGGCGAGCCCAATATCGGATTCGCCGTAGGGAGTCGGGAGAGTTTTCTCTCTTGGCTACCATGGCCTGTGGGTGACGGATTCGGGGGAATCCGTTGTCCGAGCGACTGCAAGAAACCGAGGAGGGGGCGCGCTGTATGTTCCGGCGTGCGCCTACGGAGGTGGAAAGGCAGGGTTTTTCCCTCCCTCCCGAGGTGGGGCTGCGTAAGCGGCCAGCGCCGATGGGGCCTCGGAAGGTGCGAAAGCGTTTCCGTAACTCCGCCATGAGGCGACAAGGTGGAACATCGGGGGGGTTTTAGTCGGTGCAAGTCCGACAACCTGTCCTTGCCTCGGCGAGGACAGGTATGCGCAGGCATTTCCCCACGTAAAACAAAAAAAAAAAAGAACATACACAGCACCCTATTGCGCTCGTCGCATTGAGACGTAAGGTGTTAAGTCTCGTTACCCAGTAATTTCACTAGCCACAATAACTCTTCAAACCGGAACTACACTATTGTTTGATAGGAGAAATAGGAGTCGCGGGGGTATCTACCCAGACAGTCCCCGATAACAGTCTTTCTCGTAGCATTAGTAATTTCGATATTTAATAAATATACTAGATACAATTATTAGCCTACAATTAAACACTACACTTGTTTATTAAATTTTCTTTGAATAACGTCTTCAGGTTAAACTGTTTGCAATTTCTCATTAAAGGTAAACAGGCAATTGGTCTTCAGAGGGGATGTTTTCAAAATAATTTTCCAATATTCTCAAGTACATTAAAGATTACATTGGATAAATTCTCTATCCTATTTAATGAACAATGTGATTTATAAATTTTTAGCGCGCTTCGTTCTGAGACGTTTTTTTTTCTGCCGAAATCCCGAGGGATTTACGCTTAACAACGTGTTCATTTTGTTTGTTACGGGCATGCTAAAGATGTTTCATGCCTCCGACGGCAATAAATTGAAGAGGATAATATAAATAGGCTGAAGTAAATCGGCTCGGAGACGCTTTCTTAAAATTTGTTTGCATATCTAGTATTTAAACGTTTTAGGTAAAAATAAATACACAAAATACATTCGTTGCTTTATAAAAATTATCATTGTAACTATTTAACGGGACTCAACATCTTATGTCTCAGGCAACGTGCAGTGTATATCATCCTAACTAGTGCTACGTTGTTATAGGCCGGCGTATCAATTACTATCAGTTGATCGTCCCACGTATACCTCATTGTTTGGCACAGATCTTAAAAGAATTAGATTTTTTATCTTAAGTACACACCACAGCAGTTTTTTGTAATAACCCAGTTATATATTTGTGGTCCAATACTTGATAACCATATAATACTTTTTCATTTTTCAATTTCATTTAAAGTCATAATACTCTAGGGTTAAGTTAATACAAATGTAGTTTAAATTTATATACTATTGTCGAATAATAGAGTAAAAACGTAAAAACACGATAAGTAATACACGTGCTCGTGATCGAACGGGTTAAGTAATGAAAGTTGTATGTAAACTTTCAGTAATAAATGTAAGTTTTCATTTAGAGCTAAACGAAGTCTCTTATATTTTCAATGAAGAATTGACATGGGTTTCGTAAAATATATCGCTTAGTACTGTTTTTACAGTAGTACTAGCAAAAAAAAAAACATCCTAGTAGTTGTATTATAGGAATTGACATTTAGTAAATATTAAACGATTGTCGTTATTGCTAGTCTTTCACATGCGTTCTCCAAGGAGCTGCCTGGAGAGGCAAAATATTGGAGGAAAATAGAAGGTTGAAATACTCAAGATGGGGGGTGCGTGGTTGGAATTCATCAGGAAGGCGGTAACACTCACTGTGGAGTCCACTCTGCTTATGACCGCACCCAATGGAGTCAGCTTGTACATGGTCAGGATCCCAAGCATTGAATGAACGATCAAGAAGTCTTTCGCAAGATAGAGATAGCCAGTAATTACATTTGATTATATTCGCAATAAGTTTCAATAAAAAACGTCTTTACAAAAAGCCTTAAGTAAAGAAAATTTAAAAGACTGGTTATGTAAAAAGTATAAGCGTAGGAGTGTCGATCGGAAACAAAGAAAAGGAGACAACGAGATAAAAAGATTGTATTCAACATAAAATCACAAAAGTGAAAAAAAGAGGCACAAAAAACCTTCAGTTGTATTAAATCCGTCGTTCAACGGAGTGTGACGAAGTTGTTTACCTTTATGAGATTGGATTTCTATTTCGTGATTTATATACGAAGGTGGTTAACAAGAATATTTCGTTGGCAGCCATAAAATGAAACAATACGAATGATACCACAGAGAACAAAACGAAATCAATACGATTGTGTATAACTAATAATATATAATATATCAAAATAATATATAATATATTCCATAATTAGGAGATATCCAAAGGTTCTTTGACTTATCAAGAGATTACCTAAACTAGATGTAAAGACTTAAAATTTGGTAGAGATATTGTTTCTGACATTAACAGTATGGGCTTTTTTGGAGTTGAAGTCGGGTCACCAATATGAGGATTACGAAGTTTAGTTCTTGCAAACAAATAACGCGTGGTTCAAACAGTACCCATGTTCTTAAATTCACTTTACAATAGTAAAAGAAAGTTAAATATTAGTATGTACAGTTAACTCCGCTGTCGTAGGAATCTAAGTGATTTATATTGCAAGTCTTATATACTTAATTGATTATTTGAAAGCGCGACTCGACACCGTGCTCTTGTTTCCTCCAACGCGTTGTATAAATAAACAAATTAATAACTCAGTATTTGTTACAAATATAAGCAACATATTTGATTGCTTAGTCTTCGAGTGCTAAGTGAGAGGACGATGTCGGAATAACATAGAACGTTTGTCCAGAGCGGCGTCACGACGGTACTCTTGTGCTGTACACGCCACAATAGGTTAGCTAAGAATCGATTTTGCAAAATTCCTTCTTCAAAGGAAGTCGCAGGGTTGTTGAGGCTAGCAATATAGGAGGGGAACAGCTACTATATTTATACAATGGATTATATTATATCCAAATTTTAAACAATGGCGACCTAGGGACGGAAAATGTAGTGTTAGCAGACCCTCCACTAAGTAGAAACAGGATATTAAAGGAATTGATGGGAGCCACTAGATTCAAACAGCGCAAGATCGTATTTTATGGCACATATTACAACAGACTTATGTTAAGCAGTGGACGTTCATCAGTTGAGATGATGATGATATTTATATTAGAATGATGGGAGCACTTAACTGTCGATCGCACAGAACTCAGTGGGGGATATTCCAGAGGAAAAGCCCAAGTCGAACTATAGGTCCAGTTGATAATAATGATTTATATAATATTAATACGTACTATTAAATATGTAAATATTTACTTGTAAATAACGTGTTGGCACACGTACGTAACCGCCATCATCTGGTGAGAAACGCGGGTACCCACTGGATGCGGGCAAAGCAGGACCGATCGATATGGAGATTTTTGGGGGAGGCCTATGTCCAGCAGTGGACGTTCATCGGCTGATGATGACACGTATGTAACATACTGGAGTAAACCAGGCATCATATCCGCCGAGGAATTTTTTCCACTTTGGACAAGAAATCTTTTTTGTTCAGAGTTAACAATATTTCTTATATTGTCTGTAAAAAATTCTATTTCCAATTAAACGTATACATACATTCCCTTACAGCTTGTTTTGAATGTTGGTGACCTTTTAAGACCCAATGAAGTATATAAAAACATAATAATACAATAAACAGCGTTTCTGATCCGGTTTTAATGTTGTAGGTAAAGGAAAAAGCAGATCGATTGGCGGTAACGAAGAGTAATGCCTCGTTCCTTCTATTACTTCCCAGAGGTAACAACGCATATGTATCTTGATTCCTTATCAATGCGAGGGAGAAATGGAAGTATACACGCACAGACACAAGCACAAACACTTGCGTATGTACACGTACTTTTAAAATGTCATTTGATTATGTATACAGTTAGTTATATACTTTTGCATATAACTAACGATTTTAAATTGGTAGTGATTTTGAATTTGTTTTTGTAATATACTAGCTATTCCTCGCCGGTTTTGCTGGCCGTAATATAAAATTAGACTTGAAATATGCCTGAAATATTCCTTGAGAGCAACCGCAACTACAAATGACTTTCTAGAGCAAACGTTACTATAGCAACCGTATAAATAATACGAAACGGAAAAGTTTATAATAGTTACTTAAAAATAAAACGATGAAGGATCTATAAAATTGATATAAATTGCCTTTAAATCTACAATTTATACCGAGTCGAATGGTTATATTCCCATGTTGAAATGTTCACTAATTTTCACATGTACACTATGTATATATAAACATCTAATGCACGAAGTATATGTGTAACTAATTTTATAATTAGGACAATGTGTGTCTTTTCGAAACGGAAGGTTGTTAAAAACATTTAGTTTTATATTTATAAAATATAATATAATATATCATTTTATTGCTAAGTAACAAGTATTACCGCATTAAGCACTGAGACTAACACTTATATTCGAAAGTTAGCTAAAGCATCACAAGCTTAGTATTAAAGAAGGATTACTGGTAGTAGGTCCCTTACTGGTGGTACCTATTGCAGTAGTCCGATTTGGTAGGTATCACCGCAGCTCTGATGTCTGCCACCAAAGCGAACATTATTATCTTTCTGTTTGAAGGGCTCTAGATCTAATCAAATTAATTAGGTAATGAGATTTAATATCTTATATCTCTGCGGTCACAATGTGGTAGTGTTTATCATCCCAAGTAGCGCTACATTGTTACGGGGTCAAGTGAACGTCTTACTTGTTCACAAAATTACAATAAAATTAGCAGAGTTGTTGGTAAGGTTTCTAATTGTTTAAACAATAATAATATTTGGTGTAATTGTTGTTGAAGTACAGTAACTTGCTTGTAACTGTTTCCCTTCAATCGGTCTCCGAATGCGCGCCATTTGTTTTGGGTGTCACAAATCGTTCCCCACCCGAGGCGGCCCCTAAGCCAACAGGAACAGAGTGTTTCTAAACAAAACGGGTATTTTAAATAAGAAACAAGATCCCCCTAGTTATCTCAGTCGGTCAAAATAAATAGTAAGGAAAAAAATTATAGCGAAATTATTGCATAAGTGTAAAGCTGGTAAATAAACGACATATTTACGCGAATACAACAGATTTCATTAAATGCAATTTTGAGTGATTTTTACGCTTTAGTTTTTAATGATCGATATAACCTAACAATAATAGTGATACGTACGTCTTCAGGAACTCTGTAGTCTTCTGAGACCATAGATGATACGAAGCATAAACGTCGTGTTAATAAATAATAAAATATACTTGATTCTATTAAATTTATTGTCAGGCTTTAGAATTAGTTTTGATGGACGAATGTACAGTGGCTGTATCTTTTGTACGAACAGACAGAATATCATTATGAAACAATGTAACCGAAAGTCGAGCCGTGAAATTACCAACGTAATACAGACGTAATTAAAGTGTTAAAACCGCGTTTTGTCGTAAAAGTTTAGGCACTTGAGAATATACATAAAATTTTAGATTCGACATTTTATAACCATGGATGTAAAGAGTTACATTTCAGCCGGAAAATTAAATACACATGTTACATGTAATGTAATTAGGGTCGATTGCAGAATCCTGTCAAATTTCACGGTTAAGTTACCGAATTTCACTGAAAGTCGATGTGTTTTCGTTTCATTGCGATTAATAAAATTTACAATTGTAGTATCGCAAATTTTTTTCAATAACATTGGAAAGAATTTTGAAAGTTACGTGTTTTATGTTACAATCATATTCTTGCTTACTAGAAGACCTCAATCTAATTTTTGTTAATTGTCTAAAAGTGTATAAAATAATCATTTTTATTTTATTTTTTATTTTTTTTATTGCTAAGGAAATTGAATTTAGATTTCGGGTTGAAGAGACCTTTAGATAATGAAAACGGGGGCAGTGTCAACAGTTTGATTAGTATCATAATGTTGACTATTTATCACCTACTCAAAGGTCCTGATCGTAACACCTTGCTTGAACCACCGTTTAATTGAAAAGTTAATTTATTTATTTATAAATATTTAAAGTGTTTACATTGTGTATGTGTGTGTTTTTTCTGTGTTCCTGTTTTCATTTTGTTTTATTGTTTTATATTTAGCTTGGAATACCGGAGTTCGAAGAAGCTGTAAAAGTTTTCAATGAAACTAACTGCACTAACTTTATCGAAAAAAATGTTCATTACACAAAATCAATAAATAAATCTGTATACATATACAAAAGTCAAAAAAAGACTCGTTCCTTTCAAGTTTAGTATTTTAAGTTAAAGGCGGAACTGTTAATTCATGAACATCCTGTAGTTTTGTGGACGCGCTGAGCATAAAATGGCTGGTAGCGTCCGGCATACGAGAGCAAGCCATTCATTGCCGACATGTTACCATCTATACTTTTAATTGGCAGTCGTAGATATACTGGCCTGCAGGCGACAGACATGTTGATGTGTGGGACAAGTTAATAGGCACTGTTAAAATTTTATTATAATTGTGTTTTTATAATTATGATGTAACGGATACTTCATATGAAACTTATTCAGTAATTGTTATTGTTAAGTAGTTCGTCGTTCCTCTCTTATCATTTTTTTAAAGTTTTTATCTTGTTTATCGGTAAAGAAATGGAAGTTTTAAAAATTTTAGGATTTGTAAATTTCTCGAAGTCTCCTTTGATATGAATGTAGGTTTAAATGAAATAACTATAAACTGGCATTACAACGTGTGCAGATTTCTTTTTATTCTACGTAGCGAGGAGATGAGCAAGATGTTGGACCTGATGGTATGTGAAATACGCTTGGATATAACAATGTGGTGCTCATTAGGCTATCATTTGCACCACATTGCGCTCGTCGCCTTGAGACAAAATACCAAGTCCCATTCTCCAGTAATTATACTAACTATAGCGCCCTCGGAATAGAAACACATTGATGTTTGTTCTGATGATTTTTTAACGTTCTGCAGAGAGTACAGGCGAAAATAAATTTATTTTAATATTTGTTAATCGTAAAATGTAATCCGCATTCAATGAAACATGTAAATTTTTTCAATATGTTGTATATATGTAATAAATTAATATTTATTTAGAAGTTGTTACCGAAACAAAAATTCAATTCTTCCAGTGAATATCGCATGAATTAACACATTCCTATGGACGAAGCTCTTGCTGGTAGATTTCGTATTTGATGGAAACTGTGTTATGGCTTTGATCATAATACTATGCTTGAAATACAGCAATTATTGTTTTGCTATACAGTTAAACCATTGAAATTCTAGATGTATATCGCTCTATGCTGTGGTATTGTATAATTGAGCTTTTTATCTTCTGTGGATAGCCTTTTAAAGAACATATTGAAGAATATTTAATATTGTTTTATGTTACATATATATTTATAAATATGAAATTTAAAAGCAATTTTATGTTGTTGATTAGATGATTAGCTGATTTTTTATTTGCTAGGAAATTTCATAAATTATATAGATACATAATATGCTTTTGAAACCCCGGTAAAGTACGGGAACTGCTTACAATCAGGCAAATGTACATAATGTCGTCTAAGCATTAAATATTTTAATCGACGACAATGATAAATGGTCGATGTTTTTTCTTCCATAATTACAGAATGGGTATACCTTATTTAATATGTTTTATGGACCCACTCTATTGAAACCTAGAATTGTTTTGTAAGAAATATTCAAAAAGTAAAAGTTATTCTTCTTAAATTTAAAAAAATTTGGAAACACTAAAAAAGAGTATATAACCTATAACATTTCTTGTTATCTCTTGTTTAATGTTTATGGGTGAAATATTTAACTTATTTGATAATGAAAAAATTGTAAACGAAGTTTCCATTATTCATTCTAGATACTTGTATGCATTCTACCTAAGCTTAGGGCAATACATATTGCTTTGACGTGAGTGTATTTCACATCTTTTTCCCGTGAAATACATGCATCTTCTAAATAAACGAACCATTCTTTTACGAAGAAAAGGGCTACGCTTTTTATTTTCAAACATGTAGCAAAAGAAAAATGTGTCCCCTTGTTTTGTATGCCGACGGTGAGCTCTTAATTGCATCTGTTTTAAGTCCGTGACTCACATTGCAATCCTTTGTAATTGTTGGTGTTTATTTGATTTTTTTATACTCCTCGTTCTGAATACAATATCCCTCATTTGAATAATGCTAAGTTTAAATTAAATTATAGTGAAATTACTTTTAAACGAAAACGGTTAAAAAGATAATATCCCAATAATAAGACGAGGTCTATTTTTTGCTGTTTTTTTTTTAATACCCCGTCTTTATAAAGAAACCCAACATCTTGGAACAATTCCGAATCTATTCAATTATTCAAACTTTTAATTAATATTAATAGGAGCTCTCACTTTCAAAAGAAAGAACACAGAAAGCAGATAAAAACTCCTTAGAAATCGGCGTAACTTGCAGATGCGGACTGTGAATTAATGCGAATACAATAAAGCCTCTGAAGTGAAGTCTGAAAATAGACAGCAGAGCCGCGAACAAAAATTAATTCCAAATTGCTATTAGTGGTGGTGAACAAAAGCAGGCTGGTGTGGGTGAGTGTCTGCAATAAACGTCACGGCGAGAGAGATAGGAAATTAAAAGAAACTAAAACGAAGTCGTGCCACATCCGGGGGAGAAAGTTTTGGGGAGAACGTTCAACAAGCTTTCAGTTGAAAAAAAAAAATAATTTAAGAACGGCCACACGATTCAGTTTAACTCTACAGTGAGCGACAGGTCAAAACTAGCCTCTTTGTTTCTTGTACGACAGTTTTTTAATTTTGTTTCAATGTAGTTTCGTAACGAGCATAGTTGACATATAAAAAATGAAAGCGACGAATGAACTTATTCCGTTTCGCGTTTTTAAATGAAGCGTTTCAATTTACCTTTTGGCAGTGGTTCGATGACTATTTTCAGGGCGTCGATGGCTGCCAGCCCGCAAAGAATCCAAAAAAGGCTCATAGCGCTTTGTAAGGGGCGCGTTAATTCGTTCATTTCTATCCTTCGGAGAGTCTACGTCGTCAACATATTTCTGAAACAAAAAAACATACGTTTACAAAAAAAATATATATATTGTCTGTACACAAAAATATAATTCATATCATATGAAGTATTTTACCTAGAACAAAGAATTCGATATCACAAAAAATATTATGATACTGAATCAAATTTATAAAGGTGACTCTTCAATCTCCAAATTGATATCGTCTAATAACCTCAGTCTTTGTGTTTATGATGATGTATAAATACGAGGAGGGATCAAAAATTAGTGAGAATGAGATAGAATATAATGACTATTGATAACTTAATAATTTATTTTTCTACATAGTCTCCGTGTCTCTCTACACACCGAGTCTAGCGCTTGTTCAAGGCTTCAATCCCTTACAAAAAAAAAACAAAGTTTTGTCTTGGTCCTGAAAAAAGCTCTCCACGGAATCCATCACCTCGTCATAGTCCTCGTACCTGTTTCCCGTTAAGTATTCTTTCAATGTGGGGAACAGATAAAAATCGCTAGGTGTCAGATCTGGTGAATAAAGGGGGTGGTCAACTAATTCGAAGCCAGCTTGCTGAATGGCAGCCATCGCAACTGCCGACCTGTGCACGGGTACGTTGTCGCGATGAAACAGCACGCCCCTTCGAAGTTTCCCTCTCCTTTTCTCTTTGATGGTATTCCTCAACTTGGGAATTAAAACTGCATAATATTGGCCTGTAATAGTAGTTCCACACTCCAGATGATTAATCAACAATATCCCTTTTCAGTTCCAAAATATTGAGGCCATAACCTTGCCAGCGAATGCCACGGCACGAAACTTCTTCGGAGTCAGTGATGATGGCCGTTTCTATTGCGTAGATTGTTGTTTTGTCTCGGGATCAAAATGATGGACCCATGTTTCGTCCATTGTTACGAAACAAGACAAAAAGTTTTCAGAATCTTCTTGAAACTTGTCCAACAATATCTTCCAAATGTCAAGTCGATTTTGTTTTTGACTGTCGGTTAATATTCTCGGCACCCATCTTGCGGAGACTTTTCTCATATTCAAAGATTGTTTTAATATGGATTGAATACTTCCATATGAAATGCCCGTTTCTTAAATTAGTAACAGATGGTAACTCTTCGATCGCCCAATAGAAATTTCTCGACTTTCGCAACATTTTCTTGGGTGACTGACGTCGATGGACGGCCGCAGCGATGTTCGTTTTCCGTGCTCGTTCTCCCTACTCGAAATTGAGAAGCCCACCTTGCGACAATGGAATACGGCGGAGCAGACTCTCCTAATGTTGCCTGCAAATCGCAATGAATCTCTTGCGTCATTAACTTTTTTAAACAGAGGTATATAATAACGGCTCGCACTTCGTTTTTCTCCATTTCCGAGAACACGTTCCGACACGAAGCAAGCAAATGACTATATACAGAAAAAATCAAAAGAGAATCGAAGATTTTTTCTTTATTAATATTACAAATATGTATCTGAGCTATGCCAGTATTTATTTTTTTTCTTACTAAGGAGTATATATATCTTTCTCACTTCTTTTTGATCCCTCCTCGTAAATAAGGAACTTACAGCCAAATCGGCTCATCACCGAAATTATAGGTTTTAAGATTACCAAGTTATATATTACTTTTTTATTTTAAAGTTAACTTAAATAATTATTGAGCGACGCAAATACCTTGTGTAGCGTGTAACTACTCTGATGATAAAAAGGATAAATAACCATGTTATAATATACCAAAAAAAATTATTAAATGATATAAAAAAAAACTTAGGAAATTATATATCTTCTGTTAAACACACCATAAATGTCATTGTGGGGTAATGTATTTATAAAACTACCCAATAAAATAATGAGGCACGAATTATAGTTTGTAGGATATTACTTCTTTTGCTGATTTTAGTAATAAGCTACTATTAAGAACGAAAATGATTGTAACACAAATAGGTGCAAAACCGAGACAAACCCACACTATTTATCAGCGTATAACGATGTTAAAAAAACTTGTTAACCTTTATAGAAAATAAAAAAATAATAATAATCTATAATTTGTATGTAGGCACTATAAGCACGCCATTGGTTGTAAAATTTCATAACATAATGTAAAGAAGAGAAATAATGGAAACTAAAGTAACCACGACAGTAATGATTATCATTGTGTACAACAAAATTTCATTAAAGTAATTATCAATTCCCTTTCGTTTGTAAAAAAAATGTACGTTATCGTGTCTTGCTGCATTTATAAAGGTGCGGTAGAGGGGCTACGAGTCAGTTCACGAAGAAACGTTTATTAATTTAATTAATAGAAAAATGCGATAGTAAATATAATGAAACGTTTGGCACTCGATGATTTGTAAAAATACGTAAAATTCATATAAAAACTAATTTGCTCCAACCCTTCCTTTTCTAAAAGGAAGTTGAGTTAGAAGAAATCCCAGAATAAATAGTACGTATTTAATTTTTATTGCTTTCGTTTATTTCAACCTTAATTTCGCAAGTCTCTTCTTACAGACGATAATTGTTAGAAATCACTCGACGACCCTATTCAGGAGGGTTCCTGCTTAAAATAAGGAAAAAACAAAGTTCATTGGAACCCCGTTTGTTCGCCAGCTTGATTTGGCGTTTCAGTTTTTCATTTATTGTCATACTCCCCTATACCTACGTTCCGGGGTTTAAGTTAACCAAATTCAACACTATACCTTTGTTTATTTTAATGTCATATAAATTAAAATATTTAAGTAAAATGATTGCGAAATTTAAATACTTAAATTGGAAAAGTTTAATTTCTCTACCTTCGACTCTTTTCTACTAAGTTTAAGTGTACATTATAAAATCAAATTTAATCTAAAACTACTCTTTAACAATGTTTTTCCTAACTGAATTTTATTTTATATAGTCTGCTCAAAAGTATAAATTTGCATCAGAAAATAATAATGTCTTTAGTTAAAATATGTGAAAAGAGCATACGATTCATTTTCAAGTATTATTTATAAAATAATAAGGTTTTTTTTATGTCCATAACTTTTAAAAAAAAAACGGCAAATGTAATTTTAAAAAGACAAACACATAAGTTAAAATTTTTTTATAAGGCTGTCCACTTAATAAAAGAAGAAATAATAGATGCACTGTTTCTGGGGAAAAGATAAGGTTATTTTTGTTTGGCCACTGAAACCACCTCGGTGGTCACCTTCAGTGCCTGGAGAGGAGCTCCGCAATCTCTTATGGAGTGCACCTTCATACTTCGTATTGTTCCTCTATCCCGTGCTCGCTTAGTGGCAAATGAGAGCTGTCTCCTTTAAAGCTCGGTAACCCGGAGACCATTTCAATCTGCTTTAAAATAGAAAAGAGTGATCTTAGTCTTATTCTTAACAGACCAAGGTTCAGGACAGATGACATTCTGTCTTACTAGTCACTTTTTAAGATCAGATTCCTATAGATAGACTAATATTCAATCGCTGACTAAAGGCTCTAATATATACCCTAAATGGCGGCGTACTGATCATGTCAAGAGGCATAGCTCACGTTTCGAAACTAAATTAACAACATAAGAGGCATATTAAGATATTTCTTAATCATTCGAAATGATCAAAGTAAAAGTACATACTAAATAAAAAACGCTAAGAATACATATTCAATATTTTTAATTAGCCTTCCTGATCCTTTCTGTGTAGTAAAAACTATAATATGAAACCGACTTTGAATGATAAAACCAAACCTGGTAAAAACAATACTGTACAGCAATGGCGATCAATCATCACCATCATCGTTTCAGCCTATTGTTGTCAGGTTAAACGTTAAGCCTGAAATTCTTTTTGATGTGTTATTTTTTTTATTCAGCGAAGCGATAAGATGAGCGGACGTTCACTTGATGGTAAGTAATACGCCAGTCCATAACAACATAGTCTATAACAAAAACGTAGTTAGGTAGGTATACATTGTACCACATTGAGACAGCATGTTAAGTGATGTTACCCCAGTAATTCTAAGCTAGCTAGCTTAGCTAGCCGTAATTCTAAGAAAGCTACAACCCCTTTCAAACGGGAATACGGTTTGCCGGCAGAAATAAGCGCTGTGATGGTTTCCACCTAGACGGTCTCCGGCAATAGAGACGTACCACCAGTAATGAGCCTAATTATGAATTAACAATAATCATTACACACTAATTCTGTAATGGATAATATACACAAGTTTTTTACGAATGGCACTTCATGTTAATTCTTAAAAAAAGCGCTCCCAACGAAGGGGGGATTATTACCGTTCTCTCTATTTGTTCCGTGTGGCTTGACAAGCATATTATTCTGGTAAAAGTTACAGGGACCATTTTTTCAGGATTATTTTATATATAGCTGACGTTTACGGTATGTCGAGGTTGGAGTAGCGGTGGCACATTCTAACCCTCTCCCACGCAGGGGAAACAAGAGAAAATACTAATAAATTATTATCATCAATGTACTTGAAAAATTTAGTTTATCTTCATTACGTTTCTTACAAGAATCAGGGATACATAATTATAATTGTAAAGAAGAGCTTCTTTGCACGTTTAATATATTAAGAAATTTGTATTCAGACATTCAAGAATACGTTTTAAGGTGATATGAAACACTAAATGTCATCGATCTGTAGAGGTTATCTTCAGAAATCTCTTATTTGACTTTGAGGGGCTAATTACTTTGTTCAGCTGTTTTGCCTTACAGAGGATAATTTAAACATGCTTTCAAAGTTCGTTGACGCCAAGAAAAAGCTTTATTAAAGTAAACTTTTTTGTTATAAGAAATTCGTTTAAAGTTATGAATATTTAAATTATATTTTAATAATCATAATATATGGATTTAGAGTATATCATTGTTATTGTTCTACAATTGTAGAATAATAAAATAAGTATGCGCTACGCTCCGTACGCGGCTTATCGAGTACAATATGCTTGTTATTTAGCTGCTAATCTTTCTCTAGAATTATTCTCTCCTTAGTCGCCATTTCGGTCACGACAAGTGACTACTGTTTTCTTAATTATTCTCTCGTCTTCAATGAAAGAAATACAAAATTACGCATCTTGAACATATGTCGCAACGTTGCCCCAAAACCAAAGCACTCCTGTGAAAATGTTTTAGAAAACCTCGGCGAAACGCATAAAAACAATTTCGCGAAACGTATCCCTATTCTGTACGAAAACTTTCCACATCCTTGTCGGTAACCTACCAAATTAGTGAAATTGCTGTTAGTGGGGTGTGAAAAAAATGCAATTATACCCTCGGCGAGTCATTAACAATAGTTAAAGTGAGCGCTCGCTGCTCTCACCTGCACGGCGACTACTAACCGTTGTTACAATTTGAAAATTATAGTTTCTGAAAATACTGTTCTTCGAGTTTCCCTCGTGGAAATTACGTAATATGAAAATGATTACGTACTTACTTTTAGATTTAGTGTTATTTTTAACTCTTTTTATTTCTCCAACACTGAATGCAGACTGTTCCAGTTAGTAGTTTTTTATGTGTACAAAAATTTGCTTTTTGTTATAATACGAATGAATCACAAAACAGCAATAGAGTTATTATTAATAGATTAGAGTTAGATTTTAATTAATCCTTAATTCTGGTGAATTTGTAGTATATTTATATAATTGGCGATATTAATCAAAGCTAAGAAATCCAATGCTTCTTTGTCAAGACTTAAAGATAGCCTGCAGTGAAGCGTGTTCTTTGGAAATAATCGAACGACGGCTTACAGGCAGATAGTCTGCTTAAGACAATGGAATATTTTCTAGCCTATTATCAAAATTATAGGCGGCGAGGAATAAGAAAGGACAATGGCTTCTACTCAGCAATGTCTTATTTTAATGGCGCCGTCCCCGGAGCCTATATTGCATTTTATGAACAGAATATTGTCTAAGGCGTTGTATTGTCAGGACTTGACTAAAGAGACAATTACGTTGGTTGTTAAATTTCGGAGCTTGCGTTCAAATACAGTGGGCCGCTGGGATTGTTTGCTTATTTGTGTTTATTCTCTTAGTTAATAGATCCCATTCGTTTGTATATGTAACGAGTTTGTAAAATGGTTGATATAAATAATATATTTCATTGTTTTAAGCAGACGTGTAGGTAACTATAATTTTTTGTCTATAGTCACCCACTATCTTCTGCGTAAGTGCCAAGTGAATGACGATGATGTCGGGAACACAGCGAAGTAGATGAGAAAAATAAAGAAAGCTGACTCTATCAACATATAGGATAATGGCTAGAAAGAGAGAGAAAGTATTGCAGTATCTTTCGGAACCTTTATAATTAAAAACCGCTGCGACTGTTAGTGCTGCTGGTAATAATACGTAAAAAATATTCTTTTTTAGTCTAAAGGATACTGTAGCTAATAGAAATGCAGGAACAATGAGACTTGATATTTAATATTCCACGATGAATAACGCAATGTAATGTTGCAACAGTGTTTATATTGCTGTAAAACTTATCAAAAACTATTCATCTCTTTATCAAAAAACGTATAGAACGAAATCGGCAATGATTGTGTTAAGTTGTCAATCTAACATCATCATCATCTTCATCGTCGATTCTTCATCGCCTTTATTTATCTACTAGTAATGTATGACATTGGGTATGCTTATTCAGTTATTGCATCCATTTCGCTTACAAACGTAAACTAATTAATTTGTTTTACGTTACCTTTGCTTCAGTTGTAATAATTCAAATTGCGTAAGTAAAAAGCAAGAATTAACACATATATTAAAAATCGTTGTAAAATAGCTTTTAGCAACTAGGTGCAATAAACACAGTGCGCTAAGAGTAAACTTATGCACTGGAAACAAAACAAAAGGTGCCAATATGTTGCGAATAACGGCGACGGTGGCAAACGCTGTGGACGGTAACCCTTTGAACAAAGAAACCCACCGGCTCTGATACCGGCATCAAAGAGATTTCACGTACACATGCTGAGGGCAACAAGCCCATATTAAGAGATCAGAATTACCATTTAACTTTCTAAGTATTTAACGTGTGTTATTTATATTTTACATGTTGTGGATAATTATATATATATATATACATAACAGATCTGAAATTTTTATGTATATATGTAGTTCAATAACATGTTTAATTGTTCTCTATACTTTACGAGCTGATTTTATATGACGGGTTGACTGGCATAAATAAATATTTGTTAAATTTTTCTAATAATATTTTATAAAACTCTAAAAAAAGTTACTGTGAGTATTTTAGAGGTATAACTAAGGTGTAACATACTTTCGTTAAAGGATAAAAAGAACACAAAATCATATAAAAACCAAGCAACGTAAGTTTGACATGAAAAAATTTTTTAGTGAAATTTTTTTATTGAACGTCTATTTTAAGTAATAATGTTATTTACATAGCTAAGGTGTAATATAAATTGAATACACCGATACGTAGGGAGCAAACAATGAGTTTACGCAATTTGTTTTCGCAAATAATCTGCTGAACTGGATACGCAGATGGTGAAATTAATGCTTTGAATATGCCACCACTATGCCACTTTCCATGTAAAGTTATACCATGAAATTATTATTTATATAATTCGTTTGAAAATATATGCAATAACAATTTGCTACATAAGTATTGTACGTTATTGCTATTAGACACCTTTTACCGACATGCATAGATAATAATATGTATTTGCTGCTATTGTTATTATTAAATTGGGCAAGATAAATTTTCTTGATAAAAATTGTGTCTTGTTAATTTTATTATTAGCAACAACAATTATTTCTTGTATCTTCATAAACATTAGATATGTTTAAAACAAAGTTTGATAGATTTTTTATCGAGTTTACCCAGGGTAAAATGAGTATTGAGATGGCAGATGTCCTGATTTCATAGTTGTTACAGAGTACATACTGCTTTATATTGTTTACGATTCAATCTTTGCAGAAAGAAGTTGAACACTGCAAGAAGAGAAAGCAACTGTATCGAGCGTGTTTGGGAAACACACAACAACAACAGGATATTGTTAACTGTAAGAATTCAAAATTATGAATTAAAAAAAAAGTATTCATTATTATAAAACAAATCTCATGAAATTTTATTTCATGAGGTTGTTCATATTAACTTGGATAGGTAAATATGCACGCAATTTTCATCCATTCCTTTCCTAATGACTTTCACTGACACGGCGCAAAACCCCTCATTTTACACTTTGACGCGTTCACTTACGCCTAGTCCTGTGGCAATGACATTTTCCTATAGGAACGAAAATTGCTACACTTTCGATATATCACCTAACTCTTTATAGAATAAAGTTTAAAATCGAACGGCAACTTCCAGAGGACAGGGTGACTTTTGTCTATTCTGAGTCTTCAAGAATAAAGTGTAGATTTATGTTCAATGGAGGTCGTATCTTGAACTTGGATGCCACTAAAACCAACTCTATAAAAAAGTAGTTAAAATTTAATTTGGAGTGACGCATGAGGCACTTTTATGTTTAGAAATGTAGAGTAGTTTGAGCTGTTGGATCGTTTTGTCTATTGGTAATATGAGACTCGGTTCGCACCTCTGAACAACAGTGCCATACTTTTTTCGCTGCTTTTATGAATTGTATTCACAACGGGAGCCACCGTGCGTGAATACTAATTGTAGTGCCGTGTCACAATTAAATTAAACGCGGCTTAGTCCTTGCATCCTGCATGTACGACATTACTAGCGTATACGTTTGAATGTTGAACAAAGGATTCTCATTTTTCAGTAATGTAGTCTTTAAAATTCCAGAATTGTCTAAATAAATGATGATATAGTTTCTGGTGTCATTTTGATTTCTTTTTACCAAAATTGTTATTAAACTGTTATATTTACAACGTATTATATGTATGATAAATGGTTGCATTGATATTACGTATAGTTCATGTGCAGGTTTAAAATTCTTCAGAAATTAATATGCATTGAGTTAGAAACACGCAGAGTGAGCCAATACAGAACGTATATCCATTAAATGCCTGACATTCTTCTACCAACTATGGAATATGGAACCGAGCCGAGAGGCGACGTTGCGCTATATGACCGCCACTAGAGAAATTCTAAAACTATAATATCATCTAGGACAAAATATCAGAAGTTTGCTAAAATATTCAAAGAGATATGTTCTTTATTCCTACCTTAATTAATATTTTACTTAACAAAAGGCATCTATTTTACAGACAAATTTAGACACGAAATTAAATTTTAGAGGTCAATTTAATATACCCGTAGATGTATCGGATATAAACGATTTCGCCTCCAGCCACATTCTCATGAGGGAGATGTTCTCGTTTTCGGACTGTGTAGGGTTTATAACACGCTTTTACACTTTTATTTAAAAGGGATGAATCGAAACCTTTAAACAATTCATTGAAATTGAAAGGTATTCCGAATACGGTAAATGACTAAAAAAAATACTTTTCATTGGTAGCTATTTAGATCATAGTGTTAGTAGCTGTCGGTTTTCGAAAATTATTTGAAGTTTCCTATATTAAAAACAATTTATTCTTCAATGAGAGAATATAAGTAGAAATTTTAAACTTTATAACTTTAATATTATGTTTTGTGGGGTAGGCGAAGATGTACTTGTTATATGTAAACACAATCTGGTTAGTAGTTCAGGACCATAACTCAATCTATTCCAATCGATATTTAAGTATATATGTTGGACAAAAATCGCTATAATTGAAATACTTTGTGCTGATGCAGACTATCAGCATATGAAAATGGTTAGTTATCATTAAGGGTTGTGATACGTTAATAAAAAAATGAGAAGTGACTTTTAACATTTAATAGCAGCGTAGATTTATTCTGTATTTGTGCTTGTTGAACTATTAAAAGCTAAAATCCTGTTTACTCTAGGGATAATATATAATAGACAGCAGTTGAAAACATTTTAAATTTTTGTTTATTTTAATACAATGAAGAATTCTATTAATAAATATACCACTCGAGAATGAGGAGAATGGGTTTGTTTTACATTGAGCTCATTCCAACTTTAAAAATGATAATTGCAATATCTAAAAAATCACTATATCCAATGTTAACAATACAGCCACGATACGCAATATCTTTTTTCGTTATAATGATATTTGTGTGAAGCCTACTGTTTGAAAGACACATTTCTTTTTCGCTTCTGAAAAATATGATACGAAGAATCGCTATGTGCATACACTGTGAAATTAAGTCGAGTCACAAAATATGATTTGCGAAGTCAACATGTTATATTGTTTCATAGTTTCATTTCGTAATAATAATTTTCTTTGACACCTGAACGGTATAAAAACTACCTCTATATACATGAAACTTAGAGTAGATTAATAGTAAAATATATGTTAATACAATTATGACAGCCAATTAAATAAAGTCATTGGTTTTGTGTCAAAAATTGTCATCTACACAGTAAACCAGATAGTCATATATGAGGTCCTCGCATATGAAATTGGCATTATGTACGGAAGGAATATAAAGTAATTAGTTTTTTGTAAAATATATTTAATTAATTAAAGTATGCACCGTTGTCATCTATACACTTTTACCATCTCATAGGTAGTTCATTGATCTCTTTACTAAAAAAAACATAGGAGCGAAAATCAATAAATTCTTTGAAGGCGGTTTTGACTGCCGCAGCGTAGTTGAATTGTTTTCCTTGTAAGAAGTTGTCCAAATTCCGGAAAAAATGGTAATCTGTTGGGGCAAGGTCCGGGGAGTACGGTGGATGTCGCAGACATTGAAATTGTAGCTCATCTAGCTTGTAGGTTGTTTGTTGTGCAGTGTGTGGTCTTGCGTTGTCATGAAGCATTAGTGGCTTAGAGCGATTGACCAACCTCGGTTGCTTAGCAGCTAGTTCTTCCTTCATGGTTTGCAGTTGCTGACAATAGATCTCTGCTGTAATGGTTTGGCCAGATTTTAGAAAGCTGTAGTGAATGACACCGACGCTAGTCCACCAAACACTCGCAAGTAACTTGTCCTGAGTCAATTTTCGTTTAGGGTAGGATTTGGCTGGGTCTGCAGATTTCAGCCATTGCGACGAGCGCTTCCGATTATCGTACAGTATCCACTTTTCATCACAAGTAATGATTCGATTTAATATCCCTGCATTATTGTGTCGGTTGAGCAAAGTAACACAGCAGTCGACGCATGTTTGCAAGTTCGATTTACTCAATTCATGAGGTACCCATCGTTCAAGTTTTTTTACCTTTACGATCTGCTTCAAGTGAATTAATACAGTTTTCTCACTTACCCCGAAGCCTACAGCTATCTCTAAAATGCTTTGTGATGGATCCGCTTCCACAATAGCCTTTAATTCTTCATTTTTTACTTTGGTCTCCGGCCGTCCACGGGGTTGGTTCTGAAGGTCGAAATTTCCAGAACGAAGACATTGAAACCAAAAACTTACCGTGCTTTCTTTTGCGACACCAGCGCCGTACACACCCTTAATCCTTCGAGCTGTTGCTGCTGCACCAGTGCACGGTAGAACTCTTACTCGTAAATATACCGATATTTCATGTTTTCTATTGTGCGGTAATAAGCGACGTCAAAGAAAAAAATAATGACGAAAAAACAAATTAATGAATGTTTTAATAACTCAAATGTACCAGCTAAATGATATTATAAATTTGAATTTCGAATCCTCAACCAAAGAGGAGATATTTCAGATCAAAGTGGTCAGTACGACAAAACGCTAATTTCATATGTAAGGACCTAATTTTTGATATCCTCTTGATATATAATAATGATAATTTTATATTTCTCTTATCGAGTTTTTTCACCATTATCGTGCTTAAACAATTCAGAAAGAACCGGTTTTGTTTGATGAAAAAAGAATTCTTACATTTTTAACGAAATATATATTACAGGAATTGGTTATATTTGTTCAGTATTATGAATAATATAAATTATTAAAGAGAGAATAATTCATTACTTTTTTATTCAATGAAGCAATAAGACAAGCGGGACGTTAACCTGATAGTAAGTTTTACCCACATAGAAAATATACATAACACCACATGTGCTCGTCACCTTGAGATATAAGAGATTCAATCTCGTTACCCCAGTTAATTAACTACAACTAATGTTAAGTGATAACAACAGGAGCTGCGGTGATACTTATTTAGAGGGCCTCTGGTAACAAAGACCTAGCACTACTAATAATTTATTATTTTAGGTAGTCTGTAATATGAAATTTAGTTCACAAATCCGCACTTGGCAAACGAGGTTCATAAACGGTCTTGTTTATGTCGCTGTGATAGGCCTTAAGTCCCCAAAAGTGGGAACAATAACAGGGCCGTTTATAATCTGTAATAAATAACATTCACCCGTATGGATATCTAAATGTCCCGTAACCGCTATTCCAAGTATCTAGCCGCCCCTGCTCCGCTATAGAAATTGAAACATCATAAAATCCATGGTATGCCGATAACGGCCGCCCTACTCGCACAACGCGGGCAATGTGTCAATGTATTGAATTTCAGAGATGATTAATGAAACTATTTCAAACTTACAAAATTATTGTTTATTATATATTACAGTATATATATTTTTATACAACGAAGCGACCGGATGAGCGGAACGTTCATCTAATGGGAAGTGATACACCTGCTCATAACAACGTGGCGATAGCATGTTGTACACTGCGTTACATTGTACTCGTCGCTTTGAGACATAACACATCCAGTCTCATTACCCCAGTTAGTACACTAGCTACAACGCCTTACAAACCTCAATACAGTAATGTATGAACAGTACTGTTAGGTGGCGGAAATAGGCGTGTGGTGGTGCTTGCCTAAATAGTCTCCGGCAACAGAGACCTACCACCTGTTATTAATGAGTTAAATAATATTTGTTTGATTATCTATTTCAAAATATAATTCTGTATAATATTACAATTGTGTATAGTATTTTGGACGGAAGGACTCTGTAGCTAGTGAAATTAAAAGAGTATCGAGAAAGCATGTTAATTTTTTAGGCGACGAGCGCAAAGTGGTGCAATGTATAACATCGTAACTAGCCATACCATACCTTAACAGCCAATTTACGTCCCCACTGCTGGGGCACAAGCTTACCCTCAATATCCTAAATAGCGCCACATTGTTATGGGCGGGCGTATCACTTACCATCAGATGAACGTCCCGCTCGTATTATCGCTTCGTAGAATAAAAATATAAGGCTATTTTGTTATGAGGTAGGTATGCATTACATAGCATCTGATGATTATAATTTCAAATAGTTAAAGTAGCCTTCAAAGATTAATTAAAACATATAATACATTAAAAACAGTTAATGTATAACCGTCATTATGTATTTGTGTATGGATATAACGCACAATCCAGTAAACTGATTTCGATGAAATTTGACCTGCATAGCGGGAGAACATTAATGGCATGTTAATCGAAATCGACCGCGGGAATGAAATCAGGGATGGGGCCTGTACAAAAACCATTATTAAATTCCATCAACGCCTATAAAGTCGCTGGTAATAGCAAGTCAAAATAAATACATCTATTGGTATTTATATTTATCTTAATAACCTATATACTTATAGTCATAGACGTAAGCGACAGTTCATAAATAAAGTTCATTTGTATAGACATACTGCGATATGAACAAACTCTAAGAGAAAATATAGATGTTTACTTAACTCCAATTTATATATAAAGTTATACAAAAAATAATATATTTATAAAAGGAATATTTACCGCGAGTAATCATAACAAATTAATAATATAATATATCAAAAATTTTCCTAAATGGGAACTTTAAAACACAAGGTTTGAACAGAAAATCTGTAGAAATGCATAATTATTCCTAGTTATTGTATTATACTATATTGTTGCTCTATATTAAACAAAAGTCGATAATAAAAAAAAATATTTTTACGATTTGATTATCACTTTCAAGTTATTGAATAATTTATGCTACGATATCCTTTTCCTCTATTTTGTAACGAGTTAACATCATTGATGTATTTTAACTTTGTCAGTACGTCCATTTTAATTTTCAAAGGGTTCTACGAAAGCTCTCAAAATTTAGGTGTAGCTTTTAAAATTACTTAAAGGACAAGATGACGGACAAAGGATCACAAGATTATGAGCACAATATGAAGAATATTTAACTTGGTTTGATAAAAATAAAGAATCGTGTCAATGTGACAGACAATACCGCTCGTAAGAGATGTAGAAAATTCTATTTCTTCATACGACTTTAACTTTAGCCTTTCATGAGAGAAAATTGAATTGTTTGTGTAACAACAACTCAATGAAATCATAGAGATCACAATGGAGAGAAACTTTCTTTCCTAAATGAAGTGATTCATACGGATTGTTTACGTGCTGGGGATTTTTAAAATAATATGTACGCTTTGCCGATAACAATGATAAGTTAATAATCATCTAAATATATAGCCTAAGTAGAATTCATGATTTCTCAAACAAATATTCCAATCAATAGCAGTTAATTGTAAGTAACTTTGATATATTAATTTTTAAAACTATTTTCATCCGTTGTCTCGCTAAATCATATATCATATGAAATTTACAACTTACTGATGGTAGGTATCTGATGACGAAAACCGTCTGGGTAGGTACACCGAACGCTAATGTGCAAACATTATTGTGTTCCGGTTTGAATTGCGCTGTAGTACTGTGGTAACGAGATTCAACATCTTATGTCTCAAGGCGTCGAGCGCTATGTAGTGCAGTGTATACCACTCTAACTAGCACCACGGTGTTATGGGCAAGCGCGTCAGTTACCATCAGGTGACCGTCCTGTTCGTCTGGTGGCTTAATGAATTAAAAAAAATGTCGAGTTTTAGCTCGGTTTAGAAAAAAAAAGACATCCCCTTTATTAAATAAAGTAAAGATGCGAGTAAACCAGATTATAAGTCCACAATCTACCATAAGGTAAAACATTGTTCTTCACATGTCCTCGTTAATCTTATAAAACTAAACTTACCCTTTAGACTATATAAGGTAAAGAAATAAATGAAGAATATTTAATAATTACTCTAAGATGTATTGTTGTAGATGATAGCGTTAAAAAATCTTTAATTTTTTTCATATGTATTGATTACACGGATAAAAATATTTTAAAGGACTTATTTATAACATAAAATTCTGTGAAATTATATATTACGTTCAAACGTATAATATAAACAAGTAATGCATCCAAAAAAGTAACCAAGATGAAGTTAATTTTAATAAACACCAATGTATATAACATCAGAGGAATCTCTAAGTTGTAGCCGTCGTTGTAGAAACTATATCACTTTCTTTTAAAAAGCCTTCACATTATAAATATTGAGAAAAATCTCAGCAGGCAGTTCATTCCAAAAATTCGGTTTTCTTGGCAGAAAACATCCTTGGAGCACTAAGGGTGTGGTATGAGCCCCTGTTGATTGCGGGCGGTGCAATGACAGAATGTAGTTGTAGAAATACTAAATTGTTTCCCAGAATGTCTTAAGTTATAGAGGATGTGAAAACAGATGATAAAATAAAGTATAACTGTATATGTTAATTCCTCAATAGTTCCCATTATGCTCTTTTGTACCTTTATTTATAATAATGCACCTAAATTTGATTTAATCCGTTTTGATATATAAGCTTGAAATAACTGAAATTAACTAGAGCTAAGCGTTTATCCGTTAAATACCAGACGTTCTTGGATGGGGATAAGGCTATGATATATAGAGCTAAGCAGGAGATGACGTCACGTAACATGACCGCGGTGTTATGAGAAAATTCTAAGACTAAAACGCAAGCAAACTTTATAGCGTGCTACAGAGCGATATATTAGATTCTGTATTCAATGCTTATAAATATAGACAGTACACATTGTCACTATTTGTATCCATAGTATCAAATTCAGTTTAAATTTTAACGTATTAGTTTCTACAATAAATTACAAAAATATATAGGTAATGTGTTAAATAATCTCAATGTTTTGTAAGACCCACTTTAAAAATATCACATTAATCTCTAGATTATTTAAATGACTACAACAATTAAACATAAATTTATCTTTAGTATAATTGCTAAATTGCTAATAACTCATTGTAATTTTTTAAACATAAAAACACCTAGTCTCTTATCAGTTTTTCTCCGAGAGGAGCGCTAACTTAAATAATATAAGATTCTTGACTAAAATTGGTTTTATAAACCTAGATCCAGAAATAGAATATGTAATTATGCAGCTTTACAAACTAATCAACCAATTCTTTCGTTATAGTTTATATTTAACCACAATGTCATCCAATTGAAAAATGAAATTTGTAAACAGTTTATTCCAAAGTTTACAGAAATACCTGTTATATGAATATCGGAAGGAATGTTTTATCATAACGTTATCACAGTTTTATTCGAGGGAAGGATAAATTCCAAAACTAGTTTTGCAGAAACCAACTATCAATACATATCAGAGTTGAATAGCAGTCGCATACCGGAATGCCTAAGTGCTACAATTCCAAATATCTGGCCACCCTCTGCTTCGTTGCAGATATTGAAACATTCTAAAATCCATTGAATTCCAACTATAATGAATTTGAGAATCAGCAATAATGAATAGAAGATGATTGGTGTAAGGTAAACGCTTAGTGTTAATTACGATTAAAATACTGTCGGTAAGAAGAGAAAACTTTCGTAATCACTTTGCAGAGCTTATTTCATCCGACAAAGACTATCGCATCAATATTACTATGTTTTGTTTTTTTTTATTGTTCACTCTGCGTATTGTGGATCAGGGCTTTTATATACATTCAGTTACGATCTTTCTTAAGTTTATATATATTACTTTTTTAATACTCATTCTCGTCTTTCATCCTTTCTTTTCTATCATGCTCCGCTTATCTATCACACTTCTTTCCTTCTTTCATACCTCTCGCAAGTGAAGACAGTCGTCTCGTCGTCGAGCCTGAAATAAATCATCGCTTTTTCATTTCTTCGTCCTTCTTTTCTTCTCCTTCCTTTTTATTTTTTTTTTATTTTACATTTTTTCTTCCTTATTTTTTACAATTTTGTTGTTTCTACTATTTCTACTCTATTCTACTATTTTTGATCTGTAGTCTATCTTGTTTTATTTTTCTTTATTTATTTACATCATGATGTTAATATTACTATGTTACGGTTTACACTGCGCGATACCTCACTTCTTATATCTTAAAGTATAATATAAGTTGTGTAAAGATTATATATGAAATGAGGAAATATTATAGTCATATCAAAGAAATCGGTATACTATTTCCGAATTTAAATTCAGCATCATTATTAGAAGTTTCAAGTCAGCGTTCCTTTCTGCAGTATGAATAAACGTATGAGCCATTATCACAATCCTGATCATTGCAGCCCAATGTGGAAATTTGAAAAATCCTAAACTCAATCATCAACAGCCTGCGGCAGTCAAATGCTGGACATAGACCTTTCCTAAGGAAAGCCACTTAACCTTAGCTTCGGCTATACGCATCCAGTTGCTGTTAGTCTTGCGCAGATTGTCGCTATTATAAGCTCAATAGAAAACGGTAATTTCTGATCACCAGATTTGTAATTGAAATATTAACAACAACTTTGATAAAAGTATAAAAAATATTACGAAATGTATTATTATGTATTTATATACATCAACGTTTATACGTTGGCATTGATTTAACAAGTATTTTACAATGTAGAAAAAAACGCGATTGAACACATTTTTCATTTACCATCCGGTGAACGTTTCGCTCCTCTCATAGCTTCATTAATTAAAAAAAAAAACTTGCATAAAAATTGTTAGAAAAATATATCGAGAAGTATTGAAAAAAGACAAGCTTAACCTCAAAATGACTTCTTTCTGTTTTCATTTGTACTTATATAAAAATGAAAAAAATATTATTTTTTTTGGTTTCTATATATTGTAATCAACTTCGAAAAATATTTAATAACATGTTGGAAAGTTGCGAAATACCAAAATTTTTGAAAACAAATCTAATATTACAATATTGTGTCGTTCAAAGGAAGTACTGAGGAGGAATAGTAATTCTTGGGAGTACTTTATGGATTTAAGCGTCGTATTTTTAAGGCGACGGTACGTGACCTGCATAGTGAGGACCCATTGTTCGGTTTCAAGCAGTTCACCAGAGTTTTTAAGTGTTTCGCTACATAAAGGCAAATTTACTTATTTGAGCTAAGTCTTCCCCTACAATAAATTCTGAAACTGGGGGACTAATAAAATGAGATAACGATGAGAGAGGCTTTGCGTTTATTGATTAAACGTCTCGTGAGCTTTACGTCTGTGCTGATTCAGTTCCGTATATATTTTAAGCTAAAATTTATATGAAATGCACGAAATTTTTATTCGCTTTTATAAATATAACTTTTAATATTTCATTGAAGACGGTCTGCCAGTATATATTTATTTCATTTATATCATGATAATTACTGTCAAAAAATTTGATATCTTTAAGAGATGCGTGAATAGGCTACTCTCTAGATTCGTAATGCGTAATGCGACTCTTACAGCTTATCTGACACTGGGCTCGTGGACCATGTGTGGCTCGTGGACAATGTGTACTGCATGGAGTGTAGTAATCAGACGGCGGATTTTCACAACATGCCTGGTTCTTGGTTTTTCTGGCGAATCTACTCGGTCGTCGAGGGCGGTAGCCTACCCGTTCCCCGATTACCTTCGCCTGTATACTAGGCTACTCCTAGACTGGTGCGCTTTACCACCAAAGATCATCGCCGCTTACGATCAGGTGGGATTGTAGTCAAGCGCTTAGTTCATATTTATAAAATTACCTAAAGTTTTTAACACAAGTTAAACCGTTGGCAGAAAAACTGTTAAGAATTACAACAATATAACATAAGTTTTGTTTTCACGCGTAAAACTAACATGCTTTAAAAATAAAGAAAGCTTTGTTATGTTTATCTATATGTCAATAAAGACCATGTCAAAATCGTTTCAGCTACTTTGAAGATGAATTAGAAAGAGACGAAGGGAAAGAGATAGAATGTTAAAGTATGGTCTTTTGTTATTAACAAAATTGTGTCCAATGTATAAAGGTTTAATAAAGTTTATAACAATAAAAAATATTTTTTGAACATACCAAAATCTGTTTTAAGTTATAAATCCCATTCTAACATATTTATATGGTATTTAATTATATCACTACTTAAAAACCGACAACTTTTTAAGGACGGGCATACAAAACATATATGTATAAGTTATATTAATAATTTATCAACTCTTCCCCTGTAAGAGTGCATCGACTGAAAATATTTCACACTGCAAATGTACGCTGATGATAAGACGCATGGCAAAGTTGCATTTAACCGACACTTACAAAGAAGATCCCATTATAAATTTCCAAGGTTGATCCTGGAGAGCTAAATTCCTGCTAAACCTGCACTTGGTATACAGCGGAAGAAATGGTTCGACGACATAAAGAAGTGGACCGGGCTCAAACATGCCCGGTCCACTTCCTTTATGGTATTTACCATCAGTTAAAGAAAATAGCTGAGGATCGAATTTGTTTCTTCAATCCGATAGCCAAACTTAAAAAGCCAAACTTAATGATAATGATGATAATATTTTAAGTTCTATCTCGAAATTGTTTAGTTCTCGCGCCCTTGCGAGTACTTTGTTCCAACAGGATGTGGAAAGTGGATTTACATAGTTCACAATATTACTTTTTGTAAATATTATGCGAGATTAACTTGAACTAATTTGTATGTTAATACAACAAAGCAAGGATAATAGAATAACACATTTTTTTTCTTATTCATTTATTTCATAATAAATAAAACTGATATAAAAAACCAAAAAATTCGAATACTGAAAATAAAGGAGCTTAACTTTAGTCCTAATTAGCGTGAACTAATCTTATTAGTAATCACCTATTCCTACTATTATATATATATACTATATAAATTATTAGATATATGGTTATATATAAATAAACTTAATGTTTTTTATTTTACTTTCAATAAGTAAGTTCACCTCATAAGCAAGTTTAACATTTTTTTCTATCTGTGCCTGTGGGACTATTATCCAAAAACATTGACCGAGATTGATCTTATATTTAAAAAAAAAACAGCTAATCTTAGCCATAAAAAATGGTTTAACCGTTTAAATATAAGCCCTTTACTAGTCACAAACATAATAGAATATCACAAAGTATTTACATAACATTATACCTTCTCGCAAAAGTTATCTAAATTGATGTTAATTTTATTCTTCAGGCATTCATATATTTGTCCATAAAGTGATCCAAAATATTATTCCATCTACGTTCTTTATTCCATATTCTCGCGTTTGTTTACTAAAAGTTTCTTTTAAAAGTGTCCTCATTCATGCAACTTTATTAGAATCAACGAACAATCATCTTAATGTGTAAAAATAAATTAAATTTGCTCCGACTGTTCAGAGACCAGATATTGAAGTTTCGCATTTTATCATAACATAATTCTTCCATATAAGAAGAATATTTTTCTGATGTTAAGCGATTTACTTTTTCTAGAAGAACTTGCCTGTACTTAACAACATAACACTCAATACGTTAATGACGTATCAACACACATATTAAATATTTCAGCTTTATTTATTAAAGATGTGAGGTAAATTATGTAATACATATTGTTTTTTCTGAAATTTGTTCGCCAACTGTGGAAGTCATAAGAAAGATCAGAGTCACACAGCGGGCGATGGTAAAGACAATGCTTGTAGTATGTCTGCGTGATTAAATCAAAAATGAGGGGAGCCGCACAAGAACCAGGGTCATCGACTTAGCCCTACGAGTCGTGTGGCAAAAGGCCCATAGCTCATAGAACCGGGTCCCCAACCCTGCACCGTAAAGCAAATATGTCAATCACTGGGAGCCACTGGATTCAAACTGCGCAACACTGTGCTTTGCGGAACACATTATAAGATGTCCAGCAGTTGAGGTCCATCGGTTGAAATGATAATGATGAAGAAAGCAACGAGACGAGCCTAACGTTCACCTGAAGGTAAGTGATACGCCCGCCCATAACAACGTGGCGCTCATTATAATGATGTATATTGCACTATATTATGCGATATGAGACATAAGACATTGAATCTCGTTACCCCAGTAATTACGCTAACTACAGCGGCCTTCAACCTGGAACATAGTAATAGTTGCACAATAGCGTTTGGCGTACCAACTCAGACGGTTTCCGTCAACAGAGACCTACCACCACCAACATGATTGATGATACGATTTAAAAAAAATCCTAGTAGATTAAAAAATCACTTCAGAGTACAACTTCTATTAGGTAGTTGTTTATTTTAGTATTCAAGCTTACCTTACGGGCTCCCCACCGGATACATTAAAAGATTGATTTGTATCATTCCTTAATAACTAATTTTCTATTTGACTATCAAATTTAAGTTTGAAGAGGGCTCGTAATTTTGATGATGATTAGTAACAACGCTGTACTATCTAGAGTATTGAATTGACACTACTTTGTAACAGTAAAGTCTAATCAAGATGACCAATTACTTTCTGTTATATTTTCTTGGATTTGGAACAATCTGTTTTGATCTTGATTAAAGTAGATGGTAGCAATAGAATCGAATAACAAGAAAAGACGAACTATTAAATTAAGTATTAACCTGAAACTGCGTTATAAATAAAATAACGATGTAATATAAATATGTAATCCAGTCGTTGAATAAGCTACGTTCTTCCGGCGCGCTGTAATCCGCCCGCAATCTGGGGCTAATCTCTGTTTGATTTCAATTAACGCTCCCGCCGCTGCCTCTACACCTATTTCGCTTCCAATATATGTGTAGTCTTTAACTCTTTCATTATATAAAAAAAAAAATATTAAGTTATTTACGAAACACTTTTCAATGTTACCAACAATAATTCAGTCGTATTTTACACAGGAATTTTGAGTATAAAATCGTGCTAAACTAAATAACGGAAAACTTGAAAATCTAACACACGAAGCATTTAATATAATAAAAATTTAACATTTTCATTTGAATAATTTAACTAAAAATAGTATAAAATTAGAAACTTGATAATCTTTCAAAGTCATCATCGATATCATATAAAAAATTATCCGATTATATTTAAAGTTATAACTGAATTAACTGTAAATATAATTGGAACAAAAACATTTAATGCCGATAGTGTATAAGCTATGGATTGTAAAAAATATTGCAAACAAATATTCACATATGTGAATACCAAAAAAAAAAAATTATATTAAAAGGCCTATTTGAAAACCTAAGCTGTTTTATAGTTACGAGCGAAAAAAGCAAGTCCTTCATCAGTAACTCGTAATTAATAACCTTAATAGATTATATTCAACTTGTGTCTTCTAAACAGATACCGTTTTAAAATAACATTGTCCATTTTGTAATGAGTAAAGAGTTAATACAAGCAATGTAATGATGTTACACATAAAATAAACAATATTATGGATGTGCTGCCCTATACAGAAACGAAAATGTAAACAAAACGTAGACTTAATTGAGATAACGTAAACAAAGATTTTCCATTAACGAGCAGATTGCTGCGAAAGAAATCGATGTAATTTTGACCTTTATTGCATGCAATTTAAAATTTATACTACTTATATATAATATTTATTCTAACAAATATCAACAAATTTAACGCAAATGAACCCAGTATATATATAGAGAAATTAGTATCTAAATTATTAAATAAAAAATTGTATCTTAAATGGATTATAGTATCGTATTTTTTCTTTATCATTAATACCCCTGCCTCTATAGACCTATGTGACAACAAATCTCATAAATCACTCCAGAATAAGTACGACATGAATTGAATCCAAAAAGAAAGGTCCCTTGTTGTGTTTCAGGACCCACGGAGTGTAGTTTGGATACTAACTTCCTTTTTTAATCCATCTTAGTAGCTACCACCCTCCTTGTTAATCTGATGATTAATAAATTATTAATAGTGTATTTTCGCCGACCATGCTACACCATTTATGCCGCATCATTAACTTAATATTAAATGAAGTTAAAGTCAATAATTAACTAATTATATATATAAAAAAAATTTGACGCCGTAATATCTCAGTTTGTAAGCTTTATGAATACACTATACGTCTCATAAAAGTAAGGGTTCAATTCTCACTGAGCCTAAGCTTCCGCTGAAAAAGAACATTGTGAGAAAACCGACATGTTCTAAGAACAACATTTGGTCACACTAATGGATGAATGACCTTGACTCTCTTCTTGTGAGAGATAGCTCCGAGTACCAGCAGTGGGAACAGTGGGAGATATTCATTTATATAAATGATTACATATAATTTGTGTTATAACATCAAAATTTTAAATATACAAGTTCAGACAGTATTTATTCTTTCCTCATCCAGTTATTTTATTCTTAGCCCTCGCAATCAGCCCTCGTTCGCCCTGTGCAAGTTCATTACGTCGATATCATTCCGTACATCGGACTTACAAACGGTCTGTTAGAAGTTTTCTTATTACAAGTTCCCCGATTACAACTTGTTTCGATGCGGTTACCTGATCCAACCCTAATGTGTACGATACCAAGTAATCCAAATTCACCTATGATGTACAATTTTATTACACGCTTAGTAAATTGCTCTCATAAATATTTATAACATAAAATATTACAATAATACAAACAAAACCATCAGCTTACTTCAAAATATACACTCAATTTATTGTGACATTGTTACACGACACTTGTTACTTGATATGATATGATTGCACACGAAATAATAATGTTACTAGACTCAAACAGCACAAGACCTATATAATCGTACAGTTGACGTCCATCGGTAGAGATGGTGATGATGATGATGATAAATAGTATTAGTCTCATTATACTTTATTGACCCTTGAACTTGGAAAGACGATCACCAGCTTTACAGCGAGACCTTCATCTAATAATAAGACAGAATGTTTGACGAAGTGTACGTTAGTATCGAGCGTATTATTTACAAAATATTGCAATAAAATTGCACTGTTTGGTAAATTTATGCTATATACATATTGTCATCTGTCATACTTAAGTTAACTTGAAATTTAATATGCTTGGGGACACATTATCACCCTAAATAAGACGCCCTGTTGATTTGTTGTTAAATGGGATATCACTAGCCGTCTATTTCCAGAAACTAAATTAACTTAGTGATATTATTCTTTAATAAACACTATTCATAACTCATTTTCTACAAGATTCATTATTGCATCTCCATAAAATACCTGCAGTATTTCACTGTAAAATAACATTTTGGAATAATACTTCAATTTATCTCCCTCGTATAGGTGGGACGGTTAATTGAAATCAAACATAGTTCTTTGAAAAAATATATTCTCGATTATACGCGTTGCTTTACCGATCGCCTAGACGCTTTGATGGACTAGATTGTTTTTTTAACGAATATCGAGACTTTTTCTCATCGAGTAGTATTTCTATATCCAACAATTTCTACTTGTAAATTAGTATTGTAATATATTTTCTTTTTACTACAAAGTACCTATTCATGTATGTGAAAATTAATGAGAATAAATTGTTTGAGAAACTTTATCCCCGAAACCATTGAAGTATACATCGAAATTGTTGAGTTTGCTTTTTTGAGAGAAATTTTTATGTTCTTGTATGCGAAAACGCAGGCTTAGTTTTAATATTATTTTCTCTGTATCCATGTACCATTACAAACAGCGAACTTAATGTCTAGGTGGCATTTTCTGCCAGTCAAGCCCGAGAGAGATAGAAATGTTGAAGGTATAATAGAAATTTATTATATAGATAATAAGTAAACATACAAATTTATAGATAATACATACATAAATAAACAATAACAAAAATAACAATTATATAGAAATATCAAACAATGACTGTGTTAATTCGAAGTTTTTAAAATAATGTAGTATTCACCGGTGACAAATTTATAGGAAATTTAAATAATTAAAATAAACATTGCATAAAACAATGACTAAACTACTGTGTAGACTAACAAAATATATTATAACTGTCAAACAAAAAATGGTCCAAACTAAGTAAGATGATTTGCTTTTTTTTTTTCTAATAGCGCACATAGTTTATACTTCGTAGTACTAAGAAGTTGCATAATAACGAAAATTATATAGCGTCAAGACATATCAATAACGTTATAGAACTATATATTTAATAATATGTATTTATTAATAATTGAATGAATTTAAAAAATCTGTAATGATTATTCTATCATCTGACCGGCAGTGACGATGATCATGTCTACTATTAGTGTATTAGCAGCGCATACCATTGTAAGATATGTAGAGATAAATAAACACAGGCAAGACATTATCTGCGAAGTTCAACTAGATGATCTACGAAGGGTCTACACTTAAAGTAGGTACACACTGTTTGAAATCATTGGGGTACTAATAACGAGTATAATCTACACGAACATTGGTACATGTATAGCATAAAGCTCGGATAGGGGAGGACAGAGTTCAGCGAACATATTAAATCGTTAAGTGTTTTGATAAACACAGACACAGGGGGCTCAGCGATGGCCGATGATGGGATTCGGTGTGCGAAATTTTGGTAAATCATCGCCGCTTGGGGAAGCACGTTCTATGATTTAAACTGTAGTTAGAGCTACCGTTTAGATTATAAACGTAAATAAAAAACTTATTATTGATACTATTATATAAAAAAATTAAGCTATAAAGCAATACAAACGGTTACCAATAGCTCAGTTTGTAAAACGGTCGTACGTACATTATCTCGTGAAGGTACTGTTTTTGTCGCTGCTGAGCTTGAGGTTCCGGCAAAAACATTGCGAGGAAGTCAGCGTGTACCAAAAATAAAAACTTTGGTTGACATATGGAATCTAATAACCAGCATGTGCGAGTAGGCTTCGTAATTTTCAGGAATATTAAATGGTTTGTATATCTATTTACACCAACGCAATTGATTTCTTCTTAAACTATTTCTTTAATGCTCTAGGTCGATGAATAGATTTGAGAATTTTGACTAACTACTTTAAATACTTATATAAGCTGACCTTTACAGATTTTGTAAATTGTCAATGTAAAATGTTATTATTGAATATCATAAAAAATATTTCCCTTTAGTCTATTTTCTATCACCTACGAAGGATTGGATTGACTTTTTTAAGTATTAGTATGGCGAAGAGCTTCACGATATCGAGCGTAATTTTTTAAACATTTAACAACATTATCAAAATTAAGGTTCAAAAATGTCAGGGGCAACCCTGACATGGGATATCTATAAAACGTGAATCATTTTATAGATAGCAACTAGAAACATAACATTGTTAATTAAAAGATATAATTAGAACTTTGTTTATCGTTGAATATGTATAATACAGAATTCAAGAAGACTTTTATTTTGAGCAATTAAGATATGAATTTAAATATAAAAAAATTGTCAAAAATGCAGAACTCGATAGTTGTTTATAACTTAATTTATTTTATACGATATAATATATAAAGATATATTATGAGAAAGGTCATGAGCACATGAGCTAGAAGAACCGTCAGGTGGGTCCTTATTGAATGCAGGAATCGATTTTCTTTTCATCTCCAACAGATTTGATTTTGATTTCATATGATATAAAATGATCTCATAAGTTGATACCCGCAATACAGCAATACGGTAAAATTTTAAAAAATTAGGAAAGAAGTTTTTGAAAAAAAAAACAGATCCGTATCCGTGTCACAAGTCAAGCGATTAGCCGCCACGCTATGAAGTTAGTTGAGCACTGCAATGCAGTTAAATAATACATACTTAAAAAAAAAACATTTATGTTATTACTCATTCTTTTTATTTCAAAATAATTAGGTTATCTAGAAATTACTGATTTTCAAATTCTTTACCTTAAAATATTATGTTTTATTAAATATTTTCTGTTAAAATGTATAAAGAGTACGTAAATAAAATAGTTTAGTTTCATTCTTCTAATAATTTGAGTCATTGTTTGTTAAAACCGAGTTTTATCACGATTTCAACTTTTTGAAAATATAACACCTCAGCTAATCCGACAGTCAAAGTATCTAAGCAAATATTAAGGCAAAAGTGTTAACAAAGCGAATCAAGAATCGCGAGGAGGAACTTCTGATTTAGTTCGCAACGAGACGACCGCCCCTACAACAGATGTTCCAGTATCGTGCATTAAAAGTTTCATCGTTACATTTATTCAATTTACAGTTTTGTACAATACGATTCGTTCTTATGATGTAATGTACAACCATTTTTTTTTATAAAATATTTTTGATAAAATCTTATATCTAAGTTCATGGACTCTGAAATTTCAGAAATATCTTCTCTTGTTCACAACGCTTTCTTCGCTTAGAAGACATACGTATCTACATACGTATCGACTTGTTGTAAAGGTAATAAGCATAAGCGTCTGCAACAAGACAGAACCTCCCTGGACTAAGTCCAAACTTCATTCTGTTGTGCTGGGTAAAAAATGTGTAAAAAATTGCAATGGATCATAACCGTTTTGCTAATAGTGTAACGACAAAGAAATAAAGTTCACAACACTCTCTCGGATGTGTAAGGAGTCCCGCACAACAACTCACGGGATCCAAACCAACCTCACCTGCTCGTTGTGCACCCTGCTAATCAACCAACGAGGCTTTGGCTCCCACCAACCCGCATTGTACCAGCATGGTGGTGGCAAATGGCCCAAATCCCTCCATATGAATCCCTATAAACATGGAGATCTTAGGAAGAGCCCTATGTCCAGCAGAGGACGTCTATCCCCTGATGATGAAACTCTAACCGAAAATATTTAATTACTAGCTTTGCTGATCATAATATAAAATTAGACTAAAATATTCCTTGTGAGCAACTGCAACCGCAAATGACTTTCCATAGCAACCGTTACTATAGTAACCGCATAAATAAAACGAAACGGAAATGTTCATAAAATTTAATAAGAAAGAAAATAATGAAGGATTTATGAAATTCAAAAAATAAATAGTCATCTACAAATGGACATAATCCCATATCGATACGTTTACCAGTTTTCACGTGATTGGCGAACAAACTAAATCCATTTTCACTACATTATATATAAGAAGATATATATATGACAGCCGTCGATAAAGTAAATAAGATTACACACTGTATAAGCAGCCCGATATTCTAATGACAAATTTAAAGTATCGTTAAACGTGCAGACGGACCCGAACCTATAGACGAAGCTCTCGAATTAGCTATCACGAGTGAGAGCGACAAAGAGCTTCGAGCTTATCTAGCGGGTTTAGATGAACTCGACCCTCAACGATACAAAATAATAGCCGGCTCGATAGCGTCATTGTTTGAGCATGAAATTAAAATTGAACGGGGTTCACACGTGCGCACGGCCGAGATAAGGGGCCGCCAGCGCCACCGGCCGCGCCCGCGCACTCCACACACAACTCGCGATATTTGCACTACACGTTGATTTACTCAAGGGGTTTGCTCTTTTCTCTATTTGATCGCTAACACAACAAGTGCCTACCGGCGAGCTTTTGTTACGTTTATTAAAATTGTTGTTTGCTTGCTATCGTTTTGATTTGTTCTTAGATAAACTGATTAGTTTGCTTATAAAATATTTTAACCCTTTAGCTAATGGTATATTATTATATATATATTTATCTAAACCCTCCCGTTTCATCGACAAAATTTCGATGAAAGATATGAATATCGATAAGCGACGTCCGTTTCCAGCATAATTCATAGAATCATTGACGACATCCGTTTTCCACGAAAATTTCGCTCCGTCGTTAATTCACGATAGTCATAATGTAAAGGTTAAAAAATTAATTTCTAGATTTTTCTATTATTTTTTACTACTAATAGTGTGATAGATCTCTGATGCTGGAGAATTTCTAAGGAGGCACCACCGCAGCGCCTAATACTGCCGCTAAACAGTTGTTTATAAATTTACTGTGTTCCGATTTGTACGGTGATGTAGCTAGTGAAATTGAGATAAAGAGACTTAAGACGAAGAGCACAATGTGGTGCTGTGTGTATCATCTTAATTGGCAAAATGTTGTTAGGGCATGCTAATTACTTTCATCAGATGAACGTCTCGCAACTCTCTTCGCTTCGTAGAATAAATAAAAATTAACGAGTATATAATTTATGATGAAAGATATGAAGAGATTCATACAAGTTATTAATTTTAAATGTTCGTGGGCAATATTTTATATGTTTAAATTGATTGTAAGTTAAATAAGCTTTTGCTTTTGCATAAAACTTAACTTATTAATTTTAATGAAAACAACAGATATTTATATATTTTTTTTTCCTAATTTTCTGACTACAGTTTAAGCTCACATTTCATACAAAAATATTGAGACAAGTTTCAAAAAATGTTGAATCCTCTAGACTTTTTAGCCCGTGGATTCATTTAAGCTTTAAATTCACGTAAATAATATTTTGAAATACTCTAAAATTATCGTAGGGTTTATTTTGTAAATGCACTGAAGCTACTTGTTTTCATTATTACAGAGATTTGCCAGCATGATGGTTTTATTTACAGAACAATTTGGTTATTAGATGGTTTCGATTTAATTAAGGTGATGCTGTGAATACATTTGATCTTGGTTTAGTTGTTTGCATAGCTCTTAATTAATGTTAGCGGTTTGCCGGCGGTCATGGCGGCACAATAAATATCATTATTCTGAAATTATGGTAGCGCATATCTATTTCAATAATTAAATCAACAATGTAAGTTTTTATTTACAAAAAAGTTATTTCAAATTGCATTTTTTTTACTTAAAATATTATTAGACAGTTGTCTTAAGATTTTAATTGTGTTTTAGGTGATCTTAGTATTGTAATTTACTTTGTTCTATATATGAGTAATACTACTAAAATCATACATTTCATGTTTAATGTTAAGAGAGAACTCTACATGCGCGATTAAGAAGTATAAGCTAAAGACCTGGTATAGCTGAAAGGTAAAAAAAGAGATAAATATATGTACAGTTGAGTTGTATACAGAAATCCTAATTAAAAACAAATTAACTTAAAAAAATACTACGTCTCTGAGGATATATGATAATATAAACAGATAATTTCTTACAGTTTCATTTGTTAATAGATTTCTTACAACAATAGTTGAATATAAAAAATTAAAACTTATTGTTATTTCACAATGTTACCATAAGTACCAAATAGTCATCGGTACCCACTCTTACTAATTAGTATAGAGCTAAGTTGAGTTTAGAGAAACGACGCAGTAACTTAAATGGTTAAAGTTAAATATCCACTTTGTTTTTCTGTTTACTTTATATGTTTAAGCTACTCGCTAGTTTACGTATTGGTTCTTTTATTCGGTTTAAACGTAATCTAGTTTATTCTGTTCCTTATAAACGTTAATTTAAAACAATGATAATATATATATACAGTGTTAAAACTTTGTTATAACGATTTATAATTGTTATGTTGAGCTATCTTCCAAATCATAAACTGGGTTAAATCATGTTTTTAAAGATCCCTTTAGAAGACATTAGAGAAAAAAAGGACAAGAAATAAGGACGAGAAATGCTTTGTAAATGCACAATAGCTTATGCGAAATGATAGGTTATTATCTTAGTATCGACAGTTTGTAACCCTTCGATAATAAGTAGTTATGTTTAATATCCAATTGTTGCAATTCTGAAAGCCACTAGCTATACTTTGTGAATAATTTATTTACTGTTTTACCTGTTCATTTGAAAATCAATTTAAGTGTTTCTGTTACCACTGTTTTGTGTAACAATTATCGAAATGAAGACGAATTCAATCCCTGTTTATCTAAACGCTTATAATATTATTTGTTTTATATTGTGTTACAACGCAGTTAAGGTTACAAATAGATTCCTAATAATGCAAAATTTTCTAATACCGATTAGAGCTTATATATATAACACGTTAATCTAAATAATAATAGATAGATTTATTCTAATATTATTATAATATTTGTTACATTGACGTACAATTTAGAATGATATATACAAATGATATACTTTGTTTGTTAATACAAAATAATCATTTTAATTTAGCGTATTACAATATTGACTTAGGCGATAAATTAATATTTATCACAACTGTTAAATATATTTTCTCATAAATATAATTTTATATGTTTAAAGTTGATAACATATAATAAATAATTTTAGAACTTATTAGTTCTAAAATTATTTATTAAAGCAATGTAGAAGAAAAATGTTTGAACATCTGACGCAGCTGAACTTATGTTATCGACAAGTTTGAGGTATATGTTTAATTTATTTTTATATATAATAAACATTCAATAGGATTAATCTATTTATAATTTATATATAACTAGTGATTTAAAATAATAAAGCATATTTTATACTATATTCCGCCAGTCTTGAGCAGGTTTTTCAAAGTAAATATATCCAATATTACGAAATATATTACTATTTGATCTATGTTTAACTCTTAAAATGTACAATTGTACTAATTGTGACGTATAATAAAATTGTTTCGGTTTTATAGTCTAAATAAATTTTAACCCTGTATACAATTTAAATTCTTCCAACATCAAAGATGTTATAAAACAGACCCATACAACTCGTTCGTTACCATGACGCTGTGAACGGTGGTGGTAATTAAAGTGTGACAACAGTTTGTAAGTAAATGTGTATTTAGCATGTCCAACCGTCTCGTTCTACACCTGTTACCGTTTCGTTATACCTTCGTCATCGCATTAAACTGAGGGTTAAATATCGAGTCGTGCAGACAGTCGCATGCAAACAAGCCATAAGCGCGGAACAAGAAAGTATCTAATACGAAAACTTACCCATTATCGATAATATATTAACCAAAAACAAACTCTTAATTTTGGATTTATTGTACATCGTCATGTTTTAGATCCCTTTCTTATTAAAAAAAAAAATGGTAAATGGATCGAGCGATACGCTCAAGATTGAAATGCCGATATGTCAAATAAGTTACAGTTAACGTACTTGGAATGAACATGATAATAATACGAACTCAAAATGGAGAGTTTTAAAGAATTATTTAAACTTTAGCATTGTTTTAACTGTAATAAACAAGTCTAAATGTTTTTAAACAGTTTTTTTTTATATCTGAAAAAAAATAGTTTATTATAAAAATTCATTTCCATAATAATTACAATCCTGATGAATTAAATAATGATTTGGAATATCTATAACAGTTAAGATAGTTTTATAGCTTTGTTCTATTTCTTTTTCAGAATCAACACAAAAATTTATTATAAAATTGATATTAATTTTTTTTTTATTATTATATTTAGGTTCTCTCTTTCAGTATTCAGAATTCTTTATAACATTTAAACCCACAGTGTTTTAATCTTATACATTTACATAAGTTTTCTCAGGTACAAACTCTAATTATCAATACTGAAAACACTAATTAACAATATTCCGGAATTACTTCAACTACCTCCATAGGGCAGTGGCTAAGCCCTTGCTTTGTTATAAGGAAAACCCTAGATTGAATCTAGAGTAAATTTTATTGGAATTGGTACTAGACCACCATTATATTGTAAATCTACCATCATAACTGTATTGATCTTTTACAACTGTTAACATATGAGAGTCAGAGTACTCTAAGTGGGCATAATTCACTGTCTAAGGCTTCATTGTTACTTCAGACGGAATAATAATTTGAAATCAAGTGTAGCCTTTTTTTTCTTTTTTTTAATTGTTCCTCCTGCGTGTTGTGGGCCAGGGCCAGTGTTAGCCTTTTGTAGGCATAAAGTCCAATAATAAAGGACTATAATAGTTTATATCCTTTCTTAGCAGATTAATACCGTGGCATATTTACAGGGCTAGCAGAAAGTAAAAAACAATTCCTAATGAAAGTTATATGCGTGAATACATAATCGGTTTTTACTATGTTATTGTTCGACGCTTTTTTTTTTTGCTTTGATTAGGCAACTCAGTGTTATATGATGACACCGCCACTAGATATGATATGTGTAATGAAAACTTGCAACAAAATTGAGGTGGGTGCAGGTTTCATTGTTCGGCGAATGTATCGGTCGTTAGTCACACGCTATTTAGCAGTTAACGTGGCCGCGAGCCGATTTATCAATGCGACGTTTATTTTCCGTTAATTGTGTTTGGATATTGAACCGATAGGGTTTCAGACGCATTAGTTGTTACGAAACTAACATTTGATGAAATGACTAATCTGCGTCTGTGGCTCAGTTCCTGTTCGGTAAGCATAACGTTCTTCCTGTGTGAAAATGGTTATAAAAATGAATTTGCCGTCATAGGTATACGTCGTATATCATGTTAACTTTATTCATGAAAAATGAAAATGATTATTGTATTATAATTATAACTTAATTGTATAGTAACATGGCTATTCCTCTTTTCATAATAAGCTCTTTTGTCATAGAGTTTCGTTGGTGACAGGTTTATTTCAAATGGGTCTAACTACCGGCATAATATTGTAAATTTGTCGGCATTATAGTATTTCTGTGTTCGTATTATCAATATCATCTTTATCAGCCGGTGGAAGTCCACTGCTGGGCGTAGGCCATCGCTGTCAATACACAAGAACTTAATCCTATAATCAAATGTTAAACGTGATTCACTCTAAAGCTTAGGAAGTGATGAAACTATTATAAAGTAGAGGCGATTTATACACTTTGCGATGTTAAGTACATTTATTATTTATATCGAATATATTTTTGTATTAATAAGTGCCAAGTTATATATATACGTAAATATAAGATTGTTTCTTTATAAAATGTTATCAAAGTTGTATGATTTTTATAAATAAATTTACTTTTATACAATATACTGAAATTGTTGTGTTTACAATAACGATGTAAAAAAACTGCAATGCTTATCTCAACTTATTAAAACGTAAGTAGCGTTAGTAATGAACATTCCCTTCGCATTGGAAGAAATAATAACATTACGATGTTTTTTTTTTTAATTGAAGTATTAAATGGACCGTAATAGCGTTTGGTTTTCATTGAAAAAGAAATATTTTTCCACACTTTTTCATGGGTATAGTGAAAGTACACAACAAAATACTGCAGGCTCTGGAGGGCCACTACATCCTCCGTATACATATGGTTTTAATAGAAATATGTATACATAGTAGCGATGCGTTAGTAACGGAGCCCTATTTAATTAGAACCCTTTATACTGATATGCATAGGGGAATGGGTGCGCAGAGACCGTTATCATTAGTATAGTTATAAATTGAGTTTATATAACATTCACAGTTAACCAACAGAAGCAACACTGAAAATAAATAGTTTTTATTTATATTCGTTTAGGTTATAAATTTTCATTGCCTAACTTCATTAATGTACAAAATGGTAAGTATTTTACATAAAAAAGTACAAACAACAATAGAAGCGTTTATATTTTTAAGTTAAGTAAGCGAATAATGTATTACAACATTAATATGTTTTATCGTTCTTGATTTGTAAAATAAATAGAGAAGGTATATCTCCACGGAGACCTGATACGTTTAATAAATTTCCTTACCTAGAAATGGGCCTTTTATCTCTAATATTTAGTTTCATTCGATGTAATGATACCGCAATGTTTGTACCGAAAATAGTCCCTGGCTAGCCGTCTATCGTTGCTCGCCTTTTCCTCTGCTATTTCCCTCGGGAACTTTGTGGAAATTCAGAAAGCTCGATATCGCCTTTATGTTAATCGGCCCATTGGCTACATATAGAATCAAAAACATTTATTTTGCACAATGTTATTATATTTTATCAGGTTAAATAGTTTAATCTTACAACTTTAGGATTATAAAAGCAACTACACGACACGTTAGTGAGTCAAATTAATATATTTTGTTAGAAAGATAAATAATTTTTGAGAATTTATAAACAAATACATTAGTATTGCAAAGATTTTTTTTTTTGTTTTGAATGGTGTGATAAGTAACGATATTGATTGAAAGGTTAATTAACTTACCTTTTTTTCTACTGAACAATTAAAAAGACTTATTCTAGTCGTAGACAAAATTTTGAGCTAAATCTTAATATCATTAGAATGTATGCATTAGTCTCATTATTCACATATTTTTTTTAAAGCCATTGTACATACAAAACTATTTAATGAATGTTGTCCACAACGTTCTACCTATAAGAAGACGACGTTTAGTAGAATTTGTCGTCACAATAATAAATTGTGTATACCTTGACAAAAGAATAAAATATCAGTTAAAAAATAGCTAAGGATCAAATTTATTTTCTCAATCTGATCGGCAAACTTCAGTTTGAAGGGGGCATTTAATGAATACCTTGACACAAACATGACCCAGCAAGCCCTTTAAGTAATAGTCATTCGAGAAAAACAATAAGTATTTCATAATTATTTTCATATGTTGGTGATCGCCGGAAACCACTGCTTAGTTCTTCTGTCAAGCATTTGTAGAACTCTCTCCGATTCGAACTTTGTCTCGATTTTAAGGGCAATGTAGCTAATGAAATTTTTTTCATTCAACGAAGCGACTAAACGATTCGAGGTGTGTAAGGGGTTCCGCCCAACATTTTACGGAGTCCAAGTCACCCTCACCTGCACGCGGTGCACTCTGCTGAATAACAGATGAGGCTCTGACAACCCATCAACCCGCACTGGGCCAGCGAGCAGGGCTAAGCCTCAATTCCTCTCAATGAACTTTTGGACGTGGAGATCTTTGAGAGAGGCCTATGACCAGCAATGGAAGTCTATCGGCTGATAACCATGACTAAACGATTCCGCTCACAACAATGTTAGCTAGGCTAGTTAGTATCATATACACTGCACCTCATTAAGCTCATCGCCTTGAAACATTACTCATTACTTAGTAATTGCATTAACTTTTTAACCGGAACAAAGTAATGTTTGCAGACTACTGTTTGACAGCTGCGGTGCGCTGGTCCATAGTTCGATTACCAGTCAGTTGCGTGTGCATTAGCTTAAACATTCTCACTGGCATCTTATTGGGAAGGCGTATTACTAAAATATATTACCACAATTAAATATTATATACCATAAGATAATACCACGAGGAGAATATCCTTCTCCAATAATCCCGTAACCGTGTAAGAAGAATTGTAAACTATACAGGTTGAACTATTGTAACTATATATATATATATAACTATACTAACTATACCTTGTATACAAGGTGGCGCAAAACTAACCTTCCGATGTTTTTTTGCTGTAATTTAAAAAAAAAATTAAAAACTTTGATTCTTCTTGTGGATTATTTTTATTTGGTCTTTTAATTTTTTTATATCAATGCAAAATTTATAGCATTTTCTGATAGAAGGATTACTTTTGCGCCACCCTGTATAACAGTTGCAACGATATTCTTACTAATCCTGTGTCATGTTTATACTGATGCAGTAAAAATCGACATCACTGCCCCGGTAACAACGTATAAAATTTTCCAGCTTGTGGTCGAGTTAAGTATAGAGAACACGAGCTGTGGATTATATATGAGCATATTTAATCGTTATCTAGCGGTAACGCGGTCCGTATTCAAAGTGGAATCATTTACTTACAGCTTATCCTGCACACGCTTGATTTATAACAAATGGAAAACGAATAAGAGCTGCATAGAATTAAACGGACACATATATTTACAGTACATTATTAATTCTACTTACATTTTTGAGTCCATTTAAGTTATTTTTATAGATAGTTCATTTAAAATGTACCCGTTTATTTAATTATTTATTATATCGTCATTACGAGTACATTGCAGCATCCGAGGTCAGAAGACTGAAGTAAGATATCCTGACATCGTGAATTATACTCTTACATTGATTTGCTGCATTTTAATAACGATATCTTATAAAATTTTATCAAATTCCTTTTTACTTTTACTTTTTAGCGTAGAATAGTTAATTGTAAGTACCGTCCAAGGCGATAAAAGCTTCCTTCAATCGTTTCCATTCTCTTTTTCTCATTTCTGGTTAGTCTGGTCCAGATTTTTCCAATCAGTCCTGTTATATTTTCACTCTTATGTGGTCTTTTTTGGTTTCTTATCTAATGGTTTCACAGAGTAACTGCAGGGTTTTATTTTAGTTTTCAGTCACGAACGTGAGCATCGATATAAAATATGTATCTTGAGTGAGTATATTTAAACATATTCGGTGTTTTAATAAATTTTCGTATCTTTTATTATATTAATAATATTTTAAAGTATAAATTAAATACTTATGTTTATTTACACGCTCATTGCTTCATTCATTCGTTCACATACTATCTGTTCTTAAAAATCCATTTTAATAAAAAGATAAAAAAAAATATGTAATTATAATAAATTCTCTTTTCAATTTTCAAGTCATCGCAGTTTTTTCATTAATGAGGCAACATTTTACATAAGGGGCGACATACAAACATTGGGGGGTGAACCCTGTGTTGTTAGTGCTTTTACAAACATGAAATCAACGGGTACCGAACACGCCTACACTTAAAAATGTCTGTAAAATATGAATAAAAAAATAAATTCCACTTAGTTTTAGAAGTAAGTCTTGAAGAGTCACGTGTTCGAACTCCATTGAACTTGCACTCTCGGTGAATAGAAACATAGTAAACAAACCGAAATGTTCCAAGAAAAAATAACTTTCATGGAGATGTAACATCCACTGACACGTACTTGGCCAGCGTAGTAAATATAGGGTGGCGCAAAAGTAATCCTCCTATCAGAAAATGCTATAAATTTTGCCTTGATGTAAAAAAATTAAAAGACCAAATAAAAATAATCCACAAGAAGAATCAAAGTTTTTCATATTTTTTTTTAAATTACAGCCAAAAAATATCGGAAGGTTATTTTTGCGTATTGTATACAAGGTATACAAGTATACAAGGTGTTCAAGGTATACAGCAGTATACAAGGTATACAAGGTGGCGCAAAAATAACCTTCCGATATTTTTTGGCTGTAATTTAAAAAAAAATATGAAAAACTTTGATTCTTCTTGTGGATTATTTTTATTTGGTCTTTTAATTTTTTTATATCAAGGCAAAATTTATAGCTTTTTCTGATAGGAGGATTACTTTTGCGCCACCCTATAGTAGTATTGACATTCTCCCTATGAAGAAGTCCTCGTGTCCCAGCTGTGGGAACCTAAAGAAAGCTGTTTATATATTGTAAGTGAAATCATTACATTCTTAAATTTACTTTCTTTTTGTAGTAAGATCTTTGTTGTCGGAGATCACTTAGGTAAATACCATCGCAGCACATATTTCAACGTCCAAACATTACTGCAGTGTACAGACATTACTAGGTTTCAGTTCGAAGTGTTGTAGCTAGTGAAATTACTGAGTTAACTAGAATTAACATATTATGCTTCAAGACGTGAAACAGTGTTGTGCAGTGTATACTAGTTTCACATTGTTATGGGCAGGCCTATCACTTACTACAGATGAATGTCTCACTCGTCTCTCGTCTTTTAGTTGAATAAAAAAAAATTAACTTCCGGAGAAGGATATGTTCGCAAGGAAACCGCCATGATCCAGAAATAACCCTGGTTTACAAATAGCACATGATATCTGCTAACACGCAATTGATCCGCGTGGTGGATAGGTCTTGACTCTTTCCTTGTGGGTGAAAGCCACATATCCCAGCAGTGGGAACATAGATTATTATTATTATATTAGAAGTTATATTATTCTTCTTCTTCCTAAGCTGCCTATATATATTTCGCCAGGTCTCTTGCGAGGTGGAACAGTTGAGCGGCACTCGCAATCTCGGTCCACTCGTTGATGTTACGCACCCACGATTTCCTCCGACGACCAACACTCGTTTTACCCGCCACTTTGCCCATCAAGACGAGATGAAGCAGTTCGTACTTATCGTGCCTAAGCACGTGGTCGTAATATGATACTTTTCTCGTCTTAATTGTCTGCAAAAGAGACATTTTATATGACCAGTAGTTTAATTTTTTTTTAATGAAGAGAGCGTGTAAACAAAATAACGATTATTATGATCGTTTACTTTTATTCATTATTTATTAGCACCTTTTAATATCTACATGAAGAATGCTTAATTAAACTAAAATTTAAAGGTTTCATTGCATTTTTTTTATGTGAGATTTTGTTAAGAAAGATTCATTAAGAGTGAATAGACTACTTCTAGAGTAGAGCGTTTTGCCATTAAAGACTATCAGGAAAGATCGTAGTTAAGCGCTAGATGTTATTTAAAAAAAAAAAACAAATTACAAAGCTGACGGAATGACGGGTGTAGTATTATAAAATAATTGCCGTACATAAGTTTTAAATTGACCCTTAGATAACTTCAATAAATTAACTTGGAAATATTTAGTATTAGTCTAGTAATTGTCGTAAAACAATTGATTTATTTAACTTTTTGTCAATTGTTGCATTTGCTTTAACTCTGATTATTATATAATAAACACTGATAATTAAATTTATTTATAATCAACCGATTGATAGCAGTTAAAGGTAAACCAATGAGAATCAATTTAAAGCGCTTGACCCGGATACGGATACAGCAATTGATCCTGTGCGATTAACTCACTAATTACAAGCCGATAACGAGAAGCCTCCAGCGCCGCCCTCGTTAAGGCGTTCGCAAACGAACTATGCAAAAGTGGACCCCACGCGTTCGGTTTGCTCAGCATTGATTCCGATGATGCAGCCACAGACGGGCTGGGTCATTATCATTATCGCTCCGCCCGGAATCCATTAATCACGTTGGTATTCCTGAACAGTGCGGAGGCTTCATCACCCCCGCTCTATTCTCACTTCCCCTCGCAACCTGCGCTCCCCGCTCAGCCCCAAGTACCTGGACGCACTCGTGCATTCACCCTTCCCTTATCAGTTTTGATGTAGCGAGTCGCGAAAACAGGGTGGGACTCCAGATAGGAAAGGAAATGACACGTATATTTTGGGAGTTTTATGTCATTCTGTTACGTACGCGAACAATGGAGAGCGAAACATTTCATGTTTATACCGCGCGAAATACGTACTTCATTCTAATTTTCGGTTTCTGCGGTACGCTTCAGAAAATATTTCACCATGTGCACACGTCCCACCTTTCTCCACGTCTGAATAATTTTTCATAGATCGCAAACATTATTTCATATGTATAAACATTTTAATGTTTTTGTAACTATTTGAATCGATAGCTATAAAAACTATTACACTAACATGTCATCAAATTACAGAAAAACTTATTTTTGATATTAACAAGTGTTGTATAGTTAAATATTTCATCATCATCATCAGCCGATAGATGTCCACTGCTGGACATAGGCCTCGCCCAGAGATTCCCATATCGATCGGGTAGGGATTCATATGGGGGGATTTGGGCCATTTCCCACCACGCTGGCCCAATGCGAGTTGATGGGATTAGGAATACAATATTAAATATTTACATAGTGTTATTACCAAAGCATGTTTATAATATTAAACAGCAATCCAATACACTATACCTCGCAACGAGGCTGTACGGGCTAAGTAAGAAAAAGTTTAAGTAAATATTAGTTTAATTTAAATGAGTAAATCGCCAGAAAATTACGTTTACACAGGTTTAGTGGCGATTTTAACACAAACATTCAATGGACATAGGGTCATTTCAATAGTAAGCAAGGAATTCCGTTTTATGTTTATTACATGGACTAAATAACTTTTTGATAGAGATATTTATTACATAGCGTAACGTTTGCAGGTCGACCACTATTTAAGCGCCTGAATACGACCACCCCCTACTATTTACTAACCGTCTATTCCACTAATGCGTTGCCAGGTTGGTATTCAACGTACAGCCGTTCAGATCCGATCGCGATGAGCCCAGTTATTAAATCAGTTGGATAAACAGCAGGCGTCTGTGCCTCTGGACGGATTGTCGCGCGAAAACAATGCTTCATTTGCATAATAAAAAAAAACTGCTAATGTGTATACTTTCATCACATTTTTAAGCTTTCTAATAACAATGAAATATATTAATTTTTGAACAACCTTTCAATTATAGAATAAGAAGAAAAATGTGTTAAGCTCCATTGATATTAAGAGGTTTGTATACATCGTATTAAAAACGTGCCTTTTGAGAAATTTTAGTTTAAAAATTATTTTCTTTCAATCTAGGCAGTAACTAGACGAGCAAGACATTCGTTTGACTGTAAGTGATACACCTGCTCATAACAATGTAGCGCCAGTTTGAATATTACCACAGCATTACACAGTACAGATGTATTGGCTGGTCGCCTTGAGACATAAGATATTAAATCTCCTTACCCCTGTAGTTTCAGTAGCGACACCGTTTTTCAAACCGGAACATAACAATGTTTGCTCACAAATTGGTTACAGAAATAAAAGCCGTCATATTACTGGATAATAGAGACCTACTCTAATTAGTAATTAATAGAAATAAAGTTTTTGGAAATCGACATTGTTTAAATTGTGAGATATTTTGATACCGATTTCGAAATCTATTTGGTAGTACTATAACAGTGTATAGTTAAAAAAATAACAATGTATTTAAAGCGATATGATGTACGATTAAATTTTCAGTAATATTGGAGATAAAATGCGATAAGCCAATAGTTATTATATGCATATTAATTATATTCGACAAGTATAATCAGGTAATCATGCGATAAAGGACACAATGCGCGACCTGATCATAAATCTAGGTGTAATAGTTCGGTCCGACGTAATTGAGTTAAACCAATTGGATATAGCCAATACATTACCGTGATTTAAGATTATGTTGTGTTATCATTTGATTCATGTGAATTTAATTAATTACATCGAACCGTATTCGTATTTTCACTTACAAAATGATGCAGGATGAAATTTTAAAAATGTAACTCACTTTATGCCTTAAAAAACTTAAAGCATTAAGCGTTGTAATATATTACGTTCGTTTATTAATTCAAAACTTCAATGGAACCTTAAATTTACTACTTTTATACACTATGTTTAGTTATATTTTTAACTAAAAGTTAATAAAACTTACTAATTAGCTACGAACTTAATCTCAGACGGGGTGAAAGATATAAAAATATATCCTTTCGAGATTACAGCGCTAAAAACCGGTTTATTAAAAAGTTTTACACGAAGTATTACCGTTATGAACTAGACAATTTTTCTTTATAGCCCTTCCGTTTAGTTTTTCTAAATTTAACGTAAACATTAACAAAATTATGTATTTGATACATAATTTACTTCAAATGTTTTCAGTGCTTTGTTACTCTAATATTGTTAATTTTTTTTTTTAAACATATATTTTTTAATGGAAGATTTTGACAAATGGTAAACAAAGGTAATAAAATACGTTTATACTCCAGTCCATTCATGTACTCTTCTTTCGTTATATAAGTAGTTAACTAATAATAATTTCATTAACTTGAAACGAGAATCACAGCTATTTAGTTGTCACTTAAAGCTATAAAAATATTACTTGCGGTGACAATATACTTATAATTACAGCTTTTTCGCCTCACCGCTTCACAGTTTTCTTTTCATAACTGAAATGGCGATGGTTGAAACAAGGTCTTCTGTTACGACGTTCATATTAAAAACGCCTTTAAATTTTGATGTCATTATATCCGTTTAAAGTTCAATTTAAGTTTTTACTGCTAATAGGTCTCTTGAAGGAGACCGTTAAAGTAGGTTAAACCGTAATGGCAGACTAAACAGTAGTGTGCAAACATTGATTGTTCCAGTTCAAACGGCGTAGCAAGTCAAATTACTGCGGTAAGGAGCCTCAACGTTTTATGTCTAAAAGTAACGAGCAGAATCATCCTATACATATATATATATAAGAGGACATATCGCTTACTAACAGTAATCATCCATCTCCTCTTGTCGAAAGAAAATATACAAGGATTATCCTAGGACAATGAATTAACCCTGCAGTATATACAAATATACATATATCTAAAAATTGCTCTGCGTTCATGAAACAACAGGCGATGATTATTAGAGATAAAATCTGTAATTGTACAGCGATAGTAGCGATACGATTGAATTGGTGGAAAAAAAAATATGAACTCTTATTTTATAGAAACGCGTTTGTGTTTCATCGCGGAACGTAATAATATGGGTGCGGTGTCCGATAGCATCTTTCATTGGGGTGTATTCATGACGAACTTGCCTCACGTGGTATATACAATCGATACCACTATGAATATTTGAATGCTTTTGTAGCGCCCGTACCTTTGTCGCGTCCCACAATCGGTAAATTGAAATAGTTTATTTTAATAATCGCTTTCGAATAGAACGTAATGATTGTAGTATGAAATTAAACAATAAACTTAGTCTTTTAAGTGGCCAATTTACCTTTCCCGTAATACCTCGAAATAGAAAAGAGAAGTCCTTTTAAAAGAGGCATTAATATAATTATATGTTGCCCGTATTGAAACTTCGCGAGTCTTTAAATAATTGTAATTCTTCATAAAACATTACATTAAATTAATACTTAAGTATAGAAATTTTACAATGCTAAAGATATCATAGACTGTATGGAAACTGCGGTAGTCACTATAAACTAATAAATCAATCATCGAAGAATTCGTCATCTACCAGCCTCTGTCAACCATTGTTTGGAATCTTACATACTACAGTCACATGTGTAGACGGAATGATAGGTCCATCGAGTGGTCAGGAGTGTAGAGGGCAACAGAGCCCCAGATACAGTACCTACAAGGACGGAGCAAGGTCAAAGCAGCAGAGGTTGTATTTCTGCATATATATATGACCGAAGCGGCAGGTAGGAAGCATTAGAGGCGCTTAATGAAAGCGATCACTACATTTACACGATAACCACGATAGATCAAGACTGTAACGATTAAAAAGAAGAATAGACTTAAATTAAAAAAAAATCAATAACTATTCATAAATTTTTTTGGTCACTTTAGAGAAAACATTGTTCTATAACGTAAAGCAAGTTTAAGAGACATTATTATCAGACGACAGTAATATAAAAAAAATTAAGACTTGTTTAAAAATTAAATATGATGAGGACATTTTTATATCATATTAAAAAACAATTCAAGGTAGTTTTTTAAACATTGTTAGTTTGTTTAATAAAAAGCAGCCACTAGAGCTTTAGCTCACAAATTCAGCATTACTTACTTAACAGCAAACGTCGTTTACCCACGCAATAGTAAATTACGCATCAATTCGAATGGAAAATGAAATGCCTGCTTGCGAGCCATTAAGCAATTTGAATTTTACACTCGTCTCTTCATTTTCCTGTTATCGTGCAAATTGCGCGATTTACTTACTTAAATCTTTGCAAATGGCACAACAACTCTACTGAAACTGTTCGCTACAGCATCGGCACTGAGAAATTTATTTTAAGCTTCGTTTTGTAAATAAACATTAATAGCTAATTACCGTCGAAGTTTTTTAAAGGTAATAAAGTAACTATATATACTATATATACTCTTTACTTACACACCACAAATATAAAAAAAAAACAATATATTTACAATGTACGGTCGTATCGCTTAAAGTGAATTCATCCAGACAAACAAATAAATAACTATTATAATGAATTCATAAGTAATTTAAAGTATGTTAAGTAGGTAGTGTCACATCACAGTACTTATTTCAAGCGCCTAACAGTTGTGTGCAAAGATTACTGAATTTTGGGTGGAAAGGGTACTTATGAATGAAATTATAATTGAGAAGCTCAACCAATAATGAATCTTTGTAATCGGACTACTCTGTACCAGTGGTTAACCGTTTAACTAATAAAGCGTCTTTGATTTGATTCCGGGGCTACGGGTTGTGCAATTGGTTTAGAAGTACAACTTTTTTGGATCTACTGAGCTATCCACCACCCATATATTGTAAACCCTTCACCATAGCAGCATTGATTTGTTCTGGTTATAAACATATGAGAGCTAGAGTATCGCCGGCAAGTACACTTCGCTAACAACGGCCTCATTATGACTAAACACCATGTGAAGTATTTAGACAACGCAATAGTTATGCGATCCTATCAAAAAAGGATATATATGTCGAATTAAGAACTACAGGAAATCGTTAGTTAAAAATACTAATAAGTATTATAAAAATTACTCCACAGTTACCTTGGAATAATTAACCACTATGTTTAGTTTAACATCCTTAAGTTAACGTAATAAATACATACAAATAATATATTAGGAAGATATATAGGTAGACCTGTCTGTATATTTTGCGACATTGCAAGGATGCATAAATCTAACGCACGGTATTTTGAAACAAAAGTATGCAAAGCTAAAACATAGGCCGATGTACAGGGATCAAATAAATTGACTATTCCAAGCAAAAATTACCTCCGTAAGCTAAATCGGATACTGAAAAAAATTGCATAAGGCTCAAAGCAAATGTTTCTTTTCAAAATTTCCGTCGGCATTCTTACGTTTGAATAATTTCGCTACATGCAATTTTTTTTTCGTAGATGCATTTGGTATAAATCGTTTACCGACCGCCTACGTCAAAGGAAATAAAAGAATCTACCAAGGAGTGAATCAACATACAAGAAATTAAATGCGATACGTTTACCCTTTGTTCTCTTAGTTCTCTTTGCGAAATATACAATATAGCACAGAAAAGTAATAATGTTAAAAATTTATTTAACTTCCTTATTAACGTATCAAGTTGATATTTTGAGATTATTAAATATTTTAAAATCAGTATAACAAGCTTTTAATCATTCGGCGCCAGGGCACAGTAACTAATTTCTTTACTACAATTAGTTTATTTTTAACATTCAATCAAAATAAACAATAAATGAATACTGATGGGAAAATATGTCTACAGCATACTGAAATTTAGTCATTAATGGAAAATCAAAAAATAATAACAGGTTTATTAATTTTAATAATGCCAAGCACTTTTTCTTTCCTTCTGTTACACTAAATATATTAAGGAAGCGAGTTTGCTGTCAGTGAATGAGCAGCGTCTATAGATTGGGGACAGTTTGGTAATAGTTGTTTTTTAATCAAACACATTGCAATCAGTCAATGGGATGCGCCGTTGACTAAAACAAAGCGATAAATTAAAGCCGGAAACGGGAGGCGAACGCTTGCCGCTCGTATTGAAAGATTTACTTCCTCTGTTTAATTGCAATAACGGCTAGGCACGTTGGTATCGTATTTTTCTTTTTACACTCCGCCTCTTATTGCCTTCGGGCCGTTAAATAAATTTATGACGCCCGACAAAGTTCAGCCCACCTCGGCAGCTTCTGTGGCAGGTTAAAATTAGGTGGAAATGTGAAAGAGAAATAAAAAGCCCGGTCTCAGGTGCGTTGTTCTGCGTCGGCCGGCTAGTGGGATTAGCTCTTGACTCGCGGTTAAACGGCAGGGTCGCTAATAAAAGTTTCTTAACGCTCATAGTTTCGTGCACCCATCCTGCGGCCATCCTGCGGCCCCGAATTTCGCTCTCGGAAAGTTTTGTTGGCCGCTAGTTTTGTTTCGCATTAGACCGGCCCTGCCAGGTGGGATTTCGTCATTATTTTGGACTTGATGGACTGGACCCGACATTTTATTGTGATGGTATGAGCTGCATACTTACTTTTGCTCAGTTCACTTTTGTTTTATCTGCGGGATTTGGCGCGGGGCGAAAGCGTGAAGTTTCATTTTAATTTTGCGAAATACAAAACAGAAAGTCGCATTAGCGCACGCTGCTCCTTTATAACTGCCGATCTAATCTAAAACAAGAAACAAACACACCTAAATAACAATAAAATTCTAATAAAAACTTTGTACACGCAACCGAAATTGTATAGGGAAAATTGACCAAATCATTATTTATGGCTGGAAATTAAAACAGGGCATTACATGATATTACTTCCCCCCTCTTTGAGACAATTCGCTGTGGGATGGTTAAGAAGGTAGCTACCTCGTTACGAATTAGGTAAACAGTAATTATAAATTGAGTGAGTCTATTTCAAATCGCATCATCATAAAACCGATTTTTATATATTTACAACTATTAATAATCGGGATTTAATTACCACTACTTTCAAGAGATAGTTCAGGAACCTTATGCATTTCAAAATCAAATGCATCTTTCTGACACAAAATCTTACATTATGAATTTAATACATAGAGAGAAATATTGTATTGCAAATTAATATAACATAGTTTCATAAGGTATATTAAAAATCTAAATAATCTTGAAATTAATAGTTTTTTTTCAAACCTTATAATCCATATTAATATCCATAATTTACTCAATTTAGTATTGATGTATGTTAAATTCTGTTCTTCTTTTAATAATGCATTTTCGCATATCTTTTTAATCAAAATATATTGTATATATATATATATGTTTACCGTGAAGCATTGGTTTGACGATGGAAGAAATTATCTCCATCTTAAGGCAGTAAACAGCGAGGCACAGGTGGAATAATTTTTAACCAATATCAAAGTTAGTATAAACGCAAACATTCTTGTAATGGTCCTGAATAATTATAAGTTTGTTTACATAAAGATAATAAAATTATGCTACGTTAGATTATACTTAAATTTATATTTAAAAATTTATTATAGATATTTGTTATGTTAAAAAAATATAACTAATCTAATGTATATCTATCGTTCACGTTTGGTTTGCGGTCACGTAAAGCTGCGTATACGATAATAAGAGGCCCTAACTAACCTTATTAGCCTTATTTATGTGTGTGTTTAGGATGTAAAGAGCACAACCCTCGGTTTCTATGTTAAGATTAAAGACACTGAGACGACTTTAAGATCGGCATTTCATAAATAGTATTTTTTGAAACCAAATTCAATGTACCAAAAAAGTTCAAAATTTCGATGACTTGCGCAACCTGTAATTTTAACGCCATACAAATTTTGTAAACACATTTTTGTATTAAGCTTTTGTAACATTTTTGACCCGTGTCAAAGTCGTCCCATTCGTTGTTAGGGAGGGTTAAAATTAACATTCGCCAGATTTGATGTGGCATTTTATTGGCTTAAATCCTCACGTGGGAAAGTTGAGAAGTGCGGACGTCCGTAACTTTGCTAATGCTGAAATAATGGACGTAGCCAGTAGACCCTTGCCTTCGGATATTACAGTCGAGGTGAGTTAGACTACGTCCACTCTATTATACAAACGGCACATGATAACAATTTTACTGTCAAACACAATTCAAAATTTCAATCTTTTACCTATATTTAAATTTCACTAACAGGTGGAATTAATTAGACTCTTTTTTTTATTGCAACTGTGATTTGTCGTTTAAAAGATAATGTATGTATATTAACATTAGAAACATTTCCAAATACTTAAAAAGTACTTTAGATTCAAGGTTTATAAACTGTTGTTTGTAAGAACTGAGTATTAATAAACATATATTTATTAATTATCCGTGTAATAATTAATAAAAAAAAATCTATAAAACTAATGGAATTAAATATTCAACACGACATTATTTAAAAAAATCGGTGAATAATTATATCTTTACACTATGACAGAGTTGCCATCTGTGGAACTGAATTTTTCTCACCTGTACCACAAATCTTAACTAAAATTTAATTTATTATGAATGTTTAAAAGTAGTAAATTTTTGGCGGTCATGAAAAATATACAAAACGTTTCAATATTTAACTCATACGTGTAGATCCCTTAACCTGCAAGAAACCTGGACGAAATGTATAAGTCGAGCACAATGAATTTTTCGCTGGAGCTGAGACAAAAAGGTCACATTGACCGGTAGACGACAAAATATTTTATTTGATAACGTAAATAAAAATGTCGGAACAATAACCTGCTTACCGATATAAGAAGAGATTCCACAAACTCGCCTATCTGCGAGATCGGCGAGATATGAAAGAATTACTAAGAATCCTGAACACTCGTTAACTCAGTTGTCCCATGTCGCCGTCCTGAACGTGGCCAAACAAAATGTAATTTTCCCCGAAGCGCTCTCTTACGTGACCCGGGGAAGATATAATGCTTTTATGAAATTATTTCAGCTTTTATAACTGACTGCTACGGACATGTCCGTAAAAATTAACGGCTAAACAGTTTAAACAGATTACACCGCATATTTGTGGGCTTTAAATAAATTCTCCTAATTCATGTTATTATAACTTATTAATAAGTAGTCGTATTTTTTTTATTAATCTAAACGACGAGACGAGTGGGAGGTTCGCCCGTCGATAACGATGTGGCGCTAGATAAGAAGTTGTACATTGCGCTCGTCGCCTAGAGACATAAGATGTTGAGTCTCGTTTCCCCAGTAATTATACTAGCTGTAGCGCCATTCAAACCTGAAAACAGTAATGTTTGCACACTAATGATTAGCGGCAAAAATAGGCGCTGCAGTGGTACCAACCTGGACTATCACCGGCAACAGCGACATACCAGTAAAAAAAAATTTAATTGTTTATTATTTTATTTTACATTTTTTATTGTAAACCTAAAACTGGAAGGAGCACATTTAATGCTTACACCGAGGGTGTAACACATTAATACATTGACTTCAAAAAGTAAAAAAAAAAAATTATATATTTATAATATAAATTGGTTAGGTTAGTTTGCCAATCACGTGAAAACTAGTGAACGTATCGTCATGGGAACATGCGACGCAGAATGACTTGTAAATGGTTAAACGCTATTTATTTTTTGAATTTTATATATCCTTCATCATATTAGTTCTAAATAACTTTCGTAAACCTTTTCATTTCATATTAGTTATGCTGTTGCTATAGTGACGGTTGCTATTTAGATGCTAGAAAGTCGTTTGCGGTTGCGGTTGCTCTTAAGGAATGTTCTAAACAAATTTCTAATATAATTCGGCCAGCAAAGCGGGCGGGGAACAGTTAGTATACACATAAAGCAGAGGTGAGAAGACAGTTAGCATGGTTTCGGATGTGTGAGAATGCGTTCATGACTGCGAGGAGTTTAAATGCATGGATTTAATACAGTGAAACTACTGTAGACTACTATTCTTAACTTTATTTATGTAAAGCTAAAACGCCTCAATTTACAACGTCCACCTCGTGGTATGCGACTTAAAAATTAATGTTATTTGTATCCCGTTTAGAATATACGCGTCTCACCCAGTCTTATCAAAGTTCCGTCGTTATGAAATAAATGTCGTCCGATTATTTATGTGCGGAAGGGCGCGCATCGGGAGATTGCTCCTCCGATTGCTACGCCCCAATTGAAACAGATATTTTACACGAAATTCGGCTAAATTATCATTTGACGACGATTTGTTTCATTCGCACCCCATTGGCTATACATCTTTTATCGATTCAATGAAAATAATTTAAGAACCTTAAACATAAAAAAAAATGTTTTTAACTATTACTAGTAGTGATCCAGAGATTCATTGACCCATCACGTGATCTTCGAAATTATTAGTTATAAACACTCAAAATTTGGTAGAGATATTGCTTTTGCTATATGTTAGTCAGCTAATAAAGGATTTTACAATACTCCTACCCCAAAGCAAGTTGCAGAGGTGCTACGGTCAGCAAAACAGGCAGGGCACTGCTAGTAACTAAATATAATTATATCTGCGTACTAAAAATCTAGATAAAAACGGTGTCCGTCATTCCACTACCCACAAATATTAAAGCACATATCAATACAAAAAAAGAATACAAATGCCAATTAAATATTACAGTTTTTTTTTATATTCGCTTAACTATTTTAACTGAACTACTGTACAACAAGAAACTTGTAAGGAAAGCTTAACAGTTTATTCTTCATACTTATTTTTATCATCAGCAGGAGACTGTCGCGCCTTGAGATGTTTGTCCTAGTATTATTTATAGCAACAACACGAATTAATGTTTAATAAAGATTATTACAGTCCGTCTTTTTCTCTTAGCATATTCGAACGGTACCTGCGCAGTGCCGTATGGTTTCTATTAATTTAAATCAGGTTCAAAGTTGCTCTCATTGCCGAACTAATTTTATGTAATTTTCATGAAACTGTCCGGGCAAGGCTTGTAACCCATAAACGTCCCCGGTTCGGACTGTCTCCCTACAGAATAGGACAATCAGAGCTTATGCATAAATTTGAATTTTCAATTAAGAATACTTTGAAGAAAATTTTATTAGACATAAAGAGAAACCTTTGGTCGCTTAAGACGAAATACGGAGATATTAAAGAACATTGACATCTACGGAGATTCCATCATCCATTTTAGGCGATGAGCACAATGCGGTGCAGTGTATAATTACACTTACAATTACGTGAACGTCCTCATCTCGTTGATTCGTAGTACATAAAATATTTTTTTTTCATATTTGTCAGGTTTTTTAAACAAATATAATAAAACGTAACTAAAATATATTCATTTAATAAAACATTATTTATCATTAATAAAGTAATTTAACTGAAGACTTGAAAAATAATGTCTAAACATATTATATTATAACTACAAATATATGTAAAGATTAGAGATTGTTCAGACAATTTCATAAAAAAAATCAGTAATTTTTTTTTTAACTATTCTATTGCCGGCTCTGTCCTATTCGCTGGCTGCACCCCAAAACGGCTGAAAGGCGTTAGCGAGATATCTTAAATGAGTTTCGTTATCTTCAGCAAAGAAAATGCGATTAATAGTTAACAGAGATCCCTGCAGGCGCGAAGCTTTTACTTTACCGTTTAAATAGTATTTGCTTGCTTTTCCTAATCATGCCTATTTATTTATAAATTAAATAACAGTAATTACATATAAAAAAAATTGTAGATTTATGTACTATTCACATTTTACTAGTACATAAATCTCCAAACTTCGTAATTTAAATTTGCGACAACATTTAATAACAACTAATATTGTTTTTGAGTTTCGCTTTAGGCGAGATTAAAGCTACAGAGCTTTATTCTTAAAAATCGAGTTGTTTGTTAGGTACAATCCTGATTATTAGACTTTAAAAGTGTTTCCTTTTAAATAAATATAAATCATTTACAAGTACTTCTAACCCAGTTAAGTACTGTTTATGCATAATAACTATTGGTTATTATGCATAAACAGTGTTTTTTCTAATAATAATGCTTTTAAAAAAAATTATTTAGTCATGTGTAAAAGCATTATTAAAATTTAAGAGATTAAATTGTAGAAAGGTTTTATGGCATACGTCGAAGCTATATATATATAGAGAGAGATATGTAAAAAAAACAGTGAGCGAGCGAGTGAGCAAGTGAGCGAATGAGTGAATGAGTTAGTGGTTGAATGAAAGAAGGAAAAGTAGGAAATGGTGGGTGTCGGTAGGAATGAGTGTATCGTTATAGAATTTTGGAATACAATTCGTTTACATACATGTTAAAAGAACAAAATAATTGAAAAAAAAATACCTGTTTTTTGTTTATATTGTTTATTGATGAAAAACACCAAAACAGCTAAAATTTTACATTTAATATAAGTTATTTATTGAGTTTTCGCCACGCAAAGCGGGCCGGGGACAGCCAGTAGATATAAATAAACGTCTGAAAACATCAGATTACCGAGTGCACATCAGTTTAACAATTTTAATGGTGACATATAGCCAACCGGGAGTCGTGGTGAGTTCCCTAAGCACTGAGGCTTTACGCAAAAGGACCTGAGTCTATAAAGCGACCATAAAGGGTCCACTGAACAAAGAATGCAAAGTGAGCTGTGCCGTAAACTCGGCTGGCCTCTCCGTGGTGCCCTTTACGATAGATTTATATTCATGACACTATCTCCAACGCGTAAAATTTCGGGCAATGGCGATTCGGTAGCAGGCATATGTAATTTTGTTTGAATAAGTAAAGAGGAAAGGACAAAGGCCATTTGATCTTCTTTTTTGTCTCCGTTTGAATAAGAATAAATAAAAGAATATGCGGACTGCATTATGCGATGCTCCATAAATGGATTTTGTAGATTGTATTTTAGGGATAATATTGATTCTTACTTTCTAACATGATACGTGTAGTGAATAGAAAGAAAAACCTTGCGTTACTCGTTCCCATTGTAAAATATGATCTTGAATATGGACGGAGTTTCATTGTAGATCTTATACAATGTGAAATATAAATGAATTTTTCTTTTTTTAATACTATTAAGCGACGAGACGAGCGGGACGTTCTCCTGATGGTAAGTAACATGACCGCACAACATAGCGCTGGTTAGGTTGATTTGTGCAGTATAATATTACGCTCGTCGCCTGAGACATAAGATCCTAAGTCTCATTACTCCAGTAATTACACTAGCTACATCTCCCTTCAAACCGGGACACAGTAACGTCCGCATACTACTGTTTGGTGGCAGAAATAGGTGCTGTGGTGATACCTCATCAGTTTCTGGTAACACATACTGCCAGTAAAGTAAATGATTGGTACAAGACGACTAGAACAGAGAATTTTTTTTTAACATTAAAAGTGTAAAAATAATAAACTTAATTATTAATTCAACTAAGTGTTTTAGAGAAAAAACTAGGTAACATATTTCCAGATTGAGATATTGAAGACAACCCTCGCATTCGGAAGTAACAACATAATAATAACATTATGTGGCCAAGGAATCTAACTTGGGAGCTGCTTTATGCTCTGTTCTATGCAAGTCTTCTCTGTTCTATTCTGTTCTTTACTGTGCTCTATTCTGTCCTGTCATAATGAAGCGCACTACACCGGTAATAGCTTTATTATTGTTTAAGATCCCCATGTCGTATTAGGCCCGGAAAACTGACACCGGCAAGTTGTTCCACTCCTTTGCTGTTCTTATTAAATATGAGCTGCTGAACCTCTTTGTCCGCAAGCTAGGAATGTTTAAGGATACTGACATTTTATGTCTGGTTTTCCAGTGCTGAAAAGGGGATAAGAGAATTCTCTTATTATTTAATATAATAAGAGAATGATAATTAATCTAATTATTTCATATAATTCCTGCGTACACACTTGGAAATTTTCATCTGGCCAAATGGCGCCTGAGATCAAAACTGTCCAGACTAGCTAAAAATTCTTGATCACCGACAAGCCTCGCCTCCGAATCCAATACCGCAAGACATTTATGTTACATCCGATAAAATTATGGTTTTGAACAGGCCTGTACAAAACGGTGTTTATCGTACCAGTGCTGTGCGATTATTTCATGTCTGCCTAAGATATACAATGGAGTAAGTTTCTCGTAGGACTTTTAAAAACAAAAGGAGTTATTTGCGTTGGCAACATAATGTCTTATTTAAAATGTTCATGCGAGCATTTTTTATTTAGCGTCGTACGTTTCGCGGTAGCTGTCACACGCCCGCCAGAGTGGTTTTATACTTAAACATACGTTCAGCTCTCACCGGCGTATAAATATTTATGAAAACACTGTCCGAATTAAATCCCTACTCTCAGCGTTACCATGTTCTATTGTTCCACGTTTTCAAGATTTTATTAGACATGCTTAGATTTTCTGCTTAGATTTTATATACAAAACAAAGTTGACTGGTTGTAGGTTTTTGAAATGATTTTCCCTGTAATCTCGTCCTATTAAGAATAAGATTAAGGTAAGCCATGCCCGTCGTAGAAGGCGACTAAAAGGGTTATCGGGTTCTTGGGCTTTGCAGGTGGGGAACCTCATTGTCCACTAAGCAAGCTGGAGATGAAGTATGTATGAGTAAGTATGATATGATTTAGTGCTTGTAGTACCAAAGCGAGAGTGTCAAGGAAGGCAACAGCTCTACCTGGGACGCGCTTTAGGCATATTGCCGGAAGGCATCGGTGCGTTCCGTAGGAGATCCCAGAGCCGCCCGCAACGCACTAAAGATGACCACCGAAGGCGTTAAAGTGGATAAATTCCACATAACCTTGTTTTCCTCTGGAAGCAAGGTATCTTAGACGATTTCTCCCCCGATAACTAACCGGTTAGTCGGAGATCCGCAGCGTCTATTTCTGTCGCTAAATAGTGGTGTGCAAACATTACTGTATTCCGGTTTGAAAGATGCTGTAGCTATTGAAATTACTGGGGTAACGAGACTCTTATGTCTCAAGGCGATGAGTACAATATAGCGCTGTGTATATTATCTTAACAAGCGCCACGTTGTTATAAGCAGGTGTATCGCTTTCCATCAAGCAAATGTTTCGCTCACCTCATCGCTTTGTAGAATAAAAAAAATTATCGAATACAATATTTTTTTATGGATTTTCATTAACTTGTATATATGTATCTTAATTCAAAAAGTTAATAAAAGAAATACTCGAAGTATTATATTGATAATGACAATAAGAAACTAAACTGATGAAAATGAATACGTAAAATGAAATTTCAGCAATTAACGGATACAAATTAATTCCGAAAAAATTAACGAAATCGGACCTTCTTGTTAGAGCCCTAAAGATCTAAATAGGATATGAAAAGAAATCAGATATACTAATTTAAAAAAAAAATGGTAGCTCAGTGTTTTTAGGTTAGGCCATCAGGTAAAATTTCGAACTTAGATTAAAAGTAAGATGTGGTTACAACAAAGAGATAAACAACAAAACATTTAGTATTATCTTGACTCCTTGTTTCTTCATATACCCTTTAATATCTTCTTGCTTGCTTATATTTAGTTCAGCTTATTATGCAAACACTAAGGGCGCCAAGTAAGACAAAGTTAATTATTCTTAAAGTATTTAATGCTCATATTAACTGATTATAGTATTCTTTATTAATGGTATTTTACGATTCTTACATGTTTATAAAACTAAATTTTACAGATTATGTAGAGTATCTTTACTTAAATATTTCATTCGAAATATTTCTTCTAATGTTATAACTTGTTAATCTAGTCATAATAAAAATTCTTGCTTAAAAATGATTCTTGTTATAACTTTACTGAAACAAATAGACGTAATAGCAAAGGACATCTGTAAAAAACATTATTTTGAGTAACTAAATCCTGACTTTTAAAGTATTTTAAATTTTGCATCGTTTAAATGGACTTAAGTAAAAAATGTTGCATCTTAACAGTATAGGTACTAAGTTAATAAAATATTTTATAACTAGAAAGTCGAGCATCTTTCTGAATAGAGATAAATCTAACTAAAATATTTAATTTGACCATTTTAAATAGAATACAGTAAAAGGCTCTCAACATAGTGAATTTAATGTTTAAAATAAAAATAGCAAGTACAACATGATATGAGTACATGAAGATAACGTGACGTCTTTGAAGAACTCCGTTCGTTTGATCTGTATTTAGATATAATTGTAATTTACACGCCTGAAACACGTAAAAGGAGACGTGACGTAAACGTAACGACGTTACTTTGTACGCACACGGTTATTATAGGTGTAAATGATAATAATTTCATGTTGATGAAAATCTCGTGTTTATTTAAAATTAATATTACTTCTACGGCCATGTCGAGTTCCTATATCTATTCACCGACAGGAATTCTTTAAAAATCTAATTATCGTCGCTATTACATCTAATAGAAGAACAATGTTGAACATAACAGTTTTGAGGGAATTTACTATACTTCTCACTCTTGGGATATACGTGGACGGGCGCCTTTGTAAAGCTTAAGTGAAAAGCTAAATGAGTAATTCGTCTTCGTATCCATAATTGTATAACTTTTGCGAGATGGTTCTTTTGCTTGTATCGATACAAAAAGTACATTTTATTAAAAAAAAGGGGCTCTCGAATAATCACATAATATAATCTCATTACCCAAATCGATAAATTTTATTGGTGGTCTGTGTTACCGGACCATTTAGGACCACAACGCAACTTCTATCTCTTCTCATTTGAAAACGCTATATGAAATTACAGTGGTGACGAGAATTCTCTCTCAAACATCTCATATCTTTAAAACATGAGCACAGTAGTTCCAATATACACCACATTGTTATGGACGGGCGTATCGCTTACCATCAGATGAACATTTTGCTCATCACGTCGCTTTGCATGAGCGATCTGATAATTTAAAGCAAATTTGAACAAACGAAAAACTTTACGCGTATAAATAATGGTGAACCATTATGGCGAAGATTTCATTCGCAGTGCGTGAATTTGTGGTCGGGTCTCATTATCGTTACTGTTATTCATAGCAAAATTTTAAATCAGACGGCAGCCGAATTAATGTTTAGCGTTCACCATGAAATGGATTATTCATTTTTCGGTCACGTAAAACAATACAACGCTCTGAATCTACGTAAAAGCATTTTAACATAATAATTTCATTAATAACAGTTGTAATTTAGTATAGCTAGTTATATATTTAATTCATCATCATCATCACCAGCCGATAAACGTCCACAGCTGGACATAAGGCTCTCCCAAAGATCGTTACATCGATAGGTCTTGCGCTGCCCGCATCCAGCTGCTTCCAGCGTCTTTACAGTGAGCATGGCCTCCAGTACCGCCGGGCACCAGAGGCCGTCATTTTCAAGGGTTCATTTGGGGCAATTTAGCCCGTTTCCTGCCACGCTGCCCCAATGAGGGTTGATAGGAGCCAGAATGTCGTTTGTTCATTAGCAGACTGCACCACGAGCAGGTGAGGTTGGCTTGGGTCCCGTGAATTGTTTTATGGGACCTCTTACACCCCTTAAATATTTTATATCTATGTTTAAATATAAATAGCTAATATGAGTAACTCGAAATATATTAATGTTTCATTCATATGTCGTTTCTATTTTAAATTAAAAGACAAAACTAAATGAAAAATCTCTACAGATGTAAAACTTAAATATTTACATTACTCTTTCTTATAATTAATACTATTCCTCATTATGCATTATAAATGGTAATGGGGTCAGGTTTCCTTATTTTTCTCTTTAACTTCACTCTGTGCCAGAAATCGTAATGGGTTACAAATTATAACAAAAATCTTTGAGCAGAAAATAATTTTCTCTATAGATAGAAAGAAATATGTGAAGATGACGAAACAAAATAAGTGGGCTTCCAAGAAGGATTGAGCCTACAATTGAAAGAGAAAAATATGAAAAGAAATCTTTGAAAGAGGTCCAAAGTAAAAAACAACTGATAAAGTGTTATTTCAAGTTAATTGTAACCAGGGTAATTTTTCGAAACCTTCCACTCCATTCCCAGGTCTTGAGAGAGAACGTATTAGTATTTTTTCTGTGTAGATTCATTTCAAGAAGTTTATTAGGCACTTACAATATCGTCAGCGATTTTTAATGTTAATACTCAGTCTTTTAGCGTGTAATTTGCAATACCAGTTATATCCGTCTAAGAACATTCTTGTGACGTAAATATAACACTAAGATTTAATTTTTAGCAAAATCATAATTTTCTATGTTTAATAAGCTAAATCGTAACCTAATAGTCCCTTGGAGGACTTCATTCTATATTTGCTCGCTAAAATATCTTATGTATGCCCCCTTTAAGCAAAATAGACGTACAAGAACCTGAAAGAGAAACGCTCATAATTAGAGTAAAAGCGTCACACGGATCTACTACAGCGCAGGCACCTCAAAGCACACTTACAATAGGTAATGTACTTAACACGCGGTAGTGCCTAGTATGCGTCGTTACTTTGACGTTCCATATGGAACAGAGATAGTAATAAAGTAGATATTTAACCTAAAAAAAAATTAAAAAAATTACACGCAATCTTTTATCTACAATACGTTAAAACTTGATCTTGTAACTCCCTTATGCCACCTTGAAGACCTTATGAGAGCTTTCATGTGTTTACAGCTGGAACACGGTAATGGTGTTATGGAGGCAAATTTTCTATGTGAGAATAGATACTAGAAGAGTTTACAAAACTTTTCTTTATTTATCACCAATCAAATTTCACGTGGGTACCGGAATTGAAACAAGGACTTCCGTGTTACAAGTCAAGCGGTAAACCACTGCATTACGGAAGCTGTTAACTAATAGAATAGTGTAAGTTAACCTCGTTTAGTGTGTAAGCAATGACTCTGTTTCACTTTTAATATAAATAAAGATTTTTGATAGTTAATATGTATTAGATGTTAAAGTCATGTGACGTTTAAATCATAAGAACTTGAATTTTAAAGAAGAATTAAGAAAAGTGAAATTACGTCAAAGAAGTATGTTATTAAATATTTGCCGTAATCAGAACAGTGCCTTGCGCTACTCCGTCCTACTAATTTCCTCCATTAATAAATATCACATGGCAACTCCATAGGTCGGAGGTCGCCGGCGCCCTTAGCGAGATAAAATACATTTAGATAAATGGAAGAGAGGCGCAACCTTCAACTGGGTGGGCACTCCGGGCTAAACGACAGTCTTAATTTTCCCAAAGTAATAATTAAGAGTGAAGGCTCGTAGGGGCGCTAACAAACTTGAGCCGGGGAAAACTGGTGCTAAATTTTTAAGCACTCGCTAAGTACGAAGTCCGATACGTTCAAAGTTAATTTTATTAATTAATAAAGCATTTTACGACGTTATTAAATTTGTCCTACGGTGGCGCTTTATAAGTGACTACGGAAACATGGAGTGCATCGCGCTTTACATTTTTTATTATAACGTAAAATTTTATGTCCTTAAAATAATTAAGAAGTATAGTATATAGTCTTCAACACACAAAACAATTTTTTGCCGAACCTGTATTCTTAGATTTGCAAACTGCAATATTAAAGATCATAACGTCTTTCTCTCCTGTTATGTCATGAATGTCTTTATATGGAGCGATTGAGAAATAATTGAAGTTTTTATACCCTTTCTATTTACATTTAACTGATATTTCTTAGTATAGTATAACTTTGATTTTTAGCATTATTTTAAATATAGTTTATGTCTACATTTTATTGACAAGACGTACATAACGATAAGTATGTGAAATTTTAGGCATATCTCTCATATTAGTTACATTTTGAATCATAATTTTTGTCTGTCTTTTATAAATGTTACTTTGTATAACCGCCAATGTTGTATATAAATAAAAAAAAAATGTTTTTTCTATGTTTGCTATTCTAGTAACAAAAATTAGGTTGAGGTCTTCTAGTAAGCAAAAGTATGTTTGTATCAGAAAATCTCGCTCTTTCACAAAAAGTAAATGAAATAAATTAAAAGAAAAGTATATAAAACAATTAAAGTGAAAATAAAATACAGGTCATGTTTTGTTTTCTGTCTTCCATTTACGCCCACCTACCAATTTGTATCATGATACCATAGGTTAACTAGTAGGTAAATCTTCCAGAGACTAAGTCCGCCTTTTATATTTTCTAAGGCTATAATAAAAAAGTTCATCATAACAAAAACGTGGGGCGTTAGCTGTTCAACTGCAAGTTGTTAATATTAAAAGTAGTTTAAAGTTCCTATACTACGATAAAACTTGTTCGTTATTTATAATCGAAAACAAACTTTACAAAAACGGACATCTTTCTTTGAAAATTCAATCCAACATTCAACTTGACAGTCTCGTGGAAGTTGACAGGCGGATGTTTTATGTGAAATTGTTCGTTTCGCCCCTTGTGCTTAATTACTAATTCAAAGGCGTCGTACAACTTTTCCCAAACAACTGTTACCGTTTAAAATATTTACAAGTAGGTCTTGAATTTCTTGCCCGTTTGAGGACACTCTTAGCTTTATTGCGGTACGATGACTGGGCATTGACACTTGAAGTCACAGAATACTGTTTAACTATTTACGATGTTGTTCGTATCCTTAGCTTTATTATTCTTGACATGACAAATAAGGCGATTCCCTTTGTTCTTTTTTTACCTTCAGATGAGTCATCATTACATTTTAACTTAATAAGATATCTTCTAAAGATTCTAATACTAAGCAATAAAGGGGCCACAAAATATCAACATATAGCTGTACTTAATTCTTTCTTATTGTTCTCCACGATCGTTGCAATATTTTTAAAATAAAATTTATTTAAAATATTTGCAGATTGTAATGCAACTTTTCTTTAATTTTCCACTAACATTTTTAGTATTGTACTAAACACGCATAAAACCTTAGAAAAACAACAGACTTGTTTAATGCGATCCGTCCAACGGGTCGTTTTTTTAATTTTATTACAGCTCTAGAGAATTTTTATAGACAACTCTAATTCCTTTAATTAGCTTTTTACTAACAAGCTTAACTTTTGCTATAAAAGTTGAAAACAGTCAAGTTTAACTTTATGCGGTGGAATTAAATCATAAACTTTCGTTATCATACATTCGCATCTGTATCATATGTATAGTACAATCAGAACTGCTAATGCTCCAAAAAGTTTGCTTTGAAAAAAAATGGCACCCAAGTGACAGAGGGTAATTAATTACACTTTTCCCTGTACTTTTACCTAAATAAGCCGCCTAATTTCTTCGAATATTTTCACCGAGTGCAGCTTAATGAGGTAGATGATTGTTTGGGAGGAAGAGAAAAATTATGTTATTCGAGCGTAAAATCTTGGGCTTACGTATAAACATCCTTTCATGTATATTGTTAAAAATATATTCAGAACTGGTTGTCGATAACCACACTATTGAAATGATTAAAAATAACATTAATTATTGTTTATTACAAATCTACTAAAGAACCAGCAGTAACAACTTGTTTTTCGTCAATTTTTATATTTCATAGCATCTCTTCTTTGATAACTTTTTAATCTTAGAGATATTTTTTGAATAGGATATTAAGATTATATATAATCGTATATGACATATTCGTGAGGTGTAAGGGGTCCCGCACAACAACTCACGACACCCAAGCCAACCTCATCTGCTCGTGGTGCGCACTGCTAATGAACAGACGAGGCTCTCGCTGCCACCAACCCTTATTGGGCACGTCCTTTTGCGAGAAGCCGCTGGATGCGGGTAGCGCAGGACCGATCGATTTGGAGATATTTGGTGGCGGCTTGCGTGCAATAGTGGACGTGTATCGGCTGATGTTGATGATGATGAACATATTCGTAAAGAGTACTTTACAATGTTCAAAACACTTTAACACTCAACAACATTTCTATACACTTAATAACCCTATAATTTAATTAAAAGGCAAATCATATCTTATCAGAAAACCGATACCAGTAGAATGAAGAAAGAAAGACATGTATCTGTTTAATAATCCCGTTCCAATCACATTCGCAAATTGTATTTAAAAAAACATATATAAGAAAACTTTGTCTCCGAGTAGCAAGCTCAACGAATAAACCTTATAAAATATGGGCGATATAAAACTAAGGAGCAATTTGTAGATTGGTAAGTGCGATAGTGAAGTAAGGAAAGGTCGACAGTAAATTGTCTCGCCGTAATACGTGTTGTTCGCTCCCGAGACATTTGTAAAGGAAACTACTTACTTTCTATTGATAGCCTCTATTTGTCGTTATCTTGTTGCTGGCTCACAACCTACAGTGCTAATAGCATCTAGTTCTTAATTCAGGTCTTGAGCTTTTACGTTCGTTACCGCCTCGTTGGGTTTGTAACGAAATAATCAAAAAAATATTCGTAATGGTTTCATTGATCACTTTCGTCTTTACATAATTCTTCTTGAAATTGCTATTGACTTTCCGTTTTTATTATTCATTTGAGCGACGAGACGAACGAGACGTTCACCTGATGATAAGTAATACGCCTAGTCATAACAACGTGGCGCTAGTTACGATGGTATATACTACACCACATTGCGCTCATCGCGTGAGACATAGGATGCTGAGTCTTGTTAACCCAGTAATTTCACAAGGTATAATTCCATTCAATATATGGTACACAGTGATGTTTGTACACTATTATTTGACGGCAGAAATAGAAGCTGCGCTGGAACCTACCTAGACGGTCTCTAACAACATAGAACTATAACTAGTAAACATATTATATCACAGGGGGATAAGCACAATACTTATTTTCTTAACTAGCGCCACGTTATGGGCAAGTGTATTACTTAATATTTGAAGACATTTCGTCACTCTTTCTATTAAAAATTATTAAAAAGTTAAAAGTCTGTTGTTACAAACAGTCAAAAATCAAACACACTTTATAATAAAAGTAATTTAACATAAAACAAAAAATGTGATGAAGCTAAAGCACCAGATAACACGGGCCAAGTAAACCAGGAATTAGGTGCATCGAAGACTTCCAATAATATACTGCTGTTCCTTTACAGCGCATTAATCTACTCCTAATGCGATGTTTCCTGCTCCTAGTGGCATGAACCAAACTGTAATATTAATGAGTCCTCTCCATCTGTGTCGACCGGTCATTTCATCTGTGTAACGTTGAAGGCGTTTTGTAGCGGCTTCCGTCACGAAATCTTTTCGAATGGAACTAAAGGATGCACGTTATTTAAGTTATCAACTATCACATCGAAAGTTTTCACTGTGACATTAATTATATATTTCATCATCATTTCGGCTTATTGTCGTCGACTGCTAATAATAGATCTTCCCAATCGATGTCAAGTACGACCTGTCCGAAGCCACCTGCATTCAACGATCTCATGCAATCTTCACTAGGTTATATGTTATATCTAACAAGCGAAATGATATTTAAAATATTTTATTTACTAGTGGTAGGTCTTTGTGTCTGGTGACCGCTCAGGTACGTATTTTAGCTAATAAAATTACCGGAGTAACGATTTTACCATCTTGTCTCAAGGTGGCGAATCTATATTTTCAGTGTTTATCCCATCACGTGAACGTCTCACTCGTCTTACTGAATAAAAACAATTGTTATAATATTAAGTAATAATTTTGTTATTATATTTTAAAATAATCAGGTATACAGAAAATTTATATAGTAATATCCGTTTTTATTAATATATTTGTAGAGAACATTGACAACGTTGTATTGTCTGGGTATGCATCCTTGCTTTTTCGAGACAAGACAAAGGAGGCTAACAGGCATATATTCCGGTTGGTGGTTAAATGTTACTCTAACCTATGGATGCCTGAAGTATCAGAGCATCACAAACATGTTACCAACTTCAGAAAAACCTTATCACTCCTTTTTAGAAGAACCCCGTTCTCTAGTTTATTACTGTATCCAAAGGCATTTTATCTATATATTAAGACGCAGAGTAATTAATTTTTTTTAAAAAAATTAGGAAATATAACATGAGATTATTCGGGATATCTCAGATCTCAAACAACAAGGAGAAAATTGATAGATATCTTTAAAAAAATGCTGTACTAATTTTAGCGCTTAAACCAAAGGACCGAATACTACATTAAATCAGTTAAAAGATGGTTAAACTTGTTAAATAATTGAGGTTATATGATTTACATAACTTTAAAGTCTAAACTGTATTAAGCTAAGATTTTATCAGTTAACGAGACCGAAAAATTAATTTACTCAACTTTAAGTTTGAAATCCCGGAAGTACACAAACTTAGCGCTTCTTGTCTAATAGGATTATGCCCAGCGAACATCATAGTTACTGAAACTTTTCCACTTCGATACCTTGAACCCTAAAGCATACATTTTAACGTTATAATGATAAAGAACCTTTCTTTCTATCACTAAAGCCGTTCATAATGATGCTCACGACAGGAACAACACTTTCGTTTAGTTCGCTACCCCACAAAAACGTATTAAAGTTACAACCCTAAGTTGTATGGAAAGAGATGAGATATTGAAATGTCGCTTTAAGAGAAAGGGATAGATATACAAAGAATGCACTTGATCCGATTTATCATGTGCGGGACTTATTAAAGCGACCAACACGCGTGTTGTTACTTTAGACTGAAACTTACAGTTAGAAAATCTTTAGAGTTGACAAAAGCAGTTATTACAGAAAAAAAAACTATGGTTATACTGATAACTTGTGATAAAACATCTCTCCTTTACGGTTTACCTGCATTTTTTCCTTTACTGGTTTTAAGTGTAGAGAGTGGTGAACTATCTTAGCCCAAAATATTTCAGTTTTTATATGTTAACAATCAAAACAACGATCCTGATAAAGTTGATCTACTGTCTGAGGGTGGTAGCTAACAAGGCAGATTCAAAAGAATCTGACCATATTCAAATAAAATCGATAGAAGATGATATAACTTTTATTTAAATGTGTCTTGAAATTTGACAAATAAAAGTAGCGTTGCAAAATCTGTAAGATTTGTTACAGATTTCTTCAGCTCCACATTTATTTTATGTTCACAAATGAAGTTTAATTTTAAGTTACAATTTCATACTTTCCAAACCCTGTTATTTATTATTGGCGTTAAATACATTATTTAGTTATGGTTGAGGAATATCAGGGAATGGACTGGCATATCTAGTGCGTCCGAATTGTTCCGCCGAACCAGAGATAGAAAGGACTGTACGACGCTGATCGCCAACCGTCACTAGTAAGAGAGGTACTTTATGAAGAAGGTGTTATTAACAAATTAAGACACTAAAAATAAGTTTTATAATAATAAGATTCCTAATGTTAAATATCTAAAAACTAATTCAAGATTTAGGTTGCGAAAGCGCGTGACTTTAAAAATTACAATATCCGTTTTGACCATTACAATAATGAATACTTTTATTAATTGAGTCATTAAGTAATTACTTTGACTATTGTGTAAAATGTAATTTTTTACACATTTCAAACAAATATTGCAAATAACTTGTACATCTATTGCAGTATTTTACTATCAACTTTTGCCTATATTTAAACATATGTTTTGATTGAGAATTTAATTAGAAATAATACTTTAAAATTGTTTACCGGCATAATATACGATTATAAAATATTTTCATTGTTATACCGACAAATGTGTGTTAGAAAGCAAACAATACGCCTTCGACTCAATGCTATCCAACGTCCGACAGATTGTAGTTTCTATTCATATGTAGATTGCAACAAAAAATCCAATAAACAAGACATAGGGCACTCACATCTCCCCTCCTGTCATTATTGAAAAGAATGTTAACATTGCAGCCGGCTTATCCCGGGGTCGTTTTACCAAAAGAGTTAGACTAACGAATGCCCACCCCACTGCGGAACGAGTGAGTCTCTCGTTACGCTTGACACTTCAATTCGGCTTAAATTTAGTTAGTAATTTTAATTCTCTGATTGTGCTGGCGATTCACTCGACAGTGTACGTTGGACGGTGCCCCGTCAAAGGCATTGGTCAAAGTGGTGTTAGATATCCTTTCATCGCCGAATGCTTGGAAGTATTCTTTGGGTTTAGTGTGTTCGACCACACCGCTCTGTTTCAACGAAGCTCATGTATCGTAATAGGATCTCAAAATGTTATTTTATGACAACATAAAAAGGTTTTCATTTTTGTGTCTTAAACAGATTTGAGTCTGAATTTATATGTATATCAATGTATATAAATTCAGACTATATAGTTTAAGACTCAAAAATGAAAACCTTTCTACTCAAATCTGTTTATCAGTGATTGCCTTTTCATAAAACAAGATTAATTTTCAAGATAGTGTATTGAATTTCAAGTCGCATTTTGGTCACTGTTGCCGAAGTCTACCTAGGTAGTCCCACCACATCTCCTATTTCTATCTCTAAATACTAATGTGCAAAAATTACTGTTTTCCAATTCCAAGGGTGTTGTAGTTAGTAAAATGACAGGTGTAACGAGACTTAACATCTTGTCTCAAGATGACGAGCACATGTTCCTTGTATACTATCCTAACCACCATCATATTGTTATGAGCAGGCTTATCACTTCAGGTGAACGTCTCGCTCGTCTCGTCGCTTTGTTGAATAAAAAAAGAGCAATTAAATAATTTAATTTTTTTTTCTTTAAAAAAGTTCTTTCACAGTCGAGAGAATTAGGCGCATTTGAAATAAAAAAAAAATCTTTGCGGAGCCTACTTAAAACGTCGGGGGTTTTTGTTCAATAAAACAATCAGCGAAGCGTATTAGCGACAATTGCTCATATCGGCAAATATGCGTAGTATTCACATATTAGTTCATGGCAGCCTACCGTTTTTCCACTTCCATGCCGCTTGGCACAACTTCAGAGAGGTGGATTCATATTGCCGCAACGAATGCGTTTGTTTTGTTCAAATTTATTTTATCAAGTAAACGCTGGCCTTCCGCTCAGTGGTCCGGACGTAATAGGCAGTAATGCGGGCGGAGTTCGCTGTCTGAGCTGGAGGTGCACCGTTATTGTGGATTCGTCGCTGACTAATGAGTGAAGTTATTTGCTTAATTATTTTTGTAACGAATTTAAGCTTTGTAAAGTTTTGAATGTGCCGCCGAGCGCCGTCTGTACATTTAATTGAATCTAGTTGGGGTATGTTGTAACGAACTTTGTTAATTTACATGGACATTGTATGAAACTCATTCTTGTTCAATTAATTTAAAATAACAATAATTCTCATCCATAATACACTAACTTAATTTCATTTTTAGTACAGGCCAATAATAATATAATCATCATCATCATAAGCCGATAGACGTCCACTGCTGAACATAGGCCTTCCCCAAAGATCTCCACATCGATCGGTCCCGCGTTGCTGGCATCTAGTAGGTTCCCGTCATTCTCTCCAGACCATCGGTCCACGTCGTGAGAGGCGTCCAAACACTACGTCTGCCAGTACGCGGGTGCCACCCGAGGACCTTACTGCCCCATCGGCCGTCGGTCTTTCGAACAATGTGCCCTGCCCACTGCCACTTAAGTCTAGCAATTTTTTTACCTATATCGGTGACCTTAGTTCTTCTGCGGGTCTCCACATTTCCATCTCCACACTCCGAGCATAGCCCTTTCCAAGGTTACTCAATGAATAACTTTGACTCTTTTTATAAGGCCGATAGTAAGGGGCCACGTCTCGGATTCGTATGTCAACACTGGCAACACGCACGAGTTGAAGACTTTTCTCTTCAGACACTGCGATATCTAAGACTAATAATAATATAATATAATGCTTAGCACGAAATACAAACGAACAAACGAAATGTTGCGGTGGAGGAATAAGATAAACATCCTTAAAGTCTTCGCCAATGGTTTCACAAAAATATGCTAACATCTGTTGAAGGTTTAAGCATCTACAATGATTTCTTAATGATTGCTTGCTATCTCTCAAGCACCCAAAAAATATGTTAACGATATAATGTGGCTGGGTATACGATATGCGCAACCATGCGCTAGCGTACTATTTCACTAAAAGCGTTGACGAGAGTTCGCTCAGTGATTAATCAGGTTTTCATTAGCGTCGCATCCAAAATGACATAGTTATGAAACGCCAGTTCAATCAACTCGCTTTCAATAACAATTTTTCATTCCTGACACACTAATTAAGTGCGTTCCTAAAATATTACGCTAAAATAACTTTACCGGTTAAACAATTTTCTGCCCTAGCCTCCTCAGGATAAGCTTGCGATTTTATAAATTTCGTGCGCTGCTAGTAACAGACCTTAAAACGACATCCTTAGTAACAAGTGTAAAATATTTTCCCCAATCATTGTACCTGGTGCCCCCTAGGGATATTTCAAGGGTGAATAAGCTCGCATAATGGCAAAGGGTACAATATTTTAAATTTCAATCGCTGCGAGCGGTCCAGCCACACTGAGGGTGGCAGAGAACAAAGATTTTAGTCGGTGACTTTAGCTAAGTATAGTAATAAGAAATTATATTTGAAATTGATTTTTGTACTTTCAGAAAACATATTATCTTGCTCGTATTTATTATATGAATTTTTTATTAGTAAACAAGAAACCAACATGTTTCAAGAACAACAGTTTTCATGAACCTATACATTATCAAGGTGGATATAAATGGTCTTGACTCTTTCCTTATGATAGAAGTTACCGAGTCCCAATGGTAGGAACCATAAAAAAGCTGTTCATGTAATATATCAATTTTATAACACAGCATTTGAATTACATCTGGCATCTCTAAAGTGGATTACGTTTTCGGACTCCAAAGAATTGTTAATTAATTCCTCTTCGCATTTGGAATTAACATAAATATTTTAATACAAAAGTATTATGCTTCTATATGTGGAAAATACCAAATGACAAATTCGTAGCGTTTCATCATTAAATATTATATGCTATAAAATCTTTCAATCCCTATCTAAGTAGGTACATTCACAATTTTAGCGGCAGGTTAATTCTCCCAATCGTTATCATCGCCCCACGATTGCTGAAGAATTAATAACGGTAGAAGACACCTTTTCAGTCAAATTGCAAATTTTATGCTACGCACTGATAAAGGACCTATAGTCATTATTATAAGTCATAAATTTGATTGAAATTCGGTCACATTTTCGTAGGTCCTTATCGCGTGGCTGCAGTCGGTTTGAAAAATACCTTTTCTTGAATCCGTGATTTGAAAGCCGTTGGCTCGACACTTCCGATCGATTTGCGTTTAATGGTCGCTGTAAACGTGTTTTAAATTTATTGTATCAGTTTTAGAACTTTTTACAATTTATTTATGTAACAAACAACACACGGCTAAATTTCAGTACGAATATATATAGTTAGATATATACTGTAATAATTTTTTGCCCAAACAATAAATGGATAATATGGAATAATAGACTACCGTTAAAGAAAATTTGTATATTGTGTAAAACAGTAGAATTAATATTGTTTTTTGTAAATACTTGTTCATTAGTACAATCGTGACCGACTATTTCTGTGGTAATTATCTTGTTTTATGAACACAGAGATAACTATGTGCCATAAAATCTTAGTCGGGCTAGTCTAAGGTTAATTAATTGATAACAATAGATTAAACTGACATACTAATTGCGATTTACTTTCTCGCTACAAATTATATTACGGCTCTATTACTGTATCATGATGCTTAATATTAAGCAGTAATTATAAGAAGCTGAGGATCGCATTTGGAAGACATTAAGGAAAGTATGGATTTAGCCAGCAATGAATAAACAAAGGGTGATAATGATGATGCTTAATAAATATAAGATGCAGCAAAGTCAATCATCTAAGCGGGTGAAACATACTGGATTACTGTTTGAACAGGGTAACCTTAAAATTTGTTAATTTTATCGGTATTCTTTTGTGAAGATTTCTGTTCTATCAATGATGATAAATGATGTAACGGTAGGTATGACCTAAAACATGGTCACAGATTTCAATATTCCGGGAGCGTTGATGTCTTAAGTCACCTATCTATTCCTTGAAGAGAGTTTTTCTACCTCTTTTTGTTTGGTCTGTATAAGAGAGACCACATTTGTTAAATATATTTAATTTTTTGTGTCAGAAAGTGACGCTTTGAAGGATTTGTTCCACCCTATTTTAATATAGGAAATTTATTGAAGAAAGGTCTTAGGAAATATTTTAATAAACGAAATAAATCGCGTTTAACGAAACAAAGCATTCGTAATTCTCTCTAGGAGATCTCGTTACAGTCTTAATGAATCTATTGAAAGTTTACGGAGCGGAGCCTGGCGCAAAAGAAGCGGGGAGGGCTGGAGTTGCTCTAATCATTTGCGTTAGAGCCGAAAACGCGAGGAGCTTGACTACGAAAACGTCGAGCTGTGTGATACAAATGCAATTGCGACTCTCGAAATCACACGTTGAAATGAAGCTTCTCATTGTTAGTTACAGTTAGTCTACCTATGGTATGGTTAGCAAAACCAGGACTACGTTTTTAATTTTACTATTAAATGAGATATAAACAATACAATAATAACAAGGTAGCATTCTCCATAACTGTTATTAGCATATTTTATTGACCAATTCGCATACAGAACGTAGTGAAGTCGGCTATTATCTGAAATGACGTTGATGATGAATGCTTACAAATTGTTTAATTAATCATTGTACTGCTTCATAATTATCTCTCCAAAATATGTACATACATATGGGAATGATATGGAATATGAAATATAAAATAAATTTCTATTCTCTTCAATATTGCGGCAATTTTACTAGCTCTTTTTTATGAATCGTTAATTTGACTTATATAGTAAACTTTTTTAATAAATCAAAAGTGTAGTATAAAATAAAAAAATTGTTACACATTTGTTATTTACCATCAGTTCTATTCATTTTTTATTTAACATTTCAGCCCAAAGTCGTCCACCTAAATAAAGGCATCGACAATAGATTTCCAGCGCTACTGGCCCATTGCTATCGGCATTCAACGATCTTCATTAGATCTCTCAAGTTTTATTTGATTTTAAAGATGAGTTTAATTTATAAACGGAAAAAAACTATTTTATTTAGAGAACATGTGAACGTCACAAGAGTGAATAGAGTAATATTTTCATAGGAACACTCAGCGATATAATCTTATTAGGGCGCGAATTATATTTAGGTTGAGAGCGAGAGCGGGCGGTGTTGCGCGGTGTCTCGGCGTAAACTAATTGCATTTAGAGCGATAGAGCTCGGAGACGGAGCAAGCGATGCTAATGGACGGTATTAATTAACGCGAGACTCTCATCAAATCTCGACCCACGTAAAATATCTCTTTCCAAAGGTCCATGCCAGTAATAACCATTTCCAACAAGAAAAATTTCATGTATTTATTAGTCTTTAGCACGAAGGCTCTCCCGAATAACCAGTTCGTAACATAAATTGGCTCGTTAATCGATAGCCGCCCCGTATGCTAACTGGTGAACAGGATGACTTGTGATTATATCTAATATGATAATGGCATATGTAATGTAAACGACTTTTAGCAGCAGTAATGACACAGCGTAATAACGAGCACACAATAATCATAGTAACTATACAAAACTTTAAAGTTAATTGAAAAAGATTTACTTTTGGCAATTAAAATCTCTCGAATTTCTTATTTTTTGTGTTTTCATTTATACAAACCTATGTAGTTATAATAACCTAATGTAGTTTTGTATTCTGTGAACATTATTGTGCATTTTTTACCTGCACCGGTCCAACACAACCTTAAATTCATGATGTTAGGATTTTTGTTCTCTGGCTCTTGTATCTTGACTGTCGGCATAGGAATAAGCTGTTATGATTATGATGACAAATTGACAATATATGGGATGCACATCATGTAGCTTTGGTTTCAAACTAAGCCCTCACCCTACATGAAACGTATTTTTTTACTATATAAAAAGGAAAAACCTTGGATGTATTAATAAGGATATTTCAGCAACTATCAGTAATTTTAATTATGTTTTTGCGATCTGACGTCAGTTCCAGAAATATTAAATGTTTGTGCGAAGCATAAGGGTTTTATACGTGTGTGGTTATTGTGTCTCTATTAGTCTATTTTATGTTATAAGATGATTACTTTAATATTTACATTCCCTGCAAATATAGCTAATCTGGGAAAGATAAAGTCTTTGACTTCACATGAGGTCTAGATATAATTGCGTAAGAATGCAGCGCGTACTGATCTTCATCTTTGAAAGAGTTGCAGCCAGTCTGCACTTAGTGAAAATATTTGAATCCACTGATCGGATAAGTTCGCGAGAAGAGCTCTGGAGCAGTGGATCGATGCACCTGAGATCGCGCCGGATAATTCTCAAAGAAATTCTGTAATAATTTCGAAGTGGTGAACTTCACGTTACATCGCGCGAGCTCACCAAAACTTCGACAGCTGTCGAAGTTTACACACCCGACGTTATTGAAGATGTCAGAATTTCAGAAATTGATAAGTTGACTCGCTGACAGCGTGCAACACAATTTATTAACAGAGTCCTCTTTATGAAACTTATGACAAGGTATGGAATTAAAATCTTTTAACTCTTTTACTTATAATCTTCTACTGCTTGTTATGCATGGCAACAATATATTTAAAAAAAAGATACGTATTGTTGTTTAGATTGATACATATCAACTGAAACAGTTATAACAATAATCAAACTACAGTTTGTTGACCTAACGTCATAGTTGTCATGTTAACTATGATGTCAGTACAACTTTACCTCAAACTCCCGCGACTAAGCGTCCTGAAAAGAACTTTAAAATCCACTGAATTTAATTTAATTAAATATGTTATATCCAGGTAAATATTGGAAATCACCAATGAAAAAAATACTTAATATGAAACTAACCGAAAGTAAAGAAAAAATACAAAATGTATTTAACATGATTACTTAATGGCAATGATTTTAGCCGCATTGATCATTAGATTGGAAGAGTCTGTTATAATACAGGTATTCATAACTTTAATATTAAATACATAAATAAAAGATCTATTTAACAGAGAAAATAGTAATATTATAAAATTTTCTACTGAATTGTATATCGTTTAAATTTTAAATCGATATTTAATCGATTTTGCTTCTTATTATTCTGGATCAAGATATTTTTTAAAGATATAAACTTTACGAATTGATTAGAATTTGCAGTATGATATCTTATTATTATCATCATCGTATCTGTAATTTTTCAGATAAATTTTTACAACACTTTGCAATTGCATAACTTTGAACATTCTCAATAATATTTCCATAAATATTTTTGTTTTTGGAATTTAATTATTTTAGTAATTGTGAATCAGATAGTACCGGCGGTAGGTCTTTGCTTTCGCAGGCTGTTTAGGTATCTACCACTTCAGCGCATATTTTTGCCGCCAGACAGTATTGTGGAAACATTACTGTGTTCCTATTGGAAGGGCGCTATAGGTCAAGTAATTATTGGAGTAACGAAACGATCTGGTGGTGGTGCAATATATATCATCCTAACTAGCTTCGCGTTGTTATGGACGGGCGTATCACTCACCACCAGGTGAACGTTCCGCTCGTCCCGTCGCCTAATTTAATAAAAAACAGAACCTGAACAGTAATTAAACAGTGTACGAAACATAATCAGAAATACAGGAAGTAAAATACAGTGATTACCAGTTAGTGTGGTTGAATTAAATTGTATACTTCGATTTCTAAGGAAACTATTGCATTGTACACGCTGCGTTGGAGTTGCAATTCAGCAATTATCTTTTCTACAATCAACTAAATTGCTGCTCTCATTTTAATACTCTTCTTTAATTGCCTTTAGAGGCTCTAATGGCGAAAATTTAAATTTGAAAAAGAACCGGTAATAGCTGTAAAAGCGCCCGGAGAGGAGAGTAAGTGTTAATGGCTGAAGGTTTCCACTTCTTTATATTGACGTTTTAACACCTTTTTACTATGTAGCTTGAACGATCGACTCTTATATATGTTCAATAACATACATGTATATATATGTTAATGAAAAAATAGTTAAAACTAATTAATGAAATATCGAAGATTTGACGTTCCCTGTTATAACTATTTAAAAAATTGTCAAAAATTTGATTTCAAGTCATGCAACCCTTATATTAGTTGTGAAACTCGCCCCAATTCTACTTCAAAGAATTTAATGTCGTTACAAATTGGCAAAATAATAAACTTCCATGTCAGTTGCAGGAAATGCAATCATGTGGAGTTAGGAGGTGTAATTAAATATTAATCTTATTGCTACGGGTGCGTCTTGTGTTTTGACGATTGACACTAAAGTTTCGAAAATCAGTTCCGAAACTGCGTTTAGATCTTAATCTATCTTGTTATGAAAGTTAATTTGTTAATATTTTTATGAAATAGCCTAAAGAATCATGAAAAGAAGAGAAACTAAACCCTTAGTGTCGAAATTTTCTTTTCAAATGTTTATGGTTTCAGCTTTCAGGTCCTACTTAGTTTACCTCTTTTTAAAGAATAACAAATCGGTAGAATCGGACTACTTTATTAAAAGTATACATTATAAAGAAAAGGAACCAAAAAAAGAGATGTTCCAAAGTAAAGGTTTATCTTTTTGTATTCGATTAAAAATATGTAAGGGTGATTAAGAGTATTAAATCAAGAATGGAGAAAATCTAAAAAAAAAACTTTATAAAAAGTAAGGGTGACATAAAAGTGTTATATTTCTTAATCTATTATCCTTGTTTAGAAATATTTTCTCAAACATTTATGGTAATAATTAAAAAAAAATTATGACTACAAACAGATTGGATTTACAGTCCTTAAAATGCATTCGCGTGCCAGTAGACGTGGTGATGGATAACCTTTTATAAGGTGGACTGATGACCTAGTAATAGTCGCGGGAAACCTCTGGATGCGAGCAACGCAGGACCTGTCAGTGTGAAAATCTTTGGATGGGGGGCACAACAATAAACATCTATCAACTGATGATAATAAGATGATACACATTTAAAATAAAACCGAAAATTTATATAAGCTTCCAAAATATGAACTTCTCTTGTGTAAAAACATGTGCTCCTTTTTTAATGTAGAATTTAATGGTTAATACAGAGATCAGAGATTTCTGATAAATAACCATTAATCATCACTTCAACAATCTGTTTTATACACTGGCGTAAATATTTATATTTAAAACACTTTATAAATCGTATTCCGACATTCGTAATTAGTGTCATTCATCTGATTTTCATTTTCGATACGGATATTATAATAGTTCCATTAACGTTTATCTCCTCGCATAGTTATTAAAATATTATTATATTAAACTATAGAAATTAAAAGTGTTTATCATATATACGTCATAGAAATAGATATTTTAATTTATAAAACAGGTAAAATATTTATTCGTAATTAATATAATAATTGATGCAACTTTTAAAAGTAGTACAAAGGATACATCAACAACCGAATATACTAGGTTAAGTGAAGAATTAGAATCTTAAAGATCCACTTACAATTGGACCTACAATATTAGGTAGTGTACCTTACTAAATAGGGGCAGGTAAGGTACTAATTTAGAATTTGATCGTTTGATTTTTAGACAGTTTTTTAAAACCTGCAGTTGCAAATATTTGTATAAAAAATTCAAGAACAATAGAAGACAGAACCAGGCTGCCTATATATTTGCAAAAAATTTAACAGCTCTCTCTATCTCTACTAATAAATTAGAGAAATATCTTTTTCAAATAAGTTATTCCTAAAGAAAAACGATTGTGAAATCAAATTCATAACATTCCAAACAATTCAAAAGCGAGAACATCAAACAAAACGTTACATTCTCTGCAAACGGCCAATAACAATATAGGTTTAACAAAGTGCAATATGAGGGTAGTTTAAAATCGATAAAGCCTTTTCCACGCCATTGATTCGCACGTACAGTCTCCGGCGAAGGCCTGCAGCTCCGGCGCTTCCCTTTGAACCTTAATAACCGAGACGATCACAAAGGCCTTCAAGAACAAGTGATAGCAAAATTAGTCTCGTTGAGCTATTAATATTCCCTGTAATTAAAGACAATTACAATTGTCGTTCAAAGGTTTAGAGGCACATGTTGGAAAATTGATGTGATAAGCCGCCCGTACTTATTGGACCCTTTGTACTTTGTTAGATCATGGGGTAGTTGGAATACGAATCTATTTTACGTTTATAGATCACCTATAACATCTAAAATATTTAGGTACGGGTTATTAAAAATATACAAATATTAGCGAATTTTTTTTTACATATATTGTAATAAAATAGTAAATAGTAATTAGTTAATTACGATTCAGAGAATGTAAGATTTTTAAAGATAAATTATTATAATTTCGTATTATAACGGATTATGTCACATTTTCGGAACTGATAGAAAGATCATAGTAATAAAAATTTCAAAATCAGATACTTGTAGACAAAATCGATAGAAATAATTTTTAATACAAGAAATTTCATGTAAAATAATTTTTTTTTAGCAAAGTGCAATTGTAAGTAACAGGTTCCTCTATAACCATGAATGTGCCTTAAGGCTACAGTCGTCTAACGAAGAATGTTTTAAAAGAAAAGGAGAAACGTAAAATCGAAATATGAAACTTCGGACGTCACTGCGATCGAGGCAGGGAATGGATAGCCTCAGGGGACAAAGTCTGCGCCATCAGGAAAGTACCTGGAGCTGCCCATTTGATAACTTACAAAATACGTGCACTAATCTTAATTTAACATTGTTCAGATTACACTACTTATACATTACTTAATGCATTTTTTTTAATCGTAAATAAAAAGGTTTATTTTATGTTTTTCTTAAAATAAAATTATTTAGACACATATATGAACACATTGACGTAAATCTGTAGTGTCATTTTAGGTTAGTAATTTTTTTTAAAAAAAACCTGTTTTTCTACTTAAATACTCATGTATTTAATTGTCTAGAGAATTTCTGAAAATATAAAAATTTTTATGATCTGATGATTTTGTTATGCTATAGACGTTGTGGATCCATTTTATATTTTATGTGACATTTTGTCAAGCAAAAGCGAGCATGCAATATTTTTTTTTTTTGAACATTGTAGACCCGTATTAAACCTTAATCACATATGATTGCTAACGGAAATATAATCTGTGATGGAAGAACGGATTTTTTTTATATATAGTAAAAAAGTCGTAGCAAAAAAAAAATATGTATGACTACCGACGTTTATAATTATCGTCCTTAAGAAGTGGTAAGACGAACACCCTTATATCATAAAAAAATTACTTCGTTAAAGCTGAATTTGTCAATAGCTTTTAAAATGATTTTTTTTTTTCATAATGTATATATATTTAATGTAACCTGAATGTTACGCTCTTCTGACTTTTTTATTGTACTCGTAAATTTAAGGATATTAATGATAATGACACAATAACTTTTAATTTATTAATAAGTTCTGTTAGTTGTTTGTAAAAAAAAAACAAGAAAAACTTAAAAGGAAATTTTGTAACAATAATATAACATGAGAACTTATAAGTTCATTGGTAGGGAACAATCGCTGCTACAAATAAATTCTAAAGGTATATTATTACGTCCGCGATTGCAAGGTGCAGAAACATCATGTTCTTGAATAATAAAAGGTACAGCTTACAACGTACTCGTAATTATAGACCTTCGATTGTGTTGGTCCATACTTATAATAACCAGTTTTGTTGTCGGAACTTACCCTGACACTTTAGCACTTCGTCCGACATCTGAAACAATTACGGAAATAATTTTTCATTAATTATTTTTGTTGTCTACATAGGTACATAGATTTGGTGAGTCAGGCAAACTGACGTAGAACTTAGGATAGGCCCAAGTTAGAATAGTACAATGACGTTGAACGAGACCTTAAAAATGACAGCATGAAAAGCCACAAGCAATAAGCCCAAAATAAACGTGAAGAATTTTACTGAATAACGAGGCTGTCGAGCCTTAGGTGATGATGATGTCTACTTAAATAGATATTTGAGAACGCTAATCTTCGAAAATATGGAACCCAATCATCGAGGAAAATTTTGTAGTGTTTGTGTTATATACACTGTTTCTAAATAAATTAACTTTGTATACGAAATAAAAATATTTGTCTGTATTAGAAGGCTCCCTATTAATTGAAGCCTAGTCTTTACGTATAGCACTTCATACGTCTGGCAGACTTTCAGTTGCTAATCTTAATTGAAAGTCTAGATGAATAAGAATTAACTCTAATTCAAATATATATAGTAAAGAAGTCTTAGCAAGAAAAGTTTTCTTTCTGAATGCTTATCGTCGAAAACTCTAAAACCGAGCTGGTAAGTATCGCTGTTCTTGTTTCTGTCGTTAAATGATAATGTACTCTTATATACATTACTGTGTTTCAGTTTGACAGGTGTTGTAGCTATGAAAGACTGCGGTAAGGGAATTGTATACAATGTCCTGATTCAAGACGATGAGAGCAATGTTGTGTAGTATCTATCATCCCAATAAGCGACGCCTTGTATTGTTTTTTATAGCTGTAATCATTAGTTAAACGATGCTGCGTTAAACATTTATGTTTATCGACCAATTTAACTATTGGATAAATATTTTCGTGCCGATATATCATGTAAAATACTAATCAAACTATAAACTGGCAAGTCAATGTTTGCAGTGTTCAAATAGTCCATATGACAAATTAATGAATGTTTTTTTTTTGTTCATTTATTTATTACTTAGGGAATTATTTCCCCGAAGCTGTAGTCGCCATCAAAACATAAGTCCTTTATATATATCTCTAATCGTAATAAAAACAAACAATAATCATTGTAATCAAATAAAAGCTCTAACTACTTCCTGATGAACTTATTTAATGGATAAACGGTCACAAACGTAAGGCTTGAGGAATGGAAAAATAAATGGTATATCAAATGTAATCATTTCGTGTCAGATACGTATCAGAAAATTGTTCACTTTTGTGGCGACGACTCGGCGCAGAAACGCCCTGTGCCGTGCGCTCGTGACGGTAATAGTACCACTCCGGGAATACATGGTGGGAATTAGTTTGCGCCGATATGGTATTGCGTCAGCCTGTAATGGAAATGAAATCTGATATAGCGTGTTGTACTCTGGAAATGATCAATTATACAATAATATGAGTATTCTTTGCTTTTTACCTACGTTTGTTGGCTGCTGTCGCCGGAGACCGATTAGAAAGATACCACCGCAGCTCCCGCTTCTACCAAACAGTACTGCGCACACATTATTATGTTCCGGTTTAAATGGCGCTGTATCTAGTGAAATTGTTGGGAGAAACAGGACTTAACATCCCACGTCTCAAAGCGACGAACATATGGTGAAGTGTATACCATCCTAATTAACACGACGTTTTTATAGACAGACATTTACCATCAAGTGCCAGTCTAAGCTAGTCTAGTCGCTTCGTAAAATAAAAGAAAAACTTAATAAGTGTATAGACGAGCAGGTTGCATCTGATCATTAATTAAAATGATCTCTGGACAAGATATTACGCTTCATTCACCAAAAATGTTACCAACTGCAGCACCGTTCTAACTGGAACCTTACTAATGATTAGTATCAGAAATAAGCGCACCATCAGAACTTGTCTAGTCTCTAGACCAAAACACCACCAACCATTAACTTCATATATAAAAAAAAAACTAGTGAAAACTTTCAGCTATAACTGACATTATAAAATGATTAAAACAAAGAATTGATTGCATAAAGGTGATGATGATATGACGATGATTTTTAACATCAAAAAGTGAACATCATGAGCTCAGCAATGAAAAGAGACTGAGATAGAGAACGGAGTCCACAACAGATTAAGTACCTAAGCTGCTTACTTTACGGTACAAATATACATTGCGGTAGTAACATTGTAAATTGGATAATTACGTTTCTCTGATGATATTCAGCGCTGTCATGATTCGTTGGCCTTTACAGCTTCATTGAACTCGCTGACCTCATAACTCCTTTGAGATGTACAATCATCAAACACTTGTATATATAACAAATAATATACATTTACATCTGAAATCAGTAACTTACATTAATTTACAAGCATTTTAACTGAAAAAAAGTCGATACAACGAAACCTCCCCTTGCCTTTTTCTGCGTGACCCTGTCACGTACTGGTCGCCCAATCCGCTTTACTTTGCCGATTATTTGCGATAACCAGCGATTCCATACCCTAAAGGATAAGGGTATAAGATTTTACTGAAATTAGATTGCTTCATATAACCTGTATTTTGTTTTGATTACATTTAAAAAATTACATTGTCTGAAAAGGCGATCCTTATTTTTTTTATTGTATAGACTAGCGCTTCACTACGATCGCACCTGATGGTAAGGGGCGACGTAGTCTTTCGTGGTGCGCTTCACCACCAAAGACTACGTATTCTTGAAACCTTCATCATTGAGAAACATCAGATAGTAAAATATTGGAATAAAATGTCGGAATACATATTTAGGTTAGGTTTTTGACACGATTGTAGACTATACTATTTGATTTTTTTTTTCACTTAAGCGACGAGAACTTCACACGATGGTAAATGTTACTTCCACCCATAACAGCGTGGCGTTAGACAGGAGGGTACTACCATGTTGCGTTCGTCGCTTGAGACAAGATGTTCAGTCTCGTCACCCCAGTAATTTCATTAGCTACAGCGCCCTCCAAACTGGAACACGATAACGTTTGCACACTAGTGCTTGGCGGCAGAACAGTGGTACCTACCTAGACGGTCTCCAGCAACAAAGACCTACCACTAGTAATCCGTATGATATATATCTCATGAACTTGATATATATATTATGTTAGGAACTTTAATTTCTTAACAACCAATTTTAAGAATCTCCTGTCTTCTAATGTACTTATTCAATTAACTTTATTTAATAATCAGTAATATAGTATTAACAGACCGCTTAATGTTTCTGCTGCTAGAAATTAAGGCTTTCTTATTTTTACAGCAAAAAAATCAACACTATTAACCACTATGACCAACTACGGATTGGTGATTTACATGTAGTAACCTAAAGTTCATAGAACATGTTGGTTTTCCGTCATCGAACTTAAAATTTAATTGTTTATTACAACTAACTACAATTTTCTCCGGTCGTCATTATGCGTTTCTACAAGACACTCGAGCTCGATTATGATCAGTTTAAAAAACTCCGGAATTTTTTTTATAGGTCGACTGAGCAATCGAGTGTACAGTTCGGCTGCTGGTAAATGATCACTGTCGCAACACCAACATAGAAGTAGCGCTCTACAAATGTTTTCTACGTTTAATGTTGAAACGTTTAACGCCATTAAAAAGAGTTAAAGCGCTGGAAGCGACGTAGCGCCGTTACGCACAAAGGGTTTATCGCTATTTGCATTGAACCAACACAAAATATCCGTTAAACAAAAACACTTGGACCGAATTAATTCCGCTTTAAATCATAATGGCAGCGAGTTCTGCAATTAATTGCACGAAACAACGTTATCGGCGTAGCGGCACATTATAGCGCGGAATGTTCGTAAGCATGTAGCATAATAAATAACGGACACTAAGCTGATTAACATAAAATCGGGACGAAATTCTCCGCATCACCTAAAATCTGTTAACGAATGGTGGCTTTGCATAATTGAACGACTCCAAAGTAAACCCGAGACATATGGCGCGCGATTCTAAAATACTCCCGCGTTTATATCACTATGAATTCGTTTCATAATATAATCTAGCTTTTAAAAATATATATTTTTTTTTTTTGCATTGTTTGCTAACGTCGACATATCTAAAAATTTTGTGCTCGTTTTCTATTGTAGCAAATTGTTTGTTTTCGCTCTGATTCATTTATATGTTTTTACTGAGGCGAGACAGCTACGTCAGAAATAACAATGTGTTTTAGACTGAATAAAGTCTGAAATATTATAGATACATTTAAAATTAAGTTATACCTTTCATGCATAAAAATACTTACAAATAACTTTTAGAAATGATTAATAATAACAGCTCTTTTATAATTTTAATTTTCCTAGTTTGTTGTCTTATGTTTTTTTTTTTAGCTTCTTTTCTTTATAAAAATCTATTTAACTATTCCGTTCGTTACTTGGATGTGTGGTAAATTATCAAAATAATGACTTTGTCATATTTAAAACATTATATGATTTGATTGTAGGGGCGAGAAACTGGGCGAGGTCGTTAGTACAGCGTTGTGGCACGAGGCTGCCCTTCCTCACAGACCTCCGTGAATAACCAAGCGTTTGATTCCGTTTGCCTTCCCGCCCGCCCGGGACACTGCAATTAGATCCCGGACATTGTTTCTCTAAGCAGTTTCTATTATTACTTCATTTGAAATTCACAAAACGCTGTACAGTCGGGGAGATGATATTTCCGAATCTCCTTTATACACTTTTCATTTTCGCCCAGAAGTTTTGCGATCATTTCGTAAGTTTAAATGAGCAATTTGATTAAAAAAAAATATGTAAATTATCAGAATGTCCTTTATATATTTATACCTACCTACCTCTAGTACATTGTAAATAACATAATTATAAATATCCTATTAAAGTTTCTTGAGATATAATATTTTCTCACAAACATTAACTGTTATATTGTATTTATTCTAACACAAAAAAAACCCATTTCCTGTCAGACTAACGCTTAGTAACCATTACTATACTATTTTACTCTTCCGGAAATATGACTCTTGATATATTTAATACAATTTAATGTTTTGTTACCGTGTAACAATGATATAAAAAGGTTAAATAAATAGTTGGGTTTAACTGAAGATACGATTTGATAATTAAAGTTTTTTGGATGGTTTATGCTAAAAAAAAATACGGATTTTTAACTCTTCATCTCAGAAAGCGGGTGAAGTTAGCCTGAATTATTAATTCTGGCGTCACATGCTCGAATGAGTTTTATTAAAAGTTATATTGGGCTGCATATTAATATCTCTGAAGGATTCCTATTTGCAAAAAAAAGGTTTTATATAACTTTCCTTTTCGTAAGTAACGTCTTTTCGTCGATAGTATCTCACCAATTTAAATTTCCAGTACAAATGTTTAATAAAATTGTTTTTGAAATGCATTCCGGAAGTGAGCGAAATATAATTATTTTAAATAAAATTCTGTTTTTCGATCTTGATTTCTTTATCAGGATCAATATCCTGTATTATAAATTGTTTCGTCGATACCAGAAATACTTTTTAAATAACTTAAATAGATAAAATATAACAACTACTGACGGTAGGTGGAAATCTACTAATAGGTCTACTGGCGATATATCTCTGTTTTCCAAGTGGAAGGTCCTGTTGTCGGAGACCGTCCAGTTGGGAACCATTGCAGAGCCTACTGCAGCTGGCACACAGTAATGTGCAAACTTTACTGTGTTTCAGATTAAAGGGTGTTGTATTTAGAGTAATTACTGGGATAACGAGACTCAGTAATTTACGTCTGAGGCGACAATCGCAATGTGGTGCACTGTATAATATCCTAACTAGCGCCACGTTATTATAGACCGGCGTATCATTCACCATCACGTGAAGTCCCGCTCGTCTCATCGTATAATTTTATAAAAAAAAAAGTTTAAAGGTAACCTTCCTTTTTCAAAGCGAATGTAAATGGATAGTCTCGGAAGCAGAAATTTATACAAAAGTATAGACATGAAGAATGATAATGTCACTAAAGTAATTTCAAACTCGTTGAATTGCAAATATGGGGAAGTAAAACGTTGTTTGGCGTTTTCTGTTTTCCTTTAAAGTTTTCACAAGTTTGCATGTAATTGCTTAATTCCACTGCGGCCTCGGTGAACTTCCTCCGCGGCCTGTAATAGCAGAACCGACATTATTTTGTAAGAGAGCTTTGATCTGTTACATTTTTTTTATTTTAAACCAGCGACCAGCTAATTTACTATTTACTCTTGGTAAGACTCTGTTACCGGATATTCACACTACTGCAGATCTTATTTCTGCCGATAAGAAATAGTGTGCAAATATTGCTGTGTCCCGATTTGAAGGGCTTGTACCTAGTTAAATTACAGGGGTAATGAGACTTAACATCCTATGTCTTAGGCGACGAGTGCAACGTGGTGCAGTGTATACCATCCTAACTAGTGCCAGGCTGTTATGAGCGAGCATATTACTTATCGTCCGTTGAACATGTCTCTCACATCGTTGCTTCGATGAATATATATAATAAGAGGTGCAGTACGTTCACTTGATGGTAAATGATACGCCTCTTTATTTGCTTAAAAAAACATGGACCACATAGAACGTTTAGCTCCATACTGTGCTTGTCATCATGAGGCTTAAAGGTACTCGATACTCTTTGTTTCGTATGCTACACTACACTTAAAAGTCGAATCATGTTGACCATAGCACACTATCTAGATCATCTGATTAAATGATCCTCGACCATGGAGACCTACTACTTATAGGATTTAAGTTTTTTATGTTTTTACTGGTGGTAGATCTCTGTTGCTAGAAACCGTTTCAAGTACCATCTCAGCTACTATCTCTGCCGTCATACAGTATTCTACAAACATTACTGTTTTCTGGTTTGAAGAGCGCTGTTGTTAGCGAAATTACTAGAGTAATATTACTTAACATATTACATCGCAACTCGAATTCCAGCCAACTTGCGCCTCGTTGGTATGGGCAGACCTTTTACCATCACATGATTGTCTTGTTAACTCATCTCAAAACAGCGATATCCAATTATTTAAAAAGTATTATTTAGATATTAAATCTCAGATGTGACTGCAAATATGTAAACGAAGTTTGTGTACAAATTCTATTCTGAGCTTAGTCTACAAATTGCATGCGAAATTATCAACGAACAATTAGCAAGTACAACCAGTACAGAGAGCACGGCGCACGGCGAACTAAAATTGTCTTCGTAATTACTCTGCGTTTCAATGAAAACAATAATTGTCCGTTTAATTACCAATAATACATGTAATAGTATTACTAATAATAGATTTGACACGACTCATAAAAATTAATATATCAGTGTTTTAATTAACTATTCCCAGTAGGGAAGACGGCTTAAATACACTATGTTATTCGCGGTGAATCTTAAATGCGACTGAGCGATCTTTACCACAGTATTTTGTTTGCTGGTTTTTAGTTTGAAACAGTGTAAGAAATAAAAATTTAGAATAATTTAAAACTATTCAGTCAATGACAGACACAAATTCACAAACCGGACGGTTTAGATACAGGATTCTTTAAGCTGAAACGGTAATATTTTATATACTTAGAAATAAATTATACGGTTGTATTGATGACTTTAAGTTACTAATTCTTGCTATAGCTATAGTTTTGTAATTGTTTTGGTTTCCATATATATTAACTATCATAAAAAAACTTATTAAACTGCCATCTAGCGAATAGTTGCGTAACTAAAACCGGTGAAAGATTCCGTTCATATATTGTCTGTGACATCTATCGGTGAGAATTTGAACTACATAGCGACACAAAATTTTGAATTCCAGATGGCGCTATTATGAAACATTGCATAGAAACGTTTTCAGTTTCTGTTTTTTCATATTGATTTCCTCATAATAACAGTTAATAGCTTCGCCGATCTAGTAGGTTATTTATAATATTTATTTTACTAAATTCGTATCATTTTGGGCTGAATGGAGTTATGCAGCACCTTTTAACAACAAACAAAAAGATTAAGTAAAATGATTAGGCTAAGATGTCATGTTTTCTAAGCAAATGATGTATAACGCTAAAAATTTTTTTACTTTCCTGTTTACCAGTACATATGATTATATGATTGTATATTATTTTTCTTATAAATGATTATAAACTAAAAACTTAACTTGGCTTAATAAATCGTTTTAAAATGAAAAACAAATTTAAACGTAAATTTAAATATCATAAAACTGTATGTAGGTTTGTTATTCAGTCCTTCAGCGACAGCGTCGTTTTTTATTTAAAAAAAGATTACTCTGGCGGCGAGGTCAAACGTAATATTTTTGAAACGGATTATAAAATAACCGTGTACTTGACCTAAAGATTTATAACATACAAAGAACTATGGAAACTCGATTACCTAGTCACTATTCTCACTGTAAATCTGCTGCCATAATAGTATTGCTGTGTTTCGACTGTCAATATAACTATGATTCAATATTTTTGGCCACATTATTGCTAAGCATGTAAAATTGTGGCCAGGTGCGGCTGCATAGTCGATAAAAAAGGGATTTAATCCAAAACTCGATTGTCCTTGGTTACAAACATTAGTTACCGTATTATAAAACTATGAGATTTCACCACAGAAAATATATTCGCCCAGACATTATCTATTCTAGACTTCACTAGAAGCCATGTTAAACGGTTTTTCCCGGTTAGTTATAACCGGGATTGCTTATTTTAATTCAACAATATTTTTATAAATATCATGGCAACTTCTGCCTCATCTATAAACATTTAATTTGTAGAATGCAGATAATTGCATAAATACACTTACACTGTTACGGAGTAAGACGGCCATGATGAACAGCATAATTCAAAGAGTGCTTATCTTTTCGCCTCCATCGCGCGTAATGAAGACAAATTGAAGTTACTTACTTAGGTCAGCGAGATTGAGAATACCGATTCCGTCTTCGTGGGTAGATTATTCATAATTTTAACTTTAGTTATGGCGGTGTGTACTAAATGTGAAAATAATGGAAGCACTTAATAATGTACACGGATATGTTTTTGTTTAGTTTTTCATTACTTTTTTTATAACATTACACTAAAGAGAGGTAATTAATACTTTCTACTCATAACAATGTGTGTTTCCTACGTTGTCGAGTCCAAGATCGTTAAAAGGTATGGTGCTTTTCGAACCAAAGGGTAAATAGTATCTAAAGATATATAGGCCGAAAATATTCCTATTGGTGATTAAACTTATTTCCGGGAAATTGTCGAGGTAAGTATCATCTCGTAGTCTACTTCCATCGTCATACTTATGTGTTGACATAAATTTAGACAACGAGCTCAATGTGTTGCAATATAAACATGCTAACTTGCATGTATGTCCATGTCGATTGGTTGAAATGACGATGATGATGATGATAAACATGCTGATGAGCGGCTAACATTGTTATGAGCAAAGTTACTCCTACAATCAGATGAACGTCCTACTCATCTTGTCTCTTAATTAAAAAAGAAACTAGTTTAAAATTTTGTTGTTTTAAAAAACCTGTAGTAATAAGTATTCACGATAAGATATAATTTGTAATATGTGTTACATCTAAATGTATAATATATTATATCTGTTTTTTTTTTATTTCTAGGAAACGACAGGACAAAGACGATCACCTGACGTTTAGTGACACGCTTGCCCATAAAAATGTGGCTATAGTCAGAATATTTACACAACATCGGAATAGACTTGTCGCCTTAAACAATATCGGCACATTACTATTAGGTTGTATAAATAGACGCTAAATTTGTGCCTAGACCTTCATCGACAACACAGTTCTATCATGAGTATATCTTGCAGCATTAGATACTACTCAGTGCCTAAAACACCATACTCGTTTTCAAATTTTGGATTTAGATTTTTGGTGACTCACGACGTCACACAGGATAAGTCTCTTTACCCCAATAATTTCACTACCTTCAAAGGGTTATTTTTTGGCATAATGAAATAGGCGGACTCCATGACACCTCGATTATATTAAAAATATTTTTTTTTATGTTAATTATTCATAAAAGATCACAATTTTTTTTTACCCCTCTAAGAAAAAAAATGGATCGTAATTGGAATTAATTAAAATTTACTGTTAAAGGGAAACTTACGAAATAAAAAGGCTTCGCGAAAAAGGAATTACAAAATGAAGTATCTTGACTTTACACGTAAAATGTAAGTTTTTTTTTTAAAGAAATTGTGTTTAATCTAGCTGTTCATTTAAAAACACTTCTGAGTTTAGTTCTACAGTACTTTAAAGCTAGAAATTTAACTAGAGAATAAGAAGGTAGGAGTAGTAATAATTAAGGAACAAAGAAAAGTTTAAAAAAATAATGTCGAGATTTCTATAATTATAATAGAATAGTGATTATCCTACCAGGTGTCGTGTTGATGTGATCTACGGTGGTAAAATGCACTAACTTAATAACAGCCCATTCACTCTTTTATTAGACCTGCGTTACATCTGGTCGGGAAGCCTGACACCGGCAAGTTCTTACACTGTTATTTTTTTCTTAATAAGAACGAGGAGTTAAACTTCTTTTAGTTTAGGTGCTCATTTTTAAGTTAACAGTTAACCAGTAAATAGTTTTCTGCGTTTTTATTTTTCGGTTAGTATGTATCTTGGCTTAAAAACTGCATTGGAGGTGATGTCATGGTAAATATAGCATTAAGAACAGGCAGCTTTAAAATTTATTAAAAAAAAATAATATTTGAATGGAATTATGTTAACTCCTTTAACATTTATCAATCTAGACATAGATAGCAATAGGATAGACTTTATCATGAATTCGGCACAGGCTATCAGAAGAATAAAAAGGGCGCGATTTCTTACTGATCATAGTTTGGACAGTGTCTCTTTAATTTAGAATTCTTACAAAGTGTTTCGTTGGTAAAAATCCCATAATATCTCTTCGAAGTTTCCTCCCATTTATAAAAAAAAAAACAAACACTAAAAGTGGCAGACATAAAAAAACGAACTGAAATTTTGGAGCGTGTCCCACAATACTCGTCCGTGAATCAATCAAATGAATCAATCAGAAGAAAGTGGAAAAACGAACTCTACTCGCAACAGAACAGATTCCTAATGATTTGTGCTGTTGCCAAAAATAACAAATGATGGACCGGAAAGCGCCATTGCCATTTCTAAATACGGCAAAGATAAACATAATGAAGCTATTAAACTGAATTTCTTTTTCATATCGATACCTCTGGGCCCAGACGGTGTAACCATCAAAATATGGTGCCGAATGGTACCAGCGCAATGTGGACCTCCACAGCGACCTCAAACTCCCGACCATTGCGGAACACTTCAGAGAGTGCTCCGAATCATACTTCGCCAAGGCGACAACTCACCCTAACCCTCTGGTGGCCAAAGCGGCCAACTACGAGCCGTCCTCGAATCCAAAGACCAATAAGCGCAGACCACGGCATGTGCTAATTCCGTCATTCCCAGGGGTTCATCACAACGCACACGAACCCACAGTCACCGACAACACCCACGTCACCGACAACACTCACGTCACCACACACACCTCGGACACTACCAACACGCTCCGAATTTCTGCATCACGCCGCCCTCGCTTCAGAACGCGGCGCCACAGGTACTCACACACCGCGTACACTAAGTACACCCGCGATCAGGGGCGGTTCTCACCGCCCAGAGATTCCGATACAGGCGAAGGTAGTCGGGGAACAAGTCCACGCCCGCCCTCGACGACCAAGTAGATTCGCCAGAGAATCCAACAACCTGACAGACATTATAAAATTCCGCCGTCAGATAACTACACTACAAGTAGTACACTTTTTTGTAAACAGGCCGTGGATCAGGTCCACGTGCCCAGTGTCAGATAAGCTGTAACAGTCGCATGGCTTGCAGCGCTGACATCATCAAGAATCTAGCATCAAAATACGTGGACTTAAGAGCCGCAAACAAACCGTGTTTAATTACACAAAAAAAAACTAATTTCACAACTTTAAATATACCAATTGATAGAGCTCGAACAGCTGAGTAAGGCTGCATCCAGGTTAGCACTTACGCCCTTTGAGGCCAGGTATTTTTTTTATAGAATTAAGCGACGAGACGAGCGAGACGTTCATCTGATGGCAAGTGATACGCCATCCCATAACAATATGCGGCTAGTTGAATAGTATAGACCTTGGAACTTAATATGTTAACTCCCATAACTTCAGTAATTACTCTAGCTCCAGCGCCCTTCAAACCGGAACACGGTAATGATTGCAAACTACTGTTTTCATGGTCTCCGGCAACAGAGACCTACTAGTGAGATGACCAAGATTATTCCTTATTATTCTCTAGCTCTCTTTTTTATGATCTTTAAAATATAGTATAGTAACATAACGTTGTTATGGAGATAGATTGACGATGGGATAGTGGTAGGTAGCTAGGAGTGTCCGAAAAATCCTACTACTATCCAAGCTCTACCACTTGCCGGCCTTTTGGTAGTGTTAGCTGTTTTTGTACTATTGCAGTAAATAATTAAAATCACTTGACAGAAGTTTTTTAATATTGGGACTATTATGGTTAATTGATAGTGGATCTGTGTGTATTAACATCAATGTTAATCTGATGATCATTAAATTAAACAATGGTATTTGATACTATATCATACTAACCATGTCGACGAAAAAATTATAGAGCGTTTGTTAATTATATAATATGAAATTAAATTGCATAAACCTTCCAGAATGTGTCAGAGGAATTTGCTACATTAAATTATCCAAAAGGAGTGATGCAGGTACACTCAAGGAGTTTCTCATGCCCCGCTGAATTTAATAAAAATGTACTTAATATCTGAAGACCGGATGCTCCAGAGAGATTAATGTGGGAAGGAACAAGACGCGAGCCAAAAAGTAAGGAAAACGAGAATACAGTTGTGTAATTTTTTTTTATAGAAAATTTATTGCCTTATTTCATAACTACAATGTTTAAACATATGACTGTGTATATATATCTTATGAACAATTTAAACATTAATATGAGATTGCGCTTGTAATAGAATATTATACTGAACTGGTCATTAAATATTAAAGGACACCTGACCATAAACTATATAGGGGTGTATATCAGGAAACATTAATACTTGGTTATATACATGTATCATTCGATATATAGCTCTGCCTATACGTATAATGTGGGGTGTAAGGGGTCTCGCACAACAACTCACGGAGCCCAAGCCAACGTCACCTCCTCGTGGCGCACCCTGCTAATCAACGAACGAGGCTCTAGCTCCCACCAATCTTCAATGGCCGAACGAGGTGGGGAATGGCCTAAATTCCACCGTATCTAGGTGATGGTCTAGGTGAGTATCACCGCAGCTCCGCAGATCCTGTTTCAGCCGCCAAACAGTAGTATATAAACATTACTGAGTTCCGGTTAGAAGAGCGCTGTAATTAGTAATTATTGGAGCAATGAAATATAACTTTTAATGTCTCAAGTGACAAGCGCATTATGGCGCAGTGTATATTATTCTAACTAGCGCCACATTGTTATCTGTAGGCGTATCACCTACCATTTGGTGAACGTCTTGTTCCTCTCGTTACTTAAATGAACAAAAGAAAGAAAACAATTCGAAATTAATAATCGTTGAATGTAAATTTTCAATTTTAAGGAATTACTAAATGAAATATAGCAACAAAGTTAGTCCATGTCTTTAATGAAAGTAAAAAATGGCGACTTCTCTTATAAATATCCTATAATACATATCGATTTTACTACACATCAATATATCGATTCCCGATCGAATAACATTTTCGGTAAAAAAAAAAAATCTGCAAGCTTTATAATAAGAAACAAAGTATCAAGTAAAAATATTTTGTATTAATATAAACATAAATTGAAGTAAAAATTAGACATCTGTTTATCATACATATAATGAAAATGGGTGTTGTTTGTTCGCCAATCACGTGAAAACTAGTGAACGTATCGACTTGAGAACATAACCATTCGACGCGGAATGATTTTAAGATGATTATAGACTATTTATTTTTTGAATTTTAGAGATCCTCCATCATTTTCTAATTATGCCGCTGCTTTACTAACGATTGCTCTCAAGGAATATTTCAGATAAATTTCAAGTCTTATTCTATATCACGGCCAGCGAAGCGGATGGGTAACAGCTAGTGTTTTTATAAAAACAAGCTGATACAGAAAAACGTCTTTATTTTATTTATATCTAATGTTTTATATTACAATAGGACTTTTTTGTAAATTCGTAAAAGTCTGAAAGTTAACGTTCTCGGCTTCATCGTGAAACGAATGTTAATAAAGAGGAGAAATAAAATAATCTCATTCGTGAAAAAATTATATAACGAATTTTATGAAGATCTGATGAGTAGTTGTATAAGATTTTTTTTTTATACAATTAAGCGACAAGGCGAGCGGAACGTTCATCTAACGGTAAGTGTTGAGTCGCGTTAGCCCTTTAATTACACTAGTTACAGTGCCCTTCATACCGGAGTACAGTAATGTTTGCACACCACTGTTTGGCGATAGAAATGGGCGCTGCGGAGCTGCGGTGGTACCCATCTAGACGGTCTCCGGCAACAGAAACCTACCACAAGTAAAAAGTAGCTTTTTAAACATAATATCTATTGTATGTATCATAAAGATCCGATTGACGTCCATTTCTGGACATAAGTTTCCACCAAAGATCTCCAGAACGATTGATCCTGTGTTGCCCCGAAAACTGCCAGGGACTAAGGGTCGTCGTTTGGAGAGGTTCATGTAGGTTACTACGCTGGCCCAGTGTGAGTTGATGAGAGCCAGAGCCTCGTTTGTTGATTAGCAGAGTGCACCATGAGCAGGTGAGGTTTTCTTGGGTTCCTTGATTTGTCGTGCAAGACTCCTTTCACCTCACATTATATGTATAGGCAGAGCTATATATCGAATGTTACAAGTATGTAGCCAAGTATTAATGTTTCCTGATGTACGACCTGTCAATAATTTTATATGAAATAGTGTAAATATAGGAGATAAATCGCTTACAAGATTTTGACACTGTAAAATTAATCTAAAAGCGTAACGCTATCGACTCGCCTCGTACAAAATGACTTGTATCGGGAAATTTAATAAAGAGCTTCCATGTAAGTGGATGCTGCTCGGGCCGCTGAGATTGATGTGGCGAACTCTCTTATGCGGAGGATGAATTGAAACGGTGAATAGAGAAACGAAATACGGACGGACATTTCAACCACTTGCAATATTTTTTATAACCCTTTCGTACATCTCGAACTATTTCAATAGATTTAAAATTTTATTTTAGAAAATTACCTTTCATGTTTTTATGTTTACCTCACAAGAAAAATATAACATATATATCTCCGTGAATAGGAGTGTGTACGTGTAGCTTACCGTATTGTGAACCGGTATGAAACAAAATATTCGTCTTACCCTTAACCTTTTTCGCCATTAAAAATACAAGAGCTACCCTAAAAGCGTATTTACCGGTAATGCGATTTTTATAATATATCTTCTATTTCGCTTACAAGCTCGTTGGCTTAGTATAAATTATTATAAACATTGAGAAGTTTTTTTTTAATAAAGACGCTGATGCTTTACCACAATTTCACCTGCTGTTAAGTAGTTATGTGGTCTTCAGTTGTGAAGCAATAACTTAGTAACAGTCTATTCACTCTTTTATTAAAGATACACGCGTCGTATTTGGATGGGAACAGATGTCAGCAAGTATATCCACTCTTTTGCTGTTTTTGCCACGAACGAGGACCAAAATCTCTTTGCTCGAAAATTGAGGATGTTTATATTATAAGAATGGTGACTCGCCGTGTGCTAGGTGGTATATCATGTAATGTCACTATATCATATATGTAAGATTTTTGTATTTTTTACATTATATTTTAATCTGCGTCACTTGATAGATAGTTAAATATTTGATACTTAAACTAAATTATATTCATATTACAATATATTGCAGGCTATTAATCCATAACCTTTTACCGTTATCCTATAAGGTCCATCTCTTGACCCTTTTAACGATGTCAACAGTGGCGACAAGTGGGTTAATAACACTTGATGCTCCCACTTGGTTACACTGATTTCTTTGTGCCTCTATTTATAAATTTTTAATACACTAATTTAGAATTATCACTATATATCCAAATCACCTTTGTTAATTGCTGTTCATTCTTTTTGATTACTTTTTATGATGGATGCAAGCGCCGTAACAATCATGATATATACTTAGTATGACAATTAGTTTGTGTTATACAATAACGTACTAAACTCGTTAAATATTTATTGAGATATAAATACTGTTAAATTTTTAACAGTCAAGGACAATAAGACGTTATATTTAACTTCTTACTACGTCCACCTAACTAGGAACGATGTTTTATTGACTATGTAACAGTTAAAATAAATAACCTTTACAGGTTTGAGATATCGTCGTTATAACGTACTACGTATTTTATGTAAGCATATTTTTATTCTCAAAGTATTTTGAGTATACGTAAATGTTATAAATACTATCCCATCGATCAAAGGGATCATTGACAGCTTATGTTTTTTATACATTTAGGTAATCATTTATCACACCTTTTACTTTGTTTTTTATAAATAAACAAAAAGCTTTTACAACCTTATCGATATGTCTCTTTCAAGAAAGACTTTGTAGGATGCTCGTTCTTTTGTAACAGTGGCTGGTTAAATTTAAAACTCTGTACACTACTACTTACAATAGAAAAGGCATGTTTACTTTATACGTGTAAATTAATGGAGACCGTCTCAGTGACATACTACCGTAGGGTCCAATTCTGCCGCCAAATGGTGAGACCATTACTATGAACCAAATCAAAATTTGCTTTATCTAGTGAAACCAATGGAGTAACTAGCCTTATATTAGATATTTAACATCCCAGAGCTACGAGCATAAGGTAATGCAGTATATATCATCTAATATACTATCAAGTACTTATCTGATCATCCCGTCGTTTCATATATTCTTATCTCTAATATGTATATAATTTTTTTTCTCGCGTTAGAACACGGTCTAAAAAAATTCATAGTGCGTTTTTCCATACATCCAATTAAATTTACTGTTACCGATTGAAGTTTTTATGCGATTAAAATTGATTGCACCACGTTATCAATGTTTTTTTTTTAAAAAATAATTGGATAGTTTTTTCTGCCTTTCGACGTAATGAACAAACATATGCAATGTAATGCTAGAACGAGCAACAAATTTTTTTAAAAATTCCGCATTGAAACGGCAAAATGAATAGGATTGTAAGCTGGCCGTAAGAAAAATGTAAGCTGGTAGTGATCAGTTGCTAGTTTTGATTTGTTGACCCAGTATCACAATGTCTTCAAAGTTTTTGTGTTTGCATTGCCTTAAGACAACCCTAATAAAACGAATCTAAAATACAGCAGTAATATGTGCATACAATTAGTACTAAATGGTCGAACGCAAAATATTTTCACCAACAAAACCTTGATATATTCCATGTGCTATTTACAACAAGGACTGACGAAGGGACTGCTTAGACTTCCTCTGTTACTAGATAATTGATAGCTTATACTCACAGATGTCACATCCGGTTGAGTTACGGTTAGTATCTCAAATTTACATATCTAATTGATTCTAGGTGCACATGAATAATTAAAACAAACAATACATACCTCACTGAATCAAGCCCCGTCTTCCGGTGCATTACATATAACACAAAGTAAATATTAATTGTTGAATATGTATGTAAATGTAAACTAAATAAATGTTGTTTCATTTTGGATAAAGCTGTAGGATTTTTTTATAACATTAGTACTAATCCGAATGTTTCCAATGAACCGTAATTATTATTTTTTTTTAATTCCGTAAATCAAATTTTCAAAATTTATATGTAACATTAGGAATCTTAAAAAAATAAATTAGCTTAACCGGGAAGTAAAAAGGCAGATTAAGTTTCGACGTTTACTTGATACACTAAATATTTTTATCAAATAACATACGAACAAGTGTTATATAAAATATTACAAACAAACACATAAATTATAAAACATTATTAATTTCGTATACAACGCAATGTGTGCGATTTAAATCTCAGTAGTAGATTCCTTGTCTCTAATTACTTGACTATTATTCTAAGAATTCTACAGATATAAGCTATGTAACAAATTATTTAGAAAAATACTTCTTTTCCTGCAATTTAATATCATTAATAAGGCTTATGTACAGACAACATAATTAGAAAAACAATTCAGAATGTTATTCGCATACATGAGTTACATTTAAGAGGCATCGAGATGTTTCTCTGATGGATTTTATGTGATATATATTAATATGAAAAAGAAATGTACAGACGAAGATATTTAAATTTTTATTAAAGGTCATATGAAAGACATGTAACTCTACACTCAGCTCTTCAGTAAGTCTATTTCTTCTTTTATTTGTATGTTGTTATTGATAGCAGAGAAAAGAAAGAAAAATTTTGAATTAGTAACGCCAATGATGTTGTGTAGTAGTTATATTTTCAAAAAGTTGAAAGAGTGTATTTTTAATACACTCTTATATCGATTTTATAATGATACCTGTCTATAACTATGAAGAAATCCAGTAATTTTTACAGATTACAATTTTTTTTTTCCAAAATTATGAGATAAGCGAGTCCTGATAGTTCTGTCAATAACAACGTGGTGCTACTTAGAATGGTGTACATAACACACGTCTTGAAACATACGTTAAATGTCGTTACCCCAGTAATGTCACTAGTTACAGCGCCTTTTAAACTAGAGCACAGTAATGTTTGCACACTATAGTTTGGGGATAGAAATAGACGCTGTGGTGGTATCTACCTAGACGGCCTCCACCAAAGGAGACGTACCACCAGTTTATTATAATAAATCTTATATATGTAACTATCTAATTACATATAACTAAAAAATAAAGTTATTTTTCTTTTGAACATGTATTTATTGCAAATAAAAAGTTTCCTCCTTTTCCTAAGTCGTTTCAATATGTTATCATCATCGTCATTTCAACTGATGGACGTCCACTGCTGGATATAGGTATCTTGTAAGGTGTTCCACAAAGCAGTCTTGCGCTGTTTTAATACAGAGGCTCTTAACGAACAAAACGTAATTTTTGCCAAATACAGCACCGTGCAGAATAACCTGGTTGGGAGCCCGCCGTACAGCGCTCACCTTAAACTACGTGTGTGCGTACTTACCGCTCTCAGTCAGGCCGCCATTTGCAGGACTTCTTGTTCTGTCGTCAAGTCAAAAGTCTAGGTCGAGTCAAGTCAAGTTAGAACTCTGGTGCGTGAGTGATGACGAGATGGTAAAAATTTTGTCTATCCTCCTCGAACCTTCACCTATACCGAATATAATTTTAAATATATTAGAATAGGGAAAATCGTTCAGGGTTCAAATTTTCAGTTACCTGTTGCCAATATTCATACTTTTCATATTTAATATTAAAAACTCGTTTATATAAATTTTTGTGCCCAATCTACCTTTGAATATATATATTTTAGTTAAAGGTTGAAACGAACTTGGAAAAGTTTGTCAAAGGTAACATATACGAGTATAAGAACAGAGAAAGAACAAACTATATTGAAGAGATTGAATAACTGCGATTCTATATTTTTTTTTTACTTTAAAAGGGATTGAAAATTCGAAGGGAGATAATACTCCGTATAGTTTAGGTAGAAGGCCTCATCAAAAAAATATACGCTGAAATCCTCTTTTAGGTTAGTATCATAGAATATCTTGGTGTACTAAAGAAAAGCTTATTCGGAGATTGACGACACTTTTATAGGAAACCCTTTTTTATCAGAGTATCATTTTAGATACATCAAAGCAACAATCGATTCAATACTTTTGAAATGTTAATTAACCTATTTTGAATTAAAATAAAAATTGAACCAAACGTAGTAATTAAAGTGATTGCAACGCGTGACCTATCGATATGGAGATCTTTGGGAGAGGCCTATGTCCAGCAGTGGACGTCTATTGGCTAATTATGATGATGATGATGAAGTCTGATGGTTAAACCATATATGAATAATGTAGTAATAAAAACGTTCCAGCATATTTTTAAATAATTAATATAATATTACACTCGAGAGCAATGAATCTGGGTCACTTAAAAAACCTATAAATCTCGGAAACTAAGAAAGCTAGCTTAATGAAATAAATTGTGTTTAGTAGACAATTAAATACTGAAATGGTATTAAAACTTCTTAGTTACTGCGAGGTTATGTCATAAAAAAAATAAGAATAAGGGAGACTTTCGAAGATGGAACTACGATTTTACTGCATTTGATTTTGCTTTTGTTTCTAATCTGTCATTTAAGTAGGATGTAAACCATATTGATAGTGTTCAATATTTATTATTCAACCTGTATTCATGTCGCTTACTAGTGAAGAATGCACTATAATCCTCACAATGCGGGAAACCGGCCGGAGTCAGCGGGATACAGCAAGGACTGTCGGTGTGTCGCTGTCAACAGTACAAAACGACGTTCTCCGATATTACGAGGAAACTAGCTCTAACCTATGTAGACCAGGAACAGGCAGAACTAGGTGTATAACAGCACGAGAAGATCGATACTTGGTTAACACCATACTTCGTAATGGCTTTCTCACAGGAACTGAACTTATAAATCAGTTTAGACGACTCGGAGGAAGTAACCCAAGCGCATGAAAAGTAAGACAATGACTTGTTGAATTTAACTTGAAACCACTCAGACCTGCAAATGGCCCTAAACTGGAGCATGGTATTCGTATTTCAAGATTAAGATATGCTCAGAACCATTTAAGTTGGATTATTGAAGATTGGCCGAAAGTTATGTTCTCCGGCGAATCAAAATTTATGGTCTAAAAGCACGATGGAAGACACAGACTGTAGAAGACCAGGGGAAAGATTCAAGCAAGCATGCATAGAAGAAACAGTAGCCTACGGTGGTGGGTCTGTACTTGTGTGGGTAGGAATTTCATCTGAGAGTCGCACTAAACTGGTGTTCATAGAAAAGGCTCTTCAACTAGCGTAAGATATGTAGCGTTTTATGCATGGCAATGCCCGACCTCATACAGGTTTCATTGTGAATGACTACCTACAAGAGATGATTACTCGTATGCAGTGGCCAGCACGCAGCCCGGATATCAAACCGATCGAGCACGCATGGGCATGGGACGAGCTAGAGAGATGCGTAAAACAACGAAACCCTTCCTTAATTACGCTTCGCCAGCATAAAATTGGTCTCACAAAGGAATTGGAGAATATTTACCAGAATCGTATAAGAAACTTGGTGTACAGCCAAAGCGTGCCAAACCGCGTAAACGCAGTAATGGAAGCGGAAGTGGCAATAGAAAGTATTAAAATTCAAGAAAATCATATTGCTGTACAGAAATTTCATGTTTCCTATTTTTGTTTTAAAGCAAGATCAGTAGTTTTTTTTTCTATATTTAATTTTTAATAAATATAATGTAGTCACTTTTAAACTTTATTACTTTAATTTAAGGGATATTATATTGTTTATTAAACACCCTTTATTTTATTAAGCTAGCACTCTTAGTTTCCAAGATTTATAGGTTTCTTTAGGTGACTCTCATTCATTACTATCGAGTATAGTTATTTGGCTCAATTTGTTAATTTTTTTGTATTTTTTATATATAAGCTGTTAGCACAAAGTTTTGTGCTATAATGACTGATATACATAGTTACATCAGAGTCCTGCGTTTTGAGAAATACAGACGACAATAGAAACTGATACACAAACAGTTAATAAACAACCTAATACATTTCTGTTTAATGCAACCTTAACCGTATTGAGCACACTGCACTTTGCAAATGATTTAATAGAAAGTTTGTTGTGAGATCGAATTAGAGTATTGCTTAAGCATAATGTGAAAGGTTTATAATAATATAAGTTACTATATATTTTTTTAACAAAAACAACCATTAGCAATTTAATTTTTACGAACGCTTCCCTAAAGCAAAGGACATCTGCAAATGAACTCCGTAATCCAAAACGAGTACAGAGCATTTTACCTCCATTAGGACTAATGAAAAAAAAGAAAAATAGCGTACCAAAGCTCCTCAGAAATAGAAGCTTCCAAAACGTGGAATAAGAGTAGATTAGTGTAATGTTTAGCGAGTACAACTAAGGTATATGAATATAAGAAATTATCTTTGCTATAAATATAATCTTTATTACCTCTATGATCCTTAAGATAATTGAATCATATTCTATAATTTTCTTTTCCATTTGGTTTAACATTGCAAATTTTATTTATTACTCTGAAGTCTACTCTATATCAGAAGTTTCTAAGAGCACATGAGTTTATTGAAAACTGAACTGAAAAATTTACGATCTATTGACTCTGCAAATGAGACAGAAAAATAAACTTTCCTTCTGTTTAAAGACATTATTTAAAATTGCAATAAATAATATTAAGCATACAAATGTACTGTTAACTGTTAAACTATTGCTCAAAAACTTAGTACTCGTTACTGTGGTTGAAGATCTAAGTTAAACCAGTTAAGGACTTAGGTATTCATAGGATGAACGATCTTTGCAACAATAATTTATACATTATGAAGATAAAATATGGATAGTATTATTACAGATTCTCTGGAATCATGATTTATTACATTTTTTTCTGCTATAGAAGCCTTTTCATACTAATGGCAAAAATATTTAAAAATATTTAGGTTTACTATCTCAGTCTCAAAGTCAATAATCTAGTGAGTAGTTAGTAAAGATATTCTTCTAAAAACATTTATTTTCGACGAAACCAAGAAAAAAAAGGGTAAGGCGTTAAAGCCGACCTACATGAATATAACATTTAGTAAAAGCTTGTTCATATAGTAACCTAGTAGTTTCACTAGCCGTAGTATTATTCAATACTAAATAGAGGAATGTTTGTACACTACAAATTTTTTATAGATGAAGGCTCCTCGATGGCACTTGAACTGTCTGAAGCATTAGTCTTCTAATTAAGTAAGATAACATTTGACTTTAAGAAATTAAAAAGACAAAGAGCAGTCGGTTATAAGGAAAGCAGTTGCTAAGCGGCTAGTACATTCCCCACAAATAATGCGGTGCAAGAAACCTCCTGGTGTAGAACTACCCACTAATCGGATTGTCACCCGCAGGTTGCGGACATTGACTTTCAGATCACATTGCCATTTCCATACTAGAATATCGTTACGGAGGTTTCAGAGTACGTATGTTTTTTGTTTAAAAAACCCTTTGCTTTAATCAGAATTTGAACCGGATCTATTTCAACCGGACCTTTAAATTACGTGAATATATTCATTCATATACATTTTTCACAATTGTTATATACCATTTGAAATAATGTTTTTGTAAAGAAATTAATCACTATCATACAAAAATTCTTCAAAGTTTAAAAGGTTTATTTTATAAAGATTTTTATTATATTACTTGTGCAATATAAATGCGTGATTAGTGCATCATGTATGTATATTTTGCCAATCACAGTACATGATGTGTAATAATAATAAGGAAAAGTTAAGTTATTACTACTCTAAAATATATTAAATCCTCGTGTGAAATACAGGTTAGAATATATGTAGCCCTACTACTACTAGTTGTAAAAGTGACTAAGAAGTAAGTCGTTAAAAAATGAGCAACGGCTGTTCCTGTGACATTTACAAGCAATAAAAGTGGTCAGGTAATCCAACACTGGGTTCGAGAGCTTTAAATACCAATACATATATAACTTTATTTCTCGTTAACAAATTTATGATATAAAAATAAAATGATATTCATACTCGATCAGGGCCCTCGAAAACTTCCCTGAATACTCAAAAACTTTATACATATATATATGTATAACACCAATTCGTGAGCGGGTTTTCAAAATTTTACAATATAGATGAGTTTCATCTGAATTAAACTTGTTAAAATATGCTATGCATATCCAGTAAAGTAAAGTTTTCAACTAAATGAAAAAATATAAAAAAAAATCAGAGCAATGAGCGAATGGGAAATAGGTTAAGTTGTTTATGAAAGAGGTTTTAAACTTACCTATTTAAAATATAATTTCTTAGCTCACATATATAGTTTAAGTTTTATTTAAATAAACGCAGACCTTCTATCGAGTATGGTTTTTAATACAGTATTGTCTATATATAATAAATAAAATTTTAATGCTTATAATAATGACAAATTAGCTGTTTACGCGACTCCTATGGATGTGTAAATGGAGATAATACAGTAAAGACAATATTAAATATACAATATAAAAGGTTTATTGATACTCTCCGTATGATGTAGTGTAGTAGTAGTACAGGTTTCGGAACACAAAAAGGTGTTAACTTCTCTAGTGAACATTATAAAATACCAACGATATAAAGATTAAGATATAATGTAAATTAAAAATATAGATGTTTAACTTCAGTTTTAAAAAAAATAAAAGGTCAAAAATTAAGAGAAAATCACTGATATTAAAACTAAGTAAAGTGTTGGACGGTTATGAATGTATATTCAGTATCTATTCAATAAAAATTCAGATATCAGGAAGCGAGTAAAGTAAGAGAAACTTTGTTCTCGTTTGTTATGCATTCGATTAACTATAGCTATAGTTAAATAAACGTCGAAGAAAAATTCAAGGCACATAAAGTAAAACGCTATAAAATAAATTGCTTTTATTACACTCGCTTAAAGCCAAGGAAACGGACGTGAATCTCTTTTTGTTATAACGATAATAATTCAACTTGAATTACCGCAGTTGTGTTAGTTATGGGGTGAGTTTCTATCTTTGTTTGATTTCCGAGATTGCATTCTCAGAGTCCGTTAAAGTTTCTGTTCAGGATTTCTTTTTCTTTTCACGAAGTAACGCGACGAGCGAAAGCTTTACCTAGTGGTAAGTGCTACGCCTGCCCATAACAACGTCACGATTGTTAAGATAACATACACAGCATCACATTGTGCTCGTCGCTTTGAGACATAAAATGTTGCCTCGTTACCGCAGTAATTACACAAGGTACAACGCCCTTCAAACCGGAAGATATTAGTGTTTGCACACTACTGTTTGGCGGCGGATATAGGGGCTACTGTGATACCTACCCAGACGGTCTCTGGCAACAGAGACCTACCACCAGTATTTCTTTATTGCAATTTACATTGATAATTATAGTTATATACTATTAATGTTTAAAGTTAAATGTAAAAAACAATAATTATTAGATCTGTGTTATGATATCATATATTGTCAAATTATATCTTAGTCAAGAAATTTATTTAGAAGATGATATAAATAAGAAATTAACAATCTTGAACTCTACGAGATTTTTACGCGCATGTTTATTATTTTCCAACTGACTGTAAATATCTTAGTGAATTTGTAAATATAATATCGATGAAATAATCTAAAATTCAACGTAAAAATGTCATCGTCTGCAGGATGACAGCGGGGGACAGCGGTTTTATAAGCCACTAATTGGCTTGTCAACTGCAGAGACCAAGGGCATTGACTTACTGATAATATATGTAGTTGAATTTAACATAAAAACTGTGTAAAATAATCGATTACTATAAATATATTTTCAGCATACTCTCCGAGTATTATAAATATTTTCTCCGCTGCTGAGCGCTGGGCCTGCAACAAGGAGTTCTCTGGTTCCCTTTTTTTTATTAAATTAAGCGATGAGAAAAGCGGAATGTTCACCTGATGGTGATACGCCTGCTCGCAACAACGTGGTGCTAGTCAAAATGGTACATATACATAAAATTTCATCTTCTATATCGTTAATTTGATCGCTATAAAAATGATATTATCTTGTCATCTATTTTGAGATAAATATCACAACAAATGTAGCAGCATAAATTTCAAGTAAGCTTATATAAAAGTGGTTGACTGTCCTGCCTTAGGTAATTTCCTCCTTATATCTCCTCGGACGGTAATCCCGGCGTCCCGCTGACCGGGATAGGTGAGCTAAAAATTTGTCTTCGTTACGCTTGATGGAGGCAAAACGTCCCGCAGTCCCTTTGGATTATATAGTTCATCGAGACAGTCTACGGTAGAGTAAATTTTCCTCAAGCGACCTTATTTATTACAAAACGAGCTTTTTAAGGTAAGTTCTAATTTTTTTTTGTATTGAACATTAATTTATGTATTAGTGGTCTATATAATGCATGTCGTAACAACGAATAGCGTCATGATTGATGATACAAATTATAAAAATATGTTAATTAATATTTTCATATAAATATAGAATTATGTCCAAATACTTTGTCAAGTAATTCAAAATACTTAATTAAATACATTTAAAAGTTGTAAAAATATATATACAGGCGTTTATGTCAGCGTTAGTTAATGCAGTCGTCATACTATAGTTAGGATGTGTTGACGATAGAAAACCAAAAAAGTAAAATTATTAAAAAACGTAAACTGTTTATTTTTTCTGATATAAGTTTTTATGGAATTAATTATACATCAAGACAGAAGCACTAAGTAATTAAATTAGTAAAATACATATAGTTAGGATATTGCTTCTGGATCGAGAGTAATACTTAATTTCCTCTTTCTATATATTTTTTTATTCAATGAAGCGATGAGACACCACATTGTGTTCATCGCTTTGAGAATTTAAATTTTAAGTCTCGTTACGCCAGTAATTATACTAGCTACAACGGCCTCCAAACCGGAACACAGTAATATTTGCACACTATTTGGCGGCGGAAATAATAACTACATTGGTACATATGCAGACGACTTCCGACAACAGTGACCTACTACAAGTGAATAATTGTACAAAAATAGACTAGTTACTTATTATGTAGAAATGTAATAGATAAAAATAAGTAAGGAGAAATTGATATATCATCGTATAAAAATATATATTCATCAACATAATAAAAGTTATAATATTTAATATTATGTAACAGCCGCAGACTCTCTCGAATAAAGTTCATAGTTATGCCCCGACTGCGCGGCGAGTTTGACGTGAGTTACGACGTCATACAACGACCGCACAGGATGTGACTTTCCTCTCCTCACCGACCGCGGATATTGAGATCCCTTAGGTTTCCGATAGATAAATGATTTCGAATGGTGAACCGTCTACTCACGGGCGGCCAATGTTTTGCGAAATTGCCTGTCACCGATGAATGCATGTGGCGGCTTCCCGAAAGAGTTGTTATTATTCCTACAAATGGATTTCCTTATTCAGCGAATGAAAAGTTTTATTATTTTAAAAACGGTTCATGTCTCTCTCACGAAAGGGAAGAATAGTTTTACCAAATAATTTTGACTAAGCGTAATAGGTTGTTTGAAGAATTCATTATTTCTAAAAGGTATTTTTTAAACTTTTTTAATGTCATTATTTTAAAATAGCAAATGGTGTTACTTGGAGTACTCTGTCATTCGTATTACTGGAACAAAGCAATTCGGTTATTGCGGAAGATTGTCAATGTGGGGATGGTTGTTAGTCAGGAGAGTCGAAACTATCATTATCATATCACTATCTAAACGCTTCCACTTTCAAAGCCCTAATGTTCCGGACCCATATATTATTTAAAAAATTTTATACATATTGTAATAAAATATAGTTGGTATCGTACTTCCATAAACTATCGTTTTTATCTTTGATGAGTGAAGACGATAGTTGTGAAACTCTCCTGAAATTCTTCAGTATAGTTGTAAGAAAAACAGTAGAAAATAATGAAAATTAAAACTACATATGTAAGCTACTGTGGTACTAAATAAAATAAAAGTTAAATAAAAATTGTATAAAACAAGAAATGTTTTAAAAGTAAGAAAGAGGAGAAAGAAGAAAAGCAAAAATAGAAAAGAAAAATATGGAATGCTTACAAATGATGTTTCACGGGTTATTTTCAGAACCAAAATTGGGACGACGTCTTCACTTGCGAGAGGTATGGAAAACTATTGTTTTTAACAATACATTATTATAATAGAACTATTAATTAATGATAGTTTTTGATCTAAGGATTAAACGGAGCTGAATGTTTTTATCATCAAATATTTCCTCCCCAGCCGCGCGGTTCGAAGGTATTCCATGTTAGGTGACGTGTGTCATCAATCACATCTTTCATTCGTATACCCGCAATGGCAGTACATTTAGCTCCTTAATTAAAGCTCGGAACAGATGGCACGGTTTTGGCACGGTGTTGGCACGCCGCCTCATAGATTTCAATTAATTCCTGTCACCGCTCAAAATTGCTTATTTTATTATTGAACCGTCAGTTCTATTTGACAAATAGGATATGGATATTTCAAAGTTCAATTTTTTTATTTAATAGATGTTCGATAATTTTACCGTTTAAAAAATCGTGAAACATACATACATATATCCGAGGAGAGAAGATTTGAATGAACATAGATATCTTGTCTCATTACACTAGTAATTTTGCTGTGCCTAGTATATAATAGTAAGGCAATAAATCCTTTTTTTATAAATATTTATAATAGAAAAATCAAGTAATTTAGCTAGCAAGTTTCTTCTTTAACTTTTGCGCTGATTTTATATTTGTAAGTCCTAGCACAACTGTAAGGAATTATAAAAAAAATTGACATCAATAATGTGAAAATCCAAGGGAAAACTTCGGCACGACAGAAGACTCAAGGCTCTATAAGCCACTAATCGGCTTGTCACCCCCAGGTCGAGGCATTGACTTTCATATCACGTGGTTGCAATCTGCATACCGCACACAAGTTTAGGAGAGGCAAAAATATTTTCATACCAAAGGCACTTCTTCGTCAGCTTGTAAACTATAACTTTAAAGCTAAGTTGGACACAAGTAACTATGCGTTTTCAGTGATAAAAAAAATTATAAATTAAAGAACATTTTAATTTTCAAAAAAAAAAAACCCTGTTAATCAACAAATGAAGCTCTGGCTCGTTACTCTACGTAATATGGCCCAAATCCCCCCATAAAAATCCCTACATGCGACGGCCCATAGTGTCCGGCGGTATCGGAGAACCTGCTGACTGTCAGGTTGTGGGAAGCCGCTGGATGCGGGCAGATCTTTGGGGGAGGGCTATGTCCAGCAGTAAACGTCTATTGGCTGATGATGATGAAGTAAAATCACAGCCTTCTCCTATTATATACTTGCGTTTGTTTTTTGGTCCAGTGAGATTTTTTAAAGTGAATTAGGCGATTACAAATCTGCATAATTAGTTCAGAAAATAAACAAATAATAATATACAAGAGACTTACAAACATACTTAATCATAAAGTTCCAATGGTAATGGTTAGGTTATTAACAAATGTGTAATTAAAACGGGAGTTTGAAACTTTCAAGTTACATTTTAATAACGTCGCGTTATTAAGGTCTATATTAATTTGACATGACTGAAAATTAATCTGAAGGCGTGACGTGACACCAACCCGTCCAATACCGGTGCCGTTTTGTAAATTTAATAAAGAGACTTTAACCGACTGGAGCACGCTGTAGTTACCATGATTGATATTTTAAAATAAATAAAGGATAAAAGTATTTTTTCCCATTCACATCTCAAAACGAGAGCTCGTAGTAGGTAACACAATTTGATATGTTCCGTTAGCCTTCCACTAGTTTCAACGTCAGTGAAAATTTAACACTGGAATGTTTACACGAACGTCGTCTCCAAGGCAACATTTATATATATATATTTTTAACAACATCGGCTATGTTTAATTTTCGAAATAAACCTTGACCCAATAGTTGTACAAGTAATATCGGGACACGGCTGGTCCTGGAAGAATTTACACAATTTTATGTACAAGAAGATCTCGGCGCGTGCTTGTAACCTTAAAAATCAGAGAACATAATAGACCTTATAAGAGAATGATCCATGTACAGGAAGGAGAGACATATTCTAGAAGTAGAAGTAAACGAAGAAATGAACAGTAATAATAAATGTTCACAAAAAAATATAAGGAAGTAGGTAAATATTTTTAAATTATTGTAAATATATCGCATTAAAAGTTTATAACAAGAATAAATAATGTATGTTAAAATAGCATTAGTAATTAAGACAGTAGATTTAAGAGAAATTTCTTATTTTTCTTAGCTTTTGTCTCGTCTTATGACTGGGTCTGCTTTGTTACTTCTTTATTTAAGAGAAATTTAGAACGAAGAATTTACAGATAATCAGTGACTTTGAGGTCTAAGTACGAGGAAACAATGATTAAACAAATAAATATTTATATTGTTTCCTTTGGGAAATGATTTATATAGTCTTTAAAAATCATAGTTTTAAAATCGGCCTCTCAAATTAACGTCGGGCAAAAACAACGCGTCCGATTTATGTTGGAGCCGCTGGTGCGGGTTCGGTGACAGTGACAAATGACGTCACATGACGGTCACGGTCCGTGTTTTGCGTCACTTGCCCGTGCTCAACGCTATGACGTCACAGTTGCGTATCTCTACATTGTCCGTTTGTTTATGTACGATGTATTTGTCTGGGGTTTGATAATAAAAGATTAACTAAAATTAAATTGTTTAGTCCAGTGTTTTTTTTTTTATTCTACGAAGCAACGAGATGAGTGAGACGATCAACTGATGGTAAGTGATGCGCCCGCGTATAACGAAGTGGCACTAATAAAGACGATAAACACAGAACCACATAGTGTTCGTCGCTTTAAGATATGCCTTATTACCCCAGTAATTTCATTACCTGCAGCGGCCATCAAATTAGAACACAGTATTGTTTGCATGTTGCTATTAGGTGGCAGGAATAGGCGCTGCGGTGAAACCTATCTAGACAATCTCCGGCAACAGTGACCTACCACCACTAAAGTTTCCAGAGACCATCTAAGTAGTAACTACCGTAGCTCCTATTTCTATGCCAAACAGTACTGTACAATCATTACTGTGTTCCGGGTTGAAGGGCGTTGTGGCTAGTGAATTTCTGGGGTGATGAGTGTTAACATCTTATCTCTCAATATAGTGCTATGAATATCATATTACTAGCGTCACGTTGTTATAGGCAGGCTTATCGCTTACCATCAGGTGAATGGTGAATAAAAAAAAACATTTGTAAATTAAATAAAGAATAAAAAGTTTTGATAGCTACAAAATGATTGCGCGTTTATCGTGAAAGGCGTTAAATCATACCGAGAAAGCGTTATAAGTAAACAAAGCTGTGACACAAAATGTACGAGGCCCTGGAGAGTTTATCAACTTTCATTATATCAAAGTTTTAATGATGATAAATCGTGTGCTTAAATACGTATTTAGAATCGTATTCCTCTTGTATAACGAGAGTTCGCGTCGTCTTCTTTGGATAATTACTGTATCATTAATAACTCGCTGTCGACGAATGAGATACAATATTAATTTGACGTCAACCGCCCCGACTAATACCATCATGGGATAAATGAAGATGGGATCTAAAATATATTAAAATGGTAATTATGTATGAACTATTATATATAGTATTCGAACAATAGTACTGAGCTCTATTAAAGTACAGGCGGAAATTATCATTTATTAAAGAATTGTTATAAAAGATAATGACTTCTTTTTATTTATACAAATATTGCAATAAATTATTATATTACATTTAGTGTGGATCGAACTGTAAACAATAATTAAAGGTTGTCTCTAAAGTTACTGCTCAGGTGACCATGGGTATAGTTAAGCACTTGAATGGTTGGGTCAATGAGTGCAGTGGTATCTGTAAGATTTAGATTTGTTATGAAAAATATATCATATAAAATGCAAATCTCAAATATTTAAAATATTAATAATGATATACAGATATACTTGTTTGATGAAAATTGTTAAAATTAAAAAAAAGATAACGTTTACAACGTGGACAACTCTTAGATATACCATGTCGATGAGAAAGACGAAATGATCGACATACATGTTTTTGTCTCCTTTTAAGTTTTTCTGTTTGATAATACCATAATTTCATTATTTAATTTAATTTCAGATTGCAAAGCGAATATTTTCTATAAATATACGACGGTAGAGTTTGATAATTATCAAATATTTAACAATGAAGTCAGTGCTAATTTGCACGATAGCTTTGTTTAATCGAAACGTGAAACACTTTTAATTCAAAGCGTCTCTACTCGCGTTAAATGTGAAGAGGTTTCAGTAGAATCGTTTAACTGTGTATCTGAAATTCGTGTTCATACTTTGGAAGTAAATCAAATATGTAAATGAGTATTTACTATCAGAAATGCTAACGTTACGGAAAACATAAGCGATTATAGTTTACACTTGGGAAAGCAACTAACGTGTAAATTAAATGTATGGACATTAACATTTTTCTATTCGGTTGGTGATTTAAAATACCGGTGTATCTTTCTCGACTAAAAAAAAAAAAACTTCATGGTTATTTTCAAACAATGTATAAATTTTTAACTTATTTATAACAAAGACGTTACCAAGGAGCAGTACAAGGTTCTCAGTTCCACGCGAAGTTTTTTTGGTTGCTTTATTTTATGTATGACCGCGCATAAATTTTTACGTGTTCCGAATACAAGTGATCCGATTATGAAAATTCTTTTTTTGTGGGAAAGAGTATAACCTCAATTCTTATAAGAATATTAAAAAAATTATTGCAACCCTTAAAGAACATGTAAAAGAAAGATATGGCTCTGATAATAATTCTAATAGAAACTATATCCGTAAGTAGCTTTTTAAAAAATTATTATTTTTCGTCCTAATAACAAAAAGAAATAAGTTTTAAATAACTTTCTTGTTATAATTTAGGGGGGTAATATTAGATTAATTTATCGCCTTAATTATATGTGAGAATTTAGTTTTAAATAATAATCTTTATGTTATAACCGTTGACAATTCGATAACATTTTTGTTATGTAATACATAACAAAAAATTTTATGAATATTTATTGCGTTATATATCTATAAGTTACAAATAAGAAAAAAGTAACAGATTTTTAAGTCCTTAATAATAATAAATATAATATTAACTATTAAATATTTAACACAAGTGTGCGTTGTATCAATATACGTTATTTTGGTGTATATAACAACAACAATTAAGGCAAGCATTTACTGTTGTATTTTGGGTTTATATGTTATAAACATGTTTGTGATACTAGAGCAGAATGTAGTGTCGACAGGTGGTCCCTTAAACTAACTACACGACCTATTTGGCATATAAAACCTAGGCCACATGCCAAGAGTTGTGAGGATGTGATCACAACACATGTACGTTATAGTAATAGCATAAAGGCATTACGCCAAGCTAGATTTTCAGAAATATGATGCACGAAATCCGTAATCATTTCGCGATATTTCTTTAAGGTAACATTCTTTGTGCAGAACGGAGACTGCTTTGTACCACAGCATCTGTTTCTGTCGCCTTATTGCGTTACAGCCTCAAGAGCGAATTAGAAAAATAATTGAGATGGCGAATCGAATTCTATTTCAAACTGATGAAAGTAATTAATGTTATGTAAATATTCGAACTAGCATAACTTGGTTATAAGATGTACTCGTAAAAAACTCAGCAGATGGAACACGCACCATCAAATTAACCACCTTGTAGAAGCTTCCCTATAAATAAAAAAACTGTACTATTTTTTATTAAAAATATTACGTTAGGTACATAGGACAATTTTCCTCTTTCTACGCATTCAATATACAAAAACATATTATAATAAAATTTAACAAGTTATAAATAAACTATGAGAATTATATTCCTAGTCTAAAGTGTCATTATCTTGGTACTTAGCTGCTGCTTTAACAATGGCTCGGCCACAAAGATTGTTAAAACGATAATAGGCAGAGAACAATAGTTTCCGAGTGTAATTGTAATGTATAATTTCTTTCTAGCAATCATGCTCTGCTTCTATCAGCTTCATGCAAGTAGTTTCTGTACGTAACATTCTATAAAATAGAGAAAACGAAAATTTAATACCCACCAGACAGCTAAGTTCGTAAAGTGATCCCCATTGAGCTTTTGCTTCCGGTGAAGGAACGGAATTAACCGATATCCACCAGCCCGCCTTTAGTCAGTGTGGTGAATGAAAGGCCTTGACTTTCTCCTTGCAAGAGAAAGCATCGTATTCCGAGAGGGACAAAATTAAATGGTCTGTTTGTTAAGAAAAACGAGCAAAGTAGGAAAAATTATTATTTAACAAAACGAACAACATAAATTTTTACTATACAACAAATTATTTATACCAAATTTACAACATGAAAAGGATAATGGATCTATGATCTGTGATGGATCTGTTCCAAACAACTTTAAGATGGACTTTTTCGGAAGGATAATCGTGTCTGGTGTGGTTGATAAAGTTAATATTATACGCAAAAAAATAAAATAAAAAAAATAGCAAGACAGACGATTTCAAAACGAGAGTAGACACGAATATTAAAGTTAAAAAAATCTAATAAAATATAATAGTATGGGTTTTTAACGAAGCGTGATTTTTTTTTTTAAATTATCTAAGCATGCAAAGCTTGAGAAGGATTTTAATGGTTGCTAACAGAAGAACAGAAAAAAGAAGAATGTTATAGTTTAATATTATTATTACGAGTCATCTGTAATATATATAAGATTTAGTGAAAGCTGAGCATCAAATGACTAAAGAGAGCATTTAAAAATAATCTTTAATAATTATTGTCAGTAACCTAAGACAACCTCAATTGCTCGTGGTGCATCCTGCTTATCAACAAACGAGACTTTGGCTTCCACCAACACGAATTGAGCCAGCGTGGTGGTAAATAGCCGAAATACCCCCATACGAACCCCTACAAACAACGGCCCATAATACCCAGCGATACTGGAGGGTATGTCTGGTTAAGATCGCGGGAAACCGCTGGGTGGAGGCAGCGAAGGACCGATGGATGTGGAAATCTTTGAGGAAAGTCTATGTCTAGCAGTGGACGTCCATCGGTTGATAATAATGAATTATTATCAATCAAATCAAGAATAATTGATAAATTCCTCTTAACTGCAAACGACAAATTTATAACTATTACAGATTAAGGTACATAACTCTTATCAACACCAAACAGTCCGGTATAAAAATGTTCGTCTCTTTCATAAAATTTACAAAGCGAATATCCAATATGGCGATCGTTAAATTCGGAAGCACTGTTTTCAATATGAAAGAACTTTTCATAAGCGAGAGCGGTTTTACTGGCGTGGCAGTTCGCGACAAGCGGAGCGGCATTGAACAACAACCGTTAGATGTTCTTTTAACAATATCTTCGTATGAAACATTTTTTTTAAATCTATATTTGTATTTGATAGAAAATTTGTTTTATCCTGTTAAACAGGAATACATCATCAAGAATGTACCGATTCGTTTTGTTTCATTAAAATTGTAATTTCGTGTGCGGTTACACATTTACACGTTTCAACTAAAAGTCGTATATTTGATTTTCAAATGTTGATTTTCGGCTATAGACGTACGTTAAAAACCCAGTTATATCAAATTTTAATGAAGTTAGAATATTTGAAATGTTAACACTCCGATCTATTCCAGTTTGTAAACACTAGATCCATTTAACTCAACTGGCCTATAAATGTTACTTTTTTATTTACAAAAAACAACAGTTTTTTGGATGGAATTTATTGGTTTGCTAATCCAATCACAGGATGCTTAACACCGTTGGAAAGTAATACTAATATTATTAATAGTGTTATTAGTACTTCAAATATTAATAACGTTTACAGATTTTCTTGCTAGTGACTACTCCTTTCAAACCGGAACACAGTAATATTTGTACACCACTGTTTGGCGGCAGAAATAAGAGCTGCGGTCGTACCTACCTAAACTGTCTTCGGCAACAAAAACCTACCACCAGTTAGTAACATATATATATTATTACATAGTTCATACGTTGAATTATTTTTTTTTTTGTAAAAGATCATGTCACTTGAAAATGAAACTAACAATGTCGTCTATATAAAATATTTCTTTTAGATGATAATACAGTTTCGTTTGGATTAAGACGTCTTGTATACCTATAGTGCCACCCACCACTCGCTCCGGCGTTCCCAGGTCACTAATTACTGCGTACCAGAGCTCCTTCCGTATTTTTCATACAGATCACGGACTCGCTTAACTCGCTCCATCGATTGGGAACTTCTGCTGAGAATTAGTTGTGGGGGGCGGGGTCTCGCCGAAGCATTAAAGGAATGCGGTTGAGGGATCGCTCTTTTCTTTTTTTTTCCTAATCATTTTTCTGTTCCGCCAACACGGGAGTGTTGGTATTTCAACGCCTGAGCTCCTGCATTTTTCAATTTCAGTAGCAATATTTCATTAAATACAAATTGCAAATAGTTGAAGAGTAACGTGACTCGTTGAAAAGTTTATATAAGTAATGCTTAAATGGAATCGTGTTTCGATTATGAATTATATAGTAAATCAAGTTGCTTGTAAAAGCTATGTTTTGCAAGCTACATGTTGAAACATATAATTTTGGTAGTCTATTTATCATAAACATTTTTTTATTAAAAACTTTTTTGTATTACTTACAATGTAACAAGAAAGTATCTTCGTTTGAACATTTCTGTGTAACCAATAAAAGTAGTCGATTGCTTTCGATTGTAACTTGTACGTTGTTAGGAATCGTACAAATATCCTTTCTGTCATTCGTTACTTTAATCCCGTAACTATGGTTGCGATCTCCGTATAATCTATTCATGTTTTGGTGCTGTGCCAATTTTCTTGATAAACAATTTCTATCAAAATAACCAACCAAGGTCATTAGTTCTCTCTCTCAATGAATTATTCGCATATGTAATGTGCTACCGTTCGAAGGAGGCTGTAGCTACATATTTCAAAGCGATGAGCGCAATGTAATGCTTTTAAAACATCTACCACCTCGTTGTAACGCTCAGGCTCGTCTATAGACGTTTGTATAACTTGCCCTCTTCGCCGCTTTGTTGTACGAGTTCATAAAAACTCCTCTTAGCCCTCCTACTTACTTCTAAATTTCGGGATTAAAAATGTTACACCAGTAAGCACAATTTATTTAAATGAATCTTTTAGAATTCGATGGTTTATTGTAAAATCAAAATTATAGTAGAAAAATGCGTTTTGTTATAATTTGTCTTGTAAATCAAATATTATTGTGTTGAAAATAACCGAAATTTGTGTAAACTAACATTTATAGCAGTAATTAGTAAGGTGTGCGAAATTAAAACGCCGTAAGTGGTTTTCACCGCTTGTACATAGGAGGGCTGTTGAAGGCAGCTAGCACTCCAGAAGGTGCTAACACCGCTTTCGGCTCTGAAACCTTTTCAGAGCGGTATTCATTCTACGACTATAGCTTCGATAAATATACAAACTTCAGGAGTCATAATGATGCATTCGTGACCAGGATTTTTATACGAGTCGATAAAAAGGCGTCGAGCTGGAGACATTAAGAAAAATACAAATTAAAATTTAATGAAACGGGATATTATTTTGACATTCATCGAATAAATATTATCCATTACATCAGTAAAAGGAAGAAATAGTATAGTCAATACAATTACTTAATATCATTAGAGTACCAATCACTATTTACTGGTGGTCGGTCCCTATTGCTGGTGAACTGTTAGCTGTTAGCTGAGAGAGTTGCTAAGTAGGTACGCATCGTCTATTTCTGCCCCCAAACAGTGGTATGCAAGCAATACTGTGGTCCGGTTTGAAGTGTGCTGATAGTGTAATTACTAGGGTAACGAGACAACCTCTTGTGTATCAGGGCGACGAGCACATTGTGCTGCTATGTATAATATTCTAACCAGCGCCATAATGTTATGGGTTGGCGAATCACTACCAGGTGAAAGATCCGCTCGTCTCGTCGCTTCGTAGATTAAATAGAAAAAACTGAATTTCTTTTAAAAGTTTAGATTCACAACGACTAGAATAAAATGAAATTTACGTTACTGTAGATATTTTTTTTTTTTACACATCGTTCAGTGTAAAAAGCAGTAGTATCTTGTACACGAGTAAACTTTTGAGGTGAAAGATTTGAAATATTCGAACAAAAATGTAACTAGGTGGTAATGTTGTTGGGTTCGCCTGTTCCCCGCGCCGTCGCGACTCCACTCGTTGTTTTCTTTTTGCACTTCAACAGCTCTAGGGTGCGTATCCGCGGCGCTGAGTGTCGGCGGGTGTAAATTGAAACACTTGCAAATTTACCCCATACATTATTCATGTGCCAAACACACTCAGAGCTAGTCTGACAGTTTCAGTTCACACACAAATTCGCAAAAGTATATTCCGAACGGAGCTAAATGAAATGAACTTGAAGGTTTATAAAATATTAGTACAGAAAAAAAAAACACTTTATGGTGTCCACAATGTAAATCGATAATTAATTTTTAAGCTTATTTAATGTAAAGCTAAAAAAATAAACAATGGATTTGCAAATCACACCCCCTTGTGTAGCAGCTTCGTGGCACATAAGTAAAGTAGGTCAACTATTATACGTCTAACAAATGGTTGCCCCTTCTAAGACGGGTCTGCAATAAGGACTCGGTTCAGAAACCCACAACCTGAATTATTCTGACCCTAATAAATTTGTCGAGTCAAACGGGCGTTGTAAGACAAATGAGTTTCGAGACGTGTGGCGGTACTAATTTGTTATAGGATAATTCGCTTCTAAATTATACTATAGATATGAAACCATACTTTTCAACCTGTTCGTTATTTATTTTCAACAAATTTGGTAGAAAACTTATTTAAACCTTTTACTATTAACAAATGGAAATTTTAATTTTCGAAATTTTAATTGGCTCTAAGAAATTACGTACAAGTTGTAACTTTATATAGTTCTTGATACAAAGTTTATTTTCACTATGTTCATTATATAAATAAATAAATTATATTAAGTCTACGTAAATAAAACACTCGAGCTGACTAAAATGAAATGTTAATTTACAAAACACATTTTACCTTCAAGAGTTGTAATGTAATTTCTTTCTCACCAAGGCGTTTCCTGAAATAAATTACAAGTGTAAAATTCACAACAACAAAAGCGAAACAACAAAAGGCTCGCGGCTCGCAACATCCGGACGACCCTTCCAAACTTAGCAGCCTGATTACGGATTTCCGAACAAGAAAAATAAAAAGAATAATACGAAACATGTTTTTAACCAAGTGTTTTGGCACAAGCAATTGTAGGATCATCAATAAAATTTGTTTCATTCTGTTTGTATGCTGGCACAACATCGGAAATGTTTTCAACTCGAGTTATTGATGATTACATTTTGAATTGATTGTTTCCTAATTAACAAAGAGTTTATGTGATAGTCAACATAATCAAATATATTCGGCTGAGGAGTGTAGTGTTGTACGTAAAGATGAAATCTCGGATCTTTTCTCAAATCGGTTGGTTTTTTAGAGACGACATCCACAGAGGTTCCTTTTTTGACTAAAAACGGACCTCTGTCTTCTCGGAACAAAGAATACGTCACTTTCTTCCAAAGAAACGGCTTCTGATGTTGTGGGCCGTGATGTGTTGAACTGTGTCGAGTGTCTTTGACTTTTGGTGTCTCCGCAGTCAATTCATACATCTCAGGCAAGGATAGATACCAATAGTCAGAACCGTTTCCTATTATGGGAAATAGCCTCTTGTTTGAAAATCGTGGCCGATATTTCCGTACAAATTCGTCATATTTCTTCTTAAGTCGTTTCATGTACTCAGTGTACCGGATTGATTTTAAAAGATTTTCAAAATCAGACAGCTCACTTGTACCTAATTTAGAATAAATACCACCACAGACAAACGTTCTCAGAAGATGGTGTAGTTTGAAAACGACGAATGCAAGCCATTTTCGCGCTTCCTCTTCTAACATTTTCAAATCGTCCACCATGGTCCTGATACCGAATTCAACTGCCTCCGCCGCTTTTCTTTCACCACGTGCGGTAACTATTTTTAACCATCGCCGATAAGAATAATAGCAGAATTTTGTTTGCCGCGAATAATATCCACGCCATAATGCCTGCACATAAAATTGATATAGATAGATTATTATAATATATTTTACAATAGAGTATAACTAAACTTAAAATGTAAAATTGCGCGTTCAAAGGATCAAGATATATAAAGATATAGATATACATCAAATATGACTGTTACATGAATTTTGATCATCCCTTCGTGTATAAAAATCGAAGTGTTACCTGTATTTTTGTTGCAGCCTGATTGTACCGTTTGTTATGTTTATTCCTGACTGCTTCTATCAAGGCCCTCCTGTACGCTTTACGACTTAAATGTTGTCTAAAAGCGCATTGGATTGTAAGTGCATTCTTGGATAGCCAAGCAACATGTTTTCTTATTAAATATCCTCTAGTTAGTCGCTGTAAAAGTACGACTGCAGTGAAACGCTTGTGTCTTTGTGCCTCCGCACGTTTTGATCGTATATGTAACGCTTGGTAATAATCATATTCACTAGGTAAGAGATCGTGTACCGTCGCCATTATTGTTGTTAACTGACTTAAATGTCAATAGTAAATGCCAGTGAGGTGACGTAGAATATTTTTTAAAAATACATTTCGTTCGGATTGATTTAAATTTAAATGACATATTCAAAGTCATTTCCGAAGATTAATTCCACATTTCCATACATCATGCATCTTCTTATAAACAACTATGAGGTTTGATAAAAATGTCCTGTCCCGCTCCACTCCGTTAACAGTATGGTGTGTTACATAACATTTTAATAATTTTATTTTAATAAGTAACGATAAATTTGTCACCTTTCTTTAATTGTACTTTTTTGAGTCTATTGATATGTAATACTTAACAAATGTCTCCTGAGAAGAGAAAATTTGCTTCTGGTTTTTTCTTAATTGAGATTATTAATTTTTATGTTAATAACTGCTTAAAAAAATCATTAATCCTTTGATTATGTTACAATGATATAGGGATTTGTATTTTGAAAATTTCAACACTAGCTCGATTGTACCCTCGCTCAGGTGGGTTCGCGTGAGACATCATGAATAATTCAGCAATCAAAGCGGCAAGGTGGCGGGCGCAACTGTTTATTTATTTTTGCCCGAAATTTACGGGTAATTTTCATACATATGTATGCTCAAATAAAATGAAAAGCCAAATCGAGGTGTTCGGACGCGTACAAATTAATACCAAATTGATGCTGCTAATGTTGAGTTCTGTATAATTCGTTTTTGACTAATGAATATATCATAATTTATACGGAGAAATTTTCGCACTTTAAGTTCGGAGATAATTTCCAATTAGCGTAAATTATATTGCGAAGAGCGCTTTCTTTACGCATCTTCATTTGATTAACTCAATATGTTGCAAAACACAAAGAGATTATTTAAAAATAAAAGTTATTTACCGCATTAACGCTCAAAAAGTTGGTTATTTTAATACGTAATTAGCGCAAATGACTACCTGCAATGACGTCATATCAAAGACCATTAAAGTAGCATTTTCACATTAAAGGGGTTGGAGCTGCTATTAAAAGGCTATTAGCTAGTGAGAATGGTATAGCATTTCATCAACGCCATAAAAAGGAGAACGGTAAGCTTCATTATACCTATAACAAATTACGATTTATTGTATTTACACATTTTATTTAAGATGAAAACAAACAATAAAAAGATAATGGTATTATGTATCGTGATAGAAGTAAGCCCCTAGAATCGATATGAATAAAAAAATAAGTTGACGTCGTTATAGTTCACTCGTAGCTCCATGGATTGTTATAGGCAGTCATATCGCATACGCGTCGTTAACGTCCAGCTTAACCGTTTGCTTGTTTTATTATAAAAACTTTATAAGCAAAAATTGTTTATGGACATGAAATTAGTGAGGGAGAAAAATTCTTGGAGTGGAGGCCGCGCACAGGACGCAGTCGGAAGTAGGTGGATGCGAAAAGCTTAGCACCGTATCAGATGGAAGTTAATGAGGAAGGCCTACGACCAGCAGTGGACTGAGAAAGGTCGATCATGAATAATGATGATTAGTAGTTTTATCATTATTTCAATTAATAATTCATTAATTCGTACTTTTGCATCTAGTCATCTACTCACAATGGATGATTCGTTGTAAGTCACAAAGATTGCATAATGCTTCTGATATCGTATAAAGCAGTATCATCCAGTTACCAATACCACTTTTATGCATCGCGCCAAATTTGAAATTCAGTCTGTATTTATCAATTTAAAACCAAAACAATTTGTTCTTTCAGCAAATGAAAATTGTAGCGGAAGCATGTAAATCAAACGAGTACGCCGTTGTTGACTCTGTAGTTACGTAAATTGTTGAAAGCAATCATTGATTCCCTTTAATTAAATCTCGAAAGCTGATTACAACAAATTACAGGCGCTTTGTTCTTTGCTATTTTCATTGAAATGGGAAGTAAATAGCTTTAAAGTTTGCTGCTATTTTATTGAGCATTTGGCATTGTATTAAATTACAAATAACGTATTGAAATTTAATTGTATATATTTTTATAATACGTAGTAAAGGAATCTGACGATAACAGCGCAGTATGGACATTTGTACAGTACTTTAAAAATTGATGTAATTTATCAATATCATCATCAGCCAATAGACGTCAACTGCTAGACATAGGCCAAAAATTTCCACGTCGATCGGTGCTACGCTGTCCGCATCCAGGGGCTTCCAGCGCCATTACAGTCAGTATGGTCTCCGGTACCGCCGGGCACTGGGGGCCGTCTTTAATAGGCGTTCACTTAGGGCATTTGGGCCATTTGCCACCACGCTGGCCCAATGACTTTGGTGGGAGCCAGAGCCTTGTTTATCTTCTTTATTATTTTATTTTACTTTTAAACTACAATATTTCACAATCTAGAAAGAATACATTTAATTCAGAATTTTTCGTTGTAATTAATTACGTATACATTAAAAAAAATCCTAGAAGACTCAAAACTAAAACTAAACAACACTGACATTCTAACGAATCTCTCTTGTACTCCGAGAATAAACAAATGTATTCCTTCTATTTTTTTTTTTCATAAATTTTATTTTAATGCGAAGGATATATATAAACAAAATATTTTTAGTTTGTCTTAATATGAGATATGTAGTACATTGGTTTATTAAAAACACTCTTGTCTTTCGTAAAAAAAAATAATTAAAGTTTTCTATAGAAGCTGTTGAAGTTTGTCCACTTTGCTTTTGAATTTACCTCGTTTTCAAACAATGGTTAGTTTATAACACTCCAGTAATTAGAAATTTACCGGTCTATAAAATAATATTTAGATAATACTCCGGATTTCCGCGGAGCGAGTACTAAAGCGCTTTACTAATTACACTTACATGCCCCCGGAGATGGTGCAATGCGGTGTTTGAAGTAATTTTCAGTAATATTCTTTAATAAAAGCGAGCCGAGAAGTCCGACCAGTTGAAAACAGGAGCTGATTATAAATTTGACTTTAAGGTTAATAATCTTACTCAGCACTGTAGTAATTTGTGCTAAAAAGACATTACTAAGATATCTTTACTACTATCAACTGTTATACTGTTTAGTTCATACGTGAAAGTAAAAAGCGTGATAACTAATGTTTTTCCATTTGTTCGTGTTTTATAATCAACCATTACCTCAATCTTAAATTGTAGTTTATAATTCGTATACAATTTGTTTTAATATATTTATTAATTATCTATTAATTTAAAAGTAAATGATTTGTTGTATTAACCATCAAACCACATCTTTATTTTAGAGTAAGTCTTTTCTTTGGATATAACTTGCATTTTTCTACAAAATTAAACTAAAAATTTTCTTTAACTATTAACTCTTATGGTAATTGTGGTAAAACATTTTTAAACAAATTTTTTTCTAATATGCGTATAACAACCACCTTGTAGAGATGCAGCGGCCTTCCGGCTCTCTTGACCGGGTTACCTCTAAACTTCGTGAAGCGAGGGATAGTGCAAAATTTCAACGCGGAAATGGTATTAAAACTTTCCTCCTCTTCGCAAAGTTTGTATAGAAAAAGAAAATACCTTCGAACTACATACACTACTTTATTTTGTTCAATTGTTGTTCGCTTAGGCTTGAAACTCGCTAATAAAGAAGAGAATTCGTTCCATTAATGTAATTGAATGTAAAACTCGTGCGAATGAATATTTAGAAGTACGGAGAAGTTCATACAGGAGAATATTACAATTTCGTTTTCTAAAAAAATATAACATGTATTTAATTCTTGAAAAAACCACGGGGAAGGGAGTATTATAATATATTACAAATAGGCTTACTCCACATAATAATTTATTATATAATGTCAACGCTTACAAATTTGTTGTTCCCCTTTTGATCTTCAACTTGTAAACGATACGGAAACCATTTTTTTAAAAAAATTACAATTCAGTATTTGTGACAAACAAGCTTTTAAAAGAAAACTTAATATAAAAAAAACTATTTAAAAGATTTTGCCGTAATTAAGCCGTAATAGTTTTTTTAACAACTATTACGGCTTCATAAGACTCAAGGCTCCCGGATCCTGTATCCACGAGCTAAATAAAAAAATAATAATAAGTACTGCTAGTGTATAATAAATGCAGTGAAGTCATGAAACGTAGGTTATGAGTTGAATTGGCTAATCAACTGGATTTATGTGTTTTTTTTTTTATTCAAAAAAAACGACTAGATGAGATGAGAACGTTCACTAGATGGTAAATGATACGATTGTCCATATCAATGGGACGCTCCTTATGATGAAGTACACTGCATCATATTAAGTAAATCGCTTTGAAACATATCATGTTAAGCTTTGTTATTCAATAGCTACAAGGCCGTTCAAACAGAAACACAGTAATATTTGTACTGTTTGGTGACAGAAATAGACGCTGCAGTAGTAACAATCTAGTCGATATCTAGAAGATCTGTCATCAGTAAATTTTAGTTCTGTAAAGACATAAAAATTTTTGTAATAAAACTAGTCTACGCCATAAATACTGCTTCATAAAAACTTAATTTTTTCAACTTATTAATTATTTTGAATTTGGAACACGTCTATTATTTTAAAAACTATTTTCCATTTTGCGCCATCTCACATATTTCTTCGTGTTCATTATCAAATTACAATATGGAATTGGGTGTTAAAGGAAATAGGATTGCAGTGATCGCCTTGAACAAAGTGGGTATGGAGCCGTCGGTCATATTCTAGATACTTCAAAAGCTTAGTATCAGCCGTATGTTCGTATATCGTACTATCAACAGATATAACAACACTTCCTCTGTCGAAGACCAGAAAAGATCGGGGCAGCCGCGTGCTGTTAAAGCTACAAAGGCTGTTAATGCTGTTAAATTCAGAATTCGTCGAAACCCCATTAGGAAGCAAAAAATCTTATCGCGAGAAATGAAGATTTCTGCTAGGACTCTGTCGGCTATTATAAAACAAGACCTGAAGCTCGGGCTTATCGTCGATATACAGGACATGTCCTAAATCAATCTTTACAATTAAAGATGGATGGAGTGGATCGATCAAAACGCCTTTTGAGGCGATACAACAGGCAGGTGAAAGGCACAGAAATATCCTCTTTACCGATGAAAACATTTTCACGGTTGAAGAACACTACAATAAGCAAAATGATAAAGTGTACGCTCACAGTTCTAAAGAAGCTGTTCAAGTGGTCGAAAAGGTACAACGTGGTCATCATCCTGCGTCAGTGATGGTTTGATGGGGCGTGTCTTATCATGCATTCACAAAACTACATTTTTATGAAAAAGGAGTGAAAACTTCAGCCAAAGTGTATAAAGATACAGTCTTGGATCATGTTGTGAAACTTCTCAGCAATACACTTTTTAAAACTATACCGTAGACTTTCTAGCAGGACTGCACCTGGTCACAAGGCACGAACTACCCAAGCTTGGTATGAAACCAACGTTTCTGACTTTATAAGAGCCGAAGACTGACCCTCATCTAGCCCAGATCTGAACCCTTTAGACTTCAAATTATGATCAGTTTTAGAAGACATGGCTTGCTCTAAACGAAACGGCAACATTGAGTCCCTTAAAAAATCTTTGGAGCAAGCAGTGGCGGTGGTGGAAATTTCCCATCGAAACAGTTTTTTTTTTTTTGTTTTACGTGGGGGAAATGGCTACGCATACTCGTCCTCGCCCCCGCGAGGACGAGTTATGTCGGACTTGCACCGACTAAAACCCCCACGATGTTCCGCCTCATCGCCATGATGGCAGGGTCACGGGAACGCATGCACTCAACCGCGACCCTGCCGGCGCTGGCCGCTTGCGCAGCCCCACCTCGGGAGGGAGGGATGAACCCTCTCTTTCCAGGGCGCGCCGGAACATGCAACGCGCCCCCTCCTCGACCTCATGCGTGTGCGGGCGACCGGTTCCCCCGAACCTGTCGCCCAGAGGCCATGGGAGCCACTGGAGAAAACCTCTCCCGGCTCCCGGCGGCGGAGAGATGTTAGGCCCGCCTATACCTGTCAACGGCCGCGGAGGATAGGGAGAAGGGCGCATCTCAATACCGGCACTCCTCTTCCCCCGCGGCCCCACCGCCGCCGCATCGCCGGTGCGACACCGGTTGGCCGCAGAGGGTACTCCCTCCGCGACCCCACCTCGGCTGCGAGGGGCGGTATGAAACCGCCCCTGCAGCCGGCCGCTAGGGCAGGACACAGCCGGCCCTGCGATCCCCGGCCGCTCCGGTGAGCTCCAGTTATCCTAACCGGTGCTCGAACCTGGAGCGGCTGCTTCGGCCAGCCCTTCGCCGCGGGCCGGCCGGGTGGGTTCCACTTGGCTTCACCGTGTACCGGACCACGGTTACTAAGCCCCTCCGCCACGACAAGGCGAGAACCCGTTGGAGGGGCATCGAAACAGTGCGCAAATCCATAGCTTCGTGACCAAACAGATTAAAGGCCTGTATAAAAGCCAAAGGTGGTCATTTCGAATGGAATATTTTTTTTAATTTTTTGCTGAGACTTATTAATATGTAAGTATAAATTTGACTAATATTAAATTACTTCATTAAAAAAAATGTATTTTCATTCGTAACAGAACTTATGGCCGGACTAGGTATATAACCCAACTTTAAAAAGCTTCAATCGCACAGAATTAATGCAAAGGGCCGTGCGTGGGGTTTACCTCCGTGGTCGAATCAGAAATAAGGAAATCCGCAGGAGAACTAAGATCATCGACATAGTTTATTTATTTATTATTAAGAAACCAACGGCGTTATTATTAACAAATTTTACAAGTATTTAAAGCTTATGTATAAAGTTAATACATGTTCTTTCTTCGTGCTAATACATTTGGTTTCTTTGCACATCAAATTAGTACGTTGGTTTGAGCAGACAGATAGTCAAAATAAAGGGAAGGAAAGGTTAGAATAAAAAAAAGTTGATCGAGACTACAACAATAAATGTGGAAAATTAATGCCGGTAAAAATAGGTAAAGAATACAAGTAACAATACACAAACAGATATCTTAAGTTAATGGGTAAGTTGGCGTGCGTATAGCAACATGGAATAATACTTGTTGTTCAGTCTCGTCGGAACGTTTCGGCGACGTGTTTCTTGTACAAAAAATTTTTAAATTTTTTTAAAAAAATAAATCTGCATCAACAAATCCTAAGTTATATAGTGGTATTCTTATTAATGGTGAGTTGTTTGCGAAATTTGTCGAGCGACCTGGCACATGTAGCAAAGGCGTGTGTCGAGTGCGGCGCGAAGGTGTACAGAACGCAATCCGCGCCACTAGCTCTTCATAATCTAATTTACCGTTTATGGTATCATAGAGAAAACACATATTTTATGTCTGTCCTCTAGAGCTAAAATACCAAACCGACGACAATCTACCATATATAATTTTGCCGGTGTGCATAACCTGTAATTTAGATGTTTAATGAACTTCTTTTGGAGACGCTTGATACGATCTATGTAATTGTTGAGGCGACCATACTTGACTATCATACTCTAAGATACTGCGTACAAACGTACAGTAACCAGACTTAATAGCTACATCTCTAAATGGTCTACAGCACCTACTAATAAATCCCAGACTTCGAAACACTTTTGCAGTCATGTTATGCTCATGGTTTCTAAATAACATTTTGCTATCAAAGTAGAAATCCTAGATCACGAACTACATTAATTCTTTCAATATTGATGATACCATCAAAATTATAGTTATATATAATGAGATTTTTTCTATGCGTAAAGCTGATGCATAGGTATTTTTATACATTAACTTTTATTTCATTATCAATATAATATTTATCTAGGTTTATTAAATCTGTTTTGTAAGTTAATGCAATCCGATAACGAGGTTATATTGCAAAATATTTTTTTATCATCTACATACATAAAATTTGTTCAAAAGATAATTAATAAAGTTAAAGTAAAAATAGTTCAAAGGATAGTTAATCTTAAGTGGCAGTGGGCTTGACAAATCGCTTGAAGAACTGACAGCCGATGGGACAGCAAGATCCTGGCGACCGCGTAACGAAGACAGGCCAGGCAGGCAGTGTTGGCTGGCCCTTCACTAGATGATCCGACGATCGAAGGTCTACAGGCAGTATTGGACCGATCGATGTGGAGATCTATGAGAGATATCTATGTCCAGCTGTGGACGTCTGATGATGATGATGATGATGATAAAGCAACTTAAAGAGAGTCTTCTGCAATTTGCATAATCATGTAATTTCATAAAGATTGTTCATATAAGTATAGTTGAAGTAGCAGTTGGTGAAGCGTTTTCCTTATTTGTTCTTTGAATAGCGCTATCTGCAAGTCAAAGTGCTGTAATAATTTCGAAATTTCCTCGGCTCCGCATATATGGTAATAACAGTAGATTAGATTGTAAGATAAATGTGTTACTGCTCGGGGGTGAAAGTATTGGGGTTTTATTACCGACATCACAAAACTATTTTCATCGTAAACAATATATACATAACATACAATAATTTTTTTGTATAACACAAAGTGTCAACACGTAGCTATGACTGCTGATAGATCTCTATTGCCGGAGAACGTGTAGGTGAATACCACCGAAACACCTGGTTTTTCCGCTAAACAGTTGTATGCAGCCATTACTGTGTTTAGATTTGAAGGGTTCTGTAGCTAGTGAAATTACTGGGGTAACGAGACTTAAAATATTATATCTCAAGTCGATGAGCGCAATGTGGTACAGGATATATCATTCTAACTAGCGCCACTTTGTTATGAGCAAGCGTATAACTTACCGTCAGGTGAACGTCTTACTCGTCTTATCGATATTGTGTGTAATAACACTATTAACAACCATAGCACATGCAAAACAAAGATGTTTTCACAGAATACATTGTGTCTAATAGTTCTGCTAACTGCAATCGGAAAGAGTAATATTTATACAATAATGAATACCGGCGATGATGATCAATGAGATAATCTTCAGCTAAAGAGGCCTATTATTTACACCTAATCTCCAATGTTAAATTTTAGATTATAAAAACAGTAATTGATTGTCTTTATGACTTTTATCCTCTGTAGGGGAGAAAAACAGAAAATCTAATAAGATTGAAATTACAATGGTTTTTAGTTCTGAACATATAATAAGTATAAAGTTCACTTAAGTATCCTTTAACAATAAACATTTAATTCATGCACCGTTTGCATGAGAAACGAGGTTACTGTTCTAAGCTAAATGGGTCTAAACTAAGCGCTCAACTTTTGTTTTTACACAATAGCAACTACAACAAGTTTATGTCTGAAACGGATATATTGCATTACTTATCTCAACTGTGAAAACCTAAAGGTAGTTCCGGTTCTGCAGTTGCTTTGACCCGGTTATCTCTAAACTTTATAAACGTGACGAAAACTTTGTTATTTTAACTTGTAAGAGAAAATTGGTCAAAAGTTGAACGTTTACATTTTTACAGAAACTATAACCGAATGAGATATTAAGATATTTTTTTTTTTAAATAAAGTTTTCAATTATTTTAGAAGATAATTGCAAGAAATGTTCATACATAAATTTAAAATTATTTTATTACCTTATGTTAGTGTTATATAAATGTTAAAATAATAAGCAATTAAAGAAATAAATTTTGGAAGTATCATAAATAACAAAAATTCATTGAAATGCATTATAAAAAGATCTCCGTAATAGGATTGCAGTTTTTTCTGAAAGTCGCTTAGTATTGAAAAGTTTTAGGATTCAAAGCAATAAACGGCGTGTCCCATTCGCGTACGTTGTGCTTTTAGTGGAGCTTGTCTATTGCAATGGTCAGACGCTTTTATATAGCTGCTTTTATCCCGCTTTTGGACAGCAGGCACTCGCTCTAGATTCATTCATGAAAATCTCGTGACACTTTGAGGAATGTAATGACTTTCAGTGCAGTAGACTTCATAATTCTAGGTGCTCATGATTGCTACAAAATTCAGAACTACACATTTTATGACGAGAGCCTATCAGTTGAATGGTAAAACTACATCTTTTCTTTGCTCTCATGTTCAACACCTAAGCAAAAATTTTATGTAGTAAAACAAAGTGGGAAGATTAGAATTAATAATTCTTTAAATGACACAGAGCTTGATATCAGGAGAAATTGAAAAGAAATAAAACTTCTACCATGTATTAATGTTTTATTATGTAATTATGTACATAAGTTGTTAGGCTTGGTCAAGAACGTATCTGTGTATTTATAATACACCTTATATATCCTAAACGCAAACAGGAATTTACGAGAGAAGGAAAACAATTAAACAAAACATATAGCTCCAAATAAAAAAGTTATTGTAGGATGCATTAAATGCAAAAGTTTGAAAAATTAAAACTTTGTAAATGAACACAACGGCTTTTTAATTTTACATGTTCCTCTTTAAACAAGAAAACGTTTCTTGCAACATCTCGCTAGTTGCAAAGTGTATGCCGTTTAATGAGGAATAAAATGAACTTTTGTTACCAAGTTCGCAACAAACTTTCCCACTATTTTTAAGCAGGGTAACATTTAATAACTTTAAATTTTTAAATTTATGTACTCGCAATTAAAGCAATGTTTGTGTGACTTACTGCAATTAACATTTTATTATATAGACGATGCGCTTAAGATTTGACCTCGATTTCACATTAAGTAGCCACGTAGATATGGACAGTTGTAAAGTTCATTCAAAGTTGATAATTTTGTTTATCTAAAAAATAACAGTGTTACTAATTTTGATCTGTGGACGTATGAATAAAAACCAAAATCTCACTACAGCCTTAACACATCAAATCGACGCCAAATATTACCATATTGTGTGTTTCAAAAATCATCTTAAAATATACCAACGTATATTCTTGTGATTTCAATTAGCTGCATATTGTGATATTTGAAAGTGGATTTATTTGTTGAACCAATACCTAACGTCGGAAATGAAGCCCTATCATGCATGGTGAGCAATTTACAGGAGGTCCAGGTACAGTGTTCCAATTATGGTCTGTTTCTATATACAGCTGAACTTAATCATGGTAGTTTAATCTGTTCCGGCTATCAGCTAATGAACGCATGAAAAATACAAATATTATACTTGTAAATCTGCATAACAGCATTGCAGTATTTGGGCTCTATACATATACCATTTTTTAAATATACATATTTTTGTATCAAATATATTATTTATGTATTTCAGTTAAGTAAAAAAAAAAACATTACACATATAATGAAAAATGAGCAAAACGCTTTTAGTTAAAGCGAACATGACACCGTGTGATTGCGTACACGTTAGTTTGTGGTCAGTGTATTTACGTACGGGCCTATTTGCATATCTATTAATTATATTGGATATTGGTATTTAAATTTTCAGCCATGAAGATTTTCACCATAATTTTAATCACGACTAAACACTATCACCATGTTGGTAACGATCATGTCGAAAGCTGCTGCCTTCTTTTCTCAAATTATTACTCTTATAGTTGCCTTTTACGATGGGCCAACGGTAGATTGGTCATGGGGACATTTCAAACTATCCCGTGCATGGAGAGGTGCGATAAAGATAATTTACTTAATTTCTAGTAATTACGAATACATAATTTCCCAATAAAGATAGTGAGATGACTACGGCAAATCTGCTATTTAACCGTAGTCATCTGAAAAAATATAATACGCACTAAAATATTTAAATTTACAAGTATGTCTAATATGCAAACGTATAACGCTATGCAGGTAAATAAAACGGCAAAAAGCAATCATACGAAACAATTCCCAGGACCAGGTAGATAACTTTGATCATAAAATAAAATATACGAAGTTATTATAACTGCATACTCGTGCAGTGCCTCCGAAACTTTAGCGAGGAGTGTATTGCAAAAGTTTCCATTTTTGCGTAACCCAGTTAAGATCACGGAAACCAGGAGAGGAGGCAGTGTTAACTTTGCAAAAGAAGACATCTATCGAGAATTTTAGAAAACTTAGTGAATACATAATATAAAAACCTTTACTTAGGTTTACTTATATTCAGAATATAGATGTTTTATATTTTGTGTTCTCTTATAATCTGCCCCATAAAAGTTTAGCTTTAAGGTGCAGGTCTGACATAACCTAATTGTTTTGCATACCCTCCTCCTCCTGCGCCAAACATTGCTCTCAAGTGAATTAGAAGATACGAATCCAGCACTTGATTATAAATAAGTTTTCTTTGATACAATTAGAAACTCTTTACTAATTTTTATAAATAATTAAGTTGTTAACATTTAAAGTGTAGCAGCATTTAAAACGGAATGAAATAATATTTCGCGAAAATTAATTTTTTCACATCGTAGTTGTAAGCACCGATGCTAGAGTAGGGACCCCATTAACTATGCTACGTGGAAGAGCTTCAACTGTCACCGGTTAAAGTGTAAAGCGCTTGAACTAATTGATCCATTGGAGAAAGGAAAAATTAAAAAGTTTGACGTAAGCAACTAGTTTAATTATTATTGTTTAAATCTAGAAAATAACACGAGCTCAAGTCAAAATACTATGGAGAATAAAGAAGACAACTAGTAACAATTAGTTATTATTACAATTTTGGTTTCTATTTAAGATAATAAAAATATAACAAGTATAACCTGATATTTATTTACTTTGAAAACGAAAAGGGTCAAATATGTTACTAAAAACTTAACTACTCTTATTTACTGACCACTTTTCTCTTATTTTTATATTACTAAATACAAAACGGACTAATAAACTGCAGTGACTAACAATCTCATTGCAGTAACATGTATTGACAGTTTGCTAGTTATTTTTTATAAAACAAATTTTTACTTAATTGTACGATTTATCTTCGTATATCCGTTTCGGAAATGGCGAACATCGATGTTACTGTTATATGAAAGGATTATATAAAAGGAAAGTAATATACGAGTGCGTTATATAAATATTAATCTAACAGACTATAGCACTTGAGTGTCAGTTCCACTGACTTTACACAAATTGTGAAATAAGTGCTTCAGTCCAGTATCACAATTTGTGCACTGTTGAATTTCCATTTTCGTCCTCACTGTGGGCACCGTCCGTACATTTTGTAATTAAAATATTTTCACCTGTTGTTACACAGTAGCCTATAGTCTAGACGGCAACCTGTTTTGCCTCTAGTGCAAAGACAAAAGAATAATAAAGGTGGACTTTATCTTTTTGAATTCGCTAGTACTTGGTTATTTGAGTGTTCCTGGCAAATACCACGATGCATATATTACATCGATTTCGCGTAATCTGTGAATGTATGAAGCATTAAATTAAATTTATTATCAGCTAAACATCAGTTTTTTTTAAATGTAACAAACGTTTAAAAATCTATCCGGTCTTTGTTGTCGGAGACCGTTTATGTAGGACCATTGTAACACCTATTTCTACTACCAAACCATGTGGTGTACATCATCTTAACAAACGGCACAGTATTATGAACAGGTGCATCGCCTATCATCAAGCGAACATCGCGTCACTTCCCGGATTAAAAATTCTAAGGTTAAGTTAGGTCTGGGTTGACTTATAAAGTCTTAAAACTGATGATGATGATGAAAATTAAGTATTAATATAAAATGGCTACAAGTTTAATGCGGTTATTATTATATCCATAAAATTTTACATAATCCAGGACAAAAATTCCTATACATCTTATATGAAACGAAGGCTTAGTTTTTTTTAATTGTCTAAACTATACATCGTTAAGGACGAGACGAGTTAGTCGCTTATCAGTGGCAATAGTTAGAGTGAAATACACGTCACCACATTATGCTCGTCAATTTGAGATGTAAGATATTAAGTCTAGATACTCCAGTAATTTCACTAGTTTAAGTTTGCATGCTAATAATGTTCGGCGGTAGAAATAGAAGCTGCGGTGGTATCCAGACGGACTCCGGCATCAGGGACTTACCACCGATAAAGTTAGTTATATTTTGGGATATTTCTAGAGTGAGTTTCAAAATTTAACTTTGTTCATAATATAGAGCGCACAAAACTTTACGTTATGCAGTATCTGTTGCATAAAACACTTGAGAGCGAAGCAACGGAGGCACGATGCGCTTCGAAACGGAAATGAATTTCCACACACATACAACAAAGTCGACTTTTACAGAATCCGCCTTGTATTCGACAGTAAAAATCGGATTAATTTCTGTTATTTTAAATAGTAACATCAATATGAAATTAGTTAAAGTTTGATTAGCATAATATTTTTCTCTGTTTTACTAACCAAACTCCTTATAAATTTATTTGAAAAAGATCATTAATAAATGTACTTGTAAGTTCCACATAAATTTATTACTATATTTTCTCGTAGGTATAATGCTATCGAAGTATATTAAAGTTAAGGAGATCGATGTGAAGATCTTTGGTGGAGGTCTATGTCCAGCAGTGGACGTCTATCGGCTGATGATATAAGACGATAATACTAAAGTCATGTTTATATTAATACTAGCTGTTTCCGTCCCGCTTTGCTGGGCATAATATAAAATTACACACAAATGACTTTCTATAGCAACCGTTACTACAGCAACCGCATAAATAATACCAAAAGAAAATGTTCAGAAAAGTAATGAGAAATAACATTATGAAGGATCTATGAAATTTAAAAAAGAAATAGATCGTAACTACCTACAAATGATTCCGCGTCGAAAGGTCATATTCCCATGTTGACACCATTACTAGTTTTTACGTGATTGGTGAACAAAGGAAACTCAATTTCATTATAATATATATAGAAGATATATATAGATTAAACGAAATGCCATTTTTACTGTCATAGGGTTGAGATACATATATACAGTGGGGTAGGCAGAAACCATCTCTTTCCACTTGCTATGATCCTGATCACTTAATATATAACTTATATGTTTAAATTTAGCCCATCGTGTAAATAAAAAGCAAAATAATATTCTAAAGTTTGAAATGAACATGTCAAAGAAGAAAAAAGAATTAAGCAATCGTTAGTAATGTATTCCCCGTTATGTGAACTAGGTTACTGGGAAACTGAGAAAGTTTTGCAATGTAACAAAGTTTTCTATGAGCGAGACCTTAGAGCGGTACAGCTTCATCATCATATTAAGACGATGCGGTTTGGTTGGTGGTAGTTTCTACAAAATCACTAAGCTAGGAACGATGTGAAGGACCAGAACTTTTCATAAGTCTAAACGGTATGATCATAATTTATTTTTATCCGACGATGCGACGAGAGAAAAGAGATATTCACCTAATGGTATATGATACGCACGCTCATAAGTGTCTTTAAAAACCTCAATTAGGATGATATACACTGCATCACATTATTTTCTATGGCCTGAAGATATAAGATCGATACCCAAGTAATTTCACCAGCTACAACGCCCTTCAAATTGGAATACAGTAACGTTTTCACACTACTATTTAGCGGTGGAAATAAGAGCTGCGGTAGTACCTAAGTAGATGATCTGCGGATACAAAGACCTAAAACCAGTGTATTAACCAAGTCAAAACTACAAAATAAAGTTAACTTAAAATATGTATTCGTATGTATGTAAACAATAGGTATTATTTCTAAAAATCTAGTGATGATCTCAGAACAAACATAAACAATAATAATGATTAATTGTGATGAGTACAATAATGTAACCAGATAATTTACACAACATTAGACTAATTTCGTCTTCAATAGTGATTAAGACAGACTACTATATTTCACATTGATAAACTAAACACTACTTTTGATCAATTAAATACATAAATAGTTACAGACAAGATTGCTGAATGATACGTTTACAGTTAAATTTAAAATAAAACTTTAACCACCGCGCTAAGGGTGTGGTCATTAATTAAAAAAAAAAACTGAAATGATATGTATTTAAGCCCTAACTGGGTATTTAAGACATCTGGAGCGATTCTAACAAGGTGCTCAACTTCATTCATAAATGAATGCCAAGGCTTTTGCCTTTAACTTGTTCGTTAAATACGCAAACATTCCTTGGCTGCAGGCTGCGCAAATTCAAAATGAGTGCTATTTATGCGATCTACGGCGAGCTTTAATTACTGAGCTTACAGACAGCTTTACTATGTACCGATAACAAACATCAAACCATAACCACGCCATTATGCATGACTACCAACAATGCGCTTTAATTTCGGTTATACTACTACTGAATAATTACTACAAATGGATTAATTTAGTGTAGCGGTCAATATATCGTGGTTGGCAGCGTGCAGTCATTACTGTACTTCGGTTTCAAAAGTACTGTAGCTAGCGAGACTAATTGTTTTTACTTACATACAGTTACCACAATAAACAAGTGGAGAATTAAGATCTTAAATGTAAGACCCTAATTCTCCATTTGTTTATTGTAGTGCTGAGTAAATATGCTTAGGATATACCTATAACGAGTAGAAATATCGCTTACCAAGATTCTAATGACAAATAAAAAAGTGTTAAAACTGTGTACCTTAATACTACAAAGTGAGTTAGGAACAATTAATTCAAGAGGGGAAGAAAATGCAGTTCACCCTTGCTATGCCACCGCACTCGTCAACCGATGCCAAGTTTAGTGAGTATGTCAAATGCCTTTTTTCCTGTGCTCAACAGTGACAAATACACGTTTGAAGAGTTGTTCAATTGAAAGTAATCACTTTAAAATTACTAGAACAATATTTTCATGAATACTACATTTTTAATGTCTTGTGAATTATATACTTTTGATTATCTTACTAACAATGTTACAGTCGAAATTAATTTCTTAAATAATTTAAAATTATTCTCATATCATTACTTAAACACAGCACAGCACAGAACTAACTTAATAATTGTAATAAATATTTTTAGTAAGAAAATATACATTTTTATAATATTTCATATAAATTTTAGCGGTTTTAAATGGATTTATATAACGTTAAGTGCGCGGTTAGCAATTAATTAGTTTGCATTTTAAATGTATCACAATTGCATAATAATGTAGATGGGGTACAATCCTGTTATTGACCCGGAATAAATAAATTAAATAAATAGCAGTACGTTGCATAAATAACGTTTATTTAATGAATACCTCCGAGGTTTATTTATAGTGGATTTATAAAATAAATAAATATATGAATTTGTCAATTCATTTAATGCATCTCTTTGTACGCTTTTAAAAAAAGGGCTTAATAGTGAATGTTTTAGCGTGTTACGAAATTGTTTTGTTAATATAAAACATAGTTTATTGTATATAATGTATCGTCATCCATAATATTAAATAAATTATTTTATTAAAAATTTTTACTATTTTCTTACTTTGTATGTGTAGCAGTTTATTACATATGATTATCATTTATAATCACGTCCATTCACGTAATAGAAAACTTTATGTGTCCTACTATTGGGACACTGACTACTCTCACAACATTAAAGTCAAGGTTCATTATCCACCACGCTGACCAAGTGCGGATTTGAATATATCGCATGTCCGCATAAGCTGTTGTTTTCTCTAAATGACAGTTTATCATTATCAGCCGAGAGACGTCGCTGGATATAGGCTTAAAAAAATTATAGTTGCTTTCATGTAATTTTCCTAAACCAGAGGCTTAAGCAATTGCGATTGAACACTCGATTTCTTTTCTCTTGGAACCCTACAGCGGGTAGATTGATTAGCCATCAGTTATATATCATCTGTTTATAAACTGAGCTATCACTTCTTTTACAAGCTATATGGATTTTATTCTTTTTGCATATCATCGTTATAAATATTTAAGAGTAACACTAATGTTTATCATGCTGCATCAATGCCACTTTATTAACATACCGAATTGTTAAGGAAATATAAAAAAAAATTGCATATAAGAATTATTAAAATGGTTACCAGCATGTTACTAAAAATATTTTAAAGAGATATTATTTACGATTGTAGTGTATGTGGGTATATTACAAAATAGTGTATGTGGGTACACTGTTACTGAGCGCGGACGAATAATGTTATTACGTCAGTACCGTGAGAGCTGCCGACGAGAGCGGACGTATGACAGTAGTATTGTGTAGATCACCGAGCCAGTATAGGAGAGCAGACAGCAGATACAACAATAATAAAGGAAAATTTTAATAATATTTGCCGAATAGACTAGTATATAAAATACTAAAATCTGTACAGTACTGTGAATTTTCACAATATCGTCTTACAAAACGGTACTGCTAGCGTGAAAGTAGAATTTGCATCAACGGAAAGTTACAAAATTGCCATTGTAAAACGTGGCGACTGCACTTTGAAATCCTGTTACGCCAAAGGACAATTAGTTCCAGTTTGAAGGAAACATACATTTAATTGGGGAACAACAGGAATCTACGAGTCGAACCCCTCAGTTGAATATTTTTTTTCAATTTCAGTCATTAATTTTAACATCTAGAACTAGAGTTCAATAATGTTAGCTCATCGCCAGCTCCGATTCATGTCGCCAAACATTACTCTATTTTAGTTTGAAGGTTGTCGTAATAAGTAAAATTACTGGAATGACGAGACTAAAAATCTTATGTCCTAAGGTTACGAGCGGAATGTGCTGCTGTGTTTATCATTTTAATTAGCCTCACATTGTTATTGAGCGTGTCACTTACTATCAGATAAACGTCTCGCTTGAGTAGTCGCCTCATGGAATAAAATCATAACTATAATGATTTGATCTTTAGTCTCCTGTTTAATACTACAATTTCAAACTGCTGCTTATTGTTGAAACTATGTTTATAGCTCACCGCTCCGTCTAATCCAAACAGTGATTATTATACGATAATACAGCGGTAATCTCGGTTGTAATTAATGAGTTTAATAATTAATCCTTGTATTATACTAGTATTCAATCTAGTACTAAAGCTATTATCACATTAGTTACTTAAAGTGATTATTAAATAATGTGTACCTGTTACAGTTTATAGATATAAAGTTAAGAATGGATATTTCATGTTTTAAATGATAAACCATTTAATTTTATTCCATTGTAAACAACTCTTTAACGTCGTTATAATTAACTGCGTTGCAATTAATATCGTACTTTGCGGATAGTATTGGACAACATGTCATTGAAAACTTTTTAACGAGTTTACAATTTAAGGAAGCTGTTACATTGTATACATATTAATGGTACATATTTCCAACACCACAACAAATGTACATATATATATATATATATATATATATATATATATATATATAATTACATCCGTATCATTAAAATAGTTCACAAGTGTTCCTTTTTTATTTCAACGAAGCGAAGAGATAAGCGTGTCGTTCACTTGATTGTAACTCATAAGCCTGCTCATAACAATGTGGCGCTAGTTAGGATGATATACACTGCACCATATTGTGCTCGTCACCTTGAGACGTGAGATATTAAGTCCAATAATTTTATTAGCTATAGCGGCCCTTCAAACCGAAACATAGTAATATTTACACACTAGTGTTTAGCGACAGGAAAGCCTTCCCCAACTAGACCTTGGTACCTTACAGTTTTCGCATCAAGGAACTAAAATTTCATTACTGACAGAGACATTCAGTTAAGAATAAAAAAACGACATTACATAGTGGTACTGTTGAATCATCATTTTCGAAGAATATGTATGAAGTACAGAACGAAATGGTTAATGATACACCTGCTATCAAGGTGTATAAATTTGGTGATTCCCATAATAGATGTGTATAAACCGTTACAATACTATTGTGCCAAGTGGATTTGGAGCGTGAAAATTGAAGACCTCCATCTGTAATTACGTCGTAAGACAAACAGCCTGTAGCAGGTGATGTTTGACTCGGATGTGTGACCCAATTAACCCATCCAATTAGCGACGTTGTGCAAAAAGGATTATGTTATTTCCGATATACCTGTCACTAAAACCGCAATCGAACCAATTGAAAATTGGTTAATACGTGAAATATGAAACGAGTTGCGCTTTCTGCGTACAGTGATTTCCGCGCCTATATTGAGTGGAAACGCGGCTTGCTTTTGCGAACCTGTTAATTACTGTTACAGGTACATTGTAGTGTTTTTTTATTCCCATAGCAATTTTGGTTGTTGATGAGATGATACAATCAATTTTTGTATTATTGTTATTGTATATTATTCGTTTAGCAGTAAAACAGTTGATGACTTTCTATCTATCATTGTATAATAGAGAGTAAAATGGTATAAAACTGCATAAGTTAAAGTTATCGCTTGTTCTCTTATCAATCAATGTATTACATTCTAACCACTAATCGGTAAATACTAATATATATATAATTAAAATTTTATACTGGATGTTAGGAGACCGCTTTCGAAAACGAAGACAGATGATAGTACTAATGACACCTTTGATGATGGGACGAAAAAAAAATCGTTTCTGATAAAAAATTCATATTGTCAAAATGTTTTATTAGCATTATTTACGCTCCGTCCATGTTAGTACAGCTAAATGGAACGATAGTTTCATAAAAAATACATTACTTAAAAAAAAAACCAGCAATGAAACACAAAATCAAAAACAGTAGTTTAGTATATCGTTCTGAAATTACTTTAGATATTTAAAAATTTATACCTATTAACATGAATTAACGGGTTTCCTGAACACAAGAATTATTCGTATTTTTGGAATCTCGGACCTTTCTAACTCTGTATATATATATGTATTTTTCACAAACGGAAGTTATTATCCAATGAACTATTAAATAATCGAAAAATTTACACATGCGGTTCTCAATATAGCTGTTAAAATTTAAACATTATTTACGTGATTATAAATTCTAATTAAGCTAAGCCAACCCGGAAAACAATTTAGTTCATTAGATTAGCTGAGAGGAAAAAAGTTTGGAAATAGAATTTAATTTAACTAGTACCGGGTGGCACGTTTCGCAACATCGCATTGCACCGTTCGGTAGTTACGTGCGGTCCCCGATCTCGTTCGAGATAGTTCCATCAATCTTGTGCAACACTGTATCGGCTTTCTATTTAAAGCCTGGGAGGAAACGAGCTCTGTCGAACTCTACCCGTTAAGTACCTTCCCGATTCAAACAATTGAAAAGTTTCGCATGTTACACTGTGACAACAAAAAAATAAACAGACAACATTTGCAATCATTTTATAAACCAACACTTTGACCTTTATTAGCATGTTTTAATTATTAATATAATTAGCATCTTTTACTAGCAGCACAATTAATCAAAAATCGGTGAGATTGCACGTGTTTGTTTTGCATCACAAAAAATAGACGATGGATATCATTTGCTGTCGAGACACGTAATAATAAAGATGTTGTCTTGAGTTTATTGCGCTAGTAAATTATTATATTATTATTAAAATATATGTCGGCAAAGTCATAATAAAATATTTATAAACGTGTAGGTACAGTTTTCTATTTAAAACGATTAAACTTTGTCTTACAATAACACAAATTTATTCTCAAAGCATGGATTGAAGTTTTTTTAATTTTTTTTTCGGTACTAAACGAAGTTTAACTTTTTCTTACAAATAAAAACACATTAAAAACGTTGTAGAAAACATGTAACAAAAACTGTAGTAAATTTTAATGCAAAAAAAACTACTATTATTTGTAACACAACTCTAACATTTCCATTGCCAGTTGTAAAAAGTTTGCGCAGCTCCGCAACTCATGGGAATAAGTTCGTACTCGTCCCGGAAGTACGAAAACGTCGCGTTCGTGCATACGTACGGACATCCGACGCAGCATAAGCTGAGCTAATGACAATACAAACAGTGTAGTGTGAGTTCTCTCTCAATCTGCTTGCCCGTGTACTCAATCAAGTGGATTGGAATGTTAGACAGTTAAGAGGGAATACGTTCTGCTGTAACGAATGTATTGTTCTCTTAGTGCTAAAATAAAAAGTATAGCTGCAATAGCTCCTCCGCTGAACCGCAGGATGAACGAGCAATGCAGTTCTAATAGCAATGCCTTTTTCTCTCTTTGCAACACGGACGTGAGCGGTTTTAAAAGAAAAATTCGATCGGGTGAGGCGGATCGCATAGATTTTGTATTCATTTTTAATTTACGTACTTCACTGACATGAAAATATATACGAATAATGCATTGGAAAGTTTTGTCGTGCATTGTCCTGAATGTAATTGATTTATATGAGAGCTTTCTAATAAAAACAAATGGGGGAATTTATAATTCTAAAACCTGATTTGTTCATATCATATTTGTAAATATTAAAATGTTTACAGTTGCACTTCCTGCTGCTATGTTGGCGTTTGTTCGAAACTTAATGTGTTTTTATAAATAATATTGAAAGAAATCTGTTGTGAATGTTTTCGAATGTTTTGCGATTAATTTTAATATATTTTGAACATTAAAATGAAACTGTATCGGTTATTACGCTACAGGAATTTTCATTTTGTACGAAAGCTTAAATCCGATTGTTGGACGCCGCGGCTGCGGATCCAATCAAGGTTTTTATTAACTCTCATTATTATTGATTGGCCGTAGCTGCATACACAGATAAACGAATGTGTATATCACACTTGTTCTGTTTGAGTACATGAACGAATAATTTTAAATGCCCTCATCAATTTAAGCAGTTTTACGTAATTGTAAATGACACATCTAATTCAACGATATGGCGCTTATGATTTTTGATGTAACCGAAAAAAAAATTATGTAAATTTAGTACAAATTGAAAGGAAACGTTTCGTTCATAATTAAATTTCATTTGAGAAATCTTTAAATTAGAAGCTAAGTCTTGAACGGGGTTTTGTCAAGGAGGCTTGTTTATTGTCTATGGGCTTACACTTGAATTTAATTTACTCGTTAAATCATAACGGAGCTAAAGATAATAAACTTAGAATACCGTGATAGCTATATATAGCCGGAACAGTGAAAAGTTGTTATGACGAATTATTTTCAGTATGAGGATTGAAGTTAGACAGGCGTAATCGAAAAATCTTACTAGTATTCAAACTGAATACACGCGGCCACTAAATCGAACCAGGAACTTCATTGATACAAGGGAAGCTGATTAAACCATTACTATAGAGGTACTTAATTTCAAGGCTGGGATACTGTAAGTCAAAGATGTGCAGAATTTTGTTTAGCAATATTTTGTAGTCCACGTTTACACCGGTCCACACAGTATTTCGTTTTGCTATGTACTTTAATGTGCATACGTGCTACTAATGAAATAGAAAATATACTTAAGCAATATTAGTATTTAATTTATTTACTATATATTTGAAATAAGGAAAACATATGAAAGCAGATATATAAAATAAAAAATTAATAAGTGTAATATGAATGACCTTATAATAATAAATACCATTTTTCCATTTCAGCCTTTGAAATACAGGGTGGCGTAAAAGTAATCCTCCTACCAGAAAATGCTATAAATTTTGCCTTGATGTAAAAAAATTAAAAGATCAAATAAAAGTAATCCACAAGAAGAATCAAAGTTTTTCATTTTTTAATTTTTAGTATTTAATTTATAATTTTCAGTTTTAAATTTTTTTACATCAAGGCAAAATTTATAGCATTTTCTGATAGGAGGATTACTTTTGCGCCACCCTGTACTTGTATTACATCGAATACAATAACATATGCAATTACTATATTTTATATATAGTTAAAGAAGAAACAACACCTATACTTCAGTTCATATGGATTTTCAAATAATCACGTTATGTAGTATCTTCAGTTATTATATAATAAACCAAATATACAATAAGGTTTGTACAGAAGAAGTTATATCACGAAAGCAGTTTAATTTGTTATATTTTATTGAGAGTAGGGCCTCTCATAATTTTCTAAGAAGCCATTATTTTCAATAATGGTCAATAATAGGCTGAACTGATTATATTGTTTTATTTAAACTTCTTACTCAAATTAAACCTGAAGTATGCCATCATCAAACGGTTGAATGATTTACGAAATTATGTGATGTTAATATAGACCAGCTAGAAATGCTCTACTGCTCAGGAAATCGTATATAATGCCGACAAGATACCATTTCTAAATATAGCTGAAATGAATATCGTAACTGGAATTATTATATCACTAGATCTCGTTGGGCGAAGTAAACATTGATTGACTATATATTTTAGTTAATTATATGAGTACAGACACAGTATTCGTTCAAAACTTTCAAGGGTGGTTCATGTTAATGTATTTTCTATGGTGCTTTAACGTTCGACGTTTCTTGTCCTTTCAATGTCAAATCATAAAAATATTGTATATATCCTGTACATACATTTACAGTAAGAAAACAATTGAGATGAATCTTCGTTATCAGCGATTAACTGTATAAAAATATTACTACCTTTTTCAATACGTTTGGACAAAGTAAGAATTGGATACGTTTTGAAAAGCGTTTTAGAACTTACATTTTTTGTTACATGTCAATTTAGTTATTTTTTATAAAGAAGATTACTAAACCCTAATAAGACGAATGCCTGCCAAGTAGATCAACGACTTGGTAAATTTCACAAGAAACCGCTGGTCAACCGGATGGCATCGATGGAGGTCTGTTATATAGCAGTGGATTACAACAGACTGAAAAGATGATGACGATGATGAATAACCAACCAAATCAACCAAACAGCTCTCCTATTGTTCCTACTAGTATGACTCAAGGATATCTATTTCAGAGAGAGAGTCAAAGCCATTCATGAACCACGCTGAACAAATGCGGGTTGATGGATGTCATATGTCAAAAAAAAACTTACTCTTGGAACACGTCGGTTCCCTCACTATGTTTCCGTTAACATATATATCGTTATATAAACGTAGTAAAATGAAAGCTAATATGCGCAAACATTGCGAAATATAAACAATTTGTCATTGGTGAATTTTGAGTGCTAACTCAATATCGAGTACATTTACATTTAGTGATTGGAAACAATAGTCCCAAAACGTGCGTGCATTCTTCATTCACGGAGACAAATCTCATCAGGGTCCGATAAACGTATCAGAGCGGTGGTGTGCTAACGAAATTTCTGCCAGCGTTGTGTAACTTGCATGACAGCCCCTATCAATGTGTGAAATCATTTTCATGTCGATGCTGTTAGAAGATTAAACGTCAAATTTACAAACTGATATCTTTTATGTCAGATTTTTGATTTATTGTATGAAAATAAAAAGAAATTCTGCAACAAAGCTTCACTGTCAAAGATACTTGACAAAATTTCAATGTAAATTTTGGCGGTAACGGTGGTAGTTACCACCGCAACTCCTGTTTCTGCCGCCAAACCGTTGTGTATAATCATCACCATGTTTCTGTTTAAACTGCGTCATCGTTATTGACTTACGTTTCAAAGCGACGACCATAATATGGTGCAGTATATGTTATCTTAACTAGCATTACATTGTTATGTATTACTTACCATCAGGTAAATATCTCGTTCGTCATGCCACTTTGTCACATAAAAAAAAATGTAATCATCTCAACCGATAGACGTCAACAAAATTATATCTTGCAATATGTTTAACAAAACACATTTATATCATAGTAAAAATAAAAATTAATTACCAGGTGAAATATACAAACACAATTTTTTTTTATTCTATACGAAGCGACGAGACTAGTAGTTAAACTATACGCCTACTCATAACAACGTGGCGCTAATTAAGATAATATACACTGCATTACATTGTGCTTGTCACCTTGAGACAAGGTATTAATTCACGGGACATGATACAACGCCCTTCAAACCGGAATACCGTAATGTTTGCGCACTACTGTTTGGCGACAGAAATAGGAGCTGTGGTGTGTGGTGATGTGTAAGCATCGCAGCTCCTATTTCTGCCGGCAATCTCTATAAACAGTCGGTATAAGAACAATTTAGTATAGTATGGAAGAATCAACACTTAAAAAATACATGAAAAAAAAACTAAATAATTGTTTCAGTAATCGAGTAAAAAAGTGTAATTACTGAATATTCCTGCCGGAGTGAGACGAGCGGGGACATACACATGATGGTAAGTGATACGTCCGCCAATAACAACGTAGCACTAGTTAAGACGTTATACACTGCACCACATTGCGCTCGTCGCCTGAGACGTAATATGTTGAGTTCCGTTACCTCGGCAATTACACTAGCTACAACGATCTTCAAACCAGCACATGTCTGTTTAGCGGCAGAAATAGGTGATCCGGTGATACCTACCTAGACGGTCTCCGGCAACAGAGACCTACCACCAGTAAAAAGTACCTGTTCCATTTAAGTGTTCAACATAAAGTAACTGATGAAAAAAAAAACAATATTTCATCATAATCAATTTTATATTTGTATTTAAATATTCAACGTCTATCATTAAGCAAATATATACAACAGTAGTTAAATAAATATAACCGTTACGTAAATCACACTGTTATCCTTAACATATAGAATTGTTGGTTTAAACATTCACATCCGTGCATATATATAATATGACAGACATACGGAGATATATTTACACAGTGTTGAACCCTATTGTGCTAATACAATCATGGTTTTCACCTCCAACATCTACTAATTATTCAATTGTGGTAACACAACAGTATAGGACTAGTATAGATAACAATGCTTGGTTGTCACTTCATTAAACGTTTATTCCTCCGGGTGTTTACTACACAATGTACTGTTAATTGACGACTTTATTATATATATATATTAGAGTATCGTGATAATATAATAACGGTACTCTAATGAACGAATAAAACAAATTTACTGGTGGTAGGTCTCTGTTCTGGCTCTTCGATTAATAGGAACGGCGGCTGCTCTAAAGCGGTTGCTACCTAATTTCAGAGGGACTGATACGAACAGCCGTCGTTTTTATATAGGAGTGTTGCGGTCCATGGTTCTTTATGGAGCACCAATATGGGCAGACACTCTAAGAGCTCGGACCATAGCCTATTTGAGACGTCCACAAAGAGCCATGGCTATTAGTGTTATCCAGGGATACCACACTATCTCTTACGAGGCGGCATGTATCGTAGATCTGGAGGCAGTGTCTTTTATCTATATATCGATAGAGATCCGAGCTCCGGTCCCGAGGAGAACAGATTTCCGTCAAGAGAATGGAAACTGCGGAAGTTTGACTTCCGAGAGTTGATGCTTATAAAGTGGAAGGAACGATTAACCAACACTAGAGCAGGTAGCAGGACTGTCGAAGCTGGACGTCCCTTCTTGGATAAGTGGATGGACAGGCGGTACGGGTCACTGACCTTCCGGCTGGTGCAGGTACTTTCAGGTCATGGGTATTTTGGTAAATACCTGTGCTGCATAGCCGGAAAAGAACCGACAACTGAGTGTCATCATTGTGTATGCGACGAAGATACTGCGTAACACACCTTGGAGCTTTGTTCAGCATGGGATGCTCAGGGACAAGACCTCGTCGCTGTTATTGGGGATGATCTCACGCTGCTTGGTTTTATTAATGCCATGATCAGTAATGAGACCTCGTGAGACGTTAGCGTGGAATTCTGCGAGAAAGTAATATCGCAGAAGGAGATTGTAGAGAGGGATCGAGAGAAAAACACCCATCTCACTATCTGTAGGCAGATACCTGGGCGTCGTAGGAGAGTGTTTCACGCCCTCCAACCCCTATAACTGAGGCCATGGTGGCGGATTCGGAGGTAATCCATTACCAAGTATGTTATGTCTCGAGATAGAGCGCGCGGTACATCCGCCTATTACTGATAAATGGAGTGCAGAGTTCGAATTCCACCCCGAGAAGCGACCTCATTAAGGCCTCTTGCTGTCGGGTCCACGGTTGTGTGCGAAAGCGCTCCCGTGGTATTGGCTAAAAGCGTTGAGACGTACACCGTGGGGTTTTAGCCGGTCAAAGTCCGTCATAACCCCTCTGTTGCCCCCACAATAGAATGGTATCCAATACAGGATTTCCCTACGAAAAAAAAAAGTCTTTATTGCAAGAGTCCATCTAGGTAGGTATCACCACAGCGCCTATTTCTGCCGCCAAATAGTAGTGTGCAAACATTACTGTGTTCCGGTTTGAAAGGCGCTGCAACTAGTGTAATTACTGGGGTAAGGCGACTCAACATCTTGTCTCAAAGCGACGGGCGCAATATGATGCAGTGTATACCATTCTATCTAATCTCGTCGCTTAATGAATAAAAAAAAATGATTATTGCTAAGCAATCTGCTATTTATTATGTATGTTAAGCATTAATTTTTTTTAAGATTAGATATTAAAAACACGGGTATTTGTACAGAAGTTTCTCCAAAAGAAATTAGAGACAGCCTATCTTATCTCACAAGGCGGTGTTTAGCGCAATATGGTTTTGTATAGTGCCTCACTTTTGTGAGGGAGTATCGCTACGTAGAGAATAATCTGCTCTCTTCGTCTCGTCGAGTTTCATAAACAAACTGCTATTAGATTCATTTCTTAACCGGAAATAGGTCAGTGATTATGTGTTAAAAAAACTTCTATAAATAAATGTACCAAAAAGTAAGCTCACTGAGATAAAAGTGGTGTTTTTCTCATAAATTTTTAATCTATGCCAAGAGCCCTAGGAATCTTTGAAAAATAATTTAAGGGTTTTTAGGTCAATTATAACTTTTTTGTTGAGAAAACAAACTAAACACGTTGGATATATACTCAACCCGTGAGACAATGTCTTCCAGAAGCTCACATTTCTTAAGACTGCAATGTTTGGACATAAGAAGAAATGAGTATTAATGGTGGTCGTGAGTATTTTTTCGTGTCGGTTTGAGTACTCACCATTTATTCTGTCTTTTGGCACGGAACCCTCATTTATTATGTAAGCTGGTAAGTTAAAACATTATCCAAATATATAATACGCAGATGGTATAGTGAAAACTGGTTATATCCAGAAATAAGCGAACGTAGTAAGTAAATTGCTTATTGCTTCCTTCCTTGCAGACCAATTATTCAAATTTTCTTTATGCGATGAAAGTGGGATGGGCTCGAAAGAGGAAAGATATTTCCTTTTCTCTGTCTATATTTCACTCGAATGAGCATTTCTATACAGAATTCTTATAGAAACGTTAACCCAGTTTACGCTTGGTCACGACGAGAAATCTTTTAGAAAACTCTAATTGTAATGTACTCGATATAAGACTATATTATTATATTTACATAAAATTAAATTGTGTAAAAACACTGTTTAATTAACACTGACTGGTGGTAAGTCTCTATTGCCGGAGACCATCTAAGTAGCTACTACCGCTGCGCCTACTATCAAAGAATAATGTGCAAACATTACTGTATTCCGGATTGAAAGCCGCTGTAGATAGTGTAATTACTGAGGTAACGGAACTCAACATCTTATGTTTCATGCGACGAACGCAACGTGGTGCAATATATATCATCCTAATTAACGCCAGGTTGTTACACTTAGCGTATCACTTACTATCAGGTAAATGTCCCGCTCGTCTCGTCGCTTAATAAAAAAAACACGTTAATAAATTAGCACATTGTAAATAAAAATTATTAACAATTATAAATACAATTATATTTTATCTTTCCCTTTGTTCACTCTCATAAACTTTAACGTAGTATTAGTAGAACTACTCCCCTTCCGAAGACAAGAGTTCATTTTGCCGGCTCGTTCATTATCTTTGCTTGACACATTTGTGAAGGCCGTTCCATCAATCCAATTAGTCGGAAGAAAAATCGCCAAATATTCGTATTGCTTCTTGCCTCTTAAATGTTTGCTACTTTCATCCGGAACAATAAATTGTGCTTGATTTTAAACGTATTAAATATTAGCTAATTCAATAGATAATCAAATCGAAAGCTCAGTAGATATTCGTTTGAATTTTTAAAATAATCGATTTACATTTAAATTATTCTGAAATTCTGTTTATTGCGATGCGATAAGCTTAAAGTTTCCGGAGAAACTATGTCATTAACAGAGCTAGTTATTTGAGCATGCACTCCAGAGCTGTCGAGCCGATCATTTCTGCCGAAGAATTTTCCATTAGTGAGGTGGATGAATCTAAGAATGGACACCAAATGCAGTGACGATTAGCATAGATGGCTGACAACAACTAATTGCTTATAGGAGAAAATCGGCTGAGTAGCGTTCCATGGTCGAGGGTTTTCATTTTTAATTTCTAAACATATAATAAATTTATTATTTGACTGTATACATATAGTTTTCATGTTTATTCTTTATAATTATTATTATTTTCTTTATTTGTGTACTGTACCTATATTTAAGTAATGGAAGATTTAAGTTTCGCTATGTTTAATATCGTTTATCTTTTTTTATCTGTTTTGTAAAACTAATAATAATGAATAAATGGTTAGGTTGATGATAATTTATCATGCTTATTGATATTTTCCAAAAATTTTAAGTTGGTACTGCTTAATGAATTTACAGCTTAATATCAAAATATACTTAACGTTTTTATCAGTTTTAATTTATCAAGTATCGTTATGATTTTTTTGTATTTCATTCCGCATTTTAGTTCTAAAGTTCTATTTCTCATCAATAAGCAATATTCTATGATCTCATTCGTTATACGACATCCGTAGTAATGTAAACGTATATGTATCTGCCGTAAGGCTACATTGCACTTCCTCTTTTGAATAAGCTGGCTCCTAGCCACTTTCAGCGGTTGATGAAACACAAACTGTGTCACAGGGCACCGAATTTTCGGACCCTGTTTGCAGTATCAAACGAACAGCCTTGTGTTAAGCTAATGGAATTTCAGGCGGTCCGAACCCACCTGGGATATGGTTCCTCCTATAAACTAAACATTATTTCTTTTTTATATTTTCATTTTTTTAACTTTTAACACCTTAAACAAATCTAGTGTACATGGAGTTTGAATGATAGTAATTAGTGTGTATGGTTATAATAATTATACTTATTAATATGTTAACAAAACATCAGAATACGGAAAAAATAAACAATTTACATTTTAGTTTTATAGCTCTTTTTAAATACTATAATATATTGCCATTCGTGACAGAAAACAGTAAAATTAGGTTATTACTGTTTATCAACACAAACCCGCAATTTTGTGGTATCTATATAGACAATCAAAGATAAGATAGGCCAATAAAGTTTAATACGTTTGGTGGTGGTAGATGCTCTGTAGGTGGAGAATGTCTAGGCAGGTACCATCGCATGATTCCGACATGCAACCGTAATTTAGGTTTAAGAATAGTTATAATTTTTTTTTCTATTTATTTTTAACCAACTATTATTTTTCATCATCATCATCAGCCGATAGACGTCCAATACTGGACATAGGTCTCCCCCAAAGCCCTCCACTCGGCTCGATCCTGCCCTGCTCGCATCCAGCGGGTTTCCATGACCTTCACCAGATCGTCGATTCACCATGTGGGGGCCTCCCGACACTACGTATACTCAGTACGCGGCCGCCAATCCAGAACCTTACTGTAACTTTACTCGGCAGTAGTCAGTGATTTCGTATATCAATGATGATACTACGACCCCGGGCCATTATATAATTCAGACTGCTCGCACAAAACTACACAACCATGGTTTGATTCACGTTTAATTATAAAACTGATGGCTGTCGGTAAATAATATGCATCTGCTGCAAAAAATCACCAGCTTCACCACGATGTCATCTCACAAATATTTTTAATATGTTTGCTGTTTTTAAGCGTTACTTGTTATTTCAGACCCGATATTTGAGTTTTCACATAAAAAATAAATTAATTCAATATATAAAATGAAATTAATGTTGCTAATAGTAAACTCTATTTACTAGTACTCATCATAAATGACCCTAAAGCAATGGCAACTAGGTAATGTCGGAACGCTTCCGCACCACCTGATTTACATAATAACTAAACTACCACCCATTCACAACCCGAAATCCATTTCGAACTTTACCACCTTCAATATAAAGATTGTAATAGTTTGAACGGGACAGGAAGTAGTGATGTATACTCTATCTATTCACATATGCAGATTCAAAGACATTTGAATATATTACTTAGGAAGAAATTACTGAATATAGTCAAATGGTTTGTGTTCATAGGTACATTCATATTTGTTTTATACGAGTAAATTGCAATGCAGTTTATTCATACATCTTGTATGTATTCTGAACATGACTCATCATCATTAGGTGCCCTCTTCAAACTGAAGTTTGGAGACCAGGTTGAGAAAATCAATTCGATCCTCAGCTGTTCATTTTAAGTATTTAAACCGATACACTCCTTTATGAAATTAAACTTATGACGTCACAACGTCAGAAGGTATGAAATATCCATGTCTAGTTTAAATTAGTAGTTTTATAAGTATTATTTTAAAGACAATGTCTAGTTTAAGATTTATTAACAATTTTGCAAGATACAACCCCTTTTCAAAACGGCACAAAGTAACAAATGCATCGAGGCTTTTTGTTTACTTTTATCACTAGTGGTAGATTTCTGTTTCAGGAAACCGTCTATATAGGTACCATCGCAACTTATATTTCTGACGTCAAACAGCAGTCTGCAAACATTACTGTGTTCGGGTTTGAAGCTATTGAAATCTAGTGCTTTGTATACCGTCCTAACTAGATTTGTGTCTAATAGTATTTTTGTATTACTTACCCTCATAAACGTCTCATTTATCCCGTTAATATTTTTTTTAATTCAAATTTTTTGACTAACCGTTCAGGTTTATTATAATAAGTATACTTTATATTTATTTACACGGGAATCCCTTTTTGATGCCACGCTTAAAAGGAATTAGTTAAATCAAAGTTGGTTCTGCCGTAATGATAGATTACATTCCGCATTCACTTTGAACTCCATGGGCGTCCCCCACTAACAAAAAAATGCTAGACTGATAGTGAAAACGAAAGGAGCCGATAGGCAAATACCCGCCCCAAATCATGACCTAATATCGGGCAATTTATCACCGACAGACCTTAGTGCCCGTGCCATCAATCTTAAGCTTCCTCCGCACTCAACACTCCAACTAATTATTGTCGATCGCGACTTGACAGTTTACTTGCGGATCTCAACACTTTTTACTCAACGCCGACCCTTCTTGCGGCTGTTTAACAATGTGAGCTTCGTTTCTTATGGCAAATCTGGGAATAAAAAAAATATCCCATTTAACTACGGTCCTACTAAGATTAATTTATGTAGTACATTTTTAGAGTTGAGAGATGTTATTTCTTTTTTAACAATAAGGGAAAATACACTTGTTTTGAAGATTTAAACTTTCGATTCAAACACCATCCAACATCATTATTGGATTCAGTGGCAGCGTACTCTTATCATCTCTCTATTCTCTGATGAAGTGTAGCGTTTGGTAGTCATTTTGATTTTTACATTTCATCTGATGCTGGGCTCATAGAACCCGGTCCACTGCCTATCACTTATCGTCTGCTGAACAAACCGTCAGTTTAACTGTACAAATAACAAGTTATTAAGTTAATTTGGCAATATAAGCCATGGCACTTCCAGTAAGTACATCTCAGAAATGATATTTCAATCAAGTCAAATTTTTCTTTAAAACATTTTCTTTGTATTTGTATTTGTGTTAATTTTCTTTCTTCTCAACATTCAACATACTCGGAAAAGAGTGGTCAGTAACTCCCATAACTTTTCTCGTAAGCGCCTTCTTAAAACCGCCAGTTTCCTGCTTGTTCTTTTATTTTCCCGAGCGAACAGTTAAATACTCGGAGGCCGTAAGAGGCTTTTTGTTTATTTCTATAAAAAAAAACCCTTTCTTTTTATCCCGAATGTTCGATGGCGCACTCAATATTTTATTCATATCACATTAGCTGTTGTTTTTATATGTTCTGTATAACAAAATGTATGTTTGGAAGTATATTCAAAATTATTTGGAAAATTTTGTTGTCTTACAGTAAATTTTTATTCACTGGTTTGCTAACAAACTTCAGACTTTGTTCTGTAATATATAATAAATATGACGTGTCATGTCAACTCTCCCGAGATCACAGATGCTGTAAAACAGTTAAAAAAAAATGTCGGAGTAATGAAAAGTTAAAACAGTAAAAGAGTAAAATTTAGAAATTTGTACTCGTAAAACTGTTTAACTTTAGCACCCAATAAGTTTCCAAAATTATAGTTGCATGCAATTGAAGTCGTATCTAGAGTCCACATAAATTTCGTCATCATCATCTTTATTAGCCTTTGTTTATCCACTGCTGGATATAGGCCAGTAGGTACCACTGCAGCTCCTATTTCGATCACCAAACAGAACAGCAAACATTACTGTGTTTCGGATTGAAGCGAATTTTAGCCGGTGAAATTACTGGGGTAACGAGACGTCTTATGTCTCAAAGCGACGAGCGCAATATGGTGCACAGTATTCTAAATAGCGCCACGTTGTTATAGGTGGGCGTACCACTTATCATCAGTTGAATGTTCCGCTCGTCTCATTGCTTCATTTTATCAAAAAAAAGAGTATCGTTAGCGAAAAGCAATAATGAATTACCGATTCTCGTCTGCGAAAAAAATTCATTTAAAACGCATATCAATATTCCGAACAGTAAAAAAAGGTATTGACTCCGTATGCATATTTCCACATACATCCTAGGAGTTGGAGGAAATTATGTAAAATATATGTTATTTATTAATATAATTAAAATGCCCGTCGGCGTGTAAAATATTTATGCAAATATAATCACCGTAATGAGCGAGTCCTTAATATGATAAAATGACATTACAGTAGCGCGGATGAAATAAGTTTTTTACAGTTACAAGAGTAGCGCTAATGTAATAAAGTGTAATAATATTTTTCAGTGGGGTTATTCCGTACCACGCGTGCACGAATGGCGGTAAAGATGGGGCCCATTTGCTTTATTACATTTACATCAAATGCCCGTTAAACCAGCCGACTGAACAAAATGTTGCATGACATTTCCACATGTACCTTAAATTACAATACTACATCATACGTTACGGCGTATTCGCCTAATAACTTAAACACCATATGTTATTTGATGGATATTTTTGGTAATCATTCGGAATTAATTCGCCACTGCTTCTGAAAAGAAGAGTAAAAGGGTTTTATTTATGAAAAACTGGTACAGGCAATAGTTCCACCATAAAACCCGAATACGCGAATTATATTAAACAGCGACATATAGTGGCTTCGACAAACATATAAAGTGGAAGTTTTTATTTTCATATTAGTACAAATTGCTGTAAAATAAGCCGTTGCAATCGACGCAAATAGTTTGCTATGTTTAAAACTAATACACTAGAAGTCTAGAAAGCATTCGAAGCATAAGTCAAAGTACAAATTGAATTCAAATACAACTTTTTTTTTTATTTAAATACAAACGCGAGGTGAACGTAAACATCACTGTTTTCACATTGATGTATGCAGTACATAGAATCTAGCTGCATCAATATCAATATTTAATACGTGAACATGCATTAATTCATAGAATCATAAATTTTAATCATAACTTAATTTTAAATAAAAAGCAAATATTTTTTCTTTTATTATTAAATTAAGCGACGAGACGAGTGATATGTTCACGTGGTACTAATTAGGATGGTACATACTGCACCAATTTTTTGCAAATGGCATTATACATAATATGTTGAGTCATTATCACAGTAATTACACTAGCTTCAACACCCTACCAATCGGAACACAGTAATGTATATACATTACTGTATGGCGGTAGACAGACGCTGCGGTGGTACCTACCTGGACTGTCCTCGGCCATAGAGTTCTACCACTAGTAACTTTTTTAATAGTGACGCCACTGATCTGAACGAATGTATTATAACATAAAATCTATATGAAGGAGAATATATTTTAAGATAAGAAACTTTAAAGGATTAAAATAGCCAGCATGTTTAATAAAAAAAAAAATATTTCGTAAGATGAATTATCAAATTATTAACTTTTGTTTTGATATTCCCTCCACTCCATTTAATATTAAATCATTATGTATGAGAAGAATATACACTTCTACAATTAATAATTTCGTTGTGTTAAAACCTCTCGTGGAGCACCGACTAAGTGCTAATATTGGTGAGTTTGGTTGGTAGAACGGGCTTTAGTAACTCAGCCTCAGTGTTATTCATGACCGTATAAAATTAATTGGTGGTAAGTCTCTGTTGCGGGAGACTATCTAAGAAGGTACCAAGCAGCTCCTTTTTCTGCCACGAAACATTATTGTGTTCCGATTTCATTTTAAATGACGTTGTAGCCAATACAATTACTAAACGAGACTTAACGTTTTATGTCTCAAAGTAACGAGTACAATTTGGTTTTGTGTATATCTTCTTAACCAGCACGACGTTGGTATGGGCAGGCATATCACTTACCATTACGTAAACGTCTCGTACAGCTCGTACATCTTGTCATTTCGACGAATAAAAAAGGAGACTATCACATTTAAATATTCAAAAGTGATAAATTATTATTCAGATTTTAAATCGTGAGGTTAAACAACATTTAAGTAACAATTGTCATCCAAGTTTAAATGAATTCGAAAAGGAGGCTGGGGCGTGTTATTATTTTACAGTTAAATAGTAGCAAAGGACATTCACAGATGCCTACAAATAGGATTGCGGAGTCAGCACTTACTAAAGCAAATAAAAATTGAAAAATTTGTAGCCCTCAAATCCCCTGAGGGTGACAGTTTGCACGTTCCACGCGCTTCACGTATCGGGTAAACAATGGACAACATTTTCAAGTTTATTTAAATACAAAATATTAACGGTTTATATAGTGTATAAATACATCATGTGTTCATATGTTAACACAATAGTCATATCAACACAATAGGCACTATGGAATAATAAAGGGCGGGAGGAACAACAAGAAGAAGAAGAGACACTATGGAATATAAAAACTCTTTCATTATATAAATTCTTTAACTTCCCTATAAACATTTCACTCATGGTAGCTACGTCGCTTCTAAGACCATAACATAAAAATAGCTCCTTTTTGAACATCAACGTTGAGCAGCCAAATCGGTACTAGTCGTTCCTCAGCAATGGAAGTACTACCGTCAGTTAATCATTCAGACAGACACAAATTTTATAAACAATATAGAAATTTGACAAAAATGTTTTATGTTAAAGCTATTTAGGAATAATATCGGCTGATTGACTTAAACAAAACTACATTAACAATTCTCCGTTATCAATCACAAAAGTCGCACCCGTTATGCTCGAAGCGCGATTGCTTGCCAGATAAAGAATTAGGTCAGCTACCTCATCAGTCTTCGCCATTTTTTGAAGAGGGTAAGTTTTATCATATTCTTCGTATAGTTGTTTCATTTGGACTTCACTAAATCCGGCAGCCAGAGCGAAAGCAGTTTTTGTACCACCAGGATTTACGGAATTTACACGAACCCCGTCCCTTCCCAACTCTAAGGCTACACACCTGGTAAATTGATCCAATGCGGCTTTCGAAATACAATAAGGTAAGTAATCAATACCTCTTATTGGTTTCATTGCTGCAGTGCTTGAAACGTTGACGATGTTTCCCTTGGATTGCACGAGGTACGGTGCCGCGACACTGGTTAACAAATAAGTTGAACGAACGTTTACTGCCATTGCGCGATCAAATAGTTCTACCCCATCGCGTATGCTGCCACGAAATCCTGCTCCAGCATTATTAACAAGAACATCTATGTGTTCAAACCTCTTAATAGTTTTCGTAATTATTTCTTTTACATCGTCATCATTAGTCAACTCAGCTTTTATAACGAGCGCTTTTATTCCTTTAGCTTCTTCGCATTTTTGAGCAACGTCCATCAAAGATCTTTCATTACGTCCAACAAGAACCAGAAAAGCCGACTGCTTCGCGAACTGAATAGCTGCGTCAGCGCCAATGCCTGCGCTAGCGCCTGTTACAACCACAACTTTGTCTTTGAAGTCCATTGCGGTTAACATTTACTGTACAACTGAATTAAAACGAATCGGTTATCTACTAAATAGGTAATTTTAACGGTCTTGCATCATCGCGTCGAATGTTCCTAAAAAGTAAATATTGTCATTCATCAGCGACGTGATTCAGCAAGTAAAAGTGCAGTAATAGCCTCGCAGAATAACGCTGTTATGGTAACAAACTTAAGAGGTTGGCTACGTTTCAATTACTACTTGGCTTTAGATAATATTTGTTTAATTAAAATATTTTATAAAGTAATTATCCTTTTCAAGTCCATTATATATTTAAATATTTTCTCCTTGTATGGGACGCTCGGCCTGAAATAAATGTTTATTATTATTATGATTAAAGTGCTAAAGTTACAAAATTCAAAACTAGTAATTTAGTTATAATAATGAATTAAACTATTGTAAACAAATACTTAATATTTCAAACTTGTATATAGGATAGGATGTACAAGTGAGGTCCAAAGTAAGTTTGAGCTAACTCACTAAAAAATTTAGAGCCTCTGTCATAATAAAACCCAAAAAAATTTAACCTTACAATTGTCAAAAATATTCGCAAGTACAAAAATGCCGTTAACTAGCAAAGTAAATTTGGTACTCGTAGTTAATGATTATTATGTTTAGGAAGTAGTTGGAGGCCAAACGGTGCAGCTAAGCATGAACTGACCTTGCTTCTGTGAGACCATGAATAGCGTTGGATTTTATATTTTTCAGCTAGCCTAGCGCTTTCACATGTATAAAAATAATAAGTACATAGAAATTGAATCAATAAACTTGGGAAATTTTAGAGAGGTTTATGTTCAGCAGTGGACGACGGTAGGTTGAATTGATTATGATGATGAGTCATGATCAAATATACTTTAATAAATACTAAGGAATAAAATGCATGTGGGACGGTGATAGTTATATACGAAATACTATAATTATGTATCATCATCATCAGCTACAATGTGATGTCCACTGATTGATCGGTCCTGAGCTGACCATATGCAGTGGTTTTCGACATTTATCTCATTGTCGACCCAGCATATGGAGGGTTTTGCTACACCTATTATGTATCATATTTGTTAAATCATAATTTCGCAATAATATTCCTTAATATTCACGACAAGGACTAGCCAGTAGTGTCGTATGTGTATTATATTATGTGAACATGAACCAGCGGCCGTCTCGTCCGTTTCAATATTCTCGGACCGGTTGTATATAGTTCTCATTTGATTACATCGTACATTGTTGTTTCATTCGCACACTCACATATTTGCCGCGAACAAAATAAAGACTAATGGTCGGAGGAACAAGAACTACATTACAAGAGCTTATAGACTTACGTATTGACCTGTTTACGAGCGCTGTTATTCCTACTTTTCTTTCACGTTCATACGTTCTCATTCATAAAATTGATGTAGAAAGAACTTCTTACTTCAAAAAATGTAGATGTTGTATGAATGGAACGCGAGAGGAATTTTCAATAAAAGAAACAAATATCTATTTAGATAGAAGAATTCTTTATAATTATTGATTACTATTGTAATAATTTGAATAGAGAAACTTTGTATTACATTATATTTCTATGAAAATAACTTTTGACTTTCACTTTATTGTATAAATTTGATATTTTTCAAAGCTTTAATTTCACAGCAATATCTCACGGTCACTAGCAAGACGACAAGATCGACAAAATTTTCACTTGTTACTATTTTACGAAGAGGTAGTTATTCCGGTATTCAAATGACTCTTTAGTTTGGTATTTAGAAAAACCACAGGCTAGCAAAAAGAGGATTTTTGTACAACTAGGTTTCACTGAATTAAGACGAACATCGTTTTTATTAAGTTCCAAAGCCACACATCTCGTTATTGGATCCACCGCAGCTTTCGTCATAGCGTATGATAAAAAATCAACTTCCTTGTTAAGTTCGAATACTGCAACAGTGGACACATTAATAATATTTGCTTTTAATTGTACGAGATACGGAATTGCAAAGCCAATTAACATGTACGTTGGCCGAACATTGCTCAGACGTGTCTATACCTTCCCCAATACCACTCCTGAATCCTAAAACCTGCAATTTTCTCAAGAACATCATTTTGTCCGAACTTTTCTATGGTTTTTGTGATAATATTATTCAGATCCTTATTGTTAATCAATTGACTATGTAAAATGTGAAAAAAAAAAGTAAAAATCTTGGTTCTTAAACATGTTTTTCGATTTTGAAATCACTTATGGGACCATGTAATAATCTTTATAAACTCGAGATACAATCATTTGTTAATAATTCTGATGCTCCGATATAAAGCAAAAACTGATATAAAGCAAAAACGTGTTTTTGCTTTATATAATATGACTTCCCAAATACTAATTAATAAATTGTTTTTAAACATCGAAAATAACATAGTGACCTTGTGTAAAATTATCCAACTAAATAATACTTTTTTTTAAATAAAGAAAAATATTATTTTGCCTTCATTTTAAGATTATTGATGGGAAGTAGTTATTACCACTTCAATGGATTCGAAAGGAAAAAAAAATTGTTAAATGTCTTGAATTAAAAATAATGACAGAGTAAAGCTTTTAAGGCGTCATATTTACAATATGACTAGGGTGACTGTTCCCTAGGAACAATAATTTATTTTGGTTATTCATTGTATTTGTTAAATTTCTCAGTATCTTGAAGAAATACTGAATAATCCTAGTGCCGCGTACACTCATTATCGCCGAATCAAAGTCACAGAAGACGCAAGGATTCATTACAGTGCGTATCAATGCTTTGGATTTACAAGAATGATACGATCCCGAGATAAATATGCTTATTAATTCCAGACAACAAAAGTCCAAATGATATAAGCTCTTCTCAAGTCCAAAATCAGTAGCTAAGTTGGTGTACATCGTATTGCTCGTATAGAATATTAGGAATATCACCTCGAAGTTCAAAACGGGAATGAATCATCTGCTCGCTGAACGCATATATATATATATGTATAGTCCGTCTAATACTCTAGAATTTTCTAAAGAACACTACTATAGAAATTCTGAGAGAACTTGTTTTTGTGACGCAATAACAATTAATTGTTATTACTGATGCCTCATTATTTATTCTTAATTTGCCGCCAGAAACGTGGTACTGGATCGAGATAACTTGTAATAATGTTACAACATTAGTTATTTATCTGGAATTAAAGTAAAGGGACAATCTACAATATCTATTAGGAGATATACCCTCGATGAAAGTTCTCGCTTCTAATTTAATTCAATGTAATAGAGCCGTAACATTATAATAAATGAAATTATGTTTGGGTGTCTCCGTAACAAATTTTCGTACTTGGCTTGTTATATTACCAAGTAAAATAACTGCATAACTTTCAGCGCACTGCGGGTGGCCGAATGTCGAGCTTTAGCACAATGGGCGGCGACAATCGTAATTTTATATCGCTCCGTAAATCTTCGTGAGCTTAGTATACATCACTCCCTGCGAGTCGCTCTTAAACCATCATCGCTAGCACTGTATTATCTTAACTTTACTTATACCTTTTGCTTGAATTCTTTATATTACATATACCATTATATACATGTTTACGTTAGCTGCAGGATTCTTCACAGATTTTCCTTTTTGTTTGTGTTCGTCAAAACGAGGAGCCTATTAGTGATATTGCTGTTTTCATCCTTTCGTCTGTTTATTACATAGATTGAATTGGTTCGTACGTACATTGAATAAGACAGCGAAAATTGGAATAATTGTTTTCTCAGTTATTACAAAATTGGATTACTTATTCCCGATGAATACAACAGAAGTATACATCGGAAACCGTGGAAATAAATAATCCAATTAAGGAACGCAAGGAATCTCGCACAACTCATGGAACCCAAGCCAACCTCACCTACTTGTGGTGCACCCTGTTAATCAACACATGAGGCTCTAGCTCCCACCAACCTGCATTGGGTCAGCGTGGTGGGAAATGACCGAAATCCCCTCATATGAACCTCTACAAACGACGGCCCCTGGTGTCCGGCGATGCAGGCATCGCAGGACCGATCGATGTGGGGATCTTTAGGGAGGACTACGTCCAGCAGTGCACGTCTATCGACTGATAATGATGATAATGACTCCATGAGTACCACCATTGCCTGTTTCGTGTTTAAAGTTGTTAAAATTTAACCAAAATGTAGATAAACGAAAGTAACCACTAAATGGTTTGCGCAACGGTTATTACACATGGGAAAATGTCTGAATGTAGGGCCTTACGCCATTTTAGTGTGTTGGAGGTGTGCGGAAATTTTATCGGAAATCTCTCCCCGCTTACCCAACATCGAATAAACTTTATTCTACTCTGAAGTGTGTTATCGTGTAACCATCTGATCTACTTACTTGATATTATAGAACTTTTCCTCCTCTTAACGGTAAAAGTCAAAGCCGAGAAGATCAAAAACAACAACAAATTTTTCGCTTAATCAATTGATTGTAACGAAAAGTTCTATAATACTATCATTAATATATTTATTTAGAATAATGAATTAATATATATGTTCAACTTTCGTGTAATTATATACAATATTTAATAATTCCTTTATCTACAAATGTTGTGGTCCAAATTTACAAACAAATTTCCATGTCTCGGAAAGATTAAAGGGCTTTATTTAATTATATGAGATAAAATTACTAAAGTTACATTTAAAAGATGAGTTAATTTTATTTCTCCTTTTGATTCCCACTAAATTTATTTCTTTAGGTTTGTTTATATTTTTTTTTAATTGATGAATTTTCCATACTTTATTATTGTACCGTTTTGTATAGTTTTTGAATGTATTGAGCTCTTCTCAACCTGGGCTCAGCTGATAATCAGGGCTAATGTAATTTTTTACAGCTGATGCTGAGTCGGTATCTAACTTTGCCATCACACAAAGTTTTAGTATTAACTTTCCATTTTTTAACCATTATTCTATTCTGTTCAATTGTTGTCTTGATAAATAAATGTCTATCTATATGTATGCTGTAAAATTATTTGTAACTAAATAATTGGGTACTTAAATTGTCCATTAACTTAATACTTAATTAAGTGTAAAATATTTGTAACATTAATCGTTCGGTAATTAAATTGCCGCATCTAAGTGATATTAAATTTTTCTTCAGTGTGAGCAGCAAGGCTGCAATGTCTGACACGCCATCCATCAGACCCTCAAGGCCTATGACAAGAAGGCTTACTGCTCTCATGAATATTTATCGCTCTGTTTATTCCCAAAACCTTGCCCTAGAAAGAGAAAATATTGTGACTGTTTTACTTAATTCACTTATACCCATATATGCATGAGGTGTAACTACCTCTTTACTTCTTTTATCATAATAGAAGTAACAGGAGCTTTCGTTACAGAAAAAGAATTACAGCTCCATGGTAAATAATTAAACATAAAATTTTAGGTTTTCTTTGACATAATTATTTTTATTATTTGATATAAAAATATTAATAATAATAAAAACGTTTAACATATTATACAAACAATCTATTGAAAAATTACCTACTGTACATAATTAAAAGATAAGGTCACAAGAATTTGGGAAACGAACAAATTATATATTGTACCGTTGGTGCTTTTCGCTGCTGGTGTTATACTAAAACGTTTTTCAATATATTTAAAACAGTTGAATCTACCCCTAAACGCATATCTGACCATGTAAAAAACCGCAACCCCTTAATACCTGTCGGATAATTAGGAAGTTTTTACAAGAAGATGCCTCCAATAAAACTAAAATAGAAATTGATCATCACTTAGCTTAAGGCTTTGGTGCTGATTATTAACCGAAATCTTGTTTTCAATGGTGGAGATCTCTCTTGCCGGAGACTGTCTAGGTAGGTATCACCGCATTGTCTATTTCTGCTGCCAAACAGTAATGTGTAAACTAACTGTGTTTCACAAAGACACTGTAATTAGTGTAATAATTGGGGTAAGGAGATTGAACATCTTATGCCTCAAGGCGACGAGCACAATGTGTTGCAGGGTATAACATTCTAACTAGCGGTACGTTGTTTTAGGCAGGTATATCACTTAATAACAGGTGAACAACCTGCTCGTCTCGTCATTTCGTAAGATAAAAAAAAACAAAGCATTTTTGTCAAATATAATAATTTTTGACAAAAAAATAAATAAATGTTACAATTCACTAAATATTTTCAATTATTAATTACTAAATGAATCGTTTTGTTATATAGTTCAATAAATATTTCTTAATATTACATAAGTAGAAGTGAAGAAAAAAGATTATTTAATGTAATAAATTAACTACGGTCTGTCAAAATTAAAATTTTAGTACAATTTTCCCAAAGCCCAAAAAGAATGACGCCAATCCAAAAAGCGCTTTTGTTTCACAAAACTTCTTTTGATCAATCATGACAAATTGTGCTCTGTTCTTACAAGAACCGTCACATTGTTTGACAGTTGTTTACTGAAAGTTACCCTTTGTGGCGTAAAGGGCGAAGTTTGTATACGTCAATATTAAAATCTTTGGTTTTGGACATTGGTCTAATAATTAAGATATGATCACCCCGTGGTTCAGAGGACACCTGACTTCTAATTGCTTTTAAGTCATAATTCTTTAAATGTACGAAAAAAGCATGAAAGGAGGTCAAATGACAATTTTGTTTAAATTATATTTAACAAGGGAAAATAGTATATAACAACGACAAAGAACATGGTTATATCAACATAAGTATTAAGATATATAATAGATCTTTGGAAAATTCTCTCTGTACCTGTATTTCTTTTAACGTGACACAAATATAAATGTCTTGTATGTCACAAATGTCAATAACTTTAATAAATATCTTACAATTGCTACTAGATAGATTACATAATACAATTCAAACTTAATAACAATAAAATTCATTTAGTATAATTTGGTAATATTTACAACAAAACAGGGCGGTGGGAACACACCCCCCGCACAACAACTCACGGGACCCAAGCCAACCTCCTCCGCTCATGATGCACCCTGCTAATCAACAGACGAGGCTCTGGCTCCCACCAACCCGTATTGGGCTAGCGAGGTGATTAATCCTCCCAAATAAACCCCTAAAAACGACTGCCTCTAATGACTAATGGTACCGGAGGCCATGCGTACCTGTGGTAGACCGACGATCTGATGAACTTCGAAGGAAGCCGCTGGATGCGGGTAGCGCAGGACCGATCGATGTTGAGATCTTTGGAGAGGCCTATGTCCAGTAGTGGACGTCTATCGGCTGATGATGAACAAAAAAATCTAACTCTTTTTAACACAGTATGTACGAGATTTTGTTTTTCCATTTCGTTAGTACAGAATTTCATTTCCGTTATGTTTTGAAATTTCTACGTGAATAATGTGTTTCAATATCGGTTCAGTAATAATAATTTTTTGATAATATAAACTGTAAATTACAGAAATATGTTAAATTGATTTAATTAATTAAATGACCTCTTCATTTAATTTTATTTCATTAAGCAACGAGACGAGCGAAACATTCACCCCATGGCAAGTGATATGCCTGTCCATAACAACATGGCGCTGGTTACGATGATGTACACAGAACTACATTGTGCTCGTCACCTGAAACATAAGATGTTAAGTAGTACCCCAATACCAGTACCCCAATCGCACTAGCTGCATCGCTCTTCAAACCGGAACATAGTAAGGTGTGCACACTATTGTTTTGCGGTAGTAATAGAAAGTTGCGGTGGTACCTACCTAGACGGTCTCCAGTACTATCAATAAACCCGAAGTATTGTTCACCTCCTCACTCCGTCGTAATAAAAAAACCAGTATGAGGGAATTATTTGAAAATATTCTGTAGATGTTGTTTCTTTAAAATTATTTTAAGCTTTCTAGAGGTTACACACGGTAGCACAAGGCGCTTGATATAATGGAATAACTTCGAAAATTCTCTGAATTGTACCTGGTAATATCGCGATATTATTATGTCTTGTCCTTTTTCAACTTTAACAATATTTCACGTCGGCTTCCATAAACGGCGAATGCCTTGGAGGCCGCTAAGAAAATATGGAGAGCAATAAAAATGTCAAGTCAGGTCATCAGAATGGAAAGCCCGAAGCGTTTTGTCGCCAGATGTGGCACGGAATCAATGAAAAACTGCTTTCTTTCGTGTCCCACATTGGTGATATATCAGGATGCGCTGAGACTTGAGGGGGGCAAACTTTACCCAGCTACAAAAATATCCTTAGTTATGTACGCTGGCCGAACAATTCCTGATTCATACGTCCGTGGGCTATAATAAACTATATTTGTTTATGATATTATTGAAATCAATAATCTCTTTATTACACACATATTTTGATATCTAATAATGTTGGACATAAAAAAGCTTATTATAAATAAAATAAACATCAAATTAAAACATTTAATAAAATTTAATATTGCAGTTTTTATTATGTTTATTTACTACCTACTCCCCCTTTTTGAGTGCTTCACTACACCGCAGGTCATAAGATGAAAGAAGTGAGAGATGACCTGGCGTTATTATTATCACTATTTTTATTTATTATTCGTGTAAATGTAAGAAACTAGCTGTACCTCGCCCGCTTTGCTAGTCGTAATATGGAATTAAATTTAAATTTTATACTTGAAATCTATCAAAAATATGTCAGCACCACGCCCCGTGCGTTCGTTTCTGCTATTAACACCCCCGCAACTCCTTTTAGGGAAGGAATTTTGTGAAATCCATTCTTAGTTGACCTGTAAATAACAGAAGCGATATGTTTACCAAAATTTGAGTCTTTACTACCTATAGTTTCGGTAGTCTCGTGATCAGTCAATAAATATCTCCTATATATAGGATGGCGCAAAAGTAATCCTCCTATCAGAAAATGCTATAAATTTTGCCTTGATGTAAAAACATTAAAAGACCAAACAAACCTTGTATACAAGATGGCGCAAAAATAATCTTCCGATGTTCTTTGGCTGTAATTTAAAAAAAAATATGAAAAACTTTGATTCTTCTTGTGGATTATTTTTATTTGGTCTTTTAATTTTTTTACATCAAGGCAAAATTTATAGCATTTTCTGATAGGAGAATTACTTTTGCGCCACCCTATACATATATTATGTTATGAAAGTTTATTAGGATGTAAATGATTTTAACATTTGTTTTCATCATTCACTGTTGTAAGTTTTTCGCACGCATTACGGATACGTCCAACTTCCTATCGACGTACGCGTTTAGTTTACAACAATACATTAAATAGGTGGTGCTGTGCTGTGTTGCGAGGAACAATGAGTTGCGAGCAGTTTTCATGTCGGAAGTGGCATTACACTTTAAATTAGCCCCCGCGATAAGGCGCCAACACAAATTAGTGCGGGCACGCGAACGCGGATCGTTTGCTGGAAACGTTATGACTCTATGAACCAATTCTCAATTCAATTATTAGCCTTCCTGTATTTGTACAGTTGCTGTCAAAATTACAATTACACATACTGAATTTTTTTCTTGTAACAAGGGCGTACTCATAGGTAAACCTTTATAATTATACCTTCACGATATTTTGTTTAGTGACTAAGTGAAAGAGCTACAGAACTGATAAAACACTTTGAAATAGTCGTCAAAATGCTGACTTCTTTTTATATTATATAGATAAAAAAAAATACTATAAAATGTACCTGTGCCCATCCTTACGACAAAAATTGTACATGGGGAATACAAATATCTATAACCTTGTTTAATGAAAATTTTATTAAAAATCATCATGTCTGTCAAGTGGATTATTGGTTGGTAAGTAGCACAAAAATTTATTTTTTTTAACCTTATCTTGCGATATATTCTTGTTCAGTATTTACAACAAGCAATTAAAGGAAATATATATATTTATTATATTTAAAAAAACTCACATTCTGAATAAAATCATAGTTGTACTCGCTTTCTGCTAAAACGTTACTTTTATTTATATTATTATACTATTTTATTTTTCATTATTCTCTATGCAGTTTAATTTAAGCTTCCATTAAATAAAATATTGTAAAGAAGAGAACATGTTTTAGAAGTAGCAGTTCATATTTCTGTGATGTTAGTCAACCTCAACTTAGCCACTGATGAAAGACCTTGAGTCCCATAGGAGGGGAATTCAAGTCGAATGTTAATGTTTATTGCGTAATATAACGTGCAACTTAGATTATAATTCAACTGGGATAAGATGAGAAACGTTAGATTTTCCATTTAAGTAAAACGCTGGGCGACAAAACAACGACCTTTGTGAAAACGTTACAAATTCCCCCGGAATGTAAATTCCCTCGACAAGTATTGTAAAGGACGCTGTTATTCAACGCCCTGTAGTGAGGCTGAGCCATAAATTAACAAGGGGGTGGACAAATCCATTGAACGTTTCGATCTACGATCACAACTGCAACCGGAGTGCACGCGGTATTGTATTGTCGAACTTATAATAAATTACGCCCTATTGTTATGCGGGACTAGGCAAAACGAATACAAGAAAACGCTGAACGTGAGCTGATTCCAGCATTCAAAGCATTTACAGCATTCTCAGCCGTAGGAGCTGCCGCAATGAATAATGTAATTAAACGAACATTTTTCTAGTAAAATATCAATCCCACTCGGTTACAATGTCTTTGTACTACAGAGATAGACTTAAAAATAGGAATATCTAGGTAAATTATCATTAGTTGCCACGATGTGCCTCCTTCAAATACCTGATTGAATATAGAGCCTCAAGATGATGATGACACGTAAATTACAATATTACCAGTTGGAAAATAAGGATTGTTTTTAAACGTATTCAATATATTATAGCATAAGTAACTACATTAAAATAACTAAATAAAAAAGTGGTTCCTTACGTAATTTTGTATTATGTCCGCCTTTAACTATAACATTTATAAATTGTGATTGAGTTATAATTAAAAGGAATTCTAGCTAAGTATTATGTACCTTTCGTATAAACTTTGTATTGAATAATAACATAATATTATTAATTAATTTTTTATAATTGATTAATCATAATAAATCTAAACAAAAACGAATTAGTACAGATTATGCTATTGATATTTTTGCATGGCACAGTTAAATTTAAACGCCTACTCCGAAATGATTTTGTGAAGGATTTTCAAGGCGTATATTAAAACCTATTTTTTTACAACTGTTAAACTTACAGTGATAAATGAAACGAACAAAATTTTTTTTCTTAATGTTTGATAAATTCATTTTATATTGTACTAATTCAGCTACAACGCAACCGAAACCGTATTTATTTTTTTTATAATAAATAAAAATTAATATCCTTTCGTTAAAATAATATTCAATACTGCCTAAATTAATGTACAATAAGTGTATTACAATAATAAAACCTTAAGGATAAAAAAAGTTTCCGTAGTTCCGACGAAAAGCTTTGGGAGGGTCAGGAAGATAAATAAAAGAAACTAGAAATACTCACAATGTACCGAAGCCTAACTAATCTATAATCGGATATCTAAAATAGAATTTTGTTTTAAAAAAGACGTATAAACATAAAACTTTTCACTATTTGAAGATTTTAGTAACCAAATCATTTTCAGGTAAAATGATAAGTTATTCATTCTAGTGTCTAATCTCTTAGGGTACAATCCTCAAAACGAGGAGAAAGATTATTCGAGCGAACCATTGTTGCATTTAATATGAATGTCGACTTAAAAAAGCCTTGTTTGCAGATCACAACGGTACGGCTGAACCGCTGAAACGTTAGCATTTGTATAAGATTCCCTTGAGAAATCCGAAACCAATAGCGCTTCAGGCTCATTCTCCCGTTTATCTGAAAGCAATCAAACAAATGCTACGATAATGACGTTAGGAGCAACGTCGCAGCTTTTCTTACTTCTGCTGATGTTAATATTGTATTACGCGGCCCAATAGGCCTTTTGTTCGAGGAAATAATGAGCGTCATAAAGGCCCGGGTCAGCTCCGAATGGATGTAAAAGTACTTTTCCTATTCTATTTATACACGTATAATTCATATATACGTTTCTGAGTGTTTACTTTTGAGAATTTCACTGATGGGTCTCTGTTAACAGGAACATCTAGTAGCTATCGCAGCTCCTATTACTTCCGTCAAACAGTAGTGTGCAAACATTACTGTGTTCCAGTTTGAATGAAGTTGTGGCGTGTAAAATTACTTGGGTAACGAGACAACATATTATGTCTCAAGGCGATGAATGCATTGTTGTATAGTGTATACTATCTTAACTAGCGCCATATTGTTATGAGCAGACATATCACTTACCATCAGGTGGTCTCGTCACTATATTGAGTAAAAAAAATATATTAGGGTGTATTTGAATACAAACACTGACCGTTTTTACTAAGAGCTTTACTTGCAACTCGGTGATCTGTTTTTGGAATCCAAGGCTACATGTTGTGGAATTTGATTTGGGGTAGTATTGTTTAAACCCGCCTATATAGGTATAACCCCATTGTGATAAATCTATCGTCATAACATCACCGCTGTGATTCATCTGTCAACGTTTGAGAGCCAGAATATTTCAGACGAGCGAGCGCCTTTCTCTTTTTTGCTACATTTTCACTTAAATGCTGTTGAAATTGAGAAAAAAAAAACATTTATTAATTATTCGTGTTGATGTCGCTTGAAGATATGCAAAACTAGTTAGAACCTAAGTAATCTCATTACGTATCATCATCATCAGCCAGATTTCCACTGCTGGAATAAGTCTCCCCCATAGATCTCCACGTCGATCGATCTCATTACGTATAAAAGTACAATAATAACAAAAATAACATTTATCTTTTTTAAATGTAATATTAATTTACTTAAGTAAATACACCAAAAGCGTCTACCTTATCTCCAAAATGCGAATAAATATGAGCTAAATTGATACAAAGGGCCTCATTTCTTTCCCTTGTCTAGTTACATTGACCGTCAGACCGCTGTCCGTTCTTCTATATTTCATCTTTTCAATGTTTTATCACCTCCATGGACGAGGGAACACAGACAATCGAGTAAACTCTTGTGAATATACAAGAAAATTATTTCAAAAGGGGTAAATCGAAGCGGCGATGTAAACTGAAAAGGGTAAAGAGAACGAAGGGGGTAAATAATATTACTATGCAATTACATAGATAAGACACTGTGTAATTAAATTTTTTGATTTAAATAAAAATTTTAGTGTTCCCGCAAAATTTTATAAGTATAAAAAATTTTGACAATACCACATAAATATTTTTTTTTAAATTTCTGTTTATTTCACATTTGTATTGATTTCAATTATTTGAAAAATTCTATGTCGACATTTTGATTATCCCAATAGTTTTTTCTTTATTGCAAATACTTGATTTCAGTGTATTACCTTTGTGCGAGGTATCTGTCCAGCTGTAGACGTATATCGGCTTACGATGTTGATGAATACTAGACTTCAATTTGACTAGACGTCAAAGAATACTCTGACACTCATTTGTATTAGTAATATCTATTGAGCGAGGGTGGTGTAAGACAATGCTGCGATACCATCATATAAAAACCACCACTTACATGTCAGAAAAATTTAACAAGGAAACTCCGTTGTTAAAAAGCAAGAAATTAGTTATCGAGAATTCTTCTTTTTCTACCATTTTAAATATGTGTTGTCATGTAAAATAAATATACCTCCTAAAATATACTTCCTAAAATGTACCTTCTAAAATATACCTCCTAAAATATTTCCTTTGGGTTAACTATATTGATCAAACAACTAGTAATAAGATTAACGCAATTAGTCTGTTTGTTTTGTAATTTATGTTATTACTGTAAAATATTACAATCATTACTTGTTACATGTTTAATTTGTTGATCAATGTCATATTCATTTAGATAATATCAATCATCATAATCATCAACATCAGTAATATCAATATCCAACTATATAACCCTAATCATTGCAATGGGATACCTCGTGTTTGGACCTCATTATCTAACCCAGAAATGCGTACTTAATTGACACAAGGCAAAGCTAATAAGCACTATTCATAGATCGTTGTTGTATTTACAATCTAAGAAATAAATAAGAAAATTATAAAAATACATGTAATATTGCCGGATAGTAAAGAAGTATCGTAGTCTCGTCGCTTAATTTGAATAAAAAAAGAAGCGTATAAAAATATACATCATTCGAATCTGCGGTGATATAAAAAATGAGATCAGTCAGTAATGTTAAGTTTTAAACGGTTTATCTATCATATTTTTTTATTCTGCGAGCCGACGAGACTAGCGGGATGTTCACATGATGGTAAGCCATGATGGTACACAAAGGTAAGTAAGTGGAAGGTATCCTGCCCATAACAGCGTAGCGCTAGTAAAGATGGTTTATATAGCACCATATTGTGCTTGTCGCCTTAAAACATAAGATGGTATTAGGTCTCTCTTTACCTCAGTAAGTATTCTAGCTACAGCACCCTTACAACTGGTACACAGCAAATTTTCCACAATACTCTTTGGTGGCAGAAATAGGAGCTTCGGTGGTACCTACTTAGTCTGCGGCAACAGAGATTTAACACCAGTGAATATTAACTACATTTGCTAAAGGTTGTATGTTTGAAAGAAGTACAGTAAAATATTACTGAGTTGCTTACAATGTTTTTGTAGCGATTACATTAAATCAGAAAGGTTATTACATGAATTCAAGGTCAAGAAAACGATTAATCAGAAACCATGTATAAAATATTCAGACATCGATCGCCGTACAAACAACAAGGAAATGGAAACTATGTATAATTACTTTCATGAAATAATTATATACATCTAGTAACTATTTCAAATATTGTAGTTTTGTTAACAGTAGAAATATTGCTAAAAAGAAATATCGAACAATGTTTATGGAAGTAGGTGCTGCATATAGAATTACTGCTTTAAATAAAAAAAAAAACGGTTTAATCGGATATATGCTGCGAGGCATATAGAGTGTAAAGCGATGCACAATGATAAGAGATTAGCTACGACATACAACGTCTCCTCGACAGGTTCCCGCCTTGTCGTGGCGGAGGGACTTAGTAGCCGTGGCTGGGTCGCTCACGGTGAAGCGAAGAGGAACCTACCCGGCCGGCCCGAGGTGTAGGACCGGCCCGAGGTGTAGGACCGGCCCGAGATGACTGCTGCTCCACGTTAGAGCTCCTGTCTAAGGAGCTCACCACGAATGCGCGCCGGGGGCTGCAGGGGCGGTTTCATACTACCCCTTACAGCCGATGTAGAGTCGCGGAGGGAGTACCCTTTGCGACTAAACGGTACCGCACCGTTGATGCGGCGGCGGTGGGGCCACGGGGGAAGAGTATCAGTATTACGATGCACCGCTCTCCCTATCCTCCGCTGCTGTATAACGGGTGGCGGCGGGCCCAAAATCGGATCCGCCGCAGAGAGCCGGGAGAGTTTTCTCTCTTGGCCCCCATGGTCTCTGGGTGACGGGTTCGGGGGAATCCGTTCCTCGCGCGAGTGCAAAAGGCCAAAGAGAGGGCGCGCTGCATGTTCCGGCGTGCCCCTACTGAGGTGGAAAGGAAGGGTTCTTTCCTCCCTCCCGAGGTGGGACTGCGTAAGCGGCCAGCGCCGGCGGGGTCGCGGATGGTGCGAAAACGTTTCCGTAATCCCGTCATGAGACGACGAGGTGGAACATCGTGGGGGTTTTAGTCTGTGCAAATCCGACATAACCTGTCCTTGCACTCGCGAGAACAGGTAAGCGCAGGCATTTTCCCTAAGTTAATCAAAAAAAAAAACGACAATCAACATGGGATTAAATTCTTAACCAATGCAGACATTTGTTCCATAGCTTTTACTCTCAATTTTTTTAGTCTACCGATCCCTTTTCTAAGTAGTATTTTCATATTCTTAAAAAAAAGAAGATAATATACATTGTACCACATTGTGCTCGTCGACTTCTGACGTAAGGTGTTATTTTTCATTACTCCAATAATTTTACTACCTGCAACCGCGGCCAATCCTCAAAACAATAAAGTTTGCATACTACTGTTTGGCGGCAGAAATAAAACCTGTCTACATGGTTTCCGACATCAGAGACCTATCAGCAGTTGTTAATGATAACGCAAATTAAATTATAAAACCAGTAGAAATTAATCGTTAATAAAGAAAATTTTCTACGACTTTCACCAGATCGTCGTCTTCCAGTGCGGCTTATGTTCAGCAGTGGACGTCTATCGGCTGATGATGATGAATGAAAATAGCATTAGCGTTTAAATAATAACACAAATTATGTTATAAACCACTGTATAGATTGAGGTTGTTTAGGGGTCGTCATCAAAATAACAAACGTAGATTCAATTCCAACAAACTAATTTCGTAAACAATACAATTTAATATGTTTTGGGGCCATTCTAGCCACTTTCAATTAAATGGCTGCGATGTATAGCAAATTGATACAGATTATTATATTCAATCATAACAATTTTGTACAAAAAGATGGTTACAATCAATGATGATTTGTTTGCTATGAGCGATATTTTCATCTTAATTAAATCCTGATACATCAGCTGTTTGTAAAAGAAATTGCAAGGTAATCAATCGTGTTACAGAAGGCAGGTTTAACATCAAATTCAACTGTTGTTTTATACTTATTTAATCCTTTGTAATACCAACCGGGTTTAAAGTTGTTCTTACCGTTTAAACTTCTTAAAAATACAAACATAAAATTGTCGAAAAATTGTCGTAAACCGAGTGGTAGTTTCTGTATATTTAAAACTGAAGATAAAGCTAAGTTCTGTTTCTGATGAAAGACCTTTACCTAATGAAGAAGTACCCGAGGATGAAAATAACCGTAAAGTATGAAAATAATTTTAATTGTTATTAATTATAAGTTTGTAACATATAGATATTACATTTTTTTAAAAGAGTTTAGTGTCTTTAGAATCGGAATTAAGTGTATATGTTTATATGTAGGTTGCAATGTGAGCAGCTTTTCCCCGGTTTTCTACACGGTTACCTCCCGTGTACGAGGCACTCAATGATATATATGTATATATATGAATAGAGTGTCCGGCGGTGGATCTTTTCAACGTTTATCGTATGGCACGGACGAGGGAGCCAGCACAATCGCCCCAAGGATTGAATACATTGCCAGGTAAATGCCTAGATTTTGTAAATACACGCGTCGGGGCTTCGCGATAAAATGCTTCCACTTTAAAATTTAAATGAAGACAAATGTCTACGTCCGTCGGCGTGTGTCCACGGGCTCTTCACAAAGGATTATAATGAACTCTTTAAATAAAAGAACCGCCTAGACTAGGCTTAGGCGTATGAATATGAAGATTTAAAGTAAAGTTTCGTTCTTTCTTGTTGTGGACACACTACAACGGTTATCAAGCGGATCAAGTTGACGAAATGAATACTAACATATTTTTAATCACTAAATTATTGACTGTTATTTTAAACATGTTTCAATAGAGGAAACGAATTAAAGAACATAATTTCATCATCTTCATCATCGTTATCAGCCGACAGACCTGCACTGCTAGACAAAGGCCTCCCCCAAAGATCTTCATATCGATCAATACTGCGCTACCCGCATCGAGAATATAACTTAGCACGATCTAATGCTAGATCACTCTCGACTGTTACATATACGTTAACTGTTTATGTACCTCCAAGACTCAATCCATAATACCCATTGATATAATGTATTACAGTTTTCTTTTTATAGCTTTTCTTGTCTTTATACACATCCATGCAAAGTTTTATTTCGCATGATCCATGGCGTGTGGTCTTGTCCATTTGATAATGAGAATTTGTAATAAATCGGTGTTATATTTAGACCCTTCATAATGTTCATTAGGTTTTACCGCAAATATTGATGTACAGATCGAAGCCTATACATTTATCGGTTTGTTACATTTATAAATTTTAGTGAGCTAAATGATAACAACCGAACTAACAGCTTTATTAATTTACTCAGGACCAATTAGCTTTCATACATCAATAATCATATATACAAATTTTATAATACAGCTACAATAATTTATTTATACTTCATGTGAACTACTAATACTTTTAGGAATAAAAAGTTCTTTTAAATAATATCGTTATTATGAGAAAGTCTGCATGTACTATATGTGATAATTTTAAATTTAAATTTAGTTACTGGTGGTAAGTCTCTGTTGCCAACAGTCAAGGTAGGTACCACCGCAGCACCAATTGCCGATAAACAGTATTTAGTTCCAAAAACAACTGTCTTTTTAATTCTTCGAAGACAAGACGATAGAGACGTTCACCTAATAATAAGTGAAACCCCTGCCAATAAAAATGTGACGCTAATTAGGATGACATACAATGCACAGCATTGTGCCTGTCTCCTCGAGACATAAGAAGACGCGTTACCGTAGTAATTTACCTAGCTACAACGTCCTCAAACTGGAAGTAATATCTGCACACTAGTGGTTGGTTGCGGAAATAAGAGCTGTAATGGTTACTTACTTACATGGTCTGCGGCAACTGAGACTTACCATCAATGTCTTTCGGTTTGTCAGCTTCATCGAATAAAAATGTACAAAAAAAAAAACTGTTTTTACCTTAAAAATATATTGAATTAAAATGTATGTACCAGCTTTTACGAACACATCTGCTCCGTACACTGTGAGATGTAATTAAAGTACTTTAGATAAAAAAAGAAATGAAACATTCTAGGTTCTAAATGTTTATAATGTTTAAACAAACAAACTTTTATTGGTTTTTTATATTAATTTCTTACTAAATAGCTTCATATTGCCTTATTTCTTTAATCTGGACATAATTTTGGTATGTACATGTTTGTGTCGTAATCTTTGCATGAGAAAATTGAAATAACAAACGTGTATAGAAACACATTTTGTGTTTTTTTTTTATATTGGCATGAGAAGTGGATCTATAAATCGTATGGTACACCAGCAGATCAAAATTTTTTTGATTGCCACTGGGCTATTAAAAGTTTATATGAATGGCTGTTCGTTAAAAAGAGAGGTCAATTGCTCTTTCGTTAGATTCAATGTGGCGAAGTAAATAACCAATACACCTAACAGTTTCAGATTGAATTTCTTTTATTTTCTCTTCTCTATTACAGGCTTAAGCATTATTGTCAAACAATGAACGTAGTTTCAAATTTTGTTCAACTAAACTGATTCAAATTACTAAATCAACATTATTATATAAATCGGTAAAAAAGTAAGTGAATAGAATACGTATTCTATAATTAAGAAATTTTTTTGTAAAAATAAAAAAATTTTGAACTATATTAAACTCAAACTTCATCATCTTAATTTTATTATTCAGTTACACGGTAAAATTTGTTCAAATTAAAATTTAGATGTGGTGTAAGATGCAATAGTAATAACAACAATTTTTAAAAAAATTATATGAATTTATGATAAAATAAATTTCATTTCCGTAACAATTCGAATCACCAAACTGGTTAGTAGTCAATAATTCCCGATAGCAAGCTTTTGAAACGTCTCAGCAGAGTGCCGATGGGATTACTAAGTAATAAAAAAAAGAAAACCTGAATAGATTACATGGATAAATTGACAGCATATAAAGTGCAAATTCGCTCGACTTCGGCTGGATATTCGCAGGCCATCGATATGCTAATACCATCACTGCGGCGCTGTACGTAACGCGATATTCGTTCTACCTGCGACAAGCAATTTGCAAGCAAAATGCACGGCAACATGATCCACGCAGCCCTCTCCACACACACCGCACAACTCGACTCCGAGCCAGCAATTTTATTCAACTTTAAAATAAGGTAAAGTAAAGTAATCCTAAAATAACTTTTACTCTTTCAACCGTTTTTTATTATTTATATTTACAGTACTACGTTGTGACGTCTTCTGACTCTTTCTATCTTTTAAAGTTTATTATTCTGCTGAAAAGGAATTTCATCAATATTTTTAAGTACGTAGCCAAAAACAATGATTGCCATTTAATCGTATATCAGTTAATAACATTTTCATTTTTTATTAGTGAATACATGAAAATCTGAAAAAATGAGTTTGGAACATTTTAATGAAATATGCTTGAGGTAATACTTCCCGCGTGACCTATATAATGAAATCTTTTCACGGAAAGTTCCTTTTATTCCGTAAAGACTTTTAAATTTGAATTTATATAGCATATAAAAAAAAATGTCTTAAATCTTACCTTTGGCAAAAACAGGGTGACCTGAAAACAAAGAAAAAACTTCAATTATATAAATCTAGAAACTAAGAATTAATTGAGCTAAATAATAACCCATTACTTATTTTTTGTTCAAGAAAGCAACGAGACGTGCGGGTCGTTCACCTGATGGTAAATGATACGCTTGCCCATAACAACGTGGCGCTAGTTAGGATGGTATACACTGCACCGCATTGTGTTCGTCGTCGAGATATAAAAGGTTAAGTCTTGTTACTCAAACAATTTCACTACTTACAGCGCCCTTCAAAACAGAACACAGTAATATTTACACACTACTGTTTGGTGGTAGAATAAGCGCTGCTGTGGTACCTACCTATACAGCCTCTGGCAACAGATACGATAGAAAAGGCATGCATTAAGTATCCTTGACCTGATATTTTGAATAGCTACAGATACACTCTCGCTGATTTATCTTCAAATATAATCTTTATTTTCCTTCCAGGGTTATAAATTGCAAACAATCTGGTTTCAACTGTATTGATCATTAGTTACGTATATTTTAAAAATTTCTCAATATCAAATTTCACTCTTACCATGGTAATAGTAACAACTTTAAGAATTTTCATATCAAAACACAGAAGAAAACAATATCGACAAAAATTGCATGGATGCTACGTTCATCAGCTATACTTAACGGATAAACCGGGTCTATGTAGATTATGTTAAAACTAGGCCCTGCGGTGGTATCTACTTAGACGGTCTCCGGCATCAGAGAACTATCACCAGTAAACTTCATATAACTTTGCTAGCATTTGGTACATTACGTACAAAAAATACCGAAAGTTTTCACTATTATAAAAAATGTATATCCGCATAATGGGCTGGGGAGTAGTAAATCATTTTAATAATTGATCCGGGTGGAAATATTCATGAAGTTCCAGCTGAAGGAGTTCCGGGAAAAACGGATGAAAAATGTTACAGCCTCTTCGGATATCGTATGCGCGACTGACCGGCCCCGATCTTCCATAATATTATTATAAATATATATATATATATGGCTTTAGCAAGCAAAACGGCGAATAGTAACCCTAGCACACTGAAAGCACTTGTGTGTTTCTTCTGATTTATATTATATATACATAATTTACTATAATAATCTTTGGAGAAGATGGTGAATGGTTTACTTGCAAAAGATAATAGTAGTACATATCGCCGTGATAATTGATTGATCGGTATGTAGGAAGGAAAACCATCCCTATTGAATGTACGTATATCTCAGTTTAAACTTTATACTGTGAACAATCCGATAGTATCGGAGCATCTAATCTCTGATGATGTTTAACGCTGCCAGGCATTTAACCGACTTATACAGCTCATCAGATACCGGCCCAGCGGAGCCGAAGATTCCAGCTTAAATTGTTAGTTTCAGATATTAGCGTTCTCGTATAATTTACTCTACTAAACAAGGTGAATTATTACCTAAAAATTTTATAAAAAAAAAAAACAGGAAATTGTAAATACAAATTTGATCGAATTAGTTCGAGTAGTTTAGATAGGTGAGAAGCGAGTGTTCTGACAAGAACTGCTTCGCGTGATGAGTAGAAGATATTTATCTTTGATACTTAGAGATATCAATTATTTTTTCTGGCGTAGAACAGAAAAAAAACACGCTTCGCAATTGAGAACCCTCTCCATGTCGTCGGTTAGCACTTAAATTTTTAATATTCAATGAAATTACTGAAACTTCTTTCATGTGACAGTGTACGTGTCTCTGAATAAAATTCTGAAGAAGGGAGAATTTTCACGCAGATATGCCGTAAGAGGTACAGTTATCAACACCGCCTCTTGCTTTTTCATATAAATTTATGCAGGCCTTCCTTTGTTGTTACGGAAATTCGGCAAAATAAAATGCCAGAAATATCTTTGCCATGTAAAAAATTGCTTACTTAACCGCCGTCTTGTTATAAATGAGCCGTTATTCAGATGTATAAGGCCGACGTCAATGAATTCATAATTTGCACTTTGAATAACAATCGCGGGTAAATTAAAAGAACTTAATTCTCTGCGAAAGAAAAAATTCACGGAAATATTTATTATAGACCTTTTAGAAAGTGCGCGATGTGCTGATGAGTCTGTGTTTGTTATTTGCGTTACCTTGTGATTACGTCTTCGATTGTGTTAATATTAACATTGCAACCAGAGTAGTTAATTTATAGCATTAGTTGCAATCAATCTGGATTGTGCAACTAAAAGATGTATAATTGTACTATTTATTGTAAAAATATTTATTACACCACATGTTATGTACCGCGATGAAAAAGTCCGTGAATTTTGTGTTAATGTGTAACATTCGCGTAAATATAAGAGACGATTAGACTTATATCTTTAAATATATTATACAAATAAACTAAATATTGGTTGTAATTAATTAATATATATCATTTATGTAAAATATATATTATATTTCATTTATTATTTTATACACGAGCAGGACATTCATCTGATGTTAAGTGAATACGCCTGCCTATAACAATGTGACGCTAGTAAGGATAGTGTACACTGTACTATATTGTCCCCGTCGCTTTTAGACATACGAATTAAAGTCGTTACCCTAGTAATTTCACTAGCTACAGCGTTCTTCAAACCGAAACAGTAATGTTTGCACATTACTGTTTAGCGGCATAAATAGGCGCTGCGGTGGTACCTACCTAGGTCTCTGACAACAGAGACCTACCTTCATTAGACTATTAATATATTATGTATAAGCAATATCCATAAGACTTATAGAATAATAATTTTAGTGCACATAATTGCTCTTCTATATCTATGCTATAGCTATGATATATTACTATTATACCGCAACTAAGTAAATTTTATTTTATTAATAGAAAACCTAACGGTAATCCTTCATCTCTTGTTCAATTACGTCGTTTCTTTTAAACTGACTTTTATAAGGGGTAATAATTCCTTGTTAACATTTAACATTCACTTAATAACACAAATGAGTTACAAAAGTCAATAAAGTTGAGTTATGGCCGTCTGAAGATTTACGTCTGCGGAATTGACTATCCGTTAGGTCATTCAGAAGTAAAGGCCTCTACTAAAACGGCAGTATACTGCTGTAACGACGTTATTTACTTCAGTACGAAAAAGGTTTAAGGGTGCTCTTTCACCTTTTATAGATTAAAGGATGATTTAGCAATGCATAGAGTATCATTTTAAACTACACACCCTTTAATATTTAAGATTAATTTAAGTGTGCTAAATATATATATTTTTTAAGCTACGAGAAAAACAAAAACTTTATCTGATGATAATAAGAACGTGCTGGTTATCAATATAGTATATTGGGACACTCTTTAGAACTAAATTTGTTAAATCACGTTACTCTAGTTATTAAACTAACTACACCAATATTTAAACTGGAACACATCAATATTTAGATACTATTGGTCGGGGGTAAGAAGAGAAAGAGACACATACTAACAGTAATAGTAAAATAAACCACCGTGTAATAACTATGACTGCTGATACATATAGTAATTCATGTAACGGTAATGGGATACTTAAATCATCATTAATTTAATCTATTGAAGTCTACAACTAAGCAAAAGCCTTTTCAATTTCGAGAGTAGCTGCCGGACTAGTCGCAGTGAGCATGGCTAGGAAAATCTACCCATATCTGCACTTTCTATAGTTGGCATGGGTGTATATCCACATATACACTACCACTAGTATGTGTGTTAGGAGTCACAAGAGAAACTCTTGTCTTTAACGAAACGCTGTGGTAAGAATAACAGCAAGAATATTCAAACCCATCCTTGATACGCGGTGATCGGTTTGAATATTCTTATCAATGGAACCGAACCGAACGAGACCCAGCACCAGTACAATCACAACAGTTTAGAAGAAAATAACATTTATATGTTGTAATTCTTTAAATAGATCACAAGAAAATTTACTCGTTTCGAAGTCCGAAAAAATTAAGTGTCTCAAGTGCTCACTTAAAGCAAATAGAACTTTTATTAGAAAATAATTTTCAAAGACGGCGCTTGTTATGGAAAAAAAAAATTGTACTCGTTTTTCCACTTTGCCAAGTTGAATTCCCAATTTGCCTTTATCCCGCCGAATCAACGGAGTGGCACAAAATGAGTAGGTACATCAAAGTACCGTTCACTATTCCGGTACGTGTAAGTATTACAAAGGGATTGGTTGTGCATAAAACGCAGTATACTCGGTAACGATTGCCTGAACCTCTCCAGCTGTGTCGCTCCACGTTCAATGTCTCATTCGAAGAATTATTCAGAATGTAATATTTAAAACGCCGAACGTACGGCACAGTGTGAAAAGCAGCGGAAAATATGGCAGTACAGTATCCAAAGCGGATTTTATCTCCCGATACCGAAGCGTTAATTCACTGTAGTTCGCGCGAAGCACCGTGAGGTTTATATATCGCTAATTGAGTGGTTCCGTATTGAACACTACGTATTTGTTCACTTCTAACGATACTCCAATATTACGGTAATTACCACCGTTTGCTTTGATTGAAACTGTATATTATTTTCATTTAAATCTAGTACTGAAAAGCGTAAACATTCATAAATACTGATTACGAATAAATAATATCAGAAGATATCATGTTATTTTTATTACGGAAAATTATCCTTGAGTTTTTTTCCCCATTGTATAAAAATAAATAATATGCAATACATAATTCATGGTGATACCGACCGTCTAGGTAGGTACCACTGCAGCGTATATTTCAGCTTCTGTGGCGGTGTATCCATCAGCACGAGAGTACCGTCGTGACGCCGCTCTGGACAGACGTTCTATGTTATTCCGTCATCGTCCTCTCACCTAGCACTCGAAGACTTAGCAATCGAACTGTTGCTTATATTTGTAACAAATGCTGAGTTATTAATTTGTTTATTTATACAACGCGTTAGAGGAAACAAGAGCGCGGTGTCGAGTCGCGCTTTCAAATAATCAATTAAGTATAAAAGACGGGGCGTCTTGCGATAAAAATTACTTAGATTCCAAAGACAGTGGAGTTACTTATACATATACTAATATTTAATTTTCTTTTACCATTGTAAGCTGAATTTTACGAAATACATGGGTACTGTTTGAAGCACGCGTTATTTATTTACAAGAACTAAACTTCGCAATCCCCATACCTCCAAACCGTAGTGTGCAAACATTACTGTGTTCCAGTTTGAAGGGCGTTGCCGCTAGTGTAATTACTGGGGTATCGAGTCTCAAAATCTAATGTCCCAGGCGACGAGCGCAATGTGGTGTAATATATCATGATAATTAGCGCAGGGCGATCACTTACCATCAGGTAAACGTTCAGCCGAATAAAAAAAACAGTTCTACGATATGTTACAAATTGATAAAGAAGATGAAAAGAGACTTTTATTATTGAACGAAGCGACGCGACGAATGAGATTGTCATCAGAACAACTGTAAGAACAACCTGGCACTGGTTGAGATGGTATAAACTGCAGCACATTGTGTTTATCGTCTTATTTCATAAAATATTAACTATAGTTAACTACAACGCTGATTAAATCGAAAAACAGTAATGTTTACACATGTGCACATAATTGTTTAGCGTCAGAAATAGGCGCTGCGGTGGCACTTACCTAGACGGTATCCGGCAACAGGAATTTACCATCACCTTGCGTAATAAAGTATTGAAACGCAATAAAATTATAACGTATAACATTACATTTTAATAATAAAATGTTGTGGATATTTCAGTCTTTATCTTAAAGAGCCTCTCCAACTAGTGTAGGTTAGCGATCAGCGTGGTGCAGTCCTTTCTGTCTTTAGTTCGGCGGAAGAATTCTGACGCCCCACGTGTACCAGATATTTCAGTACAGGATAAAAAAATATTAGAAATGAAACAAAGCGATTATCCGTTTATGAATACGAGTATTTCCCAAAACTCTCCAATAATGTAATCGGCCAATATAAAGCGATTACTCCACCACTTATAGAATATAAAGTGAAAGTTTAATTTAATTATTCATTATTGTACAGATTTTAATATTGAAAAATTTTAAAACAGGATCATAATATTACTTCAATTTACTGGTAGTAGGTTTCTATTACCTAAGACCCTCTGTGTAGGTACCACCACAGCGCCTATTTCTGCCTCTAAACAGAAGTGTACTAACATTTTGTGTTTTGAATTAAAAGGCGCTGTAGCTAGTGTAATTACTGGGGTAATAAGACTTAACATCCTGTCTCAAAGCAACGAGCGCAATATAGTGCAGTATATATCATCCTTACTAGCGCCATGTTGTTATGGGCAAGCATATCACTTACCATCAAGTAAACGCCCTGATATAAATCTAGAAGCTATAAGGGGTCCCACACATTAACTAGCGGAACCCAAGCTAATCTCATCTGCTCGCGGTACACCCTGGTAATCAACAAATGAGGCTCTGGCTCCCACCAACCCGCATTAGGTCAGCGTGTTGGTAAGTGGCCCAATTCCCCTCCCCTCATATGAACCTCTGCAAACGAAGATATATTTAATGAAGGCCCACGTCCAGCCGTGGACGTCTATCGGCGGATGATGATGATGATGGTGACAAGCTGTAGAATTATATTATTTAGTCTGAAAGTCTTTTATCCGCATACATTAAGATTCCCTTCCATTTTGAAACAAAACTAAATTAAAAAACCCATCTCAATTACAGGCTTTCCTTTAGAACGGAAACGTTTCCACGGAGGAATATTTTTTAATTTGTCGTTTGCTTAGAATTCGGGTTTGGAGAGGACGCTTTTGGTGGAAAGGGCGGGCGGGTAGGGGAGGGCGGTTTCAGCGAGGCAATAAGTGCCCCCTTTTATTTCACCGGCACTTTAACTCGGGTGCACTGATTTGATAACGCCGTTTGTTACAAGTGCCACTCGCGACCATCATTTTATGAATGGTTTTTATTTTTTCAGTTATTAAATACATTGCAAATGAAATGTTTTTTAATTAAGAAAAGAGAAAAGACTTCGCCCGGAAGAGAACTTCAATTAAACATTCATTTAATTGTTATCTGCCGGATAACGGCCACTACTGGGCACAGTCTTTTCTCAAGGATCTCCATTCATCAATCCGGCGCTATTCGTATCTAGCGACTTCTCGCGTTGAGGGCCCCTCAGCACTACCATGCTGGCCCAATGCGAGTTGGTGAGTGGCCAGAGCCAGGTCTGATATTAAATAGGGTGCACCATGTACAGGTAAGGTTGATTTGGGCTCTGTAAGATGTTGGGTGCAACCCCTTACACCATCATCTATTCCAAAAAGAAATTCACGATAACTTTTTATTATAGTAACTATTCTAAATAACGATAAAGTCTTTACTGTGTAAATAATTACTTGTATTACTAAAAAAGAAATTATTCGGTTAATGCTTTATAAAGAATCTTTATAAAGAAAATAAGTATTTCAATATAAAAAAAAGTTGACAAAATTTGGGTGTAAATTTATTACCCTGTAAATTCTAAGGATGCTTTACTTTCAAGTTAATGTTTTAAAAAAATTCTGGATAAATAAATTTTCCTTTTCCGGTTTAAATAATATTGTATGCCTATAGACAGTATAAAGTATATTTCTATATATAATCTATATATAATAACCAAGTCGCTCGTAGATGAGTTTGACTATAACAATACGGTAAATTTACTGGTGGTAGGTTTCTATTTCCGGAGACCGTCTAGGTAGGTACGGCAGCGCTTATTTCTGCCGCTAAACAGTAGTGTGCCAGCTTTACTGTGTTCCGGTTTAAAGGGTGCTGTAGCTAGTGAAATAACTATGGTTGTAAAACTTAACATCCTACGCCTCAAAGCGATGAGCACAATGAATGGCAGTGTATTCATCCTAACGCTTATAAACCTTCTGCTCGTCTCTTCGCTTTGATGAATAGATCTATATAAATTTGTTGGATGCTGTTGATGTTTAATTGTAGAAGTAATGACAAATTTATGAAAATACATAATGAGTTATTTGATCGATTATCATGGTGATATTTGAGAGAGGTATATATCCAGAAGTAGCGTCTATCGGCTGTTGATGATAACACAATATATTAAAAAGAAGAAATGTGTAAAACGGAAATAGAAGTTACATAGGTTCAGATACTACATAACATTCGTTGATGTAAAATAATAACTATGTTGAATTAATTGGAAGAGTTAGAATTTTAAAGAGATTAGTAATGAGTATGTAAAAATTAAAAGAGGTAAAATTTTGTGTCAAACGAGCAATAGTATCAGCAAAGTTCCTCGCGTGCCGCTATTTGTGAGCAGCACGGCCCTCCGCCCCTACGACTCTCATTAAAAATATATTAGCTTTTTAAAAGAAGCGATGTACATGATAATTACGCGGTTATTTGCCTCTCTCCATTTAATGTTCGAATACTAGAAAAGTATTCATATTTATTATTGTTATTTATGTAGCGCACTTTTTCATTCTTTAGTCTTAAATTGACCAATTAAATACAAAAGAAATTTCATGTGGAATGGGGCAGAAGAATACAAGGGATGTTTATATGGTTATAGTACAAACACGTTTGGCTTCCTCTGTATGAAAAGCATAATGTTTGTTTATTATGTGAAAGCGTTCAAAACTTTTCATTAAAAAGGGTAAAGGTCGTACGTAATGTTTATGGTCTCAATGTAACTTGTTAGGTCGTTTTTTTTTTAACTAAATATCTAAAGAAGCTTTCATTAACAGCTTGATTAAAGGTCAAGTGACAGCCGCCACTGCAGTATTTAACTCTGTATTTTCGTGGCTTAATTAAATAGTCTCTTTAACTGCAATGCAGCGGCATTTTTCCGCACAGCGTTTTAATCAATAAATAAGTCTTATTTTAAATAAATATCTTACAACAGATAATTTGAATTTTACATAAACTAATGGTATATGTCTATATATGTTCAGTTTATTATCGATATTATCTATCGTCCTCTACCAACTGCTAACTGCTAAACTTTCCCATTGGGGAAGCATAAACTAACCTAATCTTCAAATTCAATCAATCTTAACATTGAATATTCATGCGTGTTACGATGATAATACGTTAATAAATCTATTCATTGATGAACTAATATAATTTAAATAAACATTACAATAAGTAATCGATTATTACATACATTCGATGCCAAATATTAGAGCCTGTTCAAATCTTACTGCAAAATTTTATTTAACACTGTTGCTATTAAATAAAGATTGGTAAGCAATATTATCAAAATAAACTATATCCTGAAACTCTTGCCCAGCATTACGTTTCAGTTCTTATTCTTTAGAACAATTTAATTCTGAAATTAAAAATTCATTATTCATACTTTATCATAGTAATTTTTGTACACGTATCCTAGGAGGAGTACAAGGTGTCTAGGATCCCACGTATACAAGCTTGTCATTTAAGGATGAGTTAGATATTATCACAAAAAAAAAAATTATTATTACTCATGTTAGTTTTAAATGAACATAAAATAATAATATTTTTAATTATTTAACATGCTAAAAAATAACATATATACTCCTTGATATACACCGCAGGCAACATTTAACCATCCTTTAAGCATCATATTGCCTATGAAAATTGTTGAAGAGTTAGAATGCAACATTTGTAAAAACAAATCGAAACATCTTTAGTAAACAGAGGAATGTACACTTAAATTACCAAAATATTTTTTTTATAATGCGTAATATACTTAGATAAAAATTAGTCATCAATGCCTTCCTGCTACACTTAATAAAAACTAGGAAAAATTAAATGTACGTAATAATTTTTACTACCCTATATTTAAATACATCGTTATGAAGAAGAAGAAAAAAAAATCGTTATGCAGTTTTCATGAGAAGTAAGGCTTGTTCCAGTTAACAGAAGACCAGTCATCTTAACTTTTCACTTGAAATACAGTTGTTAAGATCATATAGTAATAAATATTTACTTAATTCGGCATTCAGGTAAACATAGGAAAGCAATATCTCACTGTAACAGATTTATACAATAATGATGATGACGATGTATAAATCTAATAAAATTTATATCAGCCGATAGACGTCCACGCTGGACATAGGCCTGCCTCACAGATCGCCACATCGTTCGATCCTGCGCTGCCCGCAAAACCGCCGGGCACTAGGAGCCGTCGTTTGTAGAGGTTCGTATGGGGGAATATAGGCCATTTTCCACCACGCTGACCCAATGCGGTGGGAGCCAGAGCCTCGTTCGTGTATTAGCAGGGTGCACGACGAGCAGGTAAGGTTGAATTGGATCCCTTGAGTTGTTAAGCGGAACCTCTTACACTCCATTTTTACCGGATTTACACGCGGAGATTATATTTTAATGTGATCATTTGTTGATCATCATTTGAACAAAACTTAATTTCGACTAAACTAGTATATTTATAATGTTTGGGTTCAGGAGTTCATTTAATTTTTTTATCAAAATTAACGGATATTTTTCCGAACTAAGTAATGTATGGGCGTTGATATTATTTTTTATCTTTGTATTTATTTGATAAAAATATCAAGTTATCATAAAAATGCAAACCCTTATCAGAAAGTTAACAGCTATTAAAGAAAGAGGAATCGATAAGAGTTGGTACGATGATGGTTTAAATATCTTCATTTATTCCCAACTATTAATGACGGGGTGTTTATTTTCAAGAGGTAACGATTATATTATAAATACTTGCGAATACTTACTATTATTTCTAAATTAATTCAATGTATGCTGTTGCTTGACTTCGATCCTATCCCAGCGCACAGACCTGTAAGCCGTCTAGAAAAAGATGTAAAGGCTTTTAAGTCATGTTTAAACGGTAACACTTCGTCAACTGTCTAGAAAATAACTTTTAATTTCACGTAATCTATAAGTACATCAAATAAGAAACACAAACAGGAAATAGCCATTAGATAACAAGTGTGTATGTATTACTAACATACTATAATAAGTAATAAACTATATTGATATAACTGTTATATTTATTGAAAATAGTTATGAACAGACCATAAAGAATTTAGGTCAGAACATTTCTGACATTTTTCAACGTTTTCAATGGTTTTATGATTTAATTTTTCAAGATGTATTACGATATTGCTTTTTAAAAACTTATTCACAGTTTAGACTGTTGTTATATGAATAAAAGTTTATTAAGTTATTCACCAGGAGCCATAGTCATTATTATCATTATATCATTCACTGTACGGAATATGCGAATTCAATACAAATATTAAAACATAAAAAACGTATTTTCGAAATATAGTAATTACTTATTTTTTATAAATCAAAAAAGGATTACTTATGTTATAATAGAAAAAAGCCCAAATCACTTTTCATTCGAAATAGCGATGAAATGAAAAAGTATATTATTGTACGCAGCTTATGTATTGTTCGCACAGGAATGTTATGAATTAAATTCATTTGGATAAAATGAATTGTTGAACCTTATGAACATAAACAACAGGTACGACGAAAAGTAGCGACGAGACGAACGAGAGGTTCACATGATGGTAAGTTACGCCTACCCATAACCCTTAATCAACATTATACCTCTCGGGCGACAAGCGTAATGTATATATCATCCTAATTAGTGCAACGTTGCTATGGGAAATATCACTTATTATCACGTGAACGTCGTCTTTTCCCGTCCCTCAAATAATATAAAAAAAAATCTGGAGCAAAGTTTTACTACTGAATCAATAAAAAGAAACCTTTACGAAGACTTAGATCCCATTCCATTTTCTCGACATGGCTGTGGTGCCGTTTCAGAAAATATTTTACTTGTGATTGCGAAAGTTGTGAACAGTTGACTTGTAACGCGAGTTTTTTTGGCGTGATGTATTGCAGTATAACAAAAGCCGCTGGATTAATACTTCCGGAGGGAAATTGACAATATCTATACAACGATGGAGTGTTAAGCTTAATCATTATTAAAATCTACACTGAAAACGAATTTTATGAAAAATATACATTATAAAAAACTAGTTTCCTACAAAAGTTATTTCATCATCAGCCGATAGACGTTCACTGTTGGACATAGGCCTTCTCCAAAGATCCCCACATCGATCTGTCGATTGCTACTCGCATCGCCGAACACTGGGTGCCGTCATTTGTAAAGATTTATATGAGAGGATTTGGGCCATTTCCCACCACGTTGGCTCATGCAGATTGGTTGGAGCAAGAGCCTCGTTTGCTGATTAGCAATGTGCACCACGAGCAAGTGAGGTTGGCTTAAGACCCGGGATTTGTTGTGCGGTAACCCTTACATACAAGAGTTATTTCATCATCATCATCATCAAGAGTTTTTTAATGAATGGAAATTGATAAAAAATTTAATATTTACATTAACAATTAGTCCATGATAATAAGCATTTTACTTTCATGCTGCCAGTAAATAATAAAGGAATAAAAAAATAATTATTGATAAAAAAAATATAAAGAGCTTTAATAAGACGTAATAAAACAAATTTTTACAGAAATTATTAATTATTCATCAATCAACTCTCCTATCATAACTTTATTCTTAATATCTTTCAATAAAAAATTACTGTATCTAATTGTGAATCACCTGTTTGTAAATAACACTGACCTAAAAATACAGTTGCCTGCCGGAGCCCAGCTTGAAGCAAGCTGTTTCTGCATGTAGTGCCGCGAATTAATATTACTCGCAGTCACAAAAATAGGAATGAGCAAAAGGCTAGTCTAGATGTTATATTCACAAATGTTAGATTTTGCATAAAGGACTAGATGGAATGATTAAAGAATAGAAAAGCCCAAGAAGGAAGTTCGCTCAATTCAATTTCATTAGAAGAGAGGCTAATGATGGATCGACAGTTATGGCATAGAATCTATTTGTTCAAGATCAAATACAGAACTCCAGTTATGTTATTAACAGCTGAATGACATGTAACTAGGATTTTTGAAAAAACTGATGTGCCATTTGTTCCATTCATAAAAAATTAATTCATAATCGTCATCATCAGCCTTTATTAATCCACTGCTAGTTATAGGTCGTCCCCAATGTCTTCTACCAAATGCGATCCGAATCTTTTCGCATCCTCCCACTTCCGACTGTCCCGATTATCTTGTCGGTCCATCTGGAGGAAGGGTGACCTGTATGCGTTCTCCGCTCCAATACTTTCCTCCCTCATCGGCCGTCACACTTCACCTTGAAGATTTTGATGATTAGAAAATGGATTAGTTATTATGAATCAAAATCCATAACCATTATGCGGCCGTAGTTGTCTATTACCTTTGAGAGTTTGAAATCCATTCTACGGAGTAGACCAAAAATGTATAGGATAATTTTAATCGAAAAAAAAAATTGTTAAGAAAATTAATGACCTTGATTGGTCCGAATCCTATTCTCTGAATATTTTTTATATATCTAATTTGTTTTTTTTTTCTTTCTCCTTCTCAACTTACTTGTAAGCAAATTTGGACCGGATTTACTTTTACTACCTAGTATAGCCACAAGTTCTGTTACTAGACAAAATGCATTTTTTTTAATGAATTAATATAAATTTATACGTACATATTTATGAGTCTCTGCAAAAAAGAGAAAAAAATCTATTCGAAATGGCCAGCTTTGGCTTTTATACAGTTCTTTAATCTGTTTGGCCACGAATCTATGGATTTACGCACTGTTTCCAAGGGAAATTTCCACCACCGCCACGACTTGCTCCAAAGAAATTTCAAGAGACTCAATGTCGCCGTATTGTTTAGAGCAGGCCATATCCTCTAAAACTGACCATAGTTTGAAGTCTAAAGAATTGAGGTCTAGGCTAGATGAAGGCCAGTTTCAAGCCAGGCTTAGGTAGTTCGTGCATTGTAGCCAAATGCAGGGTCCAGCTGGAAAGTCCACGTCTTATTTAAAAAGTGTATTGCTGAGAAGTTTCAGAACATGATCCAAGACTGTATCTTGATACACTTTGGATGAAGTTTTCTCTCCTTTTTCACAAAAATTTAGTTTTGTGAATGAATGATAAGACACGCCTCACCAAACCATCGCTGACACAGGATGATGACCACGTTATACCTTTCCCACCACTTGAGCAGCTTCTTTAGAACTGTGAGCGTACACTTTATCATTTTGCTTATTGTAGTGTTTTCCAATCGTGAAAATGTTTTCATCTGTGAAGAGGATATTTCTGTGCCTTTCACCTGCGTATCGCGACAGAAGGCATTTTGATCGATCCACTTTCTTTAATTGTAAAAATTGATTTAGGGCATGGTTTGTACATCGACGACAAGCACCGAGCTTCAGGTCTTGTTTTTATAATACGCGATAGATTCCTAGCGGGAATCTTCATTTCTCGCGATAAAATTTTTTGCTTCCTAATGGGGTTTCGACGAATTCTGACTTTAACAGCATTAACAACCTTTGTAGTTTTAACACCAGGCGACCGCCCCGATCTTTTCTGGTCTTCGACAGAGGAAGTGTTGTTGTATCTGTTGATAGTACGATCTACGAATCTCGACGGGTCTCGAATATGACCGACGGCTCCATACCCACTTTGTGCAAGGCGATCACTGCAATCCTATTTTCTTTAACACTCCGTTCCATATTGTAATTTGATAATGAACACGAAAAAATATATGAAATGGCGCAAAATCGAAAGTTTTTAATATAATATACGTGTTCCAAATTCAAAATAATGAAAAACTTGAAAAAAAAGAAAAGTTTTTATGTAACAGTATTTATGACCAGACTAGTTATTATAAAATTTTTCAAGCCAAGGAGGATATTCCACGCTGGAAGAAGAAGTACTTTTTCACTTTGTCTATACATGTTATTTTTTGTACCATGAAGCGACGAGACTAGCTGGACGTTCGTATGTTCACCTGTTATGTTTTCACTGCGATTTCTGTGTACATAAATTAATAAAATATAATAAATAAACTTCGACGTAGTAATGGGAAGCCCCCCACAAAGTGGACCGCGATTTGGTGAGAGTCGAGGGAAGCCGCTGAGTGTGCGCAAAGCGGCACCGATCGATGTGGAGATTTTTAGGGGAGGTTTATGTCCAGCAGTAGACGTCTATTGGCTGATGATGACGATGATGAAATAAACTACTGTAACATTTCGGGCACAACTAGTTTTGTATACACGTCAAAATTCCTCTAAACATATTTATTAAGCGTCATTATCAATCTTACTATAGGGCAGGAATATAAATCAAGCTTTTATTCTTTATTAGAGTATTAGAGACGGAACTTTGTCATGTAAATGTGCCTAATGAAAAGGGATAAACCTTGTTTACCGCGAAGTTTTAAAGCTTTTCGCCTCCAAATTAAGTTTTAATCCTTATTGAGTTGGTAAAATGTGTGCTCTCGAATCTTTTTTGAATTTATCTTTCAGAGACACGATGGCCCACATCGCGCGTAGCGGCGTGTTTTCATTTCGGATTTGCTCGGAAGTTCGCACCAAATCCGAGCAGCTGCGCTATTTCACCTAGAGGATATTTTCTTTTCCTCCTTCGACATGCGATCTTGACGACTGGCTTTTGTGATTTAAAAAGATTTCCCGTGGCAAAACCGCTTACCGCTACTTCTATATACGACGTGTTTTGTCGATAAGCGAATACAATCCTACTTGACTGCTCCTTGGTATACCTGCTTATGTAAGCAGATAAAAACTGTAATGGTACTATTATAATGATAAACATACTTATTTTTACTTATTAAAATACTTGTTATTTCAAACGATGAATATCTTTACAAGTCCAGGGTGGCGCAAAAGTAATCCATCAAGGCAAAATTTATAGCATTTTCTGATAGAAGGATTACTTTTGCGCCATCCTGTATAATAACATAAACCTCATAAATTCAATGCAACATGAATAGTCCTATTATTGCATTAGAAGCAAAACAATGTAAGAACTAAGAGCTTTTACTAAAGCTCTCCACATCTAATACGGCACTTCATCTCAATCCCTAGAACTAATAACGTCTGGAGAGAACACTTTACACTTTGATTTAAATGTACGTAATCCAACATAGGAATTTAATGAGACCTTGTCTTACTAATTTGAAGCAAACGTATCGAAATTACTTTTGGTCTGGTTATTTTGGAGGGTTTAGAGAGTTTCTAACTTAACGAAGTTTAGTCTGTTTAATTAATTGGCTCTTTTATTTTACTGTTTGTGAATACACAATGATGTTATTAAGCAGATAAAGATTTTTATAAAATCAAAATGATGTTTTGCTAGAAGGTATTTTCTAATATATCGTAGCAGTGTTTCGTAAATATTCCCTGATCATCTAGGGTAAAGAGATTTAGACGCGTGGTTCAAAATAACTCCAAGAAATTGTAGTGAAATCAACTCAGATTCGAACTAATTGGTTACAGGATAGAAGATAATGTTTTTTTAAACTAGTCGACGGAGTCGAGAAGGAGCGAAAAGTTTTGGTATTGCGTAAGTTCCCGCGAGTGTAGGCATTTCTCCCAAAACACAAAAAAAATTACATGTTTAGCATGTATTATTCAGCTGTATTTTCTTTAATCCGTTTGTTGCTTTTCTAAAGTATTACTTTTATCATTTATTCTACTTCCAAAAGAGACTACAACGTCAAGGTTTGTTTTAACATTATCACGATATCAAAGACCACATTCGCGAAATTAGTATTACCATCTAACCAACAATTGCATTTTGATATAAAAACTATATTGTTTCCATTCGTAGTCCTATTTCTTATCAACTGCTCATAAAATTTTGATTTGGTTTTATTAAATTTATGTTTAATTCGTAATTATAATAATTTCATTCGATTGTTTCATTACTTCTATTTTACTGTGTGTAATATTTAACAGACAATTTTTAAATTTTTTTTAGGCTGATAAAAATTTAAGCAAACTTAAAGTAATATCCATTTTATTTTCTTACGGCGCATGTATGTACAATAAGATTAGATGATTTGATAATCGTTTTAATATCACATAGCAACGATAATAACATAATGTTGTGATGATAATAATGTTCATGTAATGAAAGTCTCCCGCAAAACGGCAGAGGTGTTTTGAGTTGCATAACCGACTTCGCGCTCGTCGCTTTGATACGCAACGTTTTTTCTTTTATTGTTCAAAAATGTATCACACAGTCAAGAGAAAAACAATAGGTTCGCCCTGACGGTAGTTGACATGCCAGCCCATAACAACGCGACGCCAGTTCTGTTGTTTACACTGCATCACATTGCGCTAATCACCTTATCATGTGAAAATTTAGTTCAATAATTTCAATAACTACAGCACCCTTAGACATAAAATGCAGAAAAATTTTCATAGTATTGTAGAAATTGATATTTTCTCGTATTAGAAAGTGCATTTTAAGATTTTGCGTTTTTACGAGATTGATTGATACGAAAATTTTACGAGACGAGAGATACGTTCAGCATATGATACGCTCGCCCATAGCAACGTAGCGCTAGTTAGGATTGTATACACTGCATCACATCACGCTCGTCGCCTAAAGACATAAGATTACACTAGCTACAGCACCCTTCTAAGCGGAACACAGCAATGTTTGCACACTACTGTTTGTCGGCAACATTAGGCACTGTAGTACCGCCACGAGGTTGACTAAATCTACCAGTAACGATATGCATGAGGTGTCCTTGACCCGATATTTTCAATAGCTACAGCCCATTTGAAACCGGAACACTGATGATATCATTCTTGCTGATGTATTTTCAGATATGGATCTCTATTTTCCTTACATGGTTATAAATTTCAAACAATATAGTTTCACCTTGAATGATCATTGGTTAAGTAAATTTTTTATATTTCTCATTAACTATATATAGTACAGTTTCTAAATAAATTATAGTGACATATAAGTAACAAATCACACTCTTACCATGGTAATACTAACTTTCAAGAAATTTCATAGCAGAACACTAAAGAAAACAATATCGACAAAAATTGCATCGATGCTATGTTCATTAGCTATGCTTAACGGATAAACCGGGTTTATGTAGATTATGTTAGCGACACATTTGAAGCCTTTTCAATTTAATCGAATAACTTTTGTAAAATCTAAATAACATGCGACTGTAATGAAAATATTTAAATTTTATGATCATATTATATCAACGGTTAACACTACTCAAAAATGCTCTAGTCTAAAATGTAACGCCAGTTAAAGAACAAATAAGTGTTGTAACTATTTATCTACATTATAATCTTTTGAAGAATTAAAATGGAATGCCTTACCTTTATAAATTCGTCAAGTAACGTTTCATAATTCCTATTACAGCCAAGCGAAAACTTAATATACAATCCACGCAATCAGTCGCTAAAAGTGACTGAAATAAAACACTGTGCTCATTCACATATTTTATTTTGACCGGCGCGTTTGTCGAATTAATTTTTATTTATTTACATTTCGGCATAGGTGTCGCAAGGATAATGTAGTGGGACACTGTTTAAAGTAACTCGCGTGTTAGGCAGCTGTCTCTCGCGATGGAGCAATAGACACTGTGATAAGGTTGTTGCCGGACGAGGTTTTAATAAAGGTTTCTGATGTCGTGGGGTGGTAAGCGAAGGCGCGGGCGCGGGCGCGACGTCACGCGGCGGCGGTGCGGCTTCGACTGGCTGGGCGGGGACACCCCTGCGCACCGCCCGCCCTGACGTGCCGGGACGCCGATACAAAATTAATACTTGTTTTGCTAAGAGCAATTTCGATTTGTTGAACCCCCCCTCCCTCACCACCAAATTTAGAAAGTTTGATCTTGTTAGCAATTAAAGTTATCTTAACATAAGGCAGAGTTTCTTTTGAATCGCTCAAGCCTGGAAGCAACATCAGTAAACGCTTATTACAACTAAAAGCAATTGAAATTAGCTTTGGAATTTCGTAAATGGCTTTTTACTTTCTTTTATACAACGAAACGACGTGACGAGCTGGACGTTTCCGTAATGGTAGTGATACGGTTGCTCGTAACAATTTGGTGCTGGTTAGGTTACTATACACAGCACATGATGTATTAGGTCCTTACATATGAAATTAGCGTTTTGTCGTATTGACCACTTTAATTTGAAATATCACCTCTTTGGTTAAGAATTCCAAAATCAAATTTATAAATTCATTTAGCTGGGACATTGAATTTTAAAAACAGTCAATTATTTTTTTTTTTCCTCATTATTTTTTTGGCGTCGCTTATTACTGCACAATGGAAAACATGAAATATCGGTATATTTACGAGAACGAGTTCTCCCGTGGTACCAGTGCTGCAGAAACAGCTCGAAGGATTAATGATATGTATGGCGCTGGTGTCGCAAAAGAAAGTACGGTACGTTTTTGGTTTCATCGTTTTCATTCTGGAAATTTCGACCTTCAGAACCAACCCTGTGGACGTCCGGAGATCAAAATGCGAAATGAAGAATTAAAGGCTATTGTGGAAGCGGATCCATCACAAATCACTTCAGATATAGCTACAGACTTCAAGGTAAGTGACAAAACTGTATTAATCCATTTAAAGCAAATTGAGAAAGTAAAAAAAATTTAACGATGGATACCTCATGAACTGAATGAATCGAACTTGCAAACACGAGTCGACTGCTGTGTTACTTTGTTCATCGGACACAATAATAAAGAGATTTTAAATCGAATCATTACTTATGATGAAAAGTACGATACGACTGTACCATAATCGGAAGAGCTCTTCGCAATGGCTGAACTCTGGAGACCCAGCCAAATCCTGCTTTAAACGAAAATTGACTCAGAAAAAGTTACTTGTGAGTGTTTGGTGGACTAGCGCGCCGGTGTCTTTCACTACAGCTTTCTAAAATCTGGCCAAACGATTACGGCAAATATACTATTGTCAGCAATTGTAAACCATGAAGGAAGAACTAGCTGCTAAACAACCGAGATTGGTCAATCGCTCTAGGCCACTACTGCTTCACGACAATGCAAGACCACACACTGCACAACAAACAACCACCAAGTTAGATGAGCTACATTTATAATGTGTGCGACATCCACCGTACTCCCCGGACCTTGCCTCAACAGATTACCATTTTTTCCGGAATTTGGACAACTTCTCACAAAGAAAAAAATTCAACTCCGATGCGGCAGTCCAAACCGGCTTCAAAGAGTTTGTTGATTCACGCCCCTATGGTTTTTTTAGTAAAAGGATCAATGAACTACCTATGAGATAGCAAAAGTACATAGATAACAACGGTGCATACTTTGATTAATTAAATATATTTTACAAAAAAAAAATACTTTATATTCCTCCCGTACAAATCGCCAATTTCATATGTAAGGACCCAATACATATTATACTTCTCGCCTCGTGGCAAGACATATTAAGTCACTGTAAGAACACTGTAACGCTTGTTTACCTATGTTTGATTTACTTACTTAGACATTCACAGACAACAAAAAGCAGCCAACGATACTGTTTTTATGTATCCAATAATCTTAGAGCTGGTTACCCTAAAGAATTGAACGAAACACATTTGGTCGGTTTATTGTTTACAAATGAACTGATAAAAACACTAAATTGTATTTATATATTTTTTTTTCTTGAAGAATCCTTAAACCTAAAGATGTTTGGAAGTTATAGGCAATACCTTTGGAATAAACCTGTGTTATATTTTGAAGAAGGCTCACATCTCAATTTTATTAAACTGGAACAGTCCCAATATTTCGCCAACTTTAGCGTAGAGCGAGAGAAAGTTCCATTTCCTTCGTTTAGGGATGGAGATGGACGTACGGATCGCTCGTTTGCATTACATTAAAATATATTTGCCTCTTTTGTGGGATTGTTACCGACAAACAATGTTTATTTCCCACTTAGGCATCGGCTGCCCGAAAATTTAATCAAATTCAATATGAATGCTAATGTGGAACAATAGCTGTCGGAAATAAATCAAAAGACGTTTATAATAAATAATATATTTAGTAACTGATACCTAGGATAAAATTCATTATTCATTAGAATATATAAAAAAAATATTTAAAGATCTGTCTTCTTAAATATTGTTTCAGTTAATTCACAATAAATGTGTCGCAAATATAGTGAAATAACTATTCATGATAAAAATTTAAAAGATATTTTTATTGTAAATAATTGCCCACTAGACGTTCCCACCTCTGGGACATGGGAGCTGTCGGAAGTCATACATGTTGGATTTCATTGGAATCCAATCCGCATGTCGCGCGTGCGTTCACACTTACAAACCACTCGCAGCTTTTTTTTTATTTTTACTTTTCAACAAAACAATTTTTTTTTAAAATATCATACAAAAGTAAATACAAGGCTATAAGCAAAATTGGTTTACCTTTACGTTTAGTCAAATGTACCAGGTTTTGAGTAATTCATGTAAAAGCACTATGCCTATTCTCTAATAAAATTGAAATCTATTTTCGAAGCAGACAAACGAAATAATATTCGTCAAAATTTTGGAAAAAAAAAAACTCTAAAAATAACTATATGGTAAGTGTAAAAACAATGTAGTCATATATTCAACATAAGTTCAAGGTATTATAGATTAAATCAATTTTAACTTTTGATGTATTTCTTGTTGACTACATAGTTAAGCCAATTAAATTTTTTTTAATATTTCAATAATTGCAGAAAGTGTATAATTTCTAAAGTATTTTTACAGTTATAATTGATTGACAATTGCAGATATTTCTTTACAATAAAGATGTCAATGCATTATTTCCAAAAATATGTATCGAGTAGTTATTGCCTTAATACCGTGTTTGTCTATCGCCCGATTTGATTAAGTGATAAAGTTTATCAATAAATTAGATGATATCTGCTCAAAGTAATATTAAAACGATTTTCTTATAATATCGTATAATAATCTGAAATTTTCGTATAACATGTCCTTTGTAAGTCTGCCATCATCTTTGACGATATATACATTAATAAATAATTGACACAGATAATTTGGAAATTCTAATACTATATATACGTTAAAATGTTGTCTTAAAGTGTTTTAATTGAAGTAGAGGAAGAATGCAAAGTTTCACGAACCGGAAGCGGATTAAAATGTATATGAGGGCGCGAACGACCTGTTGGGTAACTGAAATCTCCAACAATGAGTTCAGGAAAGACAAATATTGTGACAAGAGCCTGCCAGACACGGACAAGTTTTGAAGCGGACAGGGTAGAACAAATATACAGAAAGGGGCTCGAGCACCGTATTACATTGCCAAGGATAGACGAGTGATACTTTATTCCTAAATTGCTATCTATACTCGCGATCTAGGCAGCACTAAAACTTTTATCGAATAATATATTGCAACCATTTAAAAGATTTTTTTTTCCATATTAATTTATATGGTTAAAATAAAAATTTACTTTAAATTTAACAACGAAATATTGATTTATAACAGATTTGTATATAACAATAGTGTTACTGGTTGTAGGTCTCTGTTGTCGGAGATCATTTATGCAGTTCCACAAGGGCTATTCCTGCCACCAAATAGAAGCAAGCAAACATTACTGTGTTCCGGTTTGGAAAGCATTATGGCTAATAAAATCACTGGGGTAACGGGACAACATCTTATGTCTTAAGGCTAGGAGCACATTGACATAGAAAATTGAGAAGCTGTCGTAAACCTACTGACTAAATTGAAAGGCTTAACTGCAGAGTTTAAACTAATAATTATTTTTTATTTTTCAGTTATCTACTTTCATTAATAATTTTTGAGAATAAAATAGACATTCGAGTCGTAAAAACGCATTCAAATAAGTCTCTACGTAACTTCAAGACTAGGACGCGATATTGATTTTGCACTGCAAACAACCCTTTATATATGACAGCTGAAAATGAAGTGCTCGTGCAGTGACCAAAGTGTTTCATCAAACGGACAACGAGGTGACCCGATTCGTTCCGTCTATCCAATATAACCGACGCCCGCTGTTACTGTATATATGCAATTGTACTTTTTAACGAACTCTAGTTAATAAATATAGTGTTTTTGTCATTTATTATTGAGGACTAGTTGCTTCACGCCCTCTTTGTTGACCGTGATATAAAATTATACCTAAAATTGGTCTGAGAAATTCCTTGGGAGTAACTGCAACTGCAAATGACTTTTAAGCAACCTTTACTATAGCAACCGCGTAAATATGTATAGATATGATATATGTACAGATGTGAAAAAGTTTATAAATTTTAATTGTAAAAAAAATTATCTGTGAAATTCAAAGAATATATAGCCTATAACCATCTACAAATCATTCCGCGTCGAATGGTCAAGTTCCCATGTGGATAAGTTCACTAGTTTTTACGTGATTAACGAACAAAGCACACCCATATTCATTATATATCCAAGATATATAGTTTCTACTTGATTTTATGCTTATATTAATAGAAAATACGATATCAATCAGATAATTTGTTTTTTATTACAAAGCTCGAACATAATATTTTTTCATTACGTGTTATAAACCATTTTTATTATATATATATATATGTGTGTGTATTAGATGAAAGTTAATAAAATTCTTACTCGATCACAGTACAAATATGCATTGAATACGTAATAAACCAAGGTACTTGTCTTGTTATACCTGAGTTCGAATTTTCTAATATAAACAAAAAAACTTTGTTGAAATGGGCTTGGGGTTGGAGTAACGGATTTTTTTATAATAAACACAAGAAGTAGAGAAGTTAAAAGTTTACTTTTAATAATTATGGTGAATATTTTAGCGACACCCTACTACAAACATGACTAACGTTAAGAAGTAGTGCATAAATTTAAAATAGAAAACTGTTATTATATGATCATAATTTGCTTGTACTTATTAAATACTTAATCTTTTACTGTAATTTAATAGACCCACAGCATAATAGATAGAAATGATAGCAATAAAACGTGCAAATACCGTACAAATCTCATTCCAACGCAATTTCGTTTGTGATTAGTGGCCGTTCGCAAACACCGTTGACATCAATATTAAAGCGGTCGACATAAGCGGTCCATCTGGCGAGGAAGTGGCAGAACAAAACTCTGTTGTTACAGCACTGTAATAAAGTCCCTCATGGTGGCCGATTGCCGTTGGGTCGCCGTCAGTTCAATATGACGCTAACAATAATGCGGCCGGAGCCGCCTTCGGCCACGATTAAATTTTTAACATTTTCTCACGCGTCGCGCTGTAAATGCTCTAACTTTGTTACTTACTACAACTAGCTTCGCTGTATATTACACTATTAAACCTATCAAGTGCAAATTGATAATATATTAAGATCGCACCCACAAAAAGGGTTTGTTGCATAATACAAAATAAATAGACACCAACCTTACCAATCCATGATCATTACACCAATGTAAACGTATCATCATATCTCATTTAACAAGACTAAATTTATAGATTGTAAACAGAATCAGATCATTCTATGTTAAAATAATTAAATAGTCTTTGGTACTCCCTAGCAACTGGAACATTAGAACATCTGTCACATTAGTCTTCTCATGATTATGGCTACTGCATAGAACTCGAAACGTGGCAAACTAATTGATTAAATAAACTACGCAAAATTATATTTATATATACGCGAACGTATTAAGACAAAAATCAGTCGGAAGATTTTGTAATTAGGCATTCTTAGATATCTTTTTATATATCTTTCGACCGCCTTCTGTTTACTCAACTTTAGACCAAAAATCTGAAGCTCCAATAATTTAATTATTCTCCGGCTCTTTTCACAAATCAGATAGAAATAAATTAAAAGTATATTACATAAAATAACACAATTATTATTAGAATAAGTTGACTATCTGTAAATACAATTATTTAACAATATTCCTTTTTTATGTTAACACCAATAATAATATTTTGTTTATCTCTCCCAAAATTAAGTATTCTATCTTAATCTAATTTTACCTCCCACTTATTTCTCCTTTATTTCCTGTACATGTTTTATTATTTCCGACTCCATCAGGTTTATTCAGTCCATTTTAAACATGGCACTGTTCTATAAATGACCTATGAGCAATCAATCAAAGTGCGTAAGTAGTATTTCCATTAAAATAAGCTTAAACTCGAGTACTTACTTGTAGGTAGCAACGTTAAATTTCTCACATGATGGATGACTGCATTGATACGTGTACAAATTTATATTTAATAACATGACAGGTGCCATGCCTAATTTGAAGGTACACCGTCAGAGGCACAATCGGTACATTAGCATAACGAGCGGCGCCCCTGCCCGGCCCTGATGAATGGGCCTGCAATTGAAACAGTTGTGGATTAGCGCCAACTCCTTTATCTCTTTATGTAAATATAATGATAACAAGGCTACAAGGTTCTTAAGAGCCCCGATTAAATTTTAACATTTCTAAAATATCTTGAATATTTATATGCTTTCGCTCTATTTACTCTGGATAGATGTAATTTCATCTAGTTTATATAAGAAATCTGTTACTGAGTTAAATATTTTATGAAATCGTTAGTTTTCTTTTTATTATTCTACGAATCGACGAGAAGTGAGACGTTCACCTGATGGTAAAATATACTTTTGCCCCTAACAACGTGGCGCTGGTATTGACCTAGCCAGTCACCTACAACTTTTATTTTAATAATGTTAAATTATTTACAAGATATACTTAGTACGAATTATTTGCTGTGTAATATATATCACTTTTGAACGATATCCATATTTTTAATTGTTGCATTAAACTATGTATGTAAATGATTATTGAGGAGAATATAAATGTAATCACGTGAAAATAAATCAAAACACTTGCAGTGTACAATATGCGAATATTTATAAATAATATTTAAAAGCTCGTTACGTATTTTTTAAAGTCACTCCAACAACACCAAAAATTCCAAAACTTTAGTATAACGTAATTTACACCATAAACACCTCTTCAAAGAACCGCCATCAGAAAACTTCCTGCATCCCAGACAATAGCGAGGTGTTTATTGCCTTTGTCCCTTTCACGTTAAATTTTCTTCGCAACGCTGTACTCCCGAATAGTGTCATTAAAACGCGAAAGCGTCTTTCTCGTTTGTTTATGGTAATCAAGTTGACAAGTTGGGAAGCTTTGATTTTGTAGCAGCAGGACCGGGTCCGTCACGCCCCAGTTTACTTTGCGACGTTCAGTCCCACAAAATTCGACAGTTACTCATATAATCCGCTTCTAGTTGGACGCCAGATGATCTGAAACTTTTAATACCTTATGAGGAAGATGCTATAATATCACCACCACCACCTTACCTTCGTTATTGTGTATTAAAAAAGAACCAAGCAAAAGATGTGTATTAGAAGAAAACAAAAAAGTATCGTTGAGCAAGAAGGTTGGAGCTTTTCAAAGCGGACTGTGGTCCGAAGAAAAAAATCCCGGCTAAAGAATCTATACCATTAGTTTGGAAAAACCACCCATTCGCTCTCCGGAGTCGTGGTATCAAAGGTCCATATTACCTTAATGGCCGCTGACTTTCGAAAGAAGATGGCACTTTAAGAAGAAGGAGGAGGAGAAAAAATTGTAAAGAAAAAGGGTGATCTGCGCATTATCGTTACCATCATAACTCGCCAACCTGTATGCTAACGTAACGAGTAGCATCTAACGTATATCCTTCTTTACGAAAACCTGTGTTCAGGAGGAAATAATAACATCTTAGTCTACCAATTTAAAAACCCAGCCGGACGTTTACCCGACGGTGAATGATACACCTGCTCATAACAACGTGGCGATAAGTAAGATGACGTACACTGCATTGCACTCGTCGCCTTGAGACATAAGATGTTTATTGTATTTACCGCAGTAATTTCACTTGATGCAGCGACCTTCAAACAGGAATACACTAATGCTGGCACAGTGGCGCTGGCGCCGCGTAAGTACTACGAAAATCTCCGACAATAAGTACCCATCATCAGTAAAAGTAATGAGATCTTATCCTCTTTAGATATTTCCTTTCTATTTTTGTATTTACGATAATTTATTAATGTATTTTGTAGAGTGTATTCTCCTTGTGTGTTGTGCAAGTATGAAGAGGGAAAACCAATTTAATCTCAGAATATACATCTAACTGAAATAATATAAAATTATATGTAATTACTTTTTTCTAATTATATTTTTAATATTATCTAAAACGTTACATGTATACGATGTAATAATAATACAAAAGCAGTGTTTTCGTTATCTTTCAGAGAGCTATACGTACTCGTACATACGATATTGTAAACCAAACATAAAGAGAGGAGCAAAGTATTACAAATGGTTTATTGTTGAGCAATATCGCAAACAATGATTAAGACATCGCTGGCAACGCCTTCAGGAGAATAGGAGCCCCTCCAAGTTTCACGTGAAATTTATATAGAAAAATAATAAAAGCATGCGGTAGTGTCACGTAGATTTTATATTTCAACGTGACAGTATTATTCTCAACAATGGTCAATATTGTTTTGCTGCTGGTTACAGATTATTTACAGCGGAATTAAGTAAACAATCCTTACGTACTTTTAACTTAAACAAATAGTTTAACCTCTAAAATAAATTATTAGTATACACCATCGGCTCAAAATTTCGATTTGTAGCAATAAATTTTGTTAAGTCGTCAGCGCTAGAATTATCAAGGGCTATTCCCTGCGGACGCTTATAGAAAACGTACCTTACTATGCAATATACATTTTATCAAGGGAAAGTTCCCCCGTTGAACCCCTAGGCGTAAATCTTGCCTTTACGGCCTCACCTGTCGAAGGAATAATTTACTGCCGGCTTAAAACTTCCTCTCTAAGAGGAAATCCCAAACACTTCTCAAGAAATAACTGAATAAGAAATTTTCGATTGTACGCGGCGCGATCCACCCGCCTACAGCTTGACAGCGGGGAAATTCAAACTTAAACCTTCCCTAATGGGTGGAATAAAATTTCAAATTGAGTGAGCCCTTAAAAAATAAAAAATAAATCGATTTATGTCATTTCATAATAGGCACAGATAATAAAGTATAAGTTACCATTACACGAACTTCTCTCTAGTCTCGTCGCTTTATCGAATAAAATACAAATAGCCAAAAAATTTTTAGTATTTTTTATAGAATTTAAAATAAAGAATACCGTCATTTATGTCAAAGTAGTTTGTCATGTACTGGTCAATCGATTTCCACTTATATTGATGATCAAAAATGATCAACTATTCTACGGAAGTAACTTTCTACGATACTACTCCTTATATGTCTAGCTTAGAGATCAATAATAAATCTATTTTGTGTAGTTGTCTATTTTGATAATGGTTTCTATATTTTTTAGGGAACTCTCAATAAGATAACAAACGAAAATCTACCATATATCCAATAGATAAAAAAATATATTTCATTCAAAAGTCAAGAAAATTTCCCGCGTAAAAAAATCTCTCAGGATTCGTCGCATTGTTTACCACCGGATCTTGATGTATGAGCTTAGTAACCTTGATATGATCATTAATGGTATTGAATGGGATCCTCTATGACCTGGGTGTATATTCTTTAAAATACAGCCGTTCTATGAACATCGAATGTATGCTACTAGGATTGGATTTCCGGTCGCCATTGACTTTGGCCGTGAAAAAATTGCGGAGGACAGAGACTATATTTCGTAGAAGTGTATAAATGGAATATGTTGGTTTTCGTGTAATATTTTAAAATCTGTTTAACATAAATGTTAATTGGTATTGAATTATTGCACAGATCACTAGATCACTTTATTTAAAGAATCGACAAGACGACCGGAACATTCACCTGGAAAAAGAAACCTACCACCAGTAAGTTATAACCGGCATCATATTCAAATCCTAATGAATGATTTAGTGTAAGTTCTTTTTATGATTAACTTATAAACAATTCCCATAAAAATTTATAAGTTGTAGCTTTTGCTTTCTATTTTTTTATAGCATGTATAGTTTCATTAACAGCTTCCTAAATTGTAGCTTTCATGATCAATATCATCATTTCAATAGTCGAAGGCCCCCTGCTGGATATAGACATCTTCTAAACTATTCTACAAAACACATTTATAACTTTAAAAACTTGAAGACTACGTACCGACGTTCTATTTTAAAATATATATGTTGACCTGAAGTTAAAAATTAAATGTACACGGCAAGTTGCAAGACGTAGCCAACGAATAAATCACGTTAAACATGAATACACTCCAAGAATGGTGAGTATTTCAGTTTAGTAGATTATCTTGGTCTAGGCTAAGCCGCTCATACAGTAGGCACCATTCCAACTGGCACAGAGCAACCTGAGCTGGCAAACAATTCATTACTACATCGGATTTGTTGCTGTGTAAATTTATTTTGTACGTTCTATTTTATTAAGGTGCTCCTTGCTTGCTTTTAATTGGATTTTAACCTTTTCCATTTTATTCCATCTCTATTTATAGGTAGCTCGCTAGCCTAATGGTTAGAGCGTGCGGCTTTCATTCCGAAGGTCGCGGGTTCGAATCTCGGCATGTACCGATGACTTAATATTTAAGTTATGTACATTTGTGAACTTGAGTAACAACAGCGAAATACAAACGGTGAAGGAAATGCATCGTGAGGAAACCCGCACACTGAAATTATCTTTGCGTGTCTGTGGTGGCCCCAATAAAGTGGCAATAGGCTCGCCTTTTGTTAAATGGGACCTAATCTGACCACACCTGGCGAAAAGTGGATATTTAGTCGCCTCTGCCTGCTCCTACTGGGAAAAAAGGCGTGATAATATAAAAAAAAAATATTGGTATGTTTGTACAATGTGAACGTAAAAAATATTTGCAACGAGAAACTTGATTCTAACGTTTATTTATCTATACTTCTTATTACTTCTTCTTCTTCTACTACTTATTTTACTATTTTTTAAATCTTGTAAACCCACACAGAGTAATGTAAATTTAAAGATATATTTACAATTGATACACCCATAATTAATTTGACAGATTCATATATTTTTTAGTTACAGTAAAACATGAAAAAAAACTTATTAAGTACATTAGAAATTAAGAGACGCAACTGACTTTATGAAACTGACGTGTTGGGTCTCTGTTGCCGGAGACAGTCTAGATAAGTATCACCACAGTTCCAATTTCTGCCGCCATACAATACTGTGTCCCGGTTTGAAAGGCATTGTAGCTAATGTTAATTACATTAGCTACAACGCCCTTCAAACTGGGCTATCAAAACCTGGACTAACTAGACTCACCATCTTATGTCTTAAGGGGACGAGCGCAATGTAGTGTAAATATACCATCCTAATTAGCGCCACGTTGATTAAACGTCCCGCTTGTCTCGTCGTTTCGTTATATAAAAAAAATACATTTTAAGTAAGTATATAATAGTTACATAATGTATGCACTTGGTATGCACTTAGTATTGTTATATCTTCAGTTATTGCCTAGTAGTATTGATACATTATTTCATATAAAAATATGTTTACGGGCGCATATTTACAAATGTATCGTCGGCTCATGTGTGTAGTGAAAGCGTAATTTCGCTATAAGAAAGTGGATTTTTCCGACGGAGAATGTTATCATAGCTGTCATAGAATGTAAATGGGTCGGCCGACACTTTGTTATTGTGGAGGCAAGGATTTCATAACAATTTAGCGTCCGTAAGCGTAGCCACGTTGGTCACGCGAGACATCGCATGTGTAAACACATTTCTGGTTATAACACGCCGTGTATGAGATAATGTAATTATTTCCACGTCCAGTAACATGGTTCATTAGTTAAAAAAAAAAAACTCCTCTATCTAACACAATGCCGTGGCTCGTGAGCTGATTTTGTAGTTAACAGTTTAATAAATATGATAACAGACCGTATGGTTTATATGTCAATATACTTTTCTCCTGTAAATGCTTAGATAAAAATATTTATCGAGAAGTTTGACATAATTCAAATTGACGGTATCATTATCACTGCTAGAGATAGCCAATCCTTCTATCCAACCTTCCTTCCTTCCTTCCAACCTTCTTTCCTCAGCCAATTAACGGTTTTTTTTTAGATAAATATTTTCATTTATTATCATACTATCACAGTCGAAATATCATGCACTGTACATTAAAAAGAAAAGAAAAAAACATTTAAAGGAATATGTTCATATTTCTTTTGTGAGGTTAACTATATTTTATTAGATTGTGAAGATAATACATCATTTGTGAAACCAAAGTAAATATTAATGTACTGTAACAGTAATCAAATTTGTTAAAGCCAAATATAATCTTTGTTAGTAATTAACAGATTTCTCCAAATCAAGTAATAGCCACATTGTAAGGCAACAAAGTGTCACAGGTTCTTTGTTTCTCTTCTTAAAAAAAAATCTTCGCCTTTCTATTTCTTTGTGTGTCATGTGATCTGGAATGTGTTACGCATATTTATTTATATAATATATGATATTTTTTTTATTAATTGTATGAGTAATTCTTGTTAAGATAAAGGAACGGTCATTTGTTAAGAATATTTACAACAACAATTGAAACGCGATGCACTTAAAATAAATTGTCTATTATTAATGAACGGAAATGGGGGAAATCTGAGGAAGACATCTGGCACACTTTAATTTGTTTGCTGCCATTGTTATGCGAAATTAATATTCCAATTTATTCCATTTCTGTATCGAGGGCTGTAAATCAATATTTGGCGCCGTCTCTTTCACATCGGAAGTGAATCTTAAGCATCTCCTATCCTCCTTCTCCTGTAGATTTACGCTCCAATTATTACAGATATGTGATTAATGATTTTCTTTCTTTAAATACAATTTAATTCACGAACCTATTTATTTGTTTAAAGATATAAATTCGTAAAGAAACGTACTATATAAATATAGTTATGATATATATATCATTAATACAGCATCGGAAAGTAAGGACGCAGAAAAGGGCTGGATGCAAACAGCACAGGACCAACGACGTGGAGACGCCCATGAACAGCCGTGGATGTTTATTTGTTTGGTGATAATATAATCATACAAACATCACTTGCAACTTTGATACCATTAGGATTCTTTCTTTGGTATTTTGAACGTAATGTTACCAAACATACTAATTGAAAGAGTAAGAATATATCTGTGATTAAACATATAACAATATCAGTCATATTAATAGATCTTATAAATAAAATGTATACATATTTACCTTTAAAAAGCACTTAATTATTTGTTAAATAGTTATTTACGTGTAGATGCAAAATATAGTAGATGTATTCCAAAATACGAGACTTACCAACGGCGAAGCAGCTTCAACTCCAATGGTTTTGCGGCTGTCCACGGTGATCACTTATCATCACGTGACCCCTATAAAAAAGAAGGTTATCGTGTTATTAAATATACATATGTACTATAGAATTAATCTTGATCGACATTAATCTTATGCTAAATACCGAATGAAACCCACACTAGTCGCTGATTACTTTAAAAAAAAAGCATAGTTTAATAGTTAAAAGTCACGTGAAGCCTGGTTAATTAAATACTAACGTGTATACAAATGGCCTTATCTTAAATTACATGACTTGTCGTACAAAACTATATTCAACCGGAACAATTTGTTACACATGAGTTTCAGTTTGCGTGCCATCCCCCATTTACACGCGTCATGAATGAATGTATTAGAAACTTGCATATTTATAAAAAGTAACTCTTTCACATAACAATAAAGTTCTCTATATTAACTCTATGGACATTAAAGCAATTTTATATTTTCCCATTTATATTGACACTACTATTTTTATTTTTTTAACAGACGAAGATATTAAAAAATGATGTGTATCACAACAATATCTCTTAATTTTTTTTTATCATGCGTAAGATTTTGGGCCCGACCTAGAGGGTAGACGGTAGTTGGCGCGTTCAATACAACAAAGAAATCGAGAGGCTGGTTTGCAAGCTAAATAGAAAGCTGGTGGGCTCTGTTGGATGGGGTGAGACACGATGGTAGTGTAAAAAAGCGCACCGTGCAACCCTGACTGGCTGCCGACTAATCGGCCGGACCCGGTACCACTGGAAGGATGCCACAGAACATGACCTACGCGAACTCCGAGTGGTGGACTAAGAGACTGCGACACAGGCAACACTGACGCTATTTTTAGATCGGAAGCCAAGTCTCACTTTGGGTCGCTGCGCTGGAGGAATAAGTAAGTAAATTTTTCTTATATTTTTTTTTCTTTTATTTGATAAATTGTTTTTTATAAACCTGATGTATGGTCATTAAATGTATTCTTAATAAGGAAAAAACTCTTTAATAAATTTGTCATCTACAGGTGTGAGATATTATTAGCTTAATATTTATACATGCTTTTGACTGCGTCTGTGGCGCAACGGCCTATCTACAGCTTGTTAGTTAACATGATATAATATCGAAATAAATAGTAAAACCATTGTAACTAAAAGAATTCTTAATTAAATATCAATCCATCTGTACAATAGTATACATAGAATTCATAAATATTTCTATCATTTCTTGATATGATATGTATATACAGCGTCCGCCGCCAACCTGCCGGCGTTAGAAGGAATCGTTATTAATCGTTCTATTCCACGCCCGCTCGTCTTAATAGAGAGCCTTCTACCGCTTTTAATGTTTTCTCAGCGACGTAATAAATTAATCTCCATTCCTACTTTTCTCCGCAGTCCTGAGAAAAGAATGAAACAAACAAAAGAATGACCGAAGTAACTTTGCTCTAATACTAATTTCATACTTTACGTAAGTCATTCGTTGCGAACTTTTAAGCTTTCAATTGGCACCTTACTTCTGTTAGTCATTAATTTTAGAATCATTCAAAGCGTCTCTCTTATTATAGCACTGTAATTAATGATAAAGTGTTTTAATTTTTAAATAAATATACCTAAAATAGACGAAAAATCCAAAGAAATGTAGAAACTATTTTGAAGGTCATCACAAACAGATCTTACGAAAACTTTCTCTTATATACGTACACATTTACACAGTGGCTATGAGGTTGTATTTATACATAAAGATGTTGGTAATTTTGATTAGTAGCAATGTTTTTTAACATGTCTGATTAGCTTTTATAATAACTCCGCCACCATAACAGTATTGCTTTATTTTCAGACTGTCCACATATTCCGAGATAAAGTATTCTGAACTTCCATACTTCACGATCCACGGCCTCATTGTCATTTAATACCATGTAAAATAAAGTCAAATCTAAGCACATACAAACATAAAAAAATTGTACTAGCGTCGTTCTGTTTTCATTAACACTTCCCGACTTGATTACGTAAATTGTTGACGTAGACATACATTATGGAGTACCATCCGCACGAAATAGTTAAAGGAAATAGCTAAGTGTTTATCAAATACGCATTTCTTTTATTTATATTACAATTAGGTAAATTATTGTAATATTAATTAATTTATTACTTATTTATATTAAATCCATGTGTACTACGGAAATTTGAGCTAAAAAAAATATAATAAATTTACATTGCCTGTATATAATAGCTGACAATCTCACTGTGATATTATTCTTAAATTAGTGATGAAAGGTAGCCCATATTTGTTATTTAAATAAAAATTTAAAACTTTAATAACATATGCTGTTTGAATAAGTTTTTATTTTGTACACTCAACATACTGGTTTACGTATCGAAATAACGTGGGACTAAATATTAACAATTTAAAGTATTTTAACTAATGAATTTTGTAAATTGACTGCCTGTCAATATTAGATTACGTAAACACTGTTCATATAAATTTTATTATATATATATAACATAAAAAAATATTATCAAGACTTATTATAAAATCTGATAATTCTGTAATATAAATGTTGTAATACATAGATGCAGTATTTAGAATGACAAAAATTTTGGAAATAAGTATAAGCCACGTGTAGATTATATTTTAATGTTACTTGTCCTTAACAAATTCTCATAAAAAGACGGTAAAGAGAAGATATAATCTTAAATACTAATAACAGACCTCAAGCAAATATGTATTACTTAAATAAAATTGTTAATCCAAAACCAAAAATCATGTTTTTAAAGATAAGCCTATAAAACATATTATAGCTATCTGATAAAACTGATAATTACAACAATTTTTATATTTGGGCTGACACATACCCAAGAGATATAAGCCCCTTCCCCCCAAAAAAAAAGGATAAAAAAAAATTATTTTTATTTATTAAAAGGCTTTCGTGAGATAAAATTTGTTTGCTATTTGTAAATGAATTTAATAAAAAAAAAGTTTTAAATGAATCTTAAAAAAGTATATACTAAGGCTTGATGAGAATGAAAAAGTATATAATTAAAATTTATTAGTATATTAAACATAAAGCAATTATACTTATATATTCTATAACAAACTCTTAAAGTGGGTACTTAAAATATTCTATTGTCCGTTGTTTTAAACTCTTTGAACTTTTTCACTGAAAATGGAAAGGTTCTAAGAATCATTTTGTATATTTAGTTAACAAAAGAAATGCGGTTAAAAGACTCTGTTGGTACTTGGGCCAGCGCAGATAATTAATCAAGAAAAGAAAAGGCATTTCAGAGGCCGAAGTACGCACACCTTCACGCAAAAAGTTAATTCACGAGAAAAGTAAAATAACCTTTACTCGATAAAGCGAAAGGAGAATAATGACGACTGAGAAATAAGAAAAAAACAATTCTCTCGTAAGGCGTATATGAACGACTCTATTTAAAACAAGCCCCTATCAAATAATGTCTTTTAATCTTCGGGTATTTTTTTTATAAATTCAATATAAACAACTTCAACTTATGCCTATTACGTATCGTTACACCAATAATTGAACTAGCTGGAGCGACATTCAAACTGAAACACAGTAATGTTTCCATACTACTGCTTGGCGACAGAACAAGAAACTAGGATTATATCTATCTACACGAATTTCGGCTACCAGGACCCATTGTATTAAAGATTTTTAAGTCAAGAAAAGCATTGACTTGACATGAAATTATAAATAAAACTCACACTTTCATCTGAATAAAGAACTCCTGACTTTCACATAATGGTGAGTGATGATTAAGCGTGATGGTGGAGCGTAAATGTATCAAAGTACTATTATGTATATGAGAATACTGTTATGATGTCAAAACAGAAATATGTGTGGTAGCTGGATATTCGGTAAACATGAAGTTCAAAAAAACCCCACCACGATCCAAACTCACAACCTACATCTTGTACGAGTTTAGAATCGAACTTGACACTTCAGCTTTACGTCAGTCAAATTGTCAGCCATTTTCCTCACGAGGGCAATAAACACTCGTATCTCTTATTACATTATAAAATAACTAGCCATATATATTTTAGGGCTCGTGTATCCTCTTCAGCACTTAAAAAAAGAGGACGTATCTCCATCATTCGCAGCCGCGTTGTTTTTAAAACTTCTATTTGACGTGGGATCGTTCGGTTTAAGTCGACTTCACCCTCCTCCGCTGCATCCATTCGCTTTGTATTACCCATTTCGTGAAACTACTTCCATTCATTCTCTCCACATGACAATACGATTGGGAATTCATTTCTTTATTTTCACCGTTGTACCCTTTTTCGCGTCGCAATTTCGCTTTATCAAACTTCTCTTTATTTAACACTGAAACACTCTTTTTCGCCTAAACATCACGCTTCCTCTCTATTGCAAGCCGAAATTTGTTATTAGTATAAAACAAAATAAAAAAATGTAATGTAAATCAATGACTAAAATTCATGATATTCATATAATATAAATCAAATGCATTATATATAGAAGAATAATAATCATAAAACAATATCGAAGCGAGAGAGGTGTGCCAGGATTGTAGCAAGTAGCGAGAGGTGGTCTCTGCCTACCCCACTGGGAACGTGGCGTGATATATATGTATGTAGGCAATATTCTTTTAAATATCATCATCATTATCATTCTAGACTTTCAAATTTATCGACGACTATAAAAACTTCCTTAAAATTTGGAAAATATGTCTCACAACTATTCATAATTTTTTTTATCCAAATTTTGTACCATATATGAGCTGATAGAGATGACATCTTTCCTCAATTTTTTTTAGCACAGATATCACAAAATAGTAATTTTATTTATCCTTGGATAACTCTTAAATATTTTACGACGACAAACAAGGTATTTTTTAACATACTTGAATAATAAAATGATCTTACGATGATGATCTTATGGCATACTTCTTTTTTGCGGATCTATTAATTTATCATCTACTTTCAAATATACAAATTTCTAATATAAATATATACGTGAATTGATACATTTATTACCATTTTCTTTCTTTAATCTCTGTCAAACTTTTTATAAATATCCATCGATATATTCTGTAGACGGATCAAACGTTAACAAACTTAGACTGGCCGATGGCCTTGATTGCGAGCAGCTGCCGACCTTTGCAGAATGCTATTTAAATGAACGTACAGGCTAACTTTGACGCCTCACAATAACTTAATAGACAAATACGTTCATATTATAGTTTGCAATTACCGATCTAGGTCGAGAATGCTCCGTCAGTTTCCAATAAAGGAGAAACGTACACAACGACGCATCAGGAAAGATATTAAAATACGTACGTAAAAACATTTGTACGTTTCCTAAACACGTTAACAGCATCTAACCATAGAAAGGATATATTCATGGCTTCATACTGTTGCTCACCTTTTATTTAGCATTTTACATCTATTGTGATGATCATGATGGATAAAGTAGAAGAAAAAAGTGCTAGCAGATAGAAGAAGTCGTGGATGCGTTACACATGATAGAAAACCAGCATCACATCCGTTCGGGAATATTTTTATTTTATCTAAAAGATACGACTATTTCAGAAATAACAGTTAACCTTCTAACATGAGGCTCGACGAAGAAGAATATATATAACTTCTTAAATCTAAATCTAAAAACTTTCTATTTGCTGACGGTTAACAGCATAAGACATAGTATGAATTGATAATTTATTAATATGATCTATTACATATAGTATATTAATAATTAGCTCTGACTATTCTACTTATTATTTTTTGCTACTTTATACCTATGAATAGCCGGAACGTATCACAAAGAGCACGACTGGCTGTGCATAGAGGCGTGGTGATCCCCACACTGATGTATGGTAGTGAATGTTGCGAATGGCAGAAGAAACATGAAAGTAGGGTTAATGCTGTCGAGATGTGAAGCCTGAGAAGTATAACTGGAGTGAAGCTGATAGACAAAGTGATGAACAGTGTGATAAGGGAGCGGTGCGGCATGGTTGAACATGTAGTAACAAAGATAGAGAAAGGGATGCTTAGATGGTTCCGCTATGTAGAAAGAATGGATGAAAGAAGATTAACGAAAGAGTTACACAAGGTAAGAATGCTTGGAAAAATCGGTGCAGGTCGACCTAGGCGGACATATTTCGATCAAATCGAAAATGTCCTAAAGAAAAATGGGGTCAAGAGTACTCGCAACCGACGAGCATACATGAAGACGCTCATGAAAGTGGAGGAAGCGAGAGAGGTGTGCCAGGATCGTAGCAAGTGGGGAGAGGTGGTCTCTGCCTACCCCACTGGGAACGAGGCATGATATATGTTAATAATTTTTCTCTAAGTTTTGTATTAATGAAAATTTAATCTCCATATTGTATATTAAGGACAGCTTTTAATTAAGTTGGCGATCATAACTTCATCATGATCATGAGTGATGTGTAATAACAACTTCTAGTACACACATTATAAATTTTTAATAGATAATAAATTAGATTAGGACATTAAATTCATTTCATACTATATGACAAATGAACTAATTTAAAGCATGGAAAAAATATCAAACTAGATATAATATTACGCGTTAAGTAGTATTTCCTGTTTACATATATTACTTTAGTGATTGATTATTTTGTTAACTAGTAAATACATACATTTTCGCAAGTTCTTCCTTATGGACTATAACTTTAAATGTCAAGGTATTTAACAATAAACACATATATATATATAGGCAATAGCTGTTCCCTGTCCGCTTTGCTAGTCGTAATGTAACATTAGACTTGAAATTTGTCTGAAATATTTATTGAGAGCAACCGCAACCGCAAATGACATTCTATAGCAACCGTTACTATAGCAACGGCATAGATAATACGAAATGAAAATGTTTATAAAAGATAGATAATAAAATGATAAAGTATCCATGAAGTTCAGTAAAAGATAGTCTATAACTATCTACAAATCATTCCGGGTCGAATGGTCATGTTTTCAAGTCGATACGTTCACTAGTTTTCACGTGATTGGCGAACAAACAAAACTAATTTTCAATATATATATATATAATCGGACATGAATTAAGTTAAAAGCTATTATTCTAAAATTATAAACAGATTTTTAAATATATATAAAATATAAAAATATTTGTATTGATTGAACCTCCTTAGTCGGTTGTTAATACAACTTTTTACTGAGGTCTTTACCCTTACCGAGGCGGACATTATCAGGCTTTATTCTTGGTTTTAATTCTTAATAAAGCCTTTCAATTGTGACTAATGCAGTTTTTTCTTTTCAGTTTTGCCATACCGTTAAAAAAACTGTACAGCTGTTAATATTAATGATTTAAAAATTAAAATATGGAAAAAAAAACTGACATACGCACTTCAGTTTTTCAGTTTTTAGTTTTCTGAAAAACTAACAGTTGCACGAATGGCTCTTAAAATTTTAGAGAGCGTAGTGGAGCATAGCTCGCTTGTCTATGCGAGACAACTTCACATGTACTCGAAATATATTTTTACTTGCCGTACAGGCTTTTCAAGGAAGTTTCTATCCATTAGTTAATTATTTATTTGCAACCCGTTATGAACATCAGACAGACTTCAGTTCTTAATAATCAGAAATACACTGTACCACAATGACTATTACACGAAGCATTTAATAACCGACGCCAACGTAGATTCTCTATCACCTCTTCATACAGTAGGCCAATTTTTTTATTCTTTTTATGGAAAGTCGATGTAAAAAAAATTGTTCGGTGTTTTTAAATTAAAACTTGCTAAAATATAATCTTAACTCCTGGTAAAGCCGCATGTAATTTTCATGATTTATTTATATAGGGTGGCGCAATAATAACCTTATAAAAAGTACCTTATAACACAGGTAATAAGGTACTTTTTATAAGGTTATTTTTGCGCCACCCTATATATAGGGTGGCGCAAAAGTAATCCTCCTATCAGAAAAAGCTATAAATTTTGCCTTGATGTAAAAAAATTAAAAGACCAAATAAACATAATCCACAAGAAGAATCAAAGTTTTTCATTTGTTTTTTAAATTACAGCCAAAATACATCGAAAAGTTATTTTTGCGCCACCTTGTATACCTTGTATGTTTTTTGGCTGTAATTTAAAAAAAAATATGAAAAACTTTGATTCTTCTTGTAGATTATTTTTATTTGGTTTTTTAATTTTTTTACATCAAGGCAAAATTTATAGCAATTTCTGATAGGAGGATTACTTTTGCGCCACCCTGTATTATATAGTATACACTTAGAAGTAGCATTGATGATTTGAAAAATCAAAATGAACCTGAAAACGGTGAAAATATAAAATTTTGCTTTTCACATATTAACAACTGTATAGAAACTAAATTTTTCTTTTGTAAAAATATAGTCCAACGTATATTCGGAGATCACGGTAATAAAGAGCCATCGACATAATCCCTGAGTATATGTTGGGTCACAACCGCAAAACATATATATTGTAACAAATAAGCATTTGTAACAAAGCTTTAGCAAAATAAACCGCTTACATTCCGATAATGTATCTATTTGAACGGCCTGATTAGCCCTGTGCCTAAATCCAAAGGTTCTCTTTGTGGTTTTAAATTATTTCAAAGCAAAAAGCTACATATATTACATTAATGTATTTATAGGTTTTTGCATTGTTGTGGTTTGATCATTACTTGGATGGCTATAAACTCTAAAAACAGGACTTATTTACTCCTGTATATACATAAGTATAAAGAATGTATCTACTGATAGCAGTATATGTAAATTGAACACTAAAATAAAATTGTAGTTCAAATATAAGTTCAACAATAAAATAACATCATGTTTATGTTCAATAGCAATAAAAGCCACATACGTAACTTCCCTTGAGCATTTAAAAACTAGAAATAATCTAACCGTTGCTTATCACAGAGATTTTTAATTAAAATCTGATAATGTATGATGGAATATCCCTACTACTACTCTACCTAACACTTCGTAAAAGGCGCCTTGAAGGAACAAGTCCAAAGAAAGAGTAGCAGTTGTTTCTGTAACCTTTGATGAGGCAGCTAACAATTGCGCTCACTAACTCGCATAGGAACGACGGGTTTCCATAGTTTTTATGAAAACCGATGTTCAGCACTGAACATCAACAGACTGAAATAAACGATAAATATACTCGTATTCTGTTCATACAAAACTATCACGATCACTTCTATAGCAAACATTGTTATATATTTCTAGAACGTTCATCTAATGATAAATGATACGCAAACGTAACAATGTTTTATACAATGAAGCGATGAGACGAGCAAGACGTTCACCTGATGGTAAGTGATACGCCTGCCCATAACAACGTAGTGCTAGTTAAGATTATATACACAATACAACATGACGTTGGTCGCCTTTATACATAAATTGTTAAGTTTCAACCGCCCTTCATATACAGTGACGTATGCATACTGTTCAGCGGTGGATATAGGATATACGATAGTACTTTCTTAGACGGTGTGGTGCTATTTGAGATGATAAACACTGCACAACCCTGAGCTTATCGAATTTAAACGTGAAACATTCAAGTCTTTTTCCTTGTTCTATTAGTAGCCGTAGCTTAGCACTGTCTGAATAATTAGGCAATACGGAAAGACTCACCTACCTAATCTCTAATTAGAGACCTACCATTTAAGTGAGATCTAGTTACACGATCAAGCCTCAATAATACAAATTTCAACAAAATAATAAGACTAACTGTTCCCCGCTCGCTTTTCTGGCCGTAATGTGGAATATGATTTGAAATTTTAACTTAAAATTTGTCAGAAAAATTTACTCCTGGCAACAATCCGCTACCTCTCGGACTACTTTCTGTTAATAACGACCCTAATACTCTTTTTTGGGAACGAATTTAACCATGCTTTAAATCTTTAGGTCTAAAAGTTTCGAAGACCTTGTGATAAGTCAATGAATCTCTGGATATCACCTATATAATGTGGTCTGTTCATTGATAGAATTGCTTACTTTCCGCTACTATAATTGCATCAGCCACGGCGAAGTTAGATTAGACCGGTGCATGAATAATAAACTTTATGAGTAGGCTATAACTAAGAATACGTAACAAGGTCGATGTCCACGTGTCGCCTGGAAACTTGACTCACGACAGAACGACCCCAACGGACTTTTAATAATTAAGATATTGACAAAATAACTTCCAAGTGGCTTAATGAAAATTATATCGAATTATTTAACTATTATTGTCATTAACTAATGATAACTTATTAAAACATAATTATGAAATCCTAAAAGAAAGCTGTTAGTATTTCGTTTGGGTTTTCATAGTGTTGTGTATCCATGACCACTTTATAATAAGGTTCTCTTCAACTTTAGCTACCCAAAGAATATTAAGCACTGCAAGTAGTAAAACCTTGAAAAATAACAATATTCTAAGATAAGCCGTATTATTTAAACATAATTAGAAATAGTTTTTTTTTAAAAAAATAAACAAACATGGGAATGATGTGAAGTGTATATAATTCAGCTACATTAAAAGTAGGTTTAAGGTTGCAGTTATCAAATTAAGCATACTCAACTCTTTTTTTATACGTAGCTATGTGACGAGCGGATGGTCATCTGATGGTAAGTGATACGCCTGCCTATATCAAAGTAGCGCTAGTTTAGATAATATACACAATACTACATTGTGCTTGTCGCATTGAGACATAAGATGTTAAGTCTCGTTACACCAGTAATTTGACTAGTTACAATACCTTTCAAACCGGAATACAGTAATGTTTGCATAATACTGTTTGGTGGCACAAATAGGCACTGGTACCTACCCAGGTGGTTTCGGGCAAGAAAAACCTACCACCAGTAAACAAACCTTCATTAGTATAGTACAAGATGATTATTAAAACCATCTTCGTCGTATAAAATGTGATAAGTCCATTTCTCCTGTCTGGTGGGAGCCAGAGTCTCGTTTATAGATTAACAGGTGGCACCACAGGGTGAGGTTGGCATGATTCCTGTGAGTCGTTGTGCGGAACCCTTTATACTCTTTTTTATACGTAATGGTGATAAATAAAATTTGGTTTAAATTAGTGGATGTACGAATATGTAGGTGCGTAGTCAAAGTACAAAGGTTCCGGTTTCTTACCACCATTACTGTTTTTTAAATATTGTAGTCATACTAGTACAGCTTCGAATAATAACTGTTTCCAAAGCAGGAAGCAATGTTTACATCACAAACAGATTATGATAGTAGTTATAACAGTAAATATAACATTTATTTAATTCAAAATAATAACTTTATATATTGTATAATCTTTTGACATTTATACTACGAATTTTAATTTTCGCATTTACCTTGAAAATTCAATGTCTTATCTCTGCCTTACCTTAATAGTATTATTACGAATATTAGTAAAACATAATAAATATTCAATAACTATCATACTTTATATAAATGTAAATTTATGTATATATTTCAGTTCATCGTGAACTGTCCCTCAGGCTAAGACAATAGACGTCGTGGACAGCTAAAGTCTGCGGACCGTCAAGTCACCCGGTTGTTACGGTTCAGCTATTGTTATAACGTAACACATACCTATGGTAGATACTAGCATATATGCTATAATTGAAAAAATGTAGAACGAGCATAGATTGTGAACGTTTCATAAAGCGTCCTTCAACTACAAACTGACCGATTCAAATAAGAAATGAATTTATAACAGCTAAGCAGAAAAACTTGCACTTAAACCTGTTTACTTTTACTGCCGTACGGCTATTTTTACGTATGTATGTCAAAGTATTAAACTAAGTCCTTAATCCTTTCTGATTATAATTGGACAGATTAGCCATAGAACATACATTTTTAATGAAAATTATGAATGTGGTTTTTTATTTGGCATTGACTAACGAGACGAGTAGAAAATTCGCGGTAGTAACCAATAGCTTTGGTATAAAACCCAATTATTATTTTTACATAAGATCATATTGCGATCGCCATTTATAAGATTAAACATATTAAGCTTCAATATACCAGCAGCGAAAGCATAACTGGAACATAGTAATGTTTCCAGTTTACTATATCTTGGATTGCCTTCGGTAACTTAAATCAATTCCACGTTCTCATTCTTAAATCGTATTCTACATATCTCCGGTCGTGATCACCTCCAACCATCACTTTTTCCTCATATCAAACTTAAAGTAAAGTTGCACATATAATTTATTTCCATTATAGCTCCTTTCATTCTCAAGATTAACGACCAACAGATAATATCAAGGATAAGGTTAAACTCAAAAATGTTGGATAGTTCCTTATTTCATTACAATATTGACGTACAGTAATGAATACATACATCTCCAAAAATAAAGTAAATCACGTACTCAGCATATTATCAATACTAGTGTGCTAGATACGGACACAGAAGACTGTTTCTCTTTTCCAGAAAAAAAAAAATATTTAATTTGTTACTAAATAATTTTACAATATTAAGACAAGTAGACAAGAGCTGTTTAAATTAAAATGTCTTAAAAAATACGCGCATATGGAAATATAAACTTTGGTCTAATAACGAAATTCTCCATGTTCATTTCTAAGTATACAAAGTTGAATTGATATATAAAAAACATCAATGTAAAGAAAATTACATATTATAATATTTTAACTTCAAAAATTTGCAAAAACTTTATTAAGTTAAATAAACTATTTAATATTTTACAATGTTTTTGCATTACTAAAAAGATTTATATCGCCCTCATATTGAAGGTAGGTCTGTGCCGCAACAGTAGGGACGTCAGTTAAATATTCTAGAAAATATTCTAAAATTGACAATATTACTTAAATATTTCACTACAAATCATAATAAAAATTACCGTTTGACTAAATTCATTTACTTTATACGAAATGCAAACAATTAGGAGAAACGGAAACATTGTACATTTTTCCGGAAAAAAAACTTTTATACAGTTTTTGTTATATTTATGTTAAATAACAAAACTAGAATGAATAATGTACTTAGAATTCACAATTTCAAGACTATCGAACAAAAAGCGTAATGACACCGTTGCGAATTTCCGTTGCTTAATACTTAGGTATTTTTAGCACGTAACGTTGCAATATGACTTCAAATTGCTCTTTATCTCCTTAGACGTTTTTCATAAAAATGTACTATTAAATAAATAAAATAAACAAAGTATGTCACATTACCTTAATGACTTAATCCTTCAAAGTATCTAAAACTGACAAATCCCTAGAACGAAGAGCAAAAAGCATAACTTTATATGAAGCAATTCGATCAGGATTTGAACTAAAACACATTACAAAAAAGACAACTCTTATGATCGGAAGATAATAATAATTAATATTCCCATTACTGGAATTCGAGGCTTTCTCTCTTATAACCAGTGACACAAGGCTTTTTATCCACTGCTCTAGCTTAATGCGGGCTGGTGATTGTCAAATATCCTCGGACACTGACTTAGAACAAGTCGATTTCCTCACGATGTTCTTCGGTTGACTTCATCGGAAGCTCAAGCTCAATGGATATAGAACCCGCGCCTCTTCGAGAACTACACCAAACACAGCATTTCAAACTGACATCACTTCATATGAAAAGATAATGTTTTTCGATTTTCGACAACAAGTAAGGGAGCAGGAATATTAGTAAAAAGGAGCTGACGGAGAATAACTCCAAATTTCAGAATCACAATAATATAAATAAACATAAATAATTAACTTCTTGCCAACAATGTTATATAAAAAAGGAATTAATTAAAAGTTATTGCAATGAACTAAAAGCCATTGTGAAATGTGGACACTCAACAAGCATAGTTAAAATGAATAAAATCACAGTAACTGTGTAAAATTAATTAATACTATGTGAATTTTCATTGTATTGTTTGTATTCTAATGGGATTACTGTAATATTGTTAAGCCACTAAAGAAGCCAGTGTCATTGTGTATTATAAAGTTCTCATGGATCAAATTTGTAAGTTAAATTGCTCATGAGCAGTTACTTAAATATTGTTCCTCACCTTTACGTCTAGTAAAATTTCAATTTATAATATTGAAAATTTATTCAATTACAAAATGTTATGAAATAAAAAAATTATATTTTATATATATATATATATGCTTAATTCTTAAGTATATACATATGAACTCAATTACTTTTATTCCGAATCATTATTACTACCTATTATTGTACATGGCAGAACTTTGGTCTCTCCGAGAAATTTCCAATACGATCCTATGCCACCCGCATTCAACAATCCCTTGTGATTCTTCATCAGGTCGTTCAAGACAAACAAAACAATCATGTGAAAGTAAATCCTGTTTAAAAAACCTAAGGACTAGCATAGCACTATAATTCGTTTATAGAAGTATAAAGAAGAAGAAAGTAACGAAACATAACATGTTCATCACCAGCACAATAACTTACTGTGGTAGAGATTGTCATACAATACGTAGACAGACTATAACCAATAAAATCTATCATGAAATATGATATAAAAAGATGAATAGGTAACAGAACTTCCCCCGCCAATGAATAAAAATCTCTCATCCTGTATTGTACTAAGTAGATAAAAAGTTTGTAAACTAGAATTGTACTAATGAAACAAGATAAAACTCTAAATACTGAAAACTCTGCTAAGTATATGCACGTTATAAAATAATTAAGGTTACATTCACTTTAGTTCACGTTTGAAGGTGACTTACCTTATTTTTCATGTTACTACGTAAATGTAAAGATGTCGTCGTCACTTCCTTGACACATCCAGTAAATATCCGCTCCGGGCAAGAGACATATAGGCACACGTAAGTTTTTCGCGGTCGCACCCACTAGCCCTTCCAATAAACTTCAAGGCCTTCACTATTCCTATATAACGAGATCAGCCGCCCGCAACAACACACTTGGTGACTTTCACACGAGCAGTGCACATTTGACTAAAATGTATAGGCTCTTGGTATTTGCGTTTGTGATAGGGGCAGTGGTGTGTCAACAATACGAAGGTGCAAGAAGAGTCCCAAAGTACGCGGGAGACCCGAAAACGGCGGCTATCCTTCAGGAAGCGCGCTATTTAAGTGGTAATGGGGCATTCGGTGCGGCGTATCAACAGGAAGACGGTATTGACTTTAAAGAAGAAACCGACCCCGATGGCAATCGTCGAGGCAGTTATTCTTACATCGATCCAACTGGACAAAGAAAGACAGTGAACTACGTCGCCGGCAAAAACGGATTTATGGCCAGCGGTGATCACATTCCAACTGCACCTCAGGCAGTCGCGCCCACTCCAGGCTACCAGCCAGATCCACGTTACAATTCCCCGGATTACAAAGCACCGCAATACAATGCCCCACAACAGTATACTGCGCCAGTGGCATCTAGAAACTATGGGGGCAAACCTAGTGTAGATGATGGTCAATACCATCCCGAGCTCTACGAAAAACAGAACTACGTTGCTCCTCAATCTCAGTACCAAGCACCTCAGTCTCAATACCAGCAGCCACAGCAGTACCAAGCACAACCTCAACAGCAATACCAGCCGCAGCCACAATACCAGTCCAACAATATATACCCAGGTGTACAGCAAGCTGAATACAGTGGATTGTCATCACAGTCATACAATAATGCACCTTATCAATCTGAAAGTCGCCAGCAGTACTATGAGCCTACTACACCCCCACCAAGCCGCTTTTTCCCCCCAGGCAAATTCAGTCTCAACAGAGCGCCTGATGGTTATACCTACTCTTTCCAAAAAGTATAAATAAATAATTTTTAAGAGGAAGTCTCGGCGATTTGTATAGAAAAAAAAAACATACATCAATTAACAATTCGCTGTATCATCAAGAGGAGGGACGGGGTCGATAGCGCGGGCTGGGCCATGACTGCTACATAAGCATATCTTTAGTGTTGTTTTGCTGTGATATTGTGAGTTAATGGACAGTTTTATATATGTTGCTCGTTTTTGTTAATTGTAAAAAAAATACTCACATGAAAACAAATGCATGTCATGTCATCTGATAGATAATAAATTTGTAAATAAACTTAGGGACAAAGTCTACACTTTAAGTCAACTTGACTAAGAGTTAATTTACCTACATTAATAATGTTCCTAATTTGCATTCCTCGTATATAGCATTCATTAAAACTTGCCACACATAATTTTTTTTTTTTGTTTAACAATAAAAAGTAACTAGTACGTTTCCTTATCACCAAGGTCTCGACAGCGCAACTGGCGGGGTGTGGGCAGTGTCCGCATTCTGCAGTACTTGCTCAAAGCGACGACGGCAAGTAGATCACCTTAAAACCATTACAAGCATATTATAGTACGCAACCGGTTTTGCCCCGCCACGCCTGACTTTCATTTACCTGTGTTGATATTTAAACAGACACTAAAACAAAGCCTACATTTGTTGCAAATCACATATTGTTATTTATTCATATTTTGAATAAAGAAACATTTGTACAATTTTTGCTATAAATTCATTAATTGCAATAGTTTCCAATCAACACAATGTTTGTTAACATGATTGGACATCGAGTAACTTTTACCTTGACCTATGCGAATTTTAGAAGGAAACGGTGGGGCGACTGAATCAGGAAAGGACATTGCTATAATTAAATACCAAATTTATATAAACTAAATATCATTATTAGTAACTTTAGTAATTGATAAGAGGGGAGAAAATAATTTTTTCCACAAGATTTGATCTTAATTCTACATGGTATTAAGTGACAATGAGACTATTAACGGTGAAGCGTTCTCATCAAGTATACTCCAGATGTCATATATTAAAAACAGGAATAGATTTATGTTCTTATTCCAACGATTTTTAATATGAGGGTGGTACCTAGACAAGAGTTCACAAAGACTCTATCACGTTCTTTATATGACTGTAGAATCGAAGGGTCCTTTGTATCGCAAGGTAAGCGGTTAACTCCAGAGCTTGAAACATACTTATATAAAAAGTTGTGAGTAACAATAAATTTCAATGTTTTATTTCGAAAAATATGTGACTAATTGATAGCAAACCACATTGGTTATTGAGTTGTTTAAAATTTCATGCATTGTTGGGATTCGCGCAACTTTATTTACTGTTGAATGTTATTGCTTTATAACATGTTATTGAGAGAAATTTGGGTTGATTTGTACAGTTGCCGCATCGCCAATCATTTCGCAAACAGGCAATAAAAACAACGCCAATTTCACTCACGGTGTATTTAGTAGTGTTTAAGTATAGTCAGGTGAAATTTTTATGCGAAACATTAAATTAACCCTTAAAGGTAAAAGAGAATACGATGAATCCGATCTAAACTAGTAACTAATAAATATTACTATTACACTTAAAAAAAATAAAAAATTATATGACTTAATTACTCAATTAGACAGAAACAGATTTAATATTTAAGAAACAGACATTCTATACATTAATCTACCAAACTTTGGATAACTTTTTACATATGGAACACAAAACTATCTTCAAATGGCACTTAAATGAAATAACTAAATAATCAAATCAATAACTTTACATAGCGCTTACAAATTTAAATTTTGCTAGATATGGTAAGTATAGTAATAAAAATAGTTTTCTCTTGTTCTGTTTATTATTTTTATTAATTATGTGTTTTATTCTATGTACTAGTAATAACATCTCACCTACGGACCTAATTGTATATCCACTTTGAATTATTATGTTAATTAACCTTACTTCGAAAAAATTATTACATCGAATCAGACTTACATATTCTAAAATAAAAAAACGTACCCAAAAAATTACGTTTATTTATTTAAAGTACGAAATATTAAAAGCAAGTGCGATTGGAAATTACGAATGAATAATCAATATTTTGCAGAGCGCTAAAGCCAGTAAACCAAGTTATCGAGCTTTAATAAATACGCTATTAGAATTTTATTATAAAAGGAAATGCCAATCTAAATGCACTCAGTATGAAATAAAAAGAAGTTAAAATCAATCTGCATCTCCGCGTAAAAGTGGAGCAATCTATAAACTAATATTTCATCGCAATAAGTTGCCGGCTATTGGTAAATTGATTATTATTAAAAAGCTCAAGTAGCTTTCTATTAAAGTATTCTCTTTAGTCAGAGTTAATTTTTTTTTGTTCAAGAAGGAAATATTTGTTCACTTATTGAACATCAAAATTTACCATCCAATCGCTAAAGAAGTGCCTTGTATCTGAGAAGAACTTAGCGTCTTTTCGCCATCCATAGCAACTTCGTCGAACTCAGGGCTCAATACAAAGAAACTCGAATTAGAATTAAAGAAAATAAAATTAAAAATAAAACTTCAAACCAATACAATAAAACAAAATTAAGAATTAAACATACCTAAATATAAAAAAATTTATATAAGAAAGGAAGTAGAAATGCGAGACAATATTGGATGCGGAAGGGTTAGAGGTGGATAGTGATATAAAATGAGAGAATAGGATGTGAACAAATATACATACATAGATAAGTATACATATGTAATATTACACTAAGTTCTGCATAGGGCATATCGGATGACGGCGATGACTATGGGGTCATTGAAGGAAGGCTCGGACCCATCCTTTGATCACCTCCACATGTATCGCGAACCGTGGGCGGTGAGGACCGCCCGGGCAGACGAGTGTGACTTGTGTGACGCAGTGTGCAAGCGTGTCGGGCGTGTCGGGCGTGTCGGGCGTGTCGGGCGTGTCGGTCGTCTCAACCAACGACGGTAGCAGTGCGTCCGAAATGTAGTGAATCCGTGAGTAATGTTTTTTATTTACATGTGGTCTTATGATCCCATGTCGATGGATGCATGGACAGTTGCATGGATGGGTGCATGGATGGATAGATGGATGAAGAAGAAGTAGGTGATTTTGGGTAGATATGATAGGATCCTGTAGAGAAAAATTGAAGACAAACAGTTTGCATCCATGTTGTTAAAAAAATTAATTTATAGCAGAAAAATGACTGTCCTTGGTTTATCCATACCAGGTAAAACAGTACAGTTTATTTTTGGATTCAATATAATTTATGTATCCAGTTTTTGTCATGCTAATTGGGGGGAGAGGGAGAGGACAGCTAGTTTATATATACTCGTATATATATGTGGGTATACATGCATATATATGCATATATATGTCTGTGTATGTATATATGTACATAATATTCGTTTCTAAATAAAGTGTATGCTCAGACGTCTTATCTGTAGTTGGGTTGTAACTGAAACTGATCTCTGAAAGAACAGAACATATTCCTTTCAAATTCAATATAACTCTGTATGTATCAGTTTCTTTACTAAATATATCAAATTATCAATAATTAAATTTCTACGCTTTGTTTGATGACCTAACATAAGTTAGTAAAATAAAAATTAGGATTATAGGAATTAGAAAGGTGTTTTACATAACTAGATGAAATAATCAAATGACATGATGACTATACTATGTTTCTTCAGACAGAAATGATACTTAAGATGTTTATAGACATGCTACGTTTCAATAAGTTATTTTAAACAGCAACAGCTGCCTTTTGATTGGAAAACACTGCTGCTGGGAGGTAGGAATAGCTAATCTTAAGATGATGATATCCAGCAAAGGAGTACAGACAATACTCCTTAATATTGCGCACAGTACTTACATACATGTTGCTTCATATCTTTACACAATAAAAAAGTTAGTTGACATGTTTTATGTTGGTTCAACAAGTATATGAAATACAATACACAACGCAAAACATAACATACTGCTGGTAATAATCAGTTACCAGATACCTTGTGATGCTATTGCAGTGCCTTTTTCTAGCGCCAATCATTAGATCTGCAAATATTAATGTACTGCACGTAGCGATGCAGCAATTTTTTTTATACAGTTAAGCGACGAGATGAGCAGGACGTTCACCTGATGGTAAGTGATACGCCTGCCATAACAACGTGACCATAATATGAAATATACTGCTTGCCCTGTAATCTCCGGGTATAAGGAATAGGAGTAGTGTATGCTCTACCTGTCATAAAAGGCGACTAAAAGGTTTCGGGTTCGTGGGCTTTGAAAGTGGCGGCCATCATTGTCTCCTTAGGGGGAACAGGATGAACGACAAATGGTCTAGTGCTTATCGTACCAAAGCGAGTGTGCCGAGGAGGGCTCCTTGGGAAGTGTTTTAGACGCAGTGTCGGGAGATACCGGTAAGTTCCGTAAGAGGTTACGGGTCTCCCACAACGCTCTGAGTATGACCACTAAGGGAGTTTTAGCGGGTAAAAACCTCACACAATTTTATCTTCTCCCCAGAAGCAAAGTATCTTTTTAAAATATTCCCTTCAATAACAAAAGAAAAACGATGATATATACTGCACCACACTGTGCTCTTCACCTGAGGCATCTGATGTTGAGTCCCAATAATTACAGACACAACGCCCTCAAAACCGGAACACACTAACGTTTGTAAACAACTGTTTGGGACCGAAACTGTGTTATGTATCTAGAAGGTCTCCGACAACAGAGACCTACCACCAGTAAAATTAAATTAAAAAATTATTGCAGTAACCAGATTCACGTTTAACATCTCAAGGTATTACCACAATGTATATCATCAGGTAAACATTCTCTGCTAGTCTCATCGCTTTGTCGAATAAAGACAATATGTACTATTATTATTGAATTACATGAACCTGTAGTCTTGTCGTCTTGTGGTTAGCGTTGTTATTATATGAGCGTAATATGATATATTGTACAGACATTAACATTGTAGTGATATATTATCTCATTACCGCAATTAGGATAAATTTGGTTAATTTCAACCTATTTAATTTATAATTAATGTAAAAATAAATAATGAAGTATTTGGTAAAAGAGCAGTTATTATTAAATAAACATAGGTTTGACTGGTGGTGGGTCTCTGTTGCCGGAGACCGTATAGGTAGATACCACCGCAGCGCCTATTGCGGCCGCCAAACAGTAGTGTGCAAACATTACTGTGTTCCGGTTTGAAGTACACTGTACTTATTGATTCTGGTCGGTTGCCAAATCTGCTGAAGGAAATTTTTGCCAGTCATCGTTACCACCGCCGCGGAAACCTGATGGAAGTCTAGCTCACAGCGCGACAGAGGTCAAACTTTTGGACGCTCTGTTTACTGCAAATTTATTATTAAACGTCGAGAAGCTGTACCATCTACTATACCGCCGACATACAGCTATTCCATGCAGGAAGTTCCGATAACACAAAAAGAAGTCCGGAGTGAGCTGATATCTCTGGATGTACAAAAGTCATGAGGGCCGGACAGTATTCCAGCGGTGATACTAAAACAATGTGCCCCTGAATTCTGTCCGATATCAAAGCGCTTTTTCTCACTTTCCTACATAAGAAGGACAGTTTCGTCTTTGTGGAAGACCGCTCATGTCCACCCCATACCAAAAAGAGGTTATAAATCTGTATTGCTTGTAATCAATTGCTATTACCTCCCTCGTCTCTAAGGTGGTAGAACGTGTAATCAACAAACAGCTCCTCAACTACCTCGAAGAAAACAGTTTATTAAACGACCGTCAGTACGGTTTTCGTAATGATCTCTCCACTGGTGATCTTCTCGTGTACTTTACACATCGCTGGGTGCTAGCCCTTGAGAGTCGAGGAGAGGCTCTGGCGGTCAATTTAGACATAGCCAAGGCATTGGCACAGGTCTAGCACCGCGGTCTATTTATGAAGTTATCATCGTACAGTATTCCTGAGGGACTGTGTCAGTATATATCTAGCTTTCTGTCCCGCAGAAACATAAAACGTCGTCGACGGCAGCAGTTCTATTAACATGGACATAAATGCAGATGTCCAACAAGGCTCTGTGCTGTCGCCGACGCTATTTTTACTTCATATAAATGACATGTTGTCAATTGACAGCATTCATTGCTACGCGGATGACAGCATCGGTGACACCTGCTACACGAGCCGTAACAACGTCACTCAGACTGCTGTAGAGGAAAGTCGAAAGACACTTGCGTCAAAAATTGAGGTAACGCTTGCCCGTGTGTCAGAATGGGGTCGCCTCAATTTAGTTCATTTTAATCCATCCAAGACACAAGTTTACGGGTTCACCGCTAAGAAAACTCCATTTATTGTAGCTCCTCAGTTCCAGAATAAATCTCTGACTATCTCAAGAAGCTTTGGGATTTTAAGCAATGAAATCTTCAGTAACGTCCAGTACCGAAGACACTTGGAAGAGAATGTAAAGCTGGCATGTAAAAAACTCGGTGTTATTAACAGGGCGAAACAGTATTTCTTTGAGGGGCAAAGGTTGTTGCTATATAAAGCGCAAGTCCGGCCTCACATGGAGTGTTGCTGTCATCTTTGGACGGGAGCACCTAGATATCTGCTGGGACTTTTTGACACGGTGCAAAACAGAGCTGTCAGAATTATCGACGACTCTTTACTAACGGACGGTATTAAACTTCTTGGTTTTAGGAGAGATTTTTCCTCCCTATGTATTCTACCGCCTCTATAACGGGATTTATTTGATGAACTGTTTGAGATGATGCCCACGGCCACGTATCATCATCGCACCGCTGTCCATCGATAGAGCATTTATCCTCATACCCTTGAACCGCAATGGTCACGTACAGTACGGTTCTAGAGATATTTTCTCCCGAGAACACTCAAATTGTGGAACGAGTTACCTGTCGAGGTTTTTTCTAGGAGTTACAATATGCAGTTCTTCAAAAAGGTCCGTTAAAAGATTTCTTTAGGGTCAGCAATACGCCCAGTGATACCTCTGGTGTTACTGGTGGTTATAGGCTGCGATTACCGCTCAACATCAGGCGGGCCGCAAGCCTGTTTGCCACTTAAGTGGTATAAAAAAAGTGAAATGACTAGGGTAACGACACTCATCATGTTATTTCATAAAGCGACGTCCGCAATGTGGTGCTGTGTATAACATCCTAACTAGGGGCACATTGTTATACTCATACAATAAAAAAATAATTTAACTATAATTATATTATTCCCTTGATTTCTGCTGTAATTTTTAACAAGTACACCTTATTAAAAAGTAACGGATATTTTTATTAAAAAGCTGTGACATGCAAAGCATCGCAAATTGGATCCCGTTAAACTAGTTACTCCGCAGCATTTTTTTTTAGCAATAATGCATTTTTGGCTTTTACGGTAACAATAGAAAATAATTGAACGGTGCAAAAGAAAATTAAAAACAATTAATATGTAGAATAACGCAGAAAGGGTAAACAGATTCATTACATTAAATATTTCGAATTATCAGGCAAAAGGTTAGAAACGATGATTGTTAACGTCAATGTTCAGTAATCAGCCGCCATCTTAATCATCCCCATCCAAAATATTTGTTCTTGAACAAAAAAGCAGAATTACGAATATTTTTGTTTGTTAAGTTGAAAATTTAAAACATTCTTGCGGTTTTAAAATATTTTTATATTCATAATAAATCATACCTTTACAGGTAAGCTCCATTATTACGGTCGGATTCTCTAGGGCAATATATGAACATAATAATACGTAGCATTATTGGGTAATTTCACAATTATATCGCCATTGTTTATACATTTGTTTCCTTCATAATATTCAGTTCATAAAGTTCAAAAATTACATTTTAATAAATACATAATTACAATATACATATCAGTTCAGTGTCTATGATGATTAACGGAATTAAGAATAATTATCCCAATTCTTTTGAACTTTTGTAGAAATGTAATGTAAACACTTATTTAAACTACTATAAATATATAAATGTTACTTAAAAGTTCACTATCTTTCAACTTCGTATATACTTAGTGATCATATATTTGATTTCCATCAACTGTCGACCGTATTTATCGTTGAAACACTAACTTTTCTAAGTGCCTGAAGATTCAGAGCGAGTCTAGATGGGTTTCGTAAACCGCACTAGACAGCTCTCAAACGTGATAAAGTGATTCTGTTACGTAAAGGGTTAAGTTACAAGACCGGCATATGTAGATTAAGTGGATTTTTTTCCATGTTTAGAACATCGTAATATTTTCACTAGAATATTTATATGAAAAGTATAATAATAATTCACTTTCATCTTGTTCCACTCAAGAAAAATAAATGATTAAAACCACTAGAGTAATCGGTATATAGTTAAACTCCTTTGTGTGAGTTATTAACTTACTACATATAAGTTATACAAACAATGGAGAATTTTTAACGAGCTACCTAGGTCACATAACTAGTACTTGCTAATGCGAATGTTCACGATATTTGTAAAGTAGCATTTAACGATCGAAACTCGTTTTAAAATATAAATACAAATTTAGATAATTTTGTTTTTAGAGAATACGAGGAGGGATCAAAAAGTAGTGAGAACGACATATATACTCCTTGGTAAGAAAAAAAATAAATACTGGCATAGCTCAGATACATATTTGTAATGTTAATAAAGAAAAAATCTTCGATTCTCTTTTTGTTTTTTTCTGAATGTAGTCATTTGTTTGCTTCGTGTCGGTACGTGTTCTCGGAAATGGAGAAAAACGAAGTGCGAGCCGTTATTAAATACCTCTTTTTAAAAAAGTTAACGACGCAAGAGATTCATTGCGATTTGGAGGCAACATTAGGAGAGTCTGTTCCGCCGTATTCCATTGTCGCAAGGTGGACCTCTCAATTTCGAGTAGAGAGAACCAGCACGGAAGACGAACATCGTTGCGGCCATCCGTAGACGTCAGTCACCCAAGAAAATGTTCAAGCGATCGAAGACTTACCATCCGACACTTAGTTGAAGAAACGGGCATTTCATATGGAAGTATTCAATCCATATTGAAACGATCTTTGAATATGAGAAAAGCCGAGAATGTTAACCGACAGTCAGAAACAAAATCGACTTGATATTTTGAGGATATTGTTGGACAAGTTTCAACAAGATTCTGAAAACTTTTTATCTCGTTTCGTAACAATGGACAAAACATGGGTCCATCATTTTGATCCTGAGAAAAAACAGCAAGCTTCGCAATGGAAACGGTCATCATCACCGGCCCCGAAGAAGTTTCGTGGCGTGGCTGGCAAGGTTATGGCATCAATATTTTCGTAGCCAGAAAGAATATTTGTTGATCGATTACCTGGAGCGGGGAACCACTATTACAGGCTAATATTATGCAGCTTTAATACCCAAGTTGAGGAATGCCATCAAAGAGACAAGAAGAGGAAAACTTCGAAGCGGCGTGCTGTTTCATCACGACATTGCACCCGCGCACAGGTCGGCAGTTGCGATGGCTGCCATTCAGCAAGCTGGCTTCGAATTGGTTGACCACCCCCTTATTCACCAGATGTGGCGCCTAGCGATTTTTATCTGTTACCCAAATTGAAAGAATACTTATGGGGAAACATGTACGAAGGTGATGGATGCCGTGGAGAGCTTTTTGCAGGACCGAGACAAAACTTTTTGTTTGAAAGCCATTGAAGCCTTGGAAAAGCGCTGGACTCGATGTGTAGAGAGACTCAGAGATTATGTAGAAAAATAAATTATTGAGTTATCAATAGTCATTATGTTCTATCTCATTCTCACTACTTTTTCATCCCTTCTCCTATTAATCTCCATAACTATGTCATCACCATAATGATTGATGTAATAATCATACATATAAATATAACTACATGGACAAGGTTTACATGTTTCAGCAATTATAACATAAAATTTTGTTCTAGCTTTTACTAATGCATGCAGGGATGGTTGGACTTTAACAGATAGTTCGTGAACTATATAATACAGGATGACAGCTCACTGGTCAAGGTTCATCTTAGAAAGCCATCTTGTATTCCAACGTCGTGTCCCACGAGAGTCTGCCTACGGATGCTGAGAGGTTTTTAGATCGGAATTTTATTTAAAAAAGGACGGAGCTCCTACGCGCTAAACATTAAAATTCAGCTCCGCCGAAGTATTATGGGTGTTAAGCGATCTAGGTCAATAGACATTTTTCGATATATATATCGTAATAACGATTTAAAACTAACAAGCGATGAGGAGAACAATTAGCATCCACTCCGACCACCTACTCTTCAACTCGTGGTGAAAATTTGAGGTAGTCGTAGAAAATGTGATCTATTTTACACAAGTACAATTAATTATACGTACACAAATATTAAAAATAAACGGTTTCTACCATTTGATAATTTTTTTAATGGTAATTTTTCGAAATGTACCGACAGTATTTCCTATTGCTAATACTGAGAACCACATTATTACTGAAATATTTGGTTACGTGATATTTTGTAACTATTTTGTAAATATTCTACAAATGAGTGAATTATTTAAACCGTTTAGTTATATTCGTATACTTATAATATAGAAACTAAGGTACAAAAACATTTAATTTACTAAAATTCTCTTATTTTTTTTAGATTCGATCCGTTGATATCGATTGGACGACAAGCACGAACTAGAGAAAAAGACCACCCTGAAGTAATTCAACCCCTACATAAACGTGATACCTTTGCTAGACTTTGCACCGTTGCGACGACAACCAGTATATAAGAAAAAAATAAACTGTTTTATTGGTATTATAGCCTATTATAATCTGTGTTATTCTCAAAGGTAGGAAGCAGCTGGATGCGGGCAACAGAGTACCAATCGAAGTGAAGATCTTGATGTACGTCTATCGGCTGATGATGATGTACAAAAACAATATAACTCTGTTTTAACACAATATGTATAAGGTACGATATAGAGCCCACACGCACAGATTAACAAACGCTGATACACGTGAAACAGTGTACTATTTACGTCGTAGGTTTTTCTTTTATTGTAAGAATCGTCGACAAGCGCATCGCCGGATGATACGTTACACGCTTCCTTACAACAACGTGGCCCTAGTTAGGATGACACACACTGCATCACACTGTGCTCATCGTCTTGAAACATAAGATATCAAAGTCTCGATACTCTATTTATTTCACTGGCTACAGCAACTTCAAACCGAAAAACGGTAACGTTTGCACATCACTGTTTGGCAGCAGATGTTAGTGCTACGGTGGTACTTATTTATATGGTCTCCGGCAACAGAGATCTACAACAAACTGAACAATTAAAAGCAGGATTCAATAATCAAACGGCTCACGTACAAGTTTAAGGCATGCGCTGTGCACTCCCGATAACCTCGTTAAAGTAGGACGTGGCACGATGCGCCTTCTTATTAGACCGAGATAACAATCGTCATTATTTTCATATCAAAATTAAAACCCGGAAATATTTCGTTATATTAGTTTTGTTTACAATGGGCTAACATTTGATCTCAATATAAAATTACTTTACGTGATAAAAAGACAGGAAACAATGATGTTTGCTCGCACCTAGTTATGTACTGTCTGTATCACCGCAGCTCCTATTTCTGCCACCAAATAGTGTTATGCAAATAGTATCATGTTACGGTTTATATGATATAACTAGTGAAATTACTAGGCTAATGTAATTAAACATCTTATGTCTCCAGGCAACTAGCGCAATGTGAGGCTGTAAATATCATCCCAACTAGCGCGATATTTTTAAGGGGCAGACGTATTACTTACCATCAAGTAAACGTCTTGTTCGCTTTGTCGCTTCGTCAAATAAAAAAAAGTACACATTGGTTCTGTTCCTTATCGGAGGTACTTATGTGAAAATGTCTACAGAATACTGATTTTATTTTATATAAAGGATTCGTTTAATTCCTTTTGATAATATAAGTCAGAGGAAGCTTACATTCATCTTAATACTCCTAATGAAACCAAGTAATTTTACGAACGACAAGTGGAAGAACTTTAAAGACGTTCAAAGTTAAATTCGACGCAATTAAAAGTTTCGTGCTTGAAATTTGTGCCGTAATCATTTACTAAAATGTTAACTAATGGAAATTACAACATATTTTCAAGTAAAACGGCAATGTTGCAAATTTTCCGTTATTTTAACCTAATAATTATCATCATTAATAGATATGGATGGGACCTTGACTGACAAAGAAAATGATTTTGATAGTGATGATTAAGTATTAGGCAATTTTTTTAATGACTTGCCGCGATCATTTGTTAAGAAGTATTTATTTTTATAAGCGGATATTTATAGATTGTATATATGACGTATTAAAATATGTTACCAATGCAATGTGCCAATGTATTTATTTATTTATTCTTAACATACATGATTAGGGTACACAGAGCGAACTTAATGTTGTGTCAGCGTTCTCTGCCAGTCAACCCTAGAAGACAATGGATATTCCAAGTAGATGTAAGACTACTATAATACTAGTACTAGCACACATGAAACATATTTCACATAAGTAGTAAAAATAATTCTACATGTAATACATAAGTACTGAATAAGGTCATACAATGCAATACGTATATGTATTTGTATAAATAATAAGTAAAGAAAATTAATTTAATATTACGGCTTTTTGATGTAAAAAGTGCTATAATTAAATTACTGGGGTAAAGAGAACTAATATCTTATCTCACAAAGCCACACGCGTAATCTGGTGCTAAGTAAAACCTAACAAGATCATGTAAGTAACCGCAGCGCCTATTTCCGTCGACAAATGGTAGTATGCAAATATAAGTGTGTTTCGGTTTGAAGAACGTTGAAATGGCAACGAGCACAATGTGGTGTAATGCCATCCTAACTAGCACCACATTATTAAGGAAGGTCCTATCACTTACTATCAGATGCCGTCATACTCGCTCCGACAAAAAAACATTATACCTAGTCCGGCCATAAGTTCTGTTAGAAATGAAAATGAATCGTTTTTTTTATGAAGTAATGTAATATTATTAAAATTTATTAGTCTGAGCAAAAAATAAAAAAAATATTCTATTCGAAATGGCCACTTTTGACTTTTACGAGTATACATGCCTTTAATCTGTTTTGCCACAAATCTATGGATTTACGCACTATTTGCAAAGGAAATTTCACCACTGCTTGCTCCAAAGATCTTTTAAGAGATTCAATATCACCGTGTCGTTTAGAGCAGACCATATCCTCTAAAACTGACCATAATTTGAAGTCTAAAGGGTTGAGGTCTGGGCTAGATAAGGACCAGTCTTCAGCTGTTACAAAGTCCGGAACGTTGGTTTCAAGCCAGGCTTAAGTAATTCGTGTCTTGTGACCAGGTGCAGAATCCTGCCGGAAAGTCCACGGTGTATTTTTAAAAATTGTATTGCTGAGAGGTTTCTCAACATTATCCAAAACTGTATCTTGATACACTTTGGCTGAAGTTTTCCCTCCTTTTTCACAAAAATGTAGTTTTGTGAGTCTTTGACAAAACACGCCCGACCAAATCATCACGGATGCAGGATGATGACCACGTTGTACCTTTCCGACCATTAGAGCAGCATTTCTAGAACTGTGAGCGTAAACTTTATCATTTTGCTTATTGTAGTGTTCTTCAATCGTGAAAATGTTTTCATCTGTAAAGAGGATATTTCTGTTCCTTTCACCTGCGTATCGCGACAGAAGGCGTTTTGATCGATCCACTCTCTTTAATTGTAAAGATTGATTTCGGGCATGTCCTGTATATCGACGATAAGCACCGAGCACCAAGCTTCAGGTTTTGTTTTATAATACGCGACAGAGTCCTAGCGGTAATCTTCATTTCTCGCGATAAGATATTTTGCTTCCTAATAGGGTTTCGACAAATTAGCCTTTGTAGTTCTAACACCACGCGCCCGTACCGATCTTTTCTGGTCTTCGACAGAGGAAGTGTTGTTGTATCTGTTGAAAGTACGATATACGTACATACGGCTGATACCAAGCTTTTGAAGTGTCTGGAATATGACCGACGGCTCCATACCCACTTTGTGCAAGGCGATCACTGCAATCTTATTTCCTTTAACACCCCATTCCATATTGTAATTTGATAATGAACACGAAAAAATATGTGAAATGGCGCAAAATCGAAAAAAGTTTTTAAAATAATATTCGTGTACCAAATTCAAAATAATTAAAAAGTTGAAAAAAAGAAGAGTTTTTATGTAACAATATTTATGGCCAGACTAGTTATATAGACGTAACACCAGATAAACGTCCTCCTTATGACAGCGTTAAACAAAAACATCACTTTAAATCATTTCCCACGGATCCATATAAACTTAAGCCATTATAAAAAAAAAAGCGGAAAATATAAATAACGTTGACAACATTTTACATTTGTTTTGTCTTTTACCGCAGCATTCTCTAGAGAAATCCAACGGCAACGGCCTTTGCTTATGAAATTAATGTCGGGAGATTCCCTTCGTTACGTTATTTCTTATTTCTTTTATCAGTAAAATTTTCCTTGCGATCAATCAATTTGTTTTGTGAATCGAAATTAAATCAATGGAAGCGATAAGTAAATACATTAATACATCATTTAAATATTCTTCCATGCTCATTTACTAAACACACTGTAGAATATATTTAAAGTGTACTGCAGTCATAATTGATATACTGGTGTTAGGTGTCTATTGCCGGACACCATCAAATTAGGTAAATGTATTTAAATTTGAATAATTGATGTTTGGAGCATTAATTGTGGGATACATTATAAGAGACGAGTTGTAAGCGTAAATAGGTTGTAATGATGATGATGAAGTAATGTTTCGCTCTCTTTACAAATACTTTTTTCCCCTCTTTACGTAACCTTCTTAAATCCTCTTAAATCAACAAAGTTTATTGATAAAGGACTATTGTATTTTAACAGTTCTTATTTAATGGTAGTAGATCTCTGTTGCCGGAGACTATCTGGGTACGTATCACTGCAGCTCCTATTTCTGCCGCTAAATAGTTGTGTGCAAACATTACTATGTTTCAGATTGTAAGGCACCGTAGCTGGTATAATTATTGAAGAAATGTGTCTTAACATCTTAAATCTTAAGGCGATGAGAGCAATGTCGCGTAGTGTATATCATCCGAACTAGCGTCACATTGTTATGGGCTGGCATGTCACATCATAAAGTAAACATTCCGCTCGTCTCATCGCTTTGTATAATATATATATATTAATTCGAGTATTTCATCACATCCTATTTTCGCCTATTGATGATTTGGCAAGCTGAAAATGGTGCGAAGAAAACCGTTGTTTCATTTACCTGTAAGTATTCCCACTCTAGTCGTCACTTACGACAAACTAAACTTTATAATATGTATTCAATAAAATTCGTGTTTCTTTAATTTGTATATAAATATGCGTTTTCTTTAATGTTCAATTTCTAATTCCCACCCGCGGCATATTACTACACTACTATTACAATTTCTGATAAAAAGTAATTGAGTGAAGGGAAACAGAAGACCCAATGGAAATAAAAGTTGCAATTTGAATGCAATTCCGAATGAAAAGCTGCGTTTTAATTGAATTTCAATCTTCACTGAAATTAAATATGGTCTTTGTTCAATATAATTTTGTTTTTAACAATATCTATTGGTGGTGTCTCTGTTGCCAGAGACCGTGTAGGTGGCTGGACACAGGCCTCTCCCAAATATCCTCACGTCGATCGGTCATCACATGGGGGGGCGGGGTTTGGATCATTTTTCCACCCCGCTAGCCCAATGCTTGTTTGTGGGAGCCAGAGCCTCGTTTGTTTATTAGTATGGTGCACCACGAGCAGGTGAAGTTGTATTGGGTCCCGTTAGTTGTACGGGATACCTTATATCCTTTTTTAGTCTACTATATAATGATTATAAACATAATTTTAAAATCTTCTAGCGCAATGTAACAGCTTTTTACAATTATGCAAATTTGCACCGTGAAGTCATGGTTCAACTCTATGACTGAGGCTAAGTAGAAACAGTTTGAGAAATATTCCTGGTAAGGATTAATATTATTTTTCTCCAATTTCTGCCTATACTTAGCATTGTCTCATGTATATTATTAAAATTTAATAGAAAACAGTTTCACATCTACTTTCTGAAATTTAATGCGCTTGTCGCATAGTTTGCTTTTCCGAGTGATGAGTATAACTAGTCCAGTGAGAACAGGCATTGTCATGACTATCCCATAACTTAAGTACGTGTCGGAGACCTTCTCTTGCAAACCTTGTAAAACTCGATTAAAACTAATTGCTGTATAATAATTTACATTGTGAGAAAGTTGAACATAGTCTGCAAATTTAAAATAAAAAAATATTTAACAAGAAGGCATTCCTAATATTATACAATCAAAATAAATATTAAACTTGATTACTTGAACTTGATTAAACTTCTATGTTATAGAACGTTTAGTACAATTTCAATTACAGTACTCCTAAAATCAAAAACAGAGAATATACAAAATTATTATTAGATCATAATCTTCACTTAATTAACTTCAGTTAAGAACTTGGAAATTTCATCTATCAATAACCGGATCATAAAAATAACAGATTTTATAAAACAAACTTCCTTTCATCGAAGCGATCGAGAAAGACATTCAAGTGATGGTATATTATACGCCATCCTATAACAATGTGTGCTAGTTAGATTATACACAGCAACATATTGTGCACTTTTTGACATAGAATGGTAAGTTTTGCTATACAGTAATTTCACTAGCTACCACTCCTTTCAAAGTAGAGCAATTTTTACGAATAGTTTATCAAGAGAAATAGGAGCCAATTTTGTTATGAAATATATGAAATCTGATTTTAAACAAAGTATGGAGTTAATGCCTGAATTTAAGACTGTTCATTTGATTATTAGAATCGTAAAAGCACTTAGGATCTCATGATAATGTTTACTTAGCTGATACTATAAATACCCGATTTCTTCGCAGTTAGTCTAAATATAAATAAGATGCCTCTCGAATCAGACGCGTCTTATAATGAGGCACTCTTTAGAATAATCGAGAACAATGACACTTAACAGAACAATAAACAACAGAAGGTATAAAGATTTATCGGGAAAAGACTGTTTTCTTTTATTTTATTTACTTCATTCAAGTTACTTAGGTACTTTGATATTACGATACATACCATTTTTCATATATTACAGTTATTTCTATTATGTACATATGTACGAAGAAATGGTCATAATATATCTATGTGGGAATAGAAAATGCATTACAATTCATTAATTATTATGGGAAAGGTAATTGAAAGCAATATAAAAAATAACTATAATATATCAATATCCGTTTATGTAATAATATCATCTGGAACATAAAACTGTGGTATGTCATAATTGTAACAAATTTACACATAAATATTTATATACAAAAGCAGCTTTTTGCAATAATTAAAAGAAGTTGTTTTATACATGTGTTTCGCTAGAAGTATTTTATATTTGTTTTAGTTCAGTTTTCAATATTAATACTAATAAAAAATGTTTGAGCTACATACACAAAATCAGTTTTATTTAAAGAAATATGATTTTTAATAAAAAATATTTTTCTTCTTTATCTAATTCGTCTACTAAAATCTTTTACACTAATATTTTGACACTTTATCTCATAAATTAATAACCTTGACTCTGTTCTTTTAAGGTCCCAATTCCCAACATTTGTTAATGTTTAAGGCCTTTATGGTATTAATATTTATTTCATAATCACAGAAAATTATTATGATCGTTAATCAAATGTAATCTTATAAAATGCGAAGTATTTTCACCAAAATGAAATAATATGATGAAGTTAGCTATATTATCTCTTCGTTTCGTATTAATAAATAATTATACCGGTAAAGGTTTCTAACCCCTTTGGCAAATAATGCCTTAGACGTACTCGTACTGGCAGCGCGAACCCTTTGTGTTAGAAGGATTACTGAATATTACATGTGGACATAAAGACTTTGAAACTATCCGCAATGGTGAATTATTTTATATTCAAGTCCCATGTAAACAATCCCTAAAATAAAATTACATTTAAATACCATAGATATATTTAGCAGAATTCTATTAAGTTGTTGATACACGTATCTTAACGACTGCGCAATTAAAAGTTTTAATTGATGATAGGTATCAAATTCATTATATGATAATTATATATTTATTTATTGCCTATGTCCAGCAGTGGACGTCTATCGGCTGATGATGATCACATTACTTAGCAGTATTAATAATTACTATCGTATTTAAACAGGATTAATGATTGTATTAACTATGAATAAATATCAAAAGTTTCTGACGTTATTTTGTAACTTAAACCTGGATAATTCCATAACATTTATATGTGTAACTTTCAAAAGAAATACGTTAATGTTGAACTAAAATCTTTTCAACGGAGAAAGGTGTATCATTGAGCTCTTACTGCTATTCAGTCCACCATGCCCAGAGTTAAACCACTTCTATGCACGATTTGAAGTAGAAATAAAATTAATTTAAATTGCTGCTATGTGTGATGTTAAATTAAAAATTTACACATAGACCATATGCCACTATTTAAATTACATATTATCAGATCATTATCATCAGCAGATAAACATCCACTGCTGGACATCGGCCTCCCCCAAAGATAATATCAGATAATTTGTTAAAATAGCACTCAAATCAAACTATGCTGAATCGGAGCAATAATCTCATATCGATACTACTATCGAACAAAGCGACGAATAGATCAGCGCATTTATTTTCTAATAAGCTATATGCTATGAATAACAACTATAATAAAGTACAAATTGGAGCGTTTACACAGCAACCCATTAAACTTATCCTCTAATTCTGACATCGAAGTTTACCTCAATAATTATTGGCATAGAAATTTTTCCATTACTTAACAACAGTTTCATACATATGAGAGGCTTAACACCAATAAGAAAAAAATCTAATTTTTTTATAACTTTAACTACTATACGATTGTACTAAAAAGGTCAAGATTACCACTTTATATTTAAGTTATATTTAACTTAAATATAATCGTGGAACATTTTTAAATTCATTGTGAATTTAGTCGGTCTACAGTCACCGTAATGTTTAAACTCATTTTGTCTGCCGGCAGATGTTCACCGCTGAACATTAGCGGATGCAATAAATGGCATTACTGTCTCTGTAGACTGTGATACTATGTGCAACATAAATCATTACAGAACTTTTCAATATTATTATTACCATTAAAGCCAATTAATGTCTATTGTTAAAGTAAGTACATTGCAATATGTGAATAATGTCGTACTCCTCTCTCCTAGCGTGGTGATTAACATTCGCGTTAAGTTAGTAAAGGTCAAAGAAAAAGCTTTTTCAGTTTCATTAACTTGTTCCTTTCCCTTTTACAAAAAATCAAAGTTATACTGTAGCAGTGAAGAATTTTTAACCCGTCTCCCGCACAGAATATTACGTATTTATTTAACTTACATAAATAGTTAATATACATTAAATATATAAAGTCCAAGTATTTATGTGCTCGAACTTGACTATTTTAAAAATACGGTTATACTTCAAATCTGTATATATTCGTTGATAAATTACAACTTCTGTGGTTTTCCACAGATACTTAAAATTGGTTAAAGTTTTTCCAAAGCGAGTAATAACGTTATTGTGTTAGTAGTTAGTAGTCTTTATTATACGGAGAAAAATAAGAAAAAAAAAATCTGATAAGACTAACGTCTTGATGTAAATATCTGTTGTATAGAAAGTAATCGATATTAATAGTATGTTAGTACTGATTATTGTTAATATCATTTCATGTTTTACGTCTTACCAACAATTCTCTTATATAAACTCTGTTTTATTCAAAGATTGTTATTGTTATTAAAAATATATTCAAATTACAAACACGGCATCGTTACGGTTTCAATGTATATATGAATTCCTAGCTGGCTAGACAGTTCTTGGGAAAAGGCTGTATGGGCGTGCGTCATTCACAAAATATCAAAGGAAACGTACTAGCCGTGTTACCTACGTCTGACCTCTATTCATGTTTATTGCGACGTTAACTTGTTACCTAGACAATGCTGCATGAACCTAACATTTGAATTAAAAAGGTAATTCTACGTCTAAGTTTACTATTACACACATATACTTTGAATTATAAAAATTTTTCATAAAAACACTTATCAACGATAAACTGTAAATATTATATATAGTGTGAGCAGGAACCTAGACGCAAAATATTGATTTAGCTGATTTTCCTTTTTAAGATTAACATATACGACTAGAAGTAGAATTAAAATCCTAATAATATTTATTTTTCTATATAATATTAGGTTTCAGACACTAAATTTGTGTACGTCACTAAATTTTAGTATTAATTAAACAACATTATAGTTGGGTACAGCTAAAATTAATTACCACCGTGAAATCTCTGTTCGTTGTTCGGTATCCAACACGAATTCTGTGAAATTTTTTTTCTATATATTTTAATAATAAAGAAAAAACCTTTCATATAGTTATAAATCAAAATTGTTTAGTGCTTATTTTGGACAACAATAGATTCAGAAGCTTAGCGAAATTGGTTCATTGTTCAAAAAAAAAAATAAGAAACACGCAACCGTGTCACATTGTGTTTAAGTTGCTAGTTCAAGAAAGCGATAATACAAGGTGAACGAGAGTGGGAAATAACAAGTAAATACCTAATGGCCAATGAGAAGCTTAAATGTATACGAACATTGCGTTTTTCGCCTTAAAATAAATGATGTTAAGCCTCGTTACGACAATAACTTCACCAGCGACAACGCTCTTCAAACCGGAACATAGTAATGTTTGCTCGGTTGCCTAGATGGTCTCACCCAATGGAGATCCATCACCCGTACATAAAATATAGTTCGATAATTACGATATTGAACTGGTTACTTATTATTGATGGTACATATAACATTTTTTTTTTGACGGACTGAAAGCACGAACAAGACCTTTACCAGATGTAAGACATACGCCTACCCATGACAACGTGGCTCGTTTAGTATAACATACAGCCCCATATGGACTACGCCGCCGTGAAACATGAGGTATTGAGTCCCGTTACCCCAGCAACTTCACTTGCTAAATTCCCTTTCAAACCGGAACACAATAATATTTGTAAGCTACCATTTGACGATGGATGCAAGAGCTGCAGTGGCGACTATAGAGAACTACCACCAAAGTGTTACATTATACATTCAGGAAGCTATGCCTGATATTCTTTTCCCAGCAACCGCAGTGTGTAAAAAATATAGTTTTTAATTTGTGCATGTTCCCCCTTAAGAGTAAGACTCGTGAAAAGAGACAGAGTTAAAAAAAAGCAATGAAAACTGACACGCGGTTTTTCAGTTTTATTAAATCAGCAGTGAGAAGACCTGCAGGAGTATTCACCTCATCTACATAACGTTAAATATTGTTAGTTTCAAGCGGGTATTGGAAAACTACATCACTCAAGTGTCTGACGATAGATTCTCTTCGTCGTAAGGTTCTCTGGTCAGCTGCAGTGCTGACCGACTTCCACAAGGAGAACCACTGTACTAATGAACGTATGATGCCACTGGCGAGCAGCAAAGAATCGTTCAGTATGAAGATCTATGGACCTTCGCCTAATAGCAATGCAGATAATAATGATAATGTACCGAATAACAATATTATGTATTTATTCACAAAACAAATAGAATAATTACTAAATATTATAATTAAAAAGGATTTTTTGTCTCGGGTCGAGTAGTTGCAACGTTACCTTTAAAGAAAATATTCTAGAAATAAAGATTTCAATAATATTTTCACTTAATCTCGTTATCTCATTTCCTGTATATAAAAATACTCAAAGATGGGTGAAATCAAATTACCCAAAAAATACCTAATTATTTCTTGAGTACTCTTTGTTGTAATTGAGGTAAAGGTTAGGGCAAAGGTCACCCTTGTGTTTGACCTTTCTATTACAGTTTATTTTAGCGTAGTTCACACGAAATGTCTGCAAAACTTAGGTATTATTGAATTATTCATTTCTAAACACTAAAATCGTGTTCTGTTATTTACGTTGCAACAACTAGAAGCATATTCAATTCATCAAATCTGGACATACAGCAATGTCAACCAAGTTTGTTCAAGGAAAGGGCGACGCACCATCAGTGATTACTTACTCAAACCATCTTCAGCTTTTTTTCCTTTCCTCCATTCCCTCGTAACTGTAACACTACCAAACCTATACTTGTAATTTTGCATATCGAATATTCTCGAAAGAATATCTGACCGTTCCTGAGTAACTAAGGTCTAAAAAATGCGGTTTTAATCACTGACTGACTCACACACTCATCAAATACCGAAAGATCTTATACATATACATGTATTAGAATTTAACATAAAAATCTTTGAAATTGGTTAATGCCATTTAATAATATTTTACGTACGATTTAAAAAACTGCTATAAAACTTAGCAACCTTTTAAAACTTAGTTCTTTTTACTGAAATCTCACTTGTATCGAAATTCGGCTCTTCATGTTTCAAGTGAGCAGAATTTTCAAGAATATTAATTTAAATATTCGGTTACTTATGGCGTCGGTTATTTACTGCTAGTTGGAACTCTAAATCTCCTCGGAATCATTCGCAGAGGGGGCCCTCATCGCTCACTAAAAACCTCTTGAATGACGTAAAATAAATAAACGAACAATAAACAATATGGAGCCAACCGCCACTGCATACGGCGTGCAAATAATGCACGTATGCAATTGTTCCGCTTCTAATAAGATGTAGGTACCTCGGAGAGTAATTTCCAACCAGGTAATCCTTCGACTTTTACTAATCGTCTTTCAGGTCACTTTGATCCAACCATTAAAAGCCTGGTTGATTAATACACAGATTTTAAAAATTTGCAATATCCATACATTCATTATGAAATAGATTTATACAAATTAAAAACGTATACTACGTATCATAGCTACAGATAGAACTTGTTACAGGATTACGACAATTTAACTAGAAACGTTGTAGCCTGTTTCTAATTATCTGCATTCGTAGTATCATTCATTTATATCCATTAATGAGCAATAAAGAACAGCTGACGCGAATACATATGTCCACTTCACAAATGAGTTCAAGCATTAAGGTTGCAGCAACGCAGACTGTTGCGCTTTTAAGATAAATGACCATAAATTTGTATTCTAGGTACTAACATAAACATAATCTTTCTAACCATAAACCTTTACCTAATAACTTTATAATAATTATTCTTTGAGATAAAAATTAATAATATTTATTATTACTAAAATTTATACATTTTGCTGGTGATAAAGACATCACCAACAGGTTAAAATATTTACACAACACCACATTGCGATCCTCCATAGGACTTCAGATGTTGAGTCTCGTTACGCCAGTAATATGTATTGCCACAGTGCTCTACGAACTGGAACACAATAATGTTTCTACTTTACAGCTTAACGACAGAAATAGTTGCTGCGGTTGTACTTAGACAGTCTCTGAAAACAGAAACCTACAGTTCATCATTATTATCAGCCTTTCTGCATCCACTGCTGGATATATGTCTTCTTTAACGTCTTTATATACGATCCACAGCTTTTCGGATCCACCCAGCACCGAGTGAATGCTAACCAACAGTTAGTAATTTAAAATATTAAAGTGAAGTGTGTGACCCGCACAACACAGTCGGCAACACGCCCATTGTACTGGCTCTGGTGTTACTGGCGGCTATAGGCTGTGGTTACCTCTCAATATCATGTGGGCTACAAGCCTGTTTTCCACCTCAGTGGTATAACAAAAAAAAAACGGCAACTCACAGGACATAAGTCAACCTCACCTGCTCGAGGTGCACCCTACTAATCAACAAACTACGCTCTGGATCACACCTACCCACATTAGGTCAGCGTGAGAAAAGGCCTAAATACCCCATACGAACTCCTACAAAGAACAGCCCTTAGTGCCCCGCAGTACCGAAGGCCATGCTGACTGTTAAATGTCGCGGAAAGCCGCTGAATGACAACATCGCAGGACGGATCGATGTGGAGACCTTTAGGGGAGGGCTACATCCAGCAGTGGATATCCATCGGCTGATGATGATGAATATGAAATTATTTGTTATGATAAAAATACCGAAAGAATTGTTTTAACATTTTATCTTAATACAACTTTCCTTCATATCACTCATACAATTTCTTAGAAAAATATATTCAGCCATAATATTCTTATGGGATTCAAAAATGATACACGCCAAAAAAATATCAAACCTATTGTTTAATAAACTCTGTGTTTGTTTCAATATATTCTGTGTTCAGTAACGATAAACCGTATATTATCTTAAGGTTTTATCTGTAGGAATAAATTGTATTTACAAAGTTAATTCTTGTAATCTTAATTGATGCTAGGTAATATAAATAACTATTAAGGCCGACAAACGACGCAAACAATCCTAAAGCTAACCCGATGGATTAGTTACTTTATTTTATAAGTACATAACGATTGAGTCAAAAGAAATCGACTGGAAGATTCGATACCAATTACCCAGTTTAGGGAACGCCAACGGAAATCTGATACTTAGAAACGGTTTCAAGACTTTTAATCAGAATTATTTTATAAAACATAAATATAAGACTGTAAATTGGATTCAGAAACTCTTTATTGGTATTTTACATGTAGAAATGGTTTCTCACTTGCAAAAACAAAGACAGGATATAGAACCTTTAAGTTTAACTTCGTATCTTGGAATCTCGATATGAACACAACATAATAATTATAGAAAAATGTTGAATTATGTAGGTTTTTTGTTAAAAATTAAAATGTATTACTGAAATTCCAAAAACAGACAAAATTCAATTATAATATACATGTACAGAAATGGCTATCTAATTTCCCTGTAGCCATATATTCCAACTTTCACATGATAAACTGTTCTTATAGCGAGAAGAGCAAACAAAATTCTCGCGTTCAGTTTGGTACGCCCAACTTCACGACTCTTTAATATTGATAAATTTCCATACTTTAATAACTTACTTTTGATATATACCAAGAATTAAATATCAAACATTTACGTTATCGACTTTAACAAAATCTGCATTAATTATTTATATAACCTGTTATATTCTGAAAAGCAACAAGACGTTTCTGTTACATTGATACCGTTTTAATACTTTCTATTGCATTGACATTGCACTCACACTACACTACAATTTACTACTATACCTTCGCAGAGGAGTAAAAAATATCTCTGTAGAAATAGACTTCTTAAAATAAATAATAAAGGCGTTTATCATGACTAATGAATATTTTTATTGTGATGTCATTTATGATACTAATATCATGATATTAGTATCATAAATGACATCACAATAAAAATATATATAATGGACAACTGTGTACTCATCATACTTCAATAAGTTATTTTCACGTTTTCCAACTAAATTATTCACTTCCCTTAACCTTTACATTCTTTGTTACAAAATTACCAATAAATTTTAATGCATTCAGCCCGGAGCTAACAAATTCGTTGGTAAATCATATTAAGGTGACGAGAGTAAATTTTGCTACTCCTCCAAAGTATTATTATCTTGAGATAATAAACGAACTCGATTTATCCTTTAATCTTTTAAAATTTACATTTAAAATGAAAAGGGTTTGTCAATATTTTAACTAATTATATCTACATTTCTGAATATCAATTTTATCTTAACAAAAAGGTAGAGGATACACTGACGAATATAAAAACAGCGGCAAGAAGATTTGGTTAGTAAAACGGGATATATTTTGGATATAAATAAATCTCTAGGTAATCTTAGGATACGTATCCGTTAATCTCTCACAGTACACAGGGACTTGAGAAGATATTATTACCAAAATAATAGTAATTTTTATTGTTCATTGTGCAGAGAATATTCAAGGAATATGAAGTGCGAGTCAAAGAGAAAAACACAGCGAGAGAAGTTCTTCATTTGCTAAAGCAGGCTCTTTGCAACTATCTGGTAAAAGTCACCAGAAACCGCTGGGCGCGGAAATCTTTGAAATGTCTTTATTCAGCAGAGAGCATCTATCAGCTAACAATGGTGATAACGTATTAAAAAATAGAAGGCAAAAACCAAAACTTTCGACTATCTGCCGTAATAATTTACTGGTGGTAGGTCACTGTTGCCAGAGACTGTATCCACCAACCAACCTCAGGCTCCATTTCTTCCGCGTAAAAAAGATAGAATTTGGCTGGGTCTCCAGGGTTTAGCCATTGCGACGAGCGCTTCCAATTATCGTACAGTATCCACTTTTCATCATAAGTAATGATTCGATTTAAAATCCCTTCATTATTGCGTCGGTGGATCAAAGTAACACAGCAGTCGACGCGTGTTTGCAAGTTCGATTCATTAGTTCCTCAATTTATGAGGTACTTATCGTTAATTTTTTACTTTCCCGATTTGCTATAAATTAATTAGTACAGTTTTATCACTTACCCCGAAGCCTGCAACTATCTCTGAAGTGCTTTGTGATGAATCCGCTTCCATAATAGCCTTTGATTCTTCATTTTCCACTTTGGTCTCCAGCCGTCCACGGGATTGGTTCTGAAGGTCGAAATTTCCTGAACGAAAACGTTGAAACCAAAATCGTACCGTGTTTTTTTTAAGACACCAGTACCGTACACATCATTAATCCTTCGAACTGTTTCTGCAGCACTGGTGACACGGTAGAACTCGTACTCGTAAATATACCGAAATTTCATGTTTTCCATCGTGCGGTAATAAGCGACGCCAACGAATAAAATAATGAGGAAAAAACAAATGAATGACTGTTTTCAAAACTCAAATGTCCCAGCTAAATGAATTTATAAATTTGAATTTGGAATTCTTAACCAAAGAGGTGATATTTGAAATCAAAGTGGCCAGTACGACAAAACGCTAATTTCATATGTAAGGACCTAATATTATAGTAAAACACATCCCCGGTCATATCATGAAGTGGCGACAACACGTTTACGATCCATAACTCGTCAAACAACGCGTAAAATTTTATTAGTCGTGGTTTCTTTTCCTTATTCTATCAAAACAAAATCATAAATCTGGTACATTTTTGTGATAGAAATAAATATGTATTCTTCAACATATTTATTGACAAATCTTAAATCACCATTTCTAATATACGCTGGAACTACTGAGCAGAATACCAAATAACTATAAATCATATCGTCTATGATCACAACATATCCTTCCTTCTTAAAATCCATGAAACAAATACAAATAAATCTTCCAATTTTTATCAATTCAGTGTAATAATTATTGTTTCTACCAGAAAAACGGCTGAGTCTTCAAAAGCTTGATTGTGTAATATAATCTATATATAAGAGATATCCAGAGATTCATTGACTCATCACGAGATCTCCGCAACTATTAGACGCAAAGACTAAAAATTTGGTAGAGATATTGCTTCTCTTATTTAGAGTTCAGCTAAAAATGAATTTCAGAAAATTCCTACCTAATGGGAGTTAGGGGGGTTGTATAACTGCAAGAGGCCCGGATCGCGGCTAGTAACCGATGGGTGAAAATATTTCTAACAAATTTCACGTTTAAATAAATCTAATTCTATATTACAATGAGTTAGTACATAAATAATTCAGTGTACGCGATGGTTAGATCTCGATCGACATCATATTATTGACATTAGTAGTTTTTGTAGTTTTCATATTGTTTTCTTGCTACTGTTAATCTAATTAGACTATGAGATGAAGCTGAAGCATATTAATATTTCAACACCATTCAACCGATATTATATTGTAACAAATAATTTCATATAAACAAAGGAAAAATAAATTAATACCGAAAGTACTCCTACTACCGGGATCTGTAATTTCTGTAAACGATTGAATGTACAGCTGAAGGTAAAGCAGTAAAAACGGAATAAAATTTTCCAACTTTCCCGTCGCAAATCATAAAATATAGAGGCGACAATACGTTTACGATCCATATATCTTCAAATGAACCATAAAATTTAAGACAAAGGTTTCCAAGGTTTTTTATCATACGTTCAAAATGAGAAAGCATATTATATAAAGTACGAAAATAAAGATAAAACTGAAAACGATCTGGAAACATTTCGTAATTTTAATACTGCCGAGCGAAAAGCACAAGCATACTACTTTATTTCTCTAATCTTTTATACTTTTTAGTATTACACACATCAAACATCTTTCAGATATATCTTTCAGATTATATATATTATTTCAGATATATACTAATATTAATGAACCAAAAATAAATAAATAATAATAATAATAATTCTTTAATATATTGGTAGTTTATCCATCATATTAAAAACATTATATTCTGTTCAAATGTAAAAATACATAAAAAATGTTATGTAAGTTCAATCAGGCAATAGAAAAGTAAAATAAGGTGAATCCTTTTTAAATTATTGAGCGAAAAAACTATGTATTAGTGAAAAGAAGGTAATATTAAACATATTTTTCATCATTTCAATATTATATACTGCGAAAATAAACAACATCTGACTTTACAAGCATACACAATATTAACTGTTATATAAAATACACAACAGCTTTCAATTTAGTTTTGAAATGACAATGCCACAATAATTATTATTAATATCCCATTTCATTCATATCTTCAAATATATACAAATGAAAGATATGGATCCACGGTTAATATAACCAACATTTGAACGTATTTTAATTTACTACAGTAGCGAATAACACCGGAAGTAAAATCTTGTTGTAAAGTAGGCCAGGACGACTGCACTTGTCTAGAAATAGATGTATTTTATTACTTTTCCATTTCCACTCTGGTTTCAATTTCCTTTCATATAATCAATATTCCTTCTTGCCGACGATATTTTCAATGTTAAGAGATCATAGAATCAAATAAAATTTTTGCTTTTATATGACTGCTTAATGTGTTATTGTAACAATATTAAGCATTATGTAAAACTCTTATTAATTTAAATTCATATTTTTAACACCCTGTTAAAAATGTATATTGACAATAAGCTATTTTTATATATATTTAATCATAGTAACTCGAAAAATCTTTCAAACTACTCATGTTTACATTTTTTCCGATATTATATATATATAAATTCTTCATACCTTTTTAGTACTTATGATTAACTTAAAAGTATATTATTCAACTAGTAAATAAGGTAGCATCCAAAGTCACAAGAGACCAAAAATCTCTGGTTAATTTAGTTATTAGGTCTACTATTATAATTCGGACACAACCATGTTTAAACTTCAATTGGCCAAAAAGGAACCAGTTTTACTATTTGTTCCGTTTAATTTTTTTTATCAATTCATATCAAGAAGTCACACATTCTTAACTAGATTTATACCTACATATATTTTATGGTACATGATTTTAAATAATTAAATTATTTTTGGTAAAATCATCAGAAAATATTCAAATCTGCAATACTTTTATTTCCTTAACAGTGAACCCCATTTTCTTCCTGAACTTAAACAAAAAAAAGGCAGCATGTATTGATTAGGGAATCTTTGGAGTAGGCTTATATCCAGTAGTGGATGGATGTCTATCGGCTGGCAATGATAATGATGATGTAATAGTAGATTCTAATGAGACTATTAAAAACCAATAAGTAAAAATCTAATTTCATAACAATCAAAATTATAAGGAATCCAAGTAGGAGAAATTTTAAATTGAATCTGTGACAAAGTCTTGAATAATCTTGAAATAAAGAGATAGTTTCTTGCCAAGTACACCGCTTTCCAAGAACAACCGAGCTTAAGAGAATTGGATAAAGAATTTTCAACATTTATTGTTAACTGTGTTACGAAATAAATCTCGTGAACAGAAAGAGAAAATATTTCAGCTTTTTCATCAGACAACCACCATCATTTCGACCAAAACCTTCACCTTTGTTTCGATACCAAAACACCACGTTTCGGTATAGAAATAAAGGTTTTATAAAACGAGTAGATAATCATCAGATTTATATGACTATATTTATTTTGAACCTATTAAAGAGCTAAAAGATACATAGGTACATATTATAGGTAGGTAGATACAGCTACCGCTAAGCAGTGTAGTGGTAATAGTATTATGTACCGGTCTCAGGGCCCCAAAGTAATGCAATAGTGTGTGTCATAATATGTAGCTATGTAGTTAATGTTGTTACAGGGATGATGTCGTTAAAATGTTAGGGTTCATTGAATAAAACATAGCAAATACTGTGTATACTATTATGTTATGGAAAGATCGACTTTTTAGTTATTAGGGTTGACAATAAACAAAAAGAAGTTTTAATAAATAATTGTGTCTTTGAATCAAATACAAAATTATTTAATAAAACTTCTTTTTGTTTATGGATCTATTAAAACATCACCTAAGAAAATGCCATCATTATAAAATCATTTATAAGGTAATTTGCAATAAAGGTTATGAAAAAAAACATGATTTTTTAAATTTTAATTGGAAAGGAAATTATTGTTATAAATTGCGTTTGTAGTAAAAAAAAAAGTATGTATACATTGCAGTAAGAAAATCTCACATGGAATAAATATCTCTCTCTGCCAGGTACGAACAAATTATAACATTCATAAATTATATAAAAATTGTTGTTAATAAATATTGAATATTTTCAAATATGAAATAATATTTTATTTAATTAAATTTAAATGTTATATCTAAATGGAGAGAATTTAATTTTAAAATATTCACCGGCTGAGAAAACCACATTATACGGCTTTGCAGACTTAACAGGAAAGTGGCTTAAACATTTGTTCGGAACAATGGAAGTATAAATTTATGAAGAGGTAAATTAAATGAGAATGAAAAATATTTACAGATTAAACTTGTTTTATTTACACATGGCGTGGATATTGGTTAAGGATTGTTATTTTATCATAAGGCGTTTCCCACCAGAACTCGTCTTTATAGACATCACCTCTGCTTATAGCTGTCATCAAGCAATAGCATGCAATCATTATTGCATACAAATTAGATTACTCAATAACAAAATTATAGGTACGCTTAGTATTTTATTTAAAGCGACGAGACGAGCGGGACTTTGACCTGAAAGTAAGTGATACACCCGCCCATAACAGCGTGGCACTAATTAGGATGATATGTACTGCACTAAGTTACGTTCGTCGCCTGATATAAGATGTCGAGTCTCGTTAACCCAGTAATTACACTAGCTACGGCGCCTTTTAAACCGAAACACAGCAATATCTGCACATTGTTGTTTGACGGCAGAAATAGGCGCTACGGTGAGACCTACCCAGACGGTCACTGACAAAAGAGACCATCATAAAAAGATACTGCTGAGTCAGCTATAGATTGAGTATTACACAATCTCTTTTAATTTGTCATTGTTAACCAAATTGTTAAACGGCACCTACCACCAGCAAAGCATCTACAATCTGTATATAATGTAACTGACCCCCTAAACATAATTGTTAATAAACCTTAACCATCCCCATAAAGGCCCAGTGGTAACAAAATTAAGAGTGCAGTTTTATACTTCGTTATGATTTTTTTAAATAATAGGTTTTTGAAATAAATCACTCAGAAATTGTTAACGAAAGACAGCAAGTAAATTTTCAAAAGATACAATGAAAAACTGAAATTCAAACTCCAAATAATAATTTTAATAAACCTTTTTTTACATGTATTTATTATTTTAATTTAGTGAGAATCTAGCATTGCATTTAAATGTCACGGAGCAAGAGAATAAAACTTGTGTCGAGTCCATTTTCGAATTGCCCCCCTTAACAATTAAGTTGCCCTCTGCGGACGTGGACCCCACATCGGGAAACACTGGTTTAAAGTTTTATTTTATAACATTTTCATTCTATGTTTTAACAGCTTTTTGTCATTTTTATTTTTTACACCGTCAGACAAACAAAGTGGTGTAGGAACAAAAAAGAAAAATGTAGTGTGTATCGTAAAACAAATAAAAACTTACCTCCTAGTTAATTGATGATGGTACAATACTGATGATTGGTAAGTCCTTACTGCCAAAGACGATGTTACGAGGTTACTACAGCAGGACCAATGTTGACCGCCAAGCAGTAATATACAAATTTTACAAAATTCCGGTTCCAATTTTAGTATTAAAATACTAATCAACAATTTAAGAACTTTTCATTTCAGTTTCAAGTTATTTTGCCATAAATCAAGTATTTGATAAAAAATTTTAAAAGTTACAAAAATCCATTATAATTAACTTATTAGTATAAAAAAAATGTTATGTATTTTTAAACGGTTCTTTTCTTAACTATTGCTTTATATAATATGCAAATTGGATGCGTTTTAATATCATAACTATAAAATTATTCTGTTACCTCACTTAAAATAATATATACCGTTGTTGGTGTTATTAGAAAAGTTGTCTTAATCATCATTAAAGAAACTTATTTGCTGTACAGCACACAATGCATTGAATTAACAATGCCAGGAAACGGTGTTTGCTTTAAAAGATCATTTCCTAGTATAAACACTATCACATAACACCGAGCCAACATTAAAGAGAAATCCTCTAGAATCACTGCTGTATTATTCTCTCCACTCAAATATTGCGGTAAAATAATTTTTTCACAATTTAATAATATTTCATGAGTATTTTAAAATGTTTAGTTAATGTATTTTAGAAAAGTTAGCGATAACTTAGTTTTCAAGGTCACACGCGCTATATGTCTCGAAGAGGTAGGAATTTATATGAACTTCCGGTAAAAGAACAAGTCATTAAGATTCCAATGTACTCAAATAATCAGTTACAAACTTAAACATGTGACATCCACCATCCAGTACTTGATCAGCGTAGTGTATAAATGCCCTTTACATTAAATGGCCTGTTTATAAATAATTAAAATTATATATTTTGAGACTTTATACTAAAATAAATCCATAAACAATTAATTTTATTTCCGATTCCGTTTCTCGTGATTGAAATTATTAACGGCCTGAAATACTTCAGTTGCTCTTAAGGTAAAATAAAGGATAAAAAGATGCTCAAGTTGACGTACTTCATACACACACAAGCTTCGCATTCAAAGCTTCAAACTCGACAAGACTTAACGACTAATTAACACTTTGAACACACTTTCATTACATTCAAGTGCTAATTTTTATTTGTAACTGTTTTTTTTTTACATTTCTCGCATTTTATTTAAGTAAAAGATTTACTGATATTATGCACAGAAAATTAAAACCAAATAGAAATACAGTTACACTTATTTGTAGTCGTAGTATAAATTATTATTTTAACTGTGTTTTATACTGTATAATTTGTCCACCGTCTGCCCTAACGTAGAAACCCCATGATTAGGCTCATCAAATATTTACCAGCAGGCAAAAGCTTATATTCACCAGTTGAATGTCTGGAAGAGACGAGACAAAATAAGACCATGCCAACAACAACTCGACATTTAGAGGGGCATCCCAAGTAATATTTTACAGCCAAAGTTTTTGAAGAAAACATTTTGCCCAGGTCACCACCGGTGTCAACCATCCGTTGGGATCAAATACATGAGCGGCCATGGAAAGTACTAACCGCCTGGTCTAAACCCGAGACAAGTCTAACTCGTGCACAAGAAACGTGAAGACATCGTGAATCAGTTGATACTGTACGCCGAGAGCTTCTATGGAATCAGTATTGTCCACCTTCAGAAAGAGATGAGGGTCTTGCGATGCTACTTGCGAAAACCGTCAAGGAGAGTAGGAGAGTTGGATACCATTTTCTCAACTCGTATCCACCAGCTTTCAAAATACCGTTCCACTCATCTCGTAGTATCAGCGCCTGACGCTCATTGAAAGCACCGGTGCAGATATCATCGACGTAGACATCACTCGAGAGGACAGTTGCACCACTGGAAAAGTTCAGCAGACTCCTGATTGCGATAAATGGCTTAAAACCTAGTAAGCTAGCTATTTGTATTCAGCTCATAAATCGAAATAGGATCAGTGGGATCCTCGCACCACAACATAAGCCGATATCAACGATCTTTCGAGTAATAGTCTGACGTAACATCATTTTAATGTCTTCAATATCTTTATGCAGCGTAGGCCTAGCACGCAAACACTGATTCACTGATACGCCACTCAAAGTAAGACTAGAATCATCAAAGGCAACTCGTATCTTCTCGCTTTTAAATACCACATGATGTGGTATAAAATAATGTTCAGGTGAACGCCAATCGAATTCAGAGATTAAGATGTCGCATAAATCCCGATACTCTTGCAAAAGTTCAATATATTTTTGTATAAAATCCGTATTCGTCTTCATACAGCGTTCAATAGACAGTCTCTTTTTTGCTACCATCCTCCACTGCCCCAACAAAGCTCGAGACAGAAGGAACGGCAAACGCGCAACAAAACGACATGACCGAAGGCGCCCGACATTGGTCTGGAAGAACTCTTCACACTCCAGATGCTGCGGGGCATCGCGAGGTGCCATAGGTGATTCTTCAACCTCCCAAAATCACTGGACAGCATCAGCGAGAGAGAGGCCAACCTAGAGATATGTATCTAAAGAAGTAGGACACACCGGATATGCAGGGCATGGGCCCTAATTATGGAACTTATGTATGTAAATATTATGGAACTAATTATGGAATTTCGCAGCCAAAATAAGTTGAAACCGCTGACAATCCTTCTATCTGTAGAAGATTACTGCACCGTATTATAGCAGACCTTGACGTCTACATCGAAAGGCAGATCTACATTTTCAGGAACATGAACTTCAGTGTCAGCTAAAGAGAGACTTGAAGTTAAATTTACTATTCAACGGGGTAAAAAAAGAAGATCACACCAATGTAACTGTGGCTGCCTTTGGTGTACTGACTAATCGCTTCACTTGTAACACGATGGTCCCTATTTCGATTAAGGGGCCGACAGAGTATGATATCATCCACATATTATAAAATTACTTCTTAATTCATCCCATTATATATAAAACGAAATAAATATCTCAATATCGTATAAGGGGAAAGAACATGCATCGCATATAATTGCTAATAACTAATAACCGCTTGCGTTAATAGAATAAAATAAAAAAATGAACAATAAAAAAAACGAAGAATAACATTTTAGCGAAGCTACGCCGTTATCGATATACTTCTTAGTTTGATAACAATACAAAATCTGCGGATGTTTTCGGCTTTTCTATTCCGAACACGTCAAAGCAATGTTCACACAAATTCCCAGTGCAAACAGTTAACGGGGCTTGCTCGTTCTCTGTTCGCTTACTCGTTTTTTTGCCCAGTGGTTTTTTTGGAGCACACCTGAAAAAATTTGCTTTCCATAGCAAATAATTCATGTAGCGTGTCATGTAACTCCGGCCCCGACGGGACATGCATTGCGTGCCGCTTTTATAAAGTAAACAAAGGAAGACCATACCAGCTCAAAAAAACATAAATAACCTAACAAAAAATGTCTCCAAGTATTTAAAGCAATATTGAAATCATTCCATTTTAATATCCATAATATATTACATGTCATGAGCATAAATTCTACAGCTTATTAAACTCAGAAGATTACATTACAATTATCATCATCGGCCGATAGCTGAGCATAAGCCAAACATCTCCAAGCCTACTTGCCTGCTCTGCCTGCACCTACCGGCTTCGCAAAATCTTTGCTAGATCATTAGTCAAGCTCTTACCTCCGGAAGACGCAGAGCCCTACAGCACTATATCTACCGGTAAACGGTTACTGCTAGAAGACCATAAGCCGTCAAAGTTTCGATGAAGAAACTACTTATTAAGTACTTATTAATTACCTATCTAAAAAGGTCTTTAATACCTACTCTTTGTGTGTCTTTATATTCTTTCCGTATAGTAATTCGTTGTTTAAAACAATTCTATTAGAAATTACAATACCAATATTAAATCAGCATTTTAGGTTTAAACTACAAGTACTTTTAATCCCTAACTGGGAATCTAAACGAAAATATATACTCGAGAAAATAGTGCAACCAGAAAATTGAATTTTTCATTTTTAAAATTTGTGCTGATTAAATTGCTGGAAAATTTATTAAATCCTAAAATCCGTCTATGTGCTTGTCTTTAACAAGATTTCGTGTATTAACTTTTTCTTAAACTTTATATATAAGTATTGGTACGAAAGCAGTTATAATATTTATTAAAACTAATAAAGTAGTAAGTTAGACATTCGATGTAAAATCTTTTCATGTTTGCGAGCAAAGAAGAAAGTAAATATTCCGTCTAGAACACTTATCACAAAGACTGCACTTCGGTTACACAAACACGACCCAAATAAATGGTTTGCTATCGGTTGGAGCGAGATTTATTGGTACAGAGAAAAATTTAAAATCTTTGTGTTGTCTTATAAAAAAGGTAATAAATTACTTTTTAATTATTATGTGAAGAGGAACAGCTCAGGTTTTTTTCAGACTACAATCCACAATGGACAACACTTAATTTTTTATGCCCATAACCTGCTTCGTTTGGCAAACATCCGCTGTACGTTTTAAGCAAATTTTTTTTTTATATAATCACTTGTTTACAATGATGTTCCCAGTGCGGTACCACCGACAATACGATTATGGACCTTCAAAATTAGAGCTTACTCCTTTCACTAAAGTCGGTAGCATTGCTGCGAATTACTAATCGTTACAGTGATCCATAGGCAATAGTATTTACTAATCTCAAGTGGAAAAAAAAGCAACTATGTAAAATTAAAAACAATGTAACCGACTGAAAAAATTACACCTTTTTAGTATCAGTAACACTATTGTAAAGATACATTTAAAGTTATAACTTTATCAAAGCAATTTCTTTACCTATAGTTGTATCTATATTTTTTAACTCTTCAATTTACCCGCGTTCATTGTATTTGTAGAACATAAAATGAAATGCTGATTTGAAGCAACCGGATACGTGAGTATAACGACCTCGTTTGTGAGCAATAAATTCATCTTTTACTGGTGGTACATTTTTTAATGGTGTGTCATTTTAAACGTCTTATATTTTAGTAAATACATAAATACACAGGAGATTAAGATTAACAATTTGTTTTGTTTTGTTTAAACGGCCAATTTACATCCCTACTGTTGGGGCACAGGCCTACCCTGAATATGAGGGCGATGGGCCATAGTCACCACGCGGGTCCAATGCAGATTGGTGACTTCACACATACCTTAGAATATTAACAATGCAATAATAAAAATAAAATAAAGGATATCTTATTATCCATGTAATGTTACTATCTACCCTACTGGTAGTTACAATGTTTACACAGCAGCACAATGCTCTATTACAGTCTACAGCACCTCGTTGGAGCAAAGGTATTGCTTTCTATCAGCTAAAAAAGATAACAAAAATATTATCCCTTGACAAACATAAGGAGTTACCATGTCCTGTTGACAGATTTATAAATATTTAAATCATAAATAAAATAAAAAATCCAAATTCAAGGATATCGTAATCGTTTCTACGAAGTGACGACACGAACGGGACTTTCACCTGATGGTAAGTGATACGCCTTCTCATACCATCGTGGCGTAAGCTAGAATGATATACAATGCACCACATTTTGCCCATCGCCTTGAAACATAAAATCTCGTTACTCCAGTAATCACAGCAACGTTTGCACACTGCTGTTTGGCGACAGACACAGGCGCTGTAGTTCTACCTACCTAGACGGTCTCCGGCAACAGAGACCCAACAGTAAGTGTTATACTACTACTAATTTTAGATGTTTATCGCGTTTAAGTACAAGTATGACTATACTTAAACATGAATGCATGATACATTATACAATGTTTAAAGCTACAAAAAGGTCCGCTGAATTAATTAATGATATGCAACAGTCTTTATTTTGTATTTTTTACATAGATTATTAATATATTGTGTAACAAGTTTTAAAAAGACTCAACAGATGGCGCCACCACAAATAATAGATCTCGCTTTCATGTACCATTACACATATACATATAACGTTCGTACATTTTTGTGTACATAGACTTGGAATTATAAAGTTGTTACAGAGTATACAATCGTAACCATTAATTGGACCTCTCTGGGTCTTCGCAAAACCAAGAATCGAGACAGTACACCCTACCACGAAGTATACAACTATAATATCTATCTACTGGATCTCTCTAGAACTTCATAATACTGTTGTACGCAGTAACTTGACTGTGGTTTAAATCGCTGTCATTATCAATAGAGTGCTCTGCTGATATTGCTGCGTGGGTTGTCATTCAGCAGAGACGCACGGCCCTGCCTCAATACCTCTATAATTGTTATTTATATATGTGTAGTACGTAAAGTATGTAGTTAGTACCACAAAAGTAATAAGTCACCAACTTTTTTTAATTATTAACCATTACAATTTTTAAATGGATAACATTTTCATAATAAATGATAAGTTCAATTCAAGTAATTTATTTCACTACGTCTTGGCGCATTAAATGCATATTTTATAAGTTCTTAGATCTTGATTCCTTGTAAGTTAAATGTGTTAGGGTCAAAGGAGAACGCTAAATTCTTTACCCTGCCAACAGATCACTGCGATAGTAAAGTATTTTATTTAAGTAACGATTTGGAAAACCTGAACTTTGTGATAAGAAGCACATTTGACTGTATTTACCCCTTAACGGACATTTCAGCATTACGTTGAATAATGAAACATAAAATCGTAACATACTCTTCCATTACTTAATCACGTATTAGGAAACGCGTAAACAGAGTTGTAAATATTTTACACGGATATAAGTACACTTGAAACCTACATGCAGAGATCTCTCAACCAAGAATTTGTTATGAATGTACGACGGTAGAAACTATCAGGTTTTGTTTATACTCAAACAACATTAAATAAATATATGCCCAATATCATTATGATTAAACTGTTGTCAAATAACTTATTATACGTTTTTTCATATTTGCGTGGTGGTAAGTTTTATAACAACCACAACAGATATTACCTCGTTAAACATAAGACAAGACCTTGAGACTTCAATTTTAATGTCTCTAGCTACAGTGCTTATTAAATCAGGACATTTTGTTGTTTGTTTCGTTTAACTACTTGATGGCATATACAGATGCTGTAACAGTACCTTCTGGAACTATCTTCGTTAAGATAGACTTATAGCAAGCTTGAATGTTGAATTAATATTAGTTATTTAGAACATAATTTTCTGAAATGTTTCTTAACGGTGTACTAACTTCATATGCTCGCAAAAAATACTCTGACTCTCATCTCTTAACGATTGATACCCAATGTTGTGGTGGTAGCTAGCCTGGTTTGAAAATAAGCTACCAAAATCCGAACTAACTACATAGCTATATGAGGAATTTTTATATTACATCGCAAAGGTTTAACTGTAGAGGCAATTATATAAGTAATGATTTATTTTTGTTGCAATATTTGTTAACCTTAAAATATACTCATTGTACAATGGGCGACAATGATATTGGTTAAATTCAAATAATCTGTGTAAAAATCTGTGTCGTACACTGAACTAGTAACCGTCGCATCCGTTTACAATTGATTGTTGTTAACAATACACTGTAACCGCAGAGTGCTCTTCAATTCAACTTGTTTCCTTTTGTAGCGGCGCTAGACTTGAAATTTTCCACTGAATAATTTTAAATTTCAGTACTGCTTTGTATTCTTTTTATATAAATTAATAACTTTGATGACTGAGTTAAATACATCTTTTTTTAATACTCAGTGGGTTATAGTTGTAATAATTATTAGGTATAGATGTAGAAATGTATTTTTGTTACATTTTACTTATATTTATATATTTAATTTCATATGATGGTTTATATATTTTTATTTATTATTTATATGCACCCATTGAAGTACCTCATGTTATTTCTGCATCATCCAAGACAGACTGCAAGATAAGGCCAACGGCATTAAATCTACCTATGCACTGGTATATAGATAAATAAACAGATAAGTGTTATGTATCTTCTCTTAAATAAGATTCAATGTAATAACACAATAGTCTGTGATCTTTTATAATCAAAAAGGAAAAAGAATGTTGAGAATACAGAGGCAAGTAGTGGTAGTAATCTAAACAATCTTCAACTTCACAGTAAATCTTTTTGGATTATTTAAAAAATATAATATCCGCAGTAAGGATAACTCAGATTAATTAAGGCTTAACTACATTCTGACTTTGACATAATTTCTTAAAAAAAATTACTTTAATCGTTTTATACAATGAAATTTAAGAAATTGTTAAAAAAACCTTGACTTATAATAAACATAAAGTTAATGTTGGTAAATTGACAACAAATAATAACCATATAATATATTTATGTAAATAAATCAATTCAAAGCACCGGCGACAAAATTATTTGTTGACAAGGCAATATATAAGTATATTGTATTTTAACAAAAAAAAAACTAGAAAACAAACACAAATACGAACATGAAGCGTCAAGTTCCGGAAAACCGCATCCCGTGCACGGACCTAACATATAGTATGAAGCGAAAGCTGTACTTTGCTATAAACGGAAATAAATTATTACTTTTTCAAAATAAGTTTATTAAAGCGACAATCCAAATAATGTTTTTATATAATATCCCTACTGATAACATTAGTGATTATCTACAAACATCGATTACACTTAATATTCTTTTAATTGTGGTAAAAACTGAAAGAAAAAACAGTTATCGTAGTAAACCAAGATAGTTGATTATCTTACGAAATACTATACCATACCAATAATGTGGAAATCTCTGGTTTGATTCCAAGACCACATGTAGTTGAGTTTGTTCGGTGGTAACGTTTTTCGAAGTCGTCTCACTCCCTATCGTACTCATATTGGATAAATGCGTTTTCTCCAATAACCATAACATGGTCACCGAGGTAATAGATGCCGTGATGTGATGCTTAACACAGAGAATCTAAACATTTTAATTATTACTTCATTTCAGTCAAATCTGCGCAGAACCTGTTACTCAGAAATATAAACGTTACGATTCTAAATCAAACATGAATAATGATTTTTAAATTAACAGCAGTTATTGGTGTTAAAAACACAACAACAAAACTCTTATATTTCAGCAAAAAACTTAATAAATTATATATAAATTAATTTTAAAATCATCATGATAAACTTATTCATAGACACTTAACATAAATTAAACAAACATTAATAAATATTAAATACCATGATATTATATATAATAAATATTAAATGCCTTATTTAAGGCCCTTAAAAGCTTTCGAGTATAACTTATTAATTAATTAACAACGTTGTTATACGTAATTAATGTTCAACAATTAATTTCTGCTCTAATAAACAAATTAACAATTTTAAAGTGTTGCTAGCAAATCAATATATTTTAATAAATTATTTCCACATAGCGAATTACAACAAAATCGTGGTGAGCAACTTTAGTAAATTGTCTATCGGCTGATAATGATGGGTATAGTCGTAAATCATTATCAGCCGATATACGTCCACAGCTGGACATAGACCTCCCTCGAATATCTCCGCGTCAAAAGCTCCAGCGCTGTGCGAATCCTGGTTTAAATTTAAGCATACTCATATTAATTATCTCTTGTCTTATATTTAATAAGTATCATGTTTTTAATCAATGAAAAACCTAAGCGATCTGAGATAAAAATCACGGGTTTGATTAAATTTTAAACAATCTCTTCAAACAAACGGAGTCTATGCGTCGGAGTCTATGGTATATGCGTGGTGGGGCTTTATGGTCTATCCATTAAAGGATTGTGTACATGTCCAGTAAAAATGGATACAGCAAAAATTTTGTTTAATTAAAAGAACCCAGAAACTTGAAAATTGGTTTTCATTACTATATCCTTTATCCAATGTTTGTTTGTTATCCGTTGATACAATAAATTTAAACAATTTAAACAATAAAGAATAAATTACTATTTTCTTTAAAGTTTATTTTTATGATTTGGAGAAAGTTGTAGTATAAAATTTTAAGTAATTTTGTCTTGTTACTCTTATACAAAACAAATACAATGTAGAGACTGCGTAGTCACGGAGGTCTCATAACTTGCGAACGTGCTTGAGGTACCCTGGTTCAAGTAAATCGGAGCAAAAAGTTTAATTGCTTTTTCTTGGCGCAAGCTTTTCTTATATCAACTTAAGCAGCATCATACATTTGTGACACGGGCATTAATCATAAACAACATTAACATTTATTTTCATTAAGTTCATCAAATCGTGTGATAATGTCAGTATCTGTCGATAGTTTTTACAGGTGGTCGGTCTCTATTGTCGGATAATCTGGTGATGCCTGTTTTTGCCGCCAAATTATAGTATACAATCATAACTTAGAGCCCGTTTAATAAGTGTTCTAACTAGTGAAATTATTACGTTACTTCACATCTCATGTCTCAAAGCAATGAGCACAAAATGCTGCAGTGTACATATACCTGGTGCTCTAGTGATAGCATCAGTTGAATGTAAATTTTATTTTAAGTCGTTTTCTAGTGAAATTAGTATAATCGTTTAAAAAAATAAATATATGACTATGTACAACTTAACTGTGCACAATATTTAAAATAATAATACAAGCTTCAAAGTCTACAGGAACTTTTCCTATTCACTTCAACGAGAAACAAGTGGATCTTAAAAATTCATGCACTGTAACAAACCATAGTATCACATCATAATTTGGTACCTAATTAGTATAATTAGAATACATTCGTAATTGAGGCTTAAGCTTTCGAAAGTTGCCGAACCACAAGTGAGGACTTTCCATTCATGTTTTCCTAGTGTACTTTATTTTTTTATTGTTTTATTTAGTTTTGAAACGGAAAAATCTTACAAAACAAAACACAGTACCATTTTCATTAATAATAAAATTTTAAACTTAAATGTTTTTAAAGCAGTGAATCCAAGAAGTTAATGATTAGTCGAGAACAAATGTGAAATGTTTTAGAATTATTAGGTCTTTGGCTTCGAAAATGCCATTCAATAATTTGGTCAATAACGACAAATTAAAAGCGATTGTGGAAGGCGATGATACTCCATCTATAGCTTAGCCAGCAGTATCTTTACCAATTTTATCACTTCCAAGTAATTTTATTAAATATGTTGAACCACTTTATGATAATGATTATTATTCAGGTGAACTTACTTACCGTTTACAGTTAGCTCAAAAAGAAGCAAGAGATCATTTATTACGCCCTATATTGAGAAGGAAACTTATATACGATAATCCTGGGTACAATAAAGTAAATCGCTTAGTTTTTGTAAAAAACGAGGTAGGAAATAAAATTGACCCAATTTTTACTGGTCCATAAAGAATAGTTTAAGATCTACCACCGAGCGTAGTGATAATAAAAAATCATAAATTTGAACTAGTACACAAAAATAGAACCAAATCACATAAAGACTAAAGGTGCACTTTAATTTAAGGCATAGCAATATATGTATTTATAACAATATTATATAGAAATGTAAAATGTGATGTTTTACTGGTGGTAGGTCTCTGATGCCGCCCCCCACCCTATAGGTACCCGCCTTGTCGTGGCGGAGGGTCTCAGTAGCCGTGGTGTGGTCCTCCACGGTGAAGCGAAGAGGAACCTACCCGGCCGTCCCGAGGTATAGCGCCGGTCCGAGGCGACCGCTCCAGGTTAGAGCTCCGGTGCTCCACTGTGAGCTCACCTCGGATGCGCGCCGGCGGGCTGCAGGGGCGGCTTTATACTGCCCTTTGCAGGCGAGGTGGAGTCGCGGAGAGAGAATACCCTCTGTGACTAAGCGGTGGGGCCGTGGGGAAAAAGGAGTGTCGGTATTGCGATGCGCCGCTCTCTCTATCGTCCGCGGCCGTATATTGGGTGGCAGCGGAACACAAGATCGTATCCGCCGCAGGGAACCGGAAGAGTTTTTTTTTGGCTCTCATGGCCTCTGGGTGACGGATTCGGAGGAATCCATTGCCCAAGTGACTAAGAGGCCAAAGAGGGGGCGCGTTGTGTGTTCCGGCGTGCCCCTACAGAGGTGAAAACGCGAGGTTCTTCCTTCCCTTCCGAGATGGGGCTGCGCTGTACGGCCGACGCTGGCGGAGCCATGGATGTGTGCGAAAGCGTTCCCGTGACCCTGCCATAAAACGACGAGGAGGGACATTGTAAGGGTTTTAGTCGGTGCAAATCCAACATAACTTGTCCTTGCCGCCGCGAGGACGAGTATGCGCAGACATTTCCCCCACGTTAAACAAAAAAAAAAGGTCTCTGTTGCCGGAGACCGTCTAGGTGGGTACCACCTCAGCGCCTGTTTCTGCCGCCAAAGAGCAGTGTGCAAACATTACCGTGTTCCAGTTTGAAAGGCGCTGTAACTAGTATAATTACTGGGGGTAAATCTTTACCGTAAAATTGGCTATAATCAGTACCCTTCTTCACTTTTACAGAAAGTTGTATCTTCTTTAATTAAACTTCTATATTTTAATCCTACCACTCTTCGTATATAGAAATCCATTATTGGATGCAAATTAAAATCGATCAGTTTAAATTTTCGATTTTACTATTGAACAGAAAAAGATACTTCGTCTCTTACAAATATTAAAATTTGAAAATTAAATAAGTTATGACTAAACGAAATTTCATTTACAATAAAGACATCTTTTATTTTTTTATTCATTAATGAAATTGTACCTATATAAAAAAAACACTTGTATTAAGTTGGGAAATGTTTATCTGAAAGTAAATTGAAAGGTACTTTTATGCTCGACGTGAATTTAAAAGGATATAATTTGATCATAAAAACGGTAAAAAGACTAAAATACGTGGAAGGGACTTTACACGCCTGTTGAGCCCGCAACCTACTTGAATAAACAATCTTCAAAGGCCATACAAACATATATAATATGTAAATATATTATATGTAATAAAACAGCAGAGCCGTATTTGGGTAAAATACTTAAAACATTTAAAAAAAAGTAATTATTTCCACTACCAGAACATAAGTAAAAATAGTAACGATAAATATATATAAACATTCTACGAATATTTAAAAAATAAAAAAAATTTATAAGTAAACGTAAATCAAGCAGAAAGGTAAACAAAAATATTATATTAGAAATATAAACTTTAATATTTTCTCACAGTTCGTCTCTGGTCTCAACCCTTTCCCCTTAACGTGGATTACTCGGCAACGTAATTAAAATAGTAAAAAAGTATGCCCTCTTGGTCTTAAGCAGCAGCGAGTAACATCTACAGCCAACAATTGATCTTTTTCAATAACTTCTTCAAACAGAGTCGTTTATAGTTACACGTTCATCATCATCAGCATCAAGTCATTATCCTCAAACTTCTCCAAATCCGCGAGGTTTGATGATTAAAAATGTTTTGTGTTATTAACTCCTCATTGTCGTTTCTTCATCATTTCTTCACATTAATTGTTTATAGCTAATATGTTATCCAGCGGGTAATAGTTCAGGAGAGGGTAGGAGCTGTTAAGGTGCGACGTGGAGTATTTATAAGTGGACCGACCAGGTCTTAGTTATAATAAAAACCAGTAGCTAGGTAGGACACAGGTTTCCCGTTATGTTATTGTGATATGAATGATCGCGTTATTATTTTCTCTTAAGAAAATAACACCCTAAAGACCATAGCTGTCTTCATAATTAATAGTTATTCTTAGTTCCTATTTAATTAATATGTTAAGAATTAACCTCTGAAGGTGGCTCCACTAATTTCTCAAGGAATTACCAAAAAAAATATTGTTCGTATATTTACCTTCTACAATGTTGTGTATATTATTTATTTGTCACTTTGTTCTTATTTTTCTATTCAGGTTCCTTTTAATGTGTGAAATAAGTAAGTTACTATAGTATAATTAACTATTTTCGTGTATGGCAACCCGGCGAGGCTGGACACTGTCACAATGGATGTCAACGGGTGCGATTGACACATGTGTCATTATAACATTATACAAGTTCTAACATGAAAATAATAAGTACACCGATGAAGATCTAAAAGCATCTTTTATTTAAAATTATATTACAGTCAAAACATTCTGTCGTACTAATCTCCGTTTATTATAGTACAGACAGAATGGGAGATAAATAAAATTATTTAAACCGTGTGAAATATTTTATAAATCTTATTTATGTATAAAAAGTACTTCTCTTATTTTTAAAAAAAATTCTTTGTTTTTTTTTTTGTGGTAACCTATTTCGATATAAATTTTTTTAACTTTCCAATAGCGATACTTTTTCGATAATCTTTATTTAATTCATCTATTTTAAACTTTAGTTTGATTCACAAAACGAAGTACAAAAAGGCGGACATAGTACAGTACAGTACCAAGACCATTCTCTTTGTCTAAGGTTCAGTATCAAATAAAAATAAGGGTGCAGTATCTTGTTAGTATATATACATAAGATATTTTACGATATGCGCATACAAATATGATGAGTACAGAAACCGTGCGGCAAGAGTATACATATCCTAGCCATAAATATTGTTACATGAAAACTTCTTTTTTTCAACGTTATAATTATTTTGAATTTGGGACACGTATATTATTTTAAAAACTTCTTTCGATTTTGCGCTATTTCACATATTTTTTTGTGTTTATTATCAAATTACAGTATGGAATGAGGTGTTAAAGAAAATAGGATTGCAGTGATCGCCTTGCACAAAGTAGGTATGGAGCCGTCGGTCATATTCCAGACACTTTAAAAGCTTGGTATCAGCCGTATTTTCGTATATTGTATTATTAACAGACACAAAAACACTTCCTTTGTCGAAGACTAGAAAAGATCGGGGCGGCCGCGTGCTGTTAGAACTACAAAGGTTAATGCTGTTAAAGCCGAAAAAGAATTCGTCGAAACCTTATTACGAAGCATACAATCTTATCGCGAGAAATGAAGATTCCCGCTAGGACTCTGTCGCGTATTATAAAACAAAACCTGAAGCTTGCTGCTCGGTGCTTATCGTCGATATACAGGACATGCCCGAAATCAATCTTTACAATTAAAGAGAGTGGATCGATCAAAACGCCTTCTGTCGCGATACGCAGGTGAAAGGAACAGAAATATCCTCTTTACCGATGAAAACATTTTCACGATTGGAGAACACTACAATAAGCAAAATGATAAAGTGTACGCTCAAAGTTCTAGAGAAGCTGCTCAAATGGTCGGATGGGTACAACGTGGTCATTATTCTGCGTCAGTGATGGCTTGGTGAAGAGTGTGTTATCAAGGAGTCATAAAACTACATTTTTGTGAAAAAGGAGTGAAAACTTCAGCCAAAGTGTATAAAAATACAGTCTTGGATCATGTTGTGAAACTTTTCAGGAATACACTTTTTAAAAATATACCATGGACTTTCCAGCAAGACTATGCACCTGGTCACAATGCACGAACTACCCAAGCCTGGCTTGAAACCAACGTTCCGAACTTAATAACAGCTGAAGATTTGACCCTCATCTAGCCCAGACCTCAACCCTTTAGATTTCAAATTACGGTCAGTTTTAGAGGACATGGCTTGCTCTAAACGACACGGCAACCATTCAGTCTCTTAAAAAATCTTTGGAGCAAGCGGTGGCGAAATTTCTCTTAGAAACAGTGCGTAAATCCATAGATCCATAGCCAAACAGATTAAAGGCCTGTATAAAAGGCAAAGGCTGCCATTTTGAATAGAATATTTTTTTTGCTGAGACTAATAAATATGTAGGAACAAATTTTAATAATATTACATTACTTCATTAAAAAAAAATGCATTTTCATTTGTAACAGAACTTATGACAGGACTAGGTATATTAGTACGAGTATATACATAATAATAGCTGATATGAGCTTAGAAAAACATAATGCATTGTGACATAGTGTTCCTAAAATATTTGCTTAAAGGAAGCCTGACTGCGAGCTCATTCGCTATTTCCGCCTTGGTGTGGCGGTATGGCTCAGCAGCCGTACCTTGGTCAACTACGGTGAAGCTAAGAGGAACCTACCGGCCCGACCTGAAGCATAGGGCCGAGGTATGGAAAAAGGAAATGGAATGTAGTATGACAGTAGAAAAGAAGTGTAATAGATAAGCGGAGTATAATAGAAAAGAAAGGATGAAAGACGAGAATGAGTAACAGAAAACTAATGAATATAAAGTTAAGATAAGATGATAACTAACTGTATATAAAGTCCCTGATCCACAACACGCAGGGAGAGGTGGCCGGGGCAGATGAGCTCTATGAGCTCACCCAGCCATGCACTGCCCTTCGCAGTCGTGGTAGAGTCGCGGAAACAAAGAAATGTCGGTATTGCAGTATTATTTTCTGCCGCTCTCTCTATTCTCCGCAGCCATATAACAGTTGGTGGCGGAGCTCAAAATCAAATTTGCCGCAGGAAACCAGATAGTTTTCTCTCTTAGCTCGCATATCCTCGGGTTGACAAGTTCGGGAAATCCGTTGCTCAGGTGACATTAATCGCTGTATGTTCCGGCGTGCCCACGGAGGTGAAAACGGTGAGCCTACTCCTCTCAAGATGGAACTGAGTGTTGCAACCAGCGCTGGTATGGTCGCGGAAGTGTGCGAAAGCGTTCCCGTGATCCCACAGTAAAGCGACAAAGGCGAATTATCGGGGTGGGTTTATTCGGTGCAAGGCCGATATAATCTGTCCTTACCCCCGTGAAGGCAGGTATGCGAAGGCATTTCCCCCACGTAAAAAAAAAGTGAAAAATCATGCAAATTTCTCACCGATCCAGCAGTGTAGGAATTGTATAGAAAATTGGTTTCAACAGAGAGAAACGTATATAGCGGAGGTAACAGCAAACGAGGGAATTCAAATATTATTAATGTTATCATAGGCAAAATAAATCCTCAATGAAAATCAATCACTTAGTAATACAGATAGTATAAGGTAAAGAAACATTTTTAATAACAGATAAAACTCTTATCTTTTGTTAATAAAATTATTATACTAATGTAGTAACATAATGGCGTATATTACATATTAATTTCAGACGGCGCAATTATAAACGTCATACAGAGAAAGCTTCATGTTTTATGACTACGATGTATCCTTACTTATAAAATACCTTCCACAGACGTGCAAGACAGCTTGGTAAGCAGTCTCGCTTATATCGATTGGGCTTGAACTCTATTGGAAAATCTGAAGTGCTGAAGGAGTTGCAGAAAAATTACGCCCCATAGAATTCTTGAGATAAATATCATTAAAATCAGATTGTACTTATCCACCAGTCCAAAGGTGCGGAGATAAACAAGTTTTTGTTATCCTGTCTCTTCGTAAATGGAACAATCAAATATAAATGCCAACATTAACGTAAGCAAGGAAATAGTAAAGTCGATTTATATACTATATATGTACGTTATAAACGGACTTTGTATCACTTAAATAAATAAATACGGTTGATGAAGGGATGCAAAACAATCCGCCACACTGGTCTAGTGCAGTCGGTTTACTCACAACTCTTCATCACCGGAAGCTCAAGATTAGTGGGGATCTAACGCTTGTAACCATTTTATAAACTGAGCTATCACGGCTTCTCTATTACACATTATTATTATATTGCACCACATATTAAGTATATTTTATATATCGTACTGTAGGCCTATTGGATTGATATCTAATTAAATAATTTAAAAAAAATATATAAATGTCACTCACACATAATGTATATAAGTATAATACATAGCCAATGCAAGATGATTACTTCTTACTCCATGTTGCTATTAAAAGTATTTTTAAATTCTGAAAACCATTAAAGTATAATTTTAAGCAGCGAAATGAAATATTTGTAAAAAGATTTGAATTGCGTATGTCCAAAGTGAACAAAAGCTTCGCAAATAACAAAAGAGCAAAGCTCTCTCTCGCATGTCACTTTTACATATATGAATCACACGGCACGGGCGGTTCGTGCTTTAAAGGTGTGCGCTTTGAAAAGGCAAGCAAAAAATGCTGTTCGCACCCGAATGTTATAAACATGCTGTGACGTGTTTGGAATAGGGAAGCTGCAAACAGTGCACCGAGAATTTATATTGTTTGTCTGCGTGAAGCTATCTCGTTGGAACAGCGCCATGAGCGGCTCTTAATTGACGAATCGACCATTCATTCCTTTTTTTTCGTAGCTAAGGTATTTTGCGAGAATATTTAAAAATCTTATAAAGACGTGACCTTGCCCTTTATAATTGTAAATTTACAAATAAGGAAGCAGCATCCAACGGGCAGCGAGAACCGACCTATGTGAATATCCTACAAGGAGACCAATGTACCGTTATAGCATAAGTGCATATTACACAGCATGGTTCGTCACTGGAATGGTTTTTTTTTATTGTACAAAGTGACGAAAGGAGTAAGACGTTCATCTAATGATTAGTGATACGCCTACCCATAACAACGTGACGCTAGTTAGAATGGTTTACACAGCACCACATTTTGTTTCTCACCTTATAACATAAGATGTTAAGTCTCGCTATCTCTGTAATTACACAAAATCTTTAAACCGGAATACAGTAATGTTTGCACACTATATTTTTGTAGCAGAAATAGAAGCTGCGGTGTTCTCTACTTAAACGGTCTCCGGCAACAGAGACCTACCACTACGATAACTACTACCACTCTGACGGTCAACGACAACAAAATATTTTGTGTTATGTTATTAAAATTTAAGTACCTAATTACTGTAGTAATTAAACGCTACTATTATCTCTATATATAACATCGCACTACAATCTTAATTCGTGATAACTAAACCTAATTATAATGATTACATGTACCTAGTATGTGTTTTATGTATGTGGATTAAAAATGTTATCAGTTTACTTAACAATCGGAAAATTATTTTTAAAGCAAATACAGAATAAATATTATTTTATTTGGAATTTATAAGTAACCAATACAATACAATGCCTAAGTCCAGCAGTGGAAGTCTGTCGGCTGATAATAATGATGATGATGAAACAATATAAAAAATTACTTACCTTACACTACATTAAATGATATATACTTTCATTATGTTCCAGATAATTGGGCTAAGGTGTTAAGCATAACATACATCATCATCATCGGTCCATACATTCACAGCATACGCCATATATTAAATAAATATATACTGTGTAATAAAAAACATAGCCCAAGTTCCTCCGTATGAACCCTCACAAACGACAGCCCCTAGTGGCTGACCTAGTACCGGAAGCCACGCTGACTATAAGGTCGCGGGAAACCCTAGGCCGCGGACAGCGCAGGGCCTATCGACGTGGAGATCTTTGTAGGAGGCTTATGTCCAGCCGATAGGGCTGATAAAGATGATGAAGAAAAAACATATTAATAAATATTACAAACACACATATTTTGTTTGTATAGTTTTATGTTTAGATATTTTACATGAAACTAAAAGTACAGCCAGTAGAAGGGTGAGAATATTAATATGAAATCTTGTGCTAAGGTAAAGGTAATAAAAAGGTTAAATTACTTACGGAAATTTTGTTCATGTTACTGACATAGGTTATATAAATCGGTCAATGTACAGTAATATTATCATATCAGGATAAAAATTGACAAGAATCTTGCACGTTTCACTGATAACAAAAAATTGTTGAAAAATACCCATACGTAGATATATATATTTTTATTAATTAACCTAAATTTTAAGAAATGTTAGGCAAATAAACTGCTTAGTAATTTAAACAGCCAACTTAATGTTTTCAGTGCTTGAACTCAAAGCTAACTCTCACGAAGAAAAAGTCGGAGCTATTTATTTCGGCTAAGAAAGAGGAAAGTGGATATTGCCTATCCTTGAAATCTCAAGCTCTGAAGCGAGCACCGAACTTCCTCCTCTTCAAATCTTATAATGCGTTTTCCCACCGCATTTACAAACTAGATTTTAATCACTTTATTCCTAGAAATACTGCTACCGCTAAATATGACGTATTTTGATTGTTATTACTTACAATCATTTACATATTTATTTACGCTATTTTCCATCTTTTATATTCTATTTGTATAAATAAATAAAACTCTTTCTCAAAACTAGAGAGACAATTTACACCTCATATTTGCCATCTATGGGTTAGTGGATAGAAAAGCTGTTGGTTTTAGGAACTCGTCAGTTTCCTCATGAGGTTTCCCTTCATCGACAACTACTTTTTAAACATCAAACCTGTCCATAACAACCTGGCGCTATTTACTATTACATATACTATACTAAGGTAGTAGTATCGCCTTGAAGCATAAAATGTTCGGCCGCGTTAACCCAGGAATTTCACTAGCTACAACACCCTTCAAACTGGAACACAATAATGTTTTTAAACTGTTCTTTTTCGGAAGACATACTCAACATAGACCTACCATCACTGCAGCCACTCTTATCACCTCCGAGGATTTATTTTACATATATAAATGTATTCAATATATAAATGGAATAAAGCGCAGTATAAATGATGTATAATAAAAACTTTATCGATTTAAACGCGTCGGTATTAACTCATTGGCCCCATAGTGAAATAACGAGAACAGTCCAATCCGTCTCTGTCCGCGACCCCTGTTTTCTGACGTGAATTAATGGGTGTAAGTAATTAAAGTAGTAAACAGCAGGTGTCGGTCCTCTACCGCCGCGAACAAAATGCATATAAAGTGCACTTTAACGATGCATGTGATGAAGTGTTAAAAGTAACGCCAGTCAGTGTTCGCGGTGTGCCATTATTGTTTACGATAATTTAGCTACCGCTAAGCATTAGCAAAAAATGCTTTTCTACTTTTTTACTGGTGGAATGATGTTGCTATTGCGGGAGACAGTTTAGGTACCACCGCAGTGACTATTTTTCCCAGTCAAAAAGTAATACCGAAGGATTACTTTATTCTTTATAGGTCATAGCAGCCAGTGAAATTCTAGAGTAACGAAATTTAAACTTCTAGACTCAAAGCAGCGAGCACAATATACTGTAGTGTTATCATGTATACCGTAGTTTATCATCTTAACAAACTCCGCGTTATTATAAATGGATGTGTCGTATAAAAGTAAATAACTATTAGTTATTATGAAAAGTAAAAATGCACTTTCTTAGTCGTGCATTTCTTAGCTATGCGGTCATGGTCTTGTATCATCCGATAGATTGCTAGCGGCTTTAACATTATATTATTATTTTTTTTGTAGAAATGTTAATATAATTTAATTTAACCTTATGACCTTAAAGTGATTGTTTTATATTTGTCTTGTCTAATTATATAGAATTAAAAAAATATATGTTATTTATAATTTTTTTTATTACAAATTGTTTAGCACGATGTGGTTACCTATAATTGTAAGACCAGTTAGATATTTATCACACGCCTGTATGTTGTAGACTATAGAAACTGTAACTTGCTTTGGTAATCCAATAAATAAGGAGTCTTAAACACCTGTGTCGATAATCTACAATGCAATTATGTTTTTTAAACAGTCCATTTTATATCCTCCACTGGTGGTATTTGGAATCTTTTCTCCCAAAGAGTAAAATAAAGTCAATTCCGAATTGGCGGATATCACATACATACTTATCTACAATCGCCGTTATTCTTAGAACACAACGGTTTCCTCAGTTTCCTTCATCCCTCTACAACCTAATGATATATGGTATAACGTTATGTTATATACACGAATAATTTACGTTTAGAAATAAATAAAATAAGTTAATATCTTCTATTTCATTTCTAAGTTATAGTTATTTTTTAAAAATGCTTATAATCTATAATCAAAATTTAAGTGGTATTAAATCTACACGAGTAACATATACGTCAATCTTTCATCCCGCTCCAATAATCCAAATGTACCAAAGACTATACCCAGATTCATTTTGATTACGGACCGGATTAAGGTATAAGAACCGTGGGAGACAGCAGACGGATATCCCAGTAAAGCGACGATTACACGACCCTTCTAAATTATATTGTATGTTACGGACGTAACGAATATACGCAACTGTGTTCGCGAATATTTATACGAAAACAACAAATGCGAATAGATATTATATTAAAATAATTTAAAAAATAACAATGAATTTATGAAAAAAGTAATAATAACTACTTTCTTTTTCATTCAGTGTGTTTTTCCATAAGAAAAGTTTGTTTGCGTTCGTTAAATGCATAATGTGAAATATGTTACGGGGGTTCTAATTGTTAATAATTAACGTATGACACTATTAATTGTTATGTTGAAATTTTTTTATTTTCAATATTACTTATTATTTGTAAATAATCCAAAAATAATAATTATAACGACTCAATTTGATTAGAAAATAATCGATATGAAACATAACGAATTGAAATTGAAAGAGACCACATTGTCGACTGATAGATAATAAGGAAATAAAACTAAACTAAACGTAATTTCAGTAATTTTCTTATTATGATACATTTAATACCTATTTTTTATACTTTATTTATAAAGCCAACATTCGCATTCGCAGTGAAACGAAAACGAATATTCGTTTCATGGATATTGCGTATACTAGCATGTTTATAATGCTAACAATTATCTTCTCTTCATCTACCTAATCTTTGTCTGAGATATTTACACTGAAAAGTTGTATTAAACATTTCTACGAACTAGATGTAATTAAATATTTTTTTTTTTCATTTAAAGCTTATTTCCGATTTGATGATTTTTTTGTGCTTTCTCTATATAATTTTATTATTTTTTGTCAAAAAAAAAACAAGACGAAAGAAAAAACCTTTTATCTGTTGCGGTCACTTCAAATTTAATTAACCCTAGAAGTACCAGCAATTATACATGTATTACTCCAAGAATGAGTTAAAATAACGGGTTTGATTTTGGACAAAATATAAGAATTGTTATATTTTTTTAAATAAACTATCTTATTAATATAAAACAATAAATGAAATTTGAATAGTAATTTTGAATATTCGTTAGTTCTAATGGTGTTGTTGTTCTACTAATATAACAATAATTACGATAGACACAAAAGCTATTTAAGAATAAAAACGAATATGTACTAAATGAATAGAATATTTTTATCAGCGAATGATTTCAAACCGGTTTTCATACTCCATAAACGTTTGTATCACTAAACAAAGCTTGGCGAAGTTACGTCGTTAAATTTTCGCGACAAGTAACTATGCAAATATCGTTAGCTGCAGTGGGTGTGCTCCTGCATTCACTGCACACTTTATCAGGATGCAATACGATTCATTTATTATCATTAAGACTTGACAACAGCAATTTTGATGTTAAAAAAATAATCATAGACTTGAAATGAAAAGAGTAGTGTGAAAGGTCACAGCCTGTTGCAAGAAAGCTACTACACTTTTATTAAAAAAAAATTACTCTTGTGACAGTAATCATTTTAAACCCTATATCACACAATGTAAAACGTATACACCTCTAATATTAAGTTCAAGAACAATCTACATAGATTTAATATTGTTTTAAAGTAAAGCTAAAAAAATATTCTTTAAACTGTACTTAATATTTACCTCATTGCATCCAAAACATTAATAAAAGAAAATTATGAATAATTGAAACGTTATTTATAATTGTACAAATAATCTTGTCAATGAATTATAATATTATATGGAAAATATATAGATTTTATGTTATCAGAACTTGTTAGCTGTAAAAAAACTTGTTACATAATTCAAACAGTTAAAGGAAAAACTCGTTAGTTTACCTGTGTCGTGAAAAAGGATAAAATTGTATACCTATTAAATGAGTCAAACAATCAATGTAGAAAAAAATATTTTCATGAAAATTATTCTATTATAAAGAAAAGGTTTCTCTTTAACAATTCCAACACTATTAAGCCAAGTTATAGAACGTGTATTTTTTGTTAGAATAGAAAATTTATTAGTACCGTTTTTAAACTGGGCCTGGTATATAAGACAACGAATAGAGAAGAGCTGGTATGACGAAGAAAAGTTATATACTAACTGAACTACATTATACTCTGCGACTTAATATTTAGATGTTTCATTACTTCGATGATTTCTCTACCTATAGCGCCCTCCAAACAGGTACAATGCAATAATTGCAAACAGAACCAAGGATAGAAATAGAAACTACGATGATACCTAGATGATCTTCGTCAACAGTGTTATCAATAATTATCTTGACTTCATTGATAAAATAAAAATTTTCTTAAATATAGTACACAACTTTCGCAAAAATAAACCATGCTTACATTGGCTATTTAAAATATATTTATTTCATATTAACAAGTGGAAATATTTTTTATATAAAGTAAATCGTAATGAATACAGTTTTAAGTAATTAAATATGATCCATATAATGATAATAATCCACATGAAATTATTAAGGACTAAGCAATCACACTTTTGACTCCTGTTCATAGTATTGATAAAAATTCATTCTCTGAAATATATGAAATAGAAATTATAACATATAGCGTAATGGCAGTATCGTATATTTTTAACAAATGATAATAAAAATTACATTACATTTTCTATAATTTAATAAACAATATGAAACATTTTCCCATCGCTTACAATATTACCTCTAAATGTTAAACAGGATATGTCGTTCAAGCTCTGTCAGCTAATATAATTATATCTTGATAGTTAAGTAGTTTTTTGTCGGTTATAATTGGGGAAATAAAATCTTAATTCTTCATGAACAGACTTATAAAAAAGTTTAAACTTTATTTCGATCGGTAAACAAATTAAATTGTCAAACAATATATAAATAGAATTAATTGATTGATAGGGGCTACAAGGCACATAATAAATTTATAAATCTCCTTTATTCGGGAATCTTAACTTTCATTTAAAGGAATAAAAATTGCTACTCGCAACAATTAGCTTTATGCTTTAAGCCCATATTCGGCTCAGCGGGATTACATGGTGCCCGGCGGTATTTTACATTATCTCCCGTTAGATTTCTTTCTTTAAAAAAAACTGGGAAGAGAACTCATATTTTACTAGTTCTATAATCTTTACACATACATAAAAAGTTATTATAATCCGTGGTTCCCGAACCAGGAATAATTCCTGTTTTACAATGTCCTACTTAACGTATTTTTCTATGTCATTGCTTTTGATATAGTTATGAATTACAGCAAATACTATTTATTAGTACTCAAGTGCTATGAGAATCCTTCTCAAGGACTATAATGTGATTTAATACTTGACAGAAATATTTGTTTTACAGATTAATTTTGAAGCTCAACTTATATCACTTTATGTTACTAAAATCATTAAAAGTTTAAAGATAAAATGTAAATTAAAAAATTAACATTTCTAAAAATTGAAAAGACTTAAATTTTGAGAGACGACTTCGGGCTGTATATGTGCAGTTGTTAAAGATGAACCTAACAGCTATTTTTTAACATTGTACCGTAGACAAATTTATGTATTTTCTAAATATTACAGTGCTCAGATTAGAAACGAGCTGTCCAGCTATATAGCTGGTCTCTTAAAATAAATTAAAAAGCAGTCAAAATGTTTTACTCATATCGATCTAATGTTGAATCCATCTGATGTAACATGAAGCACCAATACAACTGTCTGTCATTCTGCTGTCGTCATAACAACACGAATTTTTGTGGTTATCATTAAAAAATTAAATATTAATATCTTTATAAATACCTCGCACTACAGGATATGTTATTCCCGAAAATACAAAAAATCATTAACCGATAATAACATAGTATGTATCAATATTTAACGATCTTTAATCAAAGATAATTTTTATTGATAAAACCAATAAAAATATTTTACTAAAGTATCGAAGGAGGTTTTTTTTATGAAAACTGTTAGGGTGACTACATAACCATTCTTACTTCATACTTCTATTCCTATTTAAATATTTTTATGAAAGCAGCAATATTATCGTATGATATCAATTAATTTTCATTAGGCTAAGGTCAAAACATATTCCATAAGTATTAAACAAATTTTACATCAATTATGTTTAGGAGCATCCTATTTACATACATATTTGAATAAAAGAAAAATGTTTTCTTTAGTACTGTCTAAATGTTCATAAATAACACATTAAAATTAAATTTAAGTTTAACAACAAAACCTCCCAAGTAAAAATGAAAACTAATAAAAATAAAATATTTTATACTTATAAACATTATATATAAGTAACGGTTCTGAGAAAATTTTCTCCCGATAGCCAACAGGTACTGGAATGAGCTTCCTGTCGATATTATTCCAAGAAACTACAAATGTAGTTCTATAAAAACAGCGTGAAAAAATTGTTTCGGAATTGGTAAAACGGTTGTTAAACATCTCGCTTCCATGGACTACGATAACAGCTTACAATCAAATTAACTCGGTACCTATTGGCAATAAGAAACAGTCACAGTAATATTTTGAGCAAACGTTAAAAAATTAGGATAGTATTGTTTTAATGTGACATAATATTTTATTTACTAATAATTTCACCTGTTACATAGAACGAGGTGAATGACGCATGAGTCCCACAGGTATTCAGTATAGACCCTTATTTGTGTTATAAATCATCAGATTTCTCAAATAGCTTTACGTGAGACTTAACAAACTAGCAAAGTATAAAGATATAGTTTAAGTATTTACAAATGATCACAGCAAATTGTATAATATGATAAAAACATATTAAGCTTTAAGACTGATATATTTGATTACGTCAAGCTAAGAAGGGATTAAAAATTGCTCGTTTATGATAACAGCTCTTATCAATTATAATATCTGATTGAATAACAAGTATAAAAGAAAAAATTCTGATCGATCACTACACGGCGATTCTATTCACAATATGAAGACGTTTATAGGATTAATTTTAGTGGCCTTAGCTGTTGCTTCTGTTACGGCGACGGTACCCGCGGACGAACTCACCGTTTATAATTACCATAAGAGAATAGGTATTCCAGAAGCAAACCGCATTAGGAAATTAGAAGAAGAAGCTATTAAATCCGGAAACTCTGGGGGAAGGATCGTTGGTGGCAGCGTTTCCGATATCTCACAGACACCTTGGCAGGTACTATATTCTACAGCTTTTATCTATTTTAAATGCTTTGGTTGCTATTGAATCGAATTTATGGTTAGACATGGTGTATGGAAACCGATTTTTTTATATGATTTTCATAAAACACTAAACGGATGACATAAAACTTAAATTCAGTGAAAATGTAGAGTACCTAAAACTTTGTTTCGTATTTGACGGCTTGAAAAATATATCTAATTTTGAATTAAAATAAAATGTATATATATATGTGTAACTGGTTTATTTTATTTATTTATTCTTTATTGTACACCAGTTACAAAAAAATGGAATATATTATATATATACCCAGATGTACAATAGGCAGTCTTATTGCTCAAAAAGCAATTATTATTATATACATTACATTACATTAATGTGGTAAATTTTTGATGTAACCATTAAAAGTTATTTATCTATTAATTAATGATATGTCAATAATGTACGCATATTGCATATTATTTACAGATATCATAATAAAACTTATCTAAAATCAGTATACATAGCTTTTATTACGAGATTAATATATACTATGTTTCTTTTCAGGCCGGTCTTGTCATTAGAATCTTATTCATATTTAATTCCGTTTGCGGCGCTTCGCTCATCTCCAACAACAGATTGGTCACTGCAGCTCACTGTCATTCCGATGGATCGGTCACCGCTCAACAATTTACTGTAGTCCTTGGCTCTAACACCCTCTTTAGCGGAGGAGTACGCATAAATACGAACAACATCGCCGTCCACCCCAATTGGAATCCTAATAACGCCGCTAACGATATTGCTGTCCTCCGTATCAGCTCAGTTAGCTTCTCTAGTACGTACCTAGACATTGTCAATGAAATTTAAATTTAATTCATATATTATAAAAGTTTATATTTTTCTCAAATGCTCTCTACACTTAGAAGCAACAATCAGCTCTACAGTATTACCTCTCTGGTCATAGCTTTATCAACAGTATAACTACTATCGATATAATTCCATCAGATAGCTGTATCTATATAACAGAATAAAATCAACTTTTTATATTGTTAAATAATAATGTATAATATTATACTGTATAAAATATGATACTTTAATTATAAATTTAAATTAAATATTTTCAGATGTGATCCAGCCTATTGCCCTGCCCAGTGGCAATGAACTTTCTAACAACTTCGTTAATCAGATGGCACTTGCATCTGGATATGGCAAAACATCTGATCGTAAGTCACTCTATTAGCATTCGGAAATAAGTAATCGTGTTCAGACAATAAACGTTTAAGAACTTTATTTGCGAAAAATCAACTAATCCTAAAGAATTTTACCATAAAAATAACATAACCCCTGATTTAATTCATAATTTTAATTAGTTTTCTATAAATATAACTAATTAAAAAGTTTTATATACTTCTCATAGTATCTATGTGGCCATTTTCGGAGGTTAAAGAGATGGTTCTCTCGTATTAGTATTATATAAACGATAAAATTAGTTAAGTAAAAAACTGCTATTAAAATTTTATACAAAATGTTAATACTGATGACAGTACCTTTAAAAAAAAACATACTAAACTACGTACTCGTTTTTTTAGAGGGTAATATTGGCACCAATCAACGATTGAGCTCGGTCAATCTGCGCATCGTGGCTGATCAAGAATGCGCTACATTGTACGGCAACTGGTATCACAGCTCCAATATTTGTACCAGCGGCGCTGGTGGCCAGAGCGTTTGCCAGGGAGATTCTGGCGGCCCCCTAGCTGTTATGAGCGGTGGCAGAAGAGTTTTGGTAAGATCTCAAACATTTTATTTATAAAAAGTTACAATTTGGTCATCATCTGCCAATAATTAGATAGTCAGCTTACCTCAATATGGTTTAACTTCATTAAAGTCTAATTCAGTAGCTCGCTGACTTAATGGTTAGAGCGTGTGCCCTTCATTCCGAAGGCCTCGGGTGCGAATCACGGAGTACTTTTAATACTTAAGTTATGTGCATTTGTGAACTACATGCCTGAAGTCACCAATCCGCATTGGGCCCGCGTGGTGACTATGGCCCCATCGCTCTTATATTACAGAGTAGGCGCCCCAACAGTGGGAACGTTACGAATTGGCTGTTATGAAAGTCTAACTAGTTGTAAATAACTACTTCTACAAATACTACTATTATTTTGTCCTGCTAGTATTTTCATTGTCCGATTTCTTTAAACAAAAAATTTTATATATGTTGTTAAAATTTATTTTTCTCAGGTCGGAGCTACTTCCTTCGGACACAGGGATGGTTGCAGCGTCGGACACCCTGCCGCCTATGCCCGAATCACTTCTTTCGTGTCATGGATTAACAATCAATAAAAAATCGCAATAATTTTATAAATTACAAAAAGAATAAACCTGTTAGTTTAATTTCATTGAACAAATTTGTATTAGTTCCTAGTATTCGAAATTGAAAAATATTGTATCTTAACAATTCAGGTGGCAAAATGTATAATGCTCTCTCTGCGAATAAATCAGTGATAACCATTTGATCTGTAGAATATTTAAACACAATATGCCATAATTCCTGGAAAAATCTGTACCAACAGTCTATTGCTTGTTGCGATAGAATGTACCGGGAACCAATCGTCTTAAGTATATAGATACTGTTCAACCTATTAAAACAGAATAATACTCGGTAAAAATCAATCTGCTAGTGCATTTCTTGTAGTCAACTTCTTCATACATAGGGATGGTTTTAATGTTGGCCTCCACGCCTTATGTTGAAAACAATTCCTACATCTCGTGTATCATTAATCGTAAAATAATATTAAACTATTATAAATATAAAGGAAAAACGGATTACAAAAAAATGGATATAACAGATTATAAACAATAAACGTTAATTTTATTTTAGTCTGAACATATAATTAGTTATTTAGTATAGTAGTTAGAACTGCAAGATACCTGGGTAGTAGAGGAAGCAAAACGCCAATGACAAATATTTTATCTGCAAACAAATGAGTAACAGTCATTTGATTCGCAGAAATATTTTATTTTTTAATCAATGAAGCGACGAGACGAGCAAGACATCACCTGATGGTAAGTGACACATTCGCCCATAACAACGTGGCGCTAATTAGGATGTTAAACACTACAGCATATTGCGCTTGTCGCCTTGAGATATAAAATGTCAAGTCGCATTACCCCAGTAATTTCACTTACTATAACCCCGTTCAATCCGGAACACAGTAATATTTGTACACTACTGTTTGGTTACAGAAATAACAGCTGCGGTGATACCTATCTAGACAGTCTCCGGCATCAGAGACCTACCACTAATAAAACATCACATTATACATTTCTATATAATATTGTTATTAATACATATATTGGTATGCCTAAAATAATAGTGCACCTTTAGTCATTATGTGATTTGGTTCTATTTTTGTGTAAAAGTTCTAATTTATGGTTTTTTATTATCACTACCTTCGGTGGTAGATCTCAAACTATTCTTTATGGGCCAGAAAATATTAGTTCCAATTTATTTCCTACCTCGTTTTTTACAAAAACTAAGGCATTTACTTTATTGCAAACAGAAATAATATATTTGTCGTATATAAGTTTCCTTCTCATTATAGGGCGGCATAAATAGTCTCTTGCTTCTTTTTGAGTTAACTGTAAATGGTTTTTAAGTTCACTTGGATAATAATCATTAACATAAAGTGTTTCAGCATGTTTAATTAAATTACTTGAAATGTGAATATTTCTTTTCAAACACCTATTCATACGAGGTAAACTGTGTTTCTGTATTAACTGTTGTATTAAATGAAATAAGACCATAAACGTAGAAAAGTACTCCATAATTCTGGATGATTATCGGTCTGTATATGAAGAAAAGAATTCAAGTGTTTATGAGATACGTCCAGTGTGCCTATTGACTGGTAATGTAGAGCAGTAAAACTTATTTGTTTTATTTGTAATAACTTGCGTAGTACTCTTGGAATACTGTTGCTGTTAATTCCTTGCCCCGATCAGTAGCTATCTCCTTTGGTACACCACATCTGAGAATAAAATTATTTATGAAATATTTTTCTACTTCATTGCCTTTTTTAGAAATTAAAGGATCTTCTACATATATTATAAGTTCACACGGTAATGTTAATATATACGAATAATTGTTGTTGTCCACATCTAGTGTTTCCATAAGAACTAAATAGACTTTTTCAAATGCAGTGTTAGCCATACTTGCAATGAGCAATGGTTCTTTAATAAGTACCGAATACTTTTGCCACTGTGTTACGTTGCCTAACATAAACTCATCAATATAAAGATCCGGCTAATAATAATAATTTTTAATACTGTTTGATATTCTTCTCATACCTGCCCATGCAGGTGGCCAGCAGTGGCTATCCACTGCTAGTTTCCCAACGTGGGGCGTACGCCCCACAGGGGAGCAATTTGATGGTTGAAGGGGGGCAATTCGCAAATTGACCGAGATGACTTAACCCCTTCGATGTAATTTAATTAATTAATTATAAATTGTTTTTTTTATTCGAATTGGTGTTTTAAATTGTATTATTAATATTAGTTTCTTCTTTGAAATAGTTACAATTTTACGGTATTTTCTTATAAAACTTTTCATTTACATTAATTTAAAAAAAAAGTATTTTAATGTTTTAATATTTATAAGGGGACATGAAGCTTTGAAAATTGGTAAAGTGGAGCATGGATTAGAAAAGGTTGGGAAACACTGTTCTACATTGTTTATTATGCTAATGCGTGGTCCAGAACTATCTTTAGTGGTTTTTATTTCTACCACTAACTTTTTATTAAGAATTTTATTATCTTCTTTTTCCTATGCTTAATCGTTAATTTCTAGAGATTTACAAAATCTATCTAGCTACCTCGGACGATTTCTACATATGTGTGAAATATGGAAAAATAAGTAAATTATTTTGATAAAATAATCACGCTTAAAAAATCACTAAATCAAGCACCTTCCTTTTAATATTGTTGGCCCATGTTCATACAGTTAATTGATACAAATATCAAATTATTTGTTGCTAAAATATTAAGTAACCTATATACGAGTATGTAGCCTATTTGTATCAAAAAGCTGATAGCACCGGAAACAGCAGCCATGGTCACAGGGGGAATTGAAGTGACGGATGTCCCGACTCTATAGCTAACACGGAGTACCAACAAATTTTTTATTATTTTTTGTAGTCTGATCTACCCAGAATGAGCTCACTGTGTCTTCTAGTGATATGCTTGACGTTTGATTAAATGTTATATAATAATAGTATCCCAACACGGTGGTATTAACACACCATATTCTGATGAGTAAAGACGAAACTCGCTGCATATTTATAAAATATCGCAAAGAATTAATAGCCAACATCATTGAGAGACATAGAAATAATACTTAAATAACTGAAAGAAGATAAAGACCAATTGTACAAAAACGAAAGAAATTAAGGTAAAATTGAAATAAAAGCAAAAGAAGTGAGAGAAAAATAAATGTGCACAAATATAGTGTATTTTAAAAGAGTGCAATATATAAATATATGAAAATCAAGTCCGAGAGGTGATGTAAGTAAAAAGAGGAACAAAGAAATGTAAAGAAAAATCGGTATGGAAGATAACGAGAAGTATAAATGAGAAAAGAGAAATATAAAACTAAAAAGATTGTAAATAAGAAAGAGAGTAAGCAAAAATGAAAAAAAAAGGCTAAGACCGACCACACGCAGGGTACGCTACAAAAAAAAACCATATTCACTATTTAAACTAAGATGTTTTTAATTTCATTGCCCTCGCGAATCAACTTTGGAAATAATCGTTGTTCTTTTGCAAGGGTTTGAGTAAGCCAGATGTAATGGTTCATCATAATTATCAACAGCCTGCGGCAGTCCACTGCTAGACATGGGCGTCTCCCAAGTAACGCCACTTTCTTAGATAAGAACCTCCTCGACCTCCAATTTTTTTTTTATTTAACTATTGAATCGAATTCAAAGCGGGAAGCATGTATGTATATTTAACTCTAATAGACACATAGAATTAAAGAAATTACAGCCCCCCGGTCCTCTGTGCGGGAGGCTATATAATTAAAATACATATATAAAATAATAATAATTGTAAAGTGTAATGTAACTTTTAAAAAATGAAGCATAATTTTTACCTAATATGGCTCTCTCAAAGTACTAACACTCCTACCACCGACAACTCTACTCAAATTTTTAGACTTGAAATATTCTTCTTCTAGCCTCTTTATTCTTGCAGCTGCAGGAATACCATATCGTCTATGATAGGCGAAGCTAGAGACATCTTCTATGCATCCAAATTGACTATAGGCGAATGTAACGGCTAAAAATAAGAAAACGGCACCTAAAATGCTTTAATCTTGACAACTATGTAATAATCACAACAGATAAACTTTTTTTATATAGATATTTACATGTATGTTATCTATGCTTTTTGTATTCGTTATCAGAAAGTAATGGATTAGTCAATTTGAATATTTTGAAAATACAAAAAATTATTAAACAATTATCATTATCGATAATGGTCATACAGTTCTGATATGTGAACAAAAATTTATTTTTTAATATTTTTCTATATATATTTCTATCATCGATTTACGTCTACTTTAGAATGTTGAGAGCATTGCAGGTACTGGCCCATCTTGCACAGTGCGCACTTTAAAGACAGGGGTGAAGATCATTGGGAGCTGGAAAAGAACGGAAGGGGAAAAGCTTAAAAAATCACAAAAAGTGTGTGATTTTTTAAGCTTTTAAGATTTTTTAAGCACATAGTAATTAAAATAATATACACAATTGTATAAATAAGCTAAAAACAATAGTTAATATAAATAAGCAATTAATTTAATTATTGATTAATAGCGTTCATCAATCATATTACAATGTAATCAGTACATTCAGATGCCCTCGGCTAGACAGGCAGACCAGATTAAGATATTTTTATTAGATATTTTTTTAAACAAAAATAACATTATTTTTATGTCTGGGTGCTATGTAATCAAGAACACTCACTCTTAACCACTTTATCATAATTATTAACACATCACACACACATACATGGAAACTTCAAACTTGAGTTACCACGGTAAAGCCCTGTTGTTTAGAAATATTCAAAACATTTTATATTATCTAATGCTTGTTTATTAACTCTAACCTTCTTCTACATATCAGGTTTGCCAAGAACTAAATCTAACATAAAAATTTCCAACAACTTGGAGACAAAAAAGGCGCACTTGTAACCTAAATGATATCCTGCATGAGTGTGATTTTCTTGTCCAATAATGCTACTGATGTTCTCATCATCATCAGCTTACACACGTCCACTACTGGACACAGGGCTTCTCCGAAGATCTCCACATCCATCGGTCCTGCGCTGCTCGCATCCAGTGGCTTCCTGCGACCGTACAGTCAGCATGGCCTCCGGTACCGCCGGGCACTAGAGGCCGTCAATTGTAGAGGTTGATATGAACTATTTCCCACCACGCTGCCTAATTCGGGTTGGCGGTAGCCAGAGCCACGTTTGTGGATTAGCAAGGTGCACCGCGAACAGATGACGTTAGCTTAGGTCCCGTAAGTTGTTGTGCGGTATCCCTTACACCCCTGGTGTTCTCATTATGTATTAACTTCTAATATTCAATTTACTATTACTATGATTATCATAAAAAACAAACTGAACAATTTGAGAAAAACCGAAAACTTTGTTAGGTAGCATAAACCTGGCACAACTTTTTGAAGATAACTTTTATTTATTTTTATTTATATTATTTATTTGCACACCACAAAAAAAGGCAAAAACATGCAAAAAAAACGTTTCTACAATGATGGCAACAAACGGTCTTATCGCTTAAAGCGATTTCTTCCAGACAACCAGTAGATGGACATGACTGAATGGAGCTTACAGACGGGTGTGCCGTATTAAAATACATATTTAAATAAACTCCCACATATATATGTGTATAAGGAAATATATATACAGTGTGGAAGGTAATAGGTGTAAAAGATCTGGAGGGGCTAAAGTATAGCTCGTATCCTATCTATCTATGTATGGAATACCCCATCCAAAAACAATGGTTCTGAAGTTATTAATTTTTAAATATTTTTTAAAAAACTCCCGATTTTCAAGAATTTAACTTATTTTTAAAAAATTCGATGATTTATTTCTTACTTATTTCTATACAAATTGTATGTAATAATTATTGTTTAATCATTGTTTTATTAAATTAAATTAATAAACATCACTTAGAGGCTAGAACTTTTAAATTAGGTTCTTTAAAAGTCGTGACAGTATAAAATAAAGCGTTTTACTTACATTTTTATTTAACTTTAAAACAAAATTTTATTTACAAAAAATACGTATAAAGCACATAAGTACCTGACTTCAATACCTATCCGACAAGGTATTATAAGAAAGTACATAAAGTTTCTAAAATTTAGAAAAAAAAACACTTGTAACAAAACCAAGTACTATGATCAAACTATGGAGACTCATGAAAGTAGGCGCCGCGCCTGCCGTTAATTTGACTCTTTTGTTTTTGTTTTAAAGATAATTTCAGTATGCAGGTTTCTTCGCGATGTTTTCCTTCACCGTTTGTATTTCGCTGTTGTTACTTAAGTTCACAAATGTACATAACTTAAAAATTAAGCCATCAGCACATGCCGCGATTCGAACCCACGACCTTCGGAATGCTACCTATCTCTTTAAACCTATATAAATAGTGATTTAATAACATAAATGACAATAATAAGTAAAAATGCTGTAATTTCATTTAACATTAAAAAAAGATAACGGATACCTCATGTATGCTTGCAAGCGCAAACTACTTCGCTCACGAAGAGGAAAAACGATGGCATGAGAGTATTCGTTAGCTATTGAATAACGACAATCATGTAGAATCCAATGTTTATATACGATCTTTCACGTGCATGTTATCTCGGACATCGATATTCGTTATCGAGTGATAATATAATGTCTCCAAGTCACTACACCTGTTGGTTATAAACACTCACCACCACCACTATCTATGCCTTCTTTGTATCTAAAAAAAGGGCTTTGGCTTATTTATTTTATTCAGTACGTTTGAGCGGATTTTTCTATTCTTTCCATTCCTGCTTTACAAATCGTTTTATATCCAGATATATATGTGCCGACAAGGACTAATTAAACCCAGCCACGTTCATTGCAATAATGCCCTTCGCAAGAAAAAGAAGTCTATGATTTTCATCTCTCATATTTTGAATCATCGCCACGTGGTTTGTATTAAAGAAAATTTTATGTAAAACTTGCAACAGAGGTTGATAACTGTAGTTGGATTTATTACAAAAATCTCAATAAGTTACTCACGTAACTTGGGTTTGGGTACATACAGACGTTCATCAACAACAATATCAAACAATCAATCATAGGCCAATAGACGTCCACTGTTGGACATATGCCTCCTCCAAAGATTCCCACATCGATCGGTCCTACGTAGCCCGCATCCAGCAGCTTCCTGTGACCTTAGAGTCAGTCACCATAGCATCTGGTACCGCCGGGCACTACGAACGGTCGTTTGAGGAGTTTATATGGGGGATTTGGACCATTTTCCACCACAACGTGAATTGGTGAGAACTAGAGCCTCGTTTGTAGATTAGTAACAATGACAATAGCTACCGACAAATAAACAATGGATGTGCAACATCAAAACACTACTGGGAGTAAGTCTCTATTGACGGAGACTATCTAGGTACGTACCATCGAAGCGCCTATTTCTGCCTCCAAACAATAGTGTGCAAATATTACTGTAGTCCAGTTTGAAGGGCGCTGTAGCTACTCAAAGTACTGGGGTAGCGAGACTCAACATCTTTTGTCTCAGGCGACGGGAGCAATGTGGTGCAGTATATATAATCCTAACTAGCGCCACGCTCTTATGGACGAACGTATCACTTGTCATCAGATGAATGTCCCACTCGTCTCTTCGCTTATTTGAATAAAAAAAAAATAGCAATCTAATAAGTATCACAAAATTGCTAGTAAATTATCAAAGGCACATAAAAGACAACGGCGACTCTTGACCGAACTTTAAAATATATACACATCCCAACCACTTTGTAGCTGCGGTGATTTCTTTTTTTGTATTTGGCATTATCATCATATCATCTTTAGAGAGCGTTCACTGCTAAAGACAAGCATACCCCAAAGATATCTAATTTAGTCATGCACTGCCCGCATCCAATTGTTTCTCATGACATTCCCCAGGCCTATAGGCCATCTTGTGCGGACATTTCAATACTGCGTCTACTAGTTCGTGGCCGCCATTTGGCGTTCATACTACTCATCGCATTCACATCATTACTCAATAACAACTTGTTCGTTTTACTTTTAAAATATCGGAAACGTTTATTTGAAATAAATAACAATGATGTAAATACAAAAAAATATGCTAAATGCATTTTATAGGTACTCCGAAAAAGTTTAATTTTGTATAAAAAGATTACAAATGTTACTGAGTGGTACTCTAACCATTATAAGATTATCATAGACGTATAAAAGCAAGCAGAACTTTTTTTTGTTTTACGTGGAGCAAATGCCTGCGCATACCTGCCCTCGCGAAGGCAAAGGCAGATTATGTCGGACTTGCACCAACTAAAACTCCCACGATGTTCCACCTCGTTGGTTTATGGCAGGGTCACGGGAATGCTTTCGCTCACCTTCGCGTCCCCGCCAGCGCCGACTACACCATGCAGCCGCACCTCGGGAGGGAGGGAAGAACTCCCCTTTTCCACCTCTGTAAGGGCACGCCGGAACACACAGCGCGCGCCCTCTTTAACCTCTTATAGTCACCTGGGCAACGGATTCCTCCTAATACGTCAGCCAGAGGCCATGGGAGCCAAGAGAAAAAACTCTCCCGACTCCCCGGCGGATCTGATATTGGGTTCCGCCGCCAACCGTTATACGGCCACGAAGGATAGGGAAAGCGGCGGAACGCAATACCGACACTCCTCTTCCCCCGCGGCCTCACCGGCACATATCCGAGGTGAGCTGACGGAACTCACCTGGAGCGGCTACCTCGAGCAGGGCCTACGCCTCGAGTCGGCCCGGTAGGCTCCTCTTCGCTTTACCGTGGGTGACCAAGCCACGGTAAAGCGAAGACCCAACGCCACGACAAGGCGGGAACCTATTCGGGGGGAACGCAAGCAGACCTAATTCGACACTCCAGATTCAGGGACTAACTCATTGATATTCAAAACATATTGGTCGTTTTTCACGAGCAATTAATATTACATTACGAAAGAAATTACAATGAAATGACTTAGCACATTACTTTTCATACTAATTATTTTTATTTATGTTTTATCGTAGTGATTTGATTTCCAAGCCGATTTTATAACACATAAAAATTATACCTAAAAGTACTGTAAATTCCTTTAGCATAATAAAAAGTGCGCCATCTGTGCTAGACAATGCAAACTACTTGGAGCCGTGCTCGCGCCTGGTGGCGGGGAGCACGTCTATTCCGTGTATATTTTCAGTATATTTTCTAACATATTTACAGCGGAAAATACTTTGGGCTATTTTTTAGAAACAATTAAGAACACAGCAAAATAAAAAAGTATCTAAATTCGAAACCGAATGTTGCTGCATAAGTAATAACAGCAAGATTAACAAAAAATAATGAAAAAAAAACACATTGACAGCTTGGATCAAATTCTTTCGTAAAAAAGTACACGCATCGGGAAAGCAATAGCTGTTCCCATACACTGATCAATTTAAGGAGGTGCGATGTTTTTTATTAAAGAGCCTCTATTTATTTTACCGCATAATGTTTCATAATTTATGGAATTTAAAAAATATTTATGGCCATCTTTTTTTTTTTGAGCGAGAGTTATAAAGTTGTGACTTTGAGCGCAGGTGTCCGAATTGTAATTATCTAATTAATTAGTTTATTTACTGTAAATTACAGTTGTGAGTTCTGTGCTGATATGTTTTGCGATTTGGATTTAATTCCAAATAGGGGCAAAAACGGTATTTTAATATATTGTGATAGTATTACGTTTCAGTATTGCGATAATTATAAATGGCTAGCAAGCAAGGATGTACAGAGATTTCGAGTAGGGTATGCAAACCACGCCGGAAATCTCTGTGCTTATCTATAATTAAAAATAAACATTTCAAATTAGTATCATTTTAGTACCAAAGCATATTTGTATACCTTTTGAATACTTTGAAAGATTATTATTCAGATTAAAGTTTAAGGAGCCAAGTTGCTCTTTAGTTCCTATTTTAGACGCTAAAGATTATCGTTAATACATCACTATCTACCAGTTTGAAGGGTATTGGTATCAAAGACATTAATGGGGTGGCGGGACGTTTCCTTTTATGGTTCAAAACTATAACATAAAGGCGGCATAACAATCACATCACTGTGCAGGGAGGCACATATAACTTTTGATCAAAGAGTAAATAGTATTCCAAATTTATTAATTTTAAAAGTTGCTTTATCTATAATATCATTTAAATCGTGTAAATAGCGAACAGTATATTATTAAATAGTGTGTACATACACAGAAACGGTAGATTATATATTATTATAATTTATCTATAAAAAAGATCTTTGCGATAAATTCTTTACTAAGTGATTATCTACATACTTTACTGATGTAGATATTGAAAATTTAAATAATCGCTGCGGTTTTGTTATGTACTTTTTCAATATAAATGGAACCAAAAATATTGTTAATATTGAAACTACAATTATCTTTTAATGCTTTAACGTTTTATTTTATTTTACTGCCAGGCGATCCAATCGACATATGATGTTACTCGGGTGTAGACTGCTGGATATCCAGCGCTGCAACCCGCTGCGTGACCATATGATGTAATACCAACCTATAATTAAAGAAAAATAGTAGAAACAAAATATGAACAAATTCTCAAGTCTCATATCTCAGTGTGAGGTAGATTGGTTAATATATAATAATAAGAAGTGTCACACTACAAATACAATAGTTTAAAAATGTTACATATGAACCAAAAAAATCAATAATTACGAAAACAGTAAATGTGTGCGAAAAGACAAAGGTCTCAGCAAATGATGCTGGTTTTCAGACCCAGTCGTTAGTCGTCGTCATCGTTCCTATAATTTTATAAAATTTTAATCAAAGACCAAAATACGTATAAAAAAAACAATAAACAAAACAAATCAATATAGCTAATGCTTAACGCCTTTTTACACCCGGCATATCGTAAATTAGTACAGACAAGGTAAAACTAAATATGTACAACATCACAATTATTCCTGTTAATCGTTACAAATTAATTTTACAATATTCATGAAATGAAAATTTAAATGAAACGTTTAAATTTTAATTTATTTAAATGAAATTACTATTTATAAAAAAATATGTCTGTTAAAACCTAACGTCGAAGCTTCAAATGATCAAGTTCCAGAGATGGAAACAACTGACTATCTCAATTTCTACTAAAACAACAGAACAATAAAAAATATAGTCCATCTCCTTATGATAACATGCACTATCTTTTTAAATGTATTAAGACTTTATTCCGTTTATACTCGAATAGTAATAAACACTACAAAAAAAAAATTCTTTCGAAAAATCTTAATAATTATATAGAAACTATGGTTATTCAAAAAGTTTTACGATAGAAAACTTTGATAAGCATTATTCATTAGTATAACTTTTAATCTTAAATAAGGTAATGAAAAGACAAATAGTAATATTTTACCAAAATTCTCCTGTTGAAACTCGTAACAACCAGTGGTCCGCCGGAGTCGCCTTGGCAAGTACCCCTGCCGCCCGCGCCGCTTGTGCAAATATTTGTGTTGTGGTACCAGGTCCCAAAGATCGGCCGACAATCATTGTCGTGTAAAATGGGAAGTTGAACAGACCTCACGCGTTGTTCAAAAGGAATATCAGCGTCTAAAACCATTAAATTATTTCTTTAATAATGTATTTTCATTTAACTTAAAAATTTCATAAAGTACACACACAAAAATTTATTTCAATAAATTTTCATACAATTATCTCAAATTATCTATAAATATGAGTAAGTTTTTAAGTAACACGCGTGTAGTATTTTTATGTGAAACCACCTTTGACAGAGTGATTATATTTAAATCCTTATATTCTGTTGTAAGTTTGTTCCATTAATTAAAAAAACAATCTTCAACACTTAAATTTCTCATGCTATTCTTTCTCTCAGCAGAGCATTCAAGAGGCAGTGAACGAAACCCTCAATTATTTCCTTATTTCTTCCTTATTCGATTTTTTCCCTCATACTTTTTACGTATCATAGCTAGATCTTATGATGCTAAATGATGATATTACACACATATACTTTTATTGCCTAAAACAAACCAAGTGATAATTTTATAAAACCAGTTACAAAAGTGATCAAATGATACTTACTGTTAGCAGTACGACCATATCCGGAGGCAAGTGCTATGAATCCAGTAAATCTATTAGATAACTCCGGGCCGCTTGGTAGTGCAATAGGACTGATTGTGTCTGTAAACATAAAAATATTTTATTTTTCATAGTCCTTATGGTATTGCTGAATATTTCTTTCTGGTCCTCTTTCTGTTCACATAAGACTTAATTAATTATTTTACGTTAATTAAGTTGCGGAAAAAACTGTCTACAGTGGTAAATAATGAACACTTTGGTCAAAATATATTAACTATGTACGCTGAATACATACTTGACGTAGCAATAGCTCTCGTACGGATAATGGCTATATCGTTAGCGGCATTCCTAGGGTTCCATTGAGGGTGAGAAATAATATCGGTAGATGTGACACGTACACCACCGAAAAATACTGTGTTTGATCCGAGTACAACAGTAACGGATCTAGCAACAAAATTTTCGTCTCTGTGACAATGAGCTGCCGTTACTACACGAATGTTGGAAATGAGAACACCTCCGCACATAGATGTAGCTGAACCAGCGAGTTGAATGACCAAGCCAGTCTGAAATTAAAATAAATATATATATACATATAGGCGACTTTGCTAAGCAGATGCTCTCTCATAAAATACGGGATCCACAACCTGTTTTTTTTTTTTTGATGAAATTAACGCTTTAAGTTTTTTAACAACTGCATTGGACTCCGTAGGGCTCTAGGACTAAACTAGATATATAACAAAATAAGAATAAAACAAAACGAAACGCAATGCAACTAAATAAAACAAATAAATACGCCTAAAGCAGGCTCCCATCAAACGACTGCAGGTACTGCCTAACTATGATCGATCGATGCACTAAGTGTTCAGAAGCGATCACTGTGAGAGACGTCACAGCTAAAAAATCACAAGCGCTCTACGACAACTGGATTGCGCGTTTCTACTGCCCACTGCATGTATCAACCAACCAAGTCCGCCGGTTTGAATTTGCTCTATTCAAACCCCTCGTGCAGAAGTTCAGCATCACGAGTTTCTTCGCTGGCGCACTTCTGTACACTACCTCGATTGCCCTGTATCTTGCCTATCATTATTAGCTTCAAGAGGCTATATCTGTCATAAAGCATAACACAATCGTGGTCCTTGCCATCTTTAACAGTATAACTTCCTACATGATGTAGCCGCTTACTGCGTTTTGCTTGAGTTAGGGTGGTAGCAGAATTTGTCTTCAACCCTGCATAGCAATGCATCCTCCTCCATGTAATGAGTAGGCTACTCACCTATTATTACAATACTAAATATGCCGTTATACCAGCATTGCTCTGTTTTGGCCATCAAATTATGACAGTCAGAGCCTATAGTCTCGTAGTCACATAGCATCGCATCGTGTGAAATTAAACTGCAAGTCTTAACCCAGTATCGTATAAAAAACCCTAACATTATAGTCAAAAGTATTACATAAGATTTTTTATACCAATGCTGATTAATAAAACATTACTATAATAAGTAAAATAAAAATTTTGTACTAAAATTATTGTAGATAGTTATTCTTACCTGATATGGTATTTCTGAAATATCTGTAATGTGGCCACCGACGATTCGGCTTAAATTTCCAGACTTTATGTATTCTTCTTCTAACCGCTTTATTCTAGCCGCTTCGGGGATGCCATATCTCCTATGATAATCAAAAGCAGTAATATCTTTTGAAGAGATAAATTGCCCATCAGTAGTCGAAACAGCCAATAGTAATAAAACAGCACTATGATATGCTTTCATGTTGGCAGTTTTTGATTAATTTTATTAAGTTTTAGATAAATTGCTTATATATAAAAGTTCACAACCACGTTATCATAATTTTTATCAGAAAATAATGGATAGCCGATTTTCTTATGTATTAAAGCGATAAATTGTAGCATTGTCATTACAGAATTATTTCGTAAGTTTCAAGTGTGCATAGAATTTTTAAAGAAAAAAAGCAATATTCTCTTTTAATACCCACAAATTTCATTATTTTAAATTTACCTGGAACCCAACTTCAGAGCATGTTATATATTATAAAAAAGACCTTTCAAAATTGAACCATTCTTTTATATGTGCTTAAAATTTATTACTAAGTGGTCCGTATACACATCGCTAGTAAAAACCTACGAACATCTGCGTGGTATTGCGACGATCAAGGCAAGATATAGTATAGCTAATAGCTTGATGACTTGATATTTCGCTTTACGGTCTTATTCTATAGAAAAGACGGACTATATCTAACAGAGAACTGTATATGATTGTAAGATGGCCGAACGAACGAGTTTTCCTACTACGAGAACAATAATAATAAAAGTTGCAACACCACGGTTTGGATAACCATCACTGGATTATTATCCAGTGATGGTTATCCAAACCTATGAATATTTATCCTGGTAAATGATACCATTACTGTAAACACTCCAAAAATATTCTTCTTGTTACTTTCTAGACAAATTTCAAAATCGACGTAAAAGATTGCTTCAAGTGTAAAGTTTTTGTTATTTAATTTTTTTTTTATTTATTTAATGGAATTATTTGAAGATCTTCCATTATTTTATAGATCTTAATCAAACTGTAAAGATTAAATTGATGGATGTACCAATTAAATCCTTTTCGATATCGGTTTTTATCTAAAAGTCATTCGATTAATCGAAGAAAAACATGTCGATACATTTATAATTGAATTATATCCGTTGCTTTAGATCTTGGTGGTCCTGTTGCGCATATCGACGAAAATTAAGTAACAAGCATAATGAAATCAATAGTTATTTTCTTCTTTACAATATTTGTTGCCGTAAATTGTGATGTTAAAAATATCTCACCGAACCCAAATGGTATTTACGACTACCATAGAACTATAGGAGTAGTTGAAGCACAGAGAATTAGAAAGCTTGAAAGTGAAATTTCCGGTGCTGCGCCAAGAATAGTGGGTGGATCTACCATTTTAAGCACCGCGGTCCCATATCAGGTAAAACTGAATATTTGATTTTGAATTAAAATATTTTCGAAGCGTATTGAAGAAAGTTTAAAGGCTAACATTTATACCATTCATTTTGGGTTTAGCCTCAAGAAATGCGCTTATTAATTTTTAAACTTTCACTATCTGAGTAAATTACACATTGCATGAATATTCGTCTTACAGGCTGGACTTATTATTACATTCCGGATTGTCCTTCAATCTGTGTGTGGCGGTGTCATCATAGCCGACAATAGGATATTGACTGGCGGTCATTGTTACAACGATGGAGTTAGCATAGCCCAGTCCATTACTGTAGTAGTAGGATCAAACTTCTTATTTACTGGAGGCACCAGAGTACAGGCGCAGAGCGTTGCTCTCTATCCAGGATACAATCCGAACATCATTGCAAACGATCTTGCCGTTTTGCGTATACCTAAAATATCTTATTCACGTAAGTATTTAACTTTTAGTAATAACGTGTAAAGAAAAGATTGAATTGATAATTTTTAATTAATACCTTAATCAAAGTAGGTAGTGATTGCACCTGCTAATTGATAATTACTTAGATATGATATACATCTATGTTAGAACATATTTTTGTTTATCTTATCCTATAGTTAGAGTAGCTCGCTGGCCTAATGGTTAGAGCGTGCAGCGTTCATTCCGAAGGTAGCAGGTTCGAATCTCGGCATGTACCAATGACTAAGATTTAAGTTATGTACGTTTGTGAACTTTAGTTACAACAGCGAAATACAAATGGTGAAAGAAAACATCGTGAGGAAAGCTGCACATGACTTAGAATTTTTTCTAAGATGTGTGTGAAGTCACCAATTCGCATTGGGACCGCGTGGTGACTATGACCCCATCGCCCTCATATTGAGGGTAGGCCTGTGCCCCAATAGTGGAGACGTAAATTGGCTGTTATATCCTATAGTTAGCATCACTCGTCAAAGCTAAAATTTAGCTTAGTTAATCAATATAATGAGTTGATTGCATAGGATAAAAAGAATGGCGATTCACAATACTGAAAATTCTCTCCCACCGCAGCGAAGCTGTCTGGGGCGAGGATCACGTGTAAGTTACTTTTCGCTCCACCGTAGGTATCCAGGCCACGGCTAGTGAACAAGGTTCCTGTTTGGTAAACACGTGCTCAATCGTTCCATGTAACCTGTTAGTACATACATTACTGCACAATTCTCAATAACTTTTTATTTAAGAGTTGTGGTTAGCAAAATTATGTTATGCATAGCATATGGGCATAGCTTCATCAAAAATTAAAATTTCTGCAAATACTTTCTTACAGTTAATGTACAAGCAGTCAATCTACCGTCTGGCAGTGAATTGAATCAAAATTACGTAGGCACTGTGGCCCTTGCTTCTGGATTTGGCATAACAAAAGACGGTAAGCATGTATACAACTTGTCATATTACCAGAAATAAAATAACTCTATTTTAAATCAGAACCCTAAACTGATGGTGATTGATACGCCCGCATATAACGTGGTGATAGTTAAGATTATACGAGTATATACTGCACTACTTAGCGCTCGTCGCTTGAGACGAGATGTAGAGTTTCGTTACCCCAGTAATTACATTAACTAGAATGCCTGTTAAACCGGAACACTAATATTTGCACAGTACTGCATAGAGGGAGAAAAAAGTTTCAGTGGTATCTAACCAGAAGGTCTCCGGCAGAAGTAAAACTACCAGTAAATTTAGGAACTGTTAAATTACGATAGACTTTGGTCAATATACTTTGTTGCTTTAAGAGGATTTAAGAAGATTCGTAAAAAGCAGTATTTGTAAAAAGAGCGCAACATTATTTCATCGTTATTACAACCTAGGTACGCTTATAACTGATCATAGGCGTCATGTGATTTATTCCACAACCTATAGTCTTACTCTGTTTTAGACCATACATCAAAACAACATTAATTAATAAAATTTAAAAAATTTTTCAGGAGACAACATCGGTGTCCTGCAATCATTGAGCGGCGTAAACCTGCGAGTGATTCCAAATTCCGAATGTGTTGCTGCTTATGGCAACATTATACAAAGCCATCACTTATGCACTAGCGGTGCTGGCGGTGTTGGTATTTGTGGAGGTGATTCTGGTGGACCTCTCGTCATCACTGGATTCTGGAGGGATGTTCTTGTAAGTGCAGCTGCATCACTTAAAATTATGCAAAGAATATTATATAGAAAATTTTAGTTACAAGTTTGTTATCAAAATTAAATATTTTGGCACAAATAATTAATCCTTTGGCTGATGAATTTAAATGATGTACATAATAACATTATGTATAATATTTAGTATTTTTTATAAAGTATGCAAAATTTAAAGCGTGTTTTATAGCTAACTTAATGAAGGATTTTTTTTTTGTAGATTGGCGTTGGTTCCTTTACAGCCCGTCAAGGTTGTCAGGCTGGATTACCATCTGGATTTACTAGAATCACTAACTTTGTATCTTGGATTAGATCTATTTAAAGATCTTAATTGCCATGATATTGCTGACATACAATGGTATTTGGTTAAATATTACCATCTTATGTAACATAAAGATATTTGAAAAAACCTCAAATATTGTGTTATTTTTCTTTCCATTAACAACAACTAGAATTGAAAATGGAGTAAAAAATTCACAATGTATACTTAATTTTTTCTACTGTTAAACATGATCAGTTTAATCACAAAAATCATAATGTATGTATAATATATTATTATCTGTATGCAAATTTACTTAATTATAACAATAAAAATAAACTTGAGTTGTATAAAGAATAAACCGATATAAGCAAACAATCGAGACATGATAGATCTCACACCTCGTGTCTATATTAAAATGTCTTGGCTCTATCGCTTCCGAAGAGAAAATGTGTATTTAAGTAACCGTTGAAGTTTCCTCTTGTAATTCGCTTTTTATGTTGCCAAGGGTTCAACACTGGTAAATAATACCTTCTAGGAATAGGAATATAATAAAGTGAGTTTGGCTCATATGGCTTCTTCTTCAATATTATTTTATAACGTTTATTCATTTCTTCGCGTTAACGAAAAATGCTTCCGTGATGTATTGAAATAATTTTATTTTCCCATATTTATTTCACATTAGGTCCTTACATATGAAATTAGCGTTGTGTCGTACTGATCTCTTTGATCTGAAATATCTCCTCTTTGGTTAAGAATTTTAAATTCAAATTTATAAATTCATTTAGCTGGTACATTTAAGTTATGAAAACAGTCGTCCATTTGTTTTTTCCTCATTACTTTATTCGTTGGCGTCGCTTATTACCGCACAATGGAAAACATGAAATATCGGTATATTTACGAGTACGAGTTCTACCGTGTCACCAGTGCTGCAGAAACAGCTCGAAGGATTAATGATGTGTACGGCGCTGGTGTCGCAAAAAAAAGCACGGTACGTTTTTAGTTTCAACGATTTCGTTCTGGAAATTTCGACCTTCAGAACCAACCCCATAGACGGCCGGAGACCAAAGTGGAAAGTGAATAATTAAAGGCTATTGTGAAAGCGGATCCATCACAAAACACTTCAGAGATAGCTGCAGGCTTCGGGGTAAGTGACAAAACTATATTAATCCACTTGAAGCAAATCGGGAAAGTAAAAAAACTTGAACGATGGATGCCTCATGAATTGAGTGAATCGGAGTTGCAAACACGCGTAGACTGCTGTGTTACGTTGGTCAACCGACACAACAATGAAGGGATTTTAAATCTAATCATTACTTGTGATGAAAATAGATACTGTACGATAATCGAAAGGGCTCGTGGCAATGGCTGAACCTTGGAGACCCAGCCCAATCCTGCCCTAAACGAAAATTATCTTAGAAAAAGTTACTTGTGAGTGTTTGGTGGACTAGCGCCGGTGTCTTTCACTACAGCTTTCTAACATCTGGCCAAAGGATTACGGCGGATAACTATTATCAGCAACTGCAAACCATGAAGGAAAAACTAGCTGTTAAAAAACCGAGATTGGTCAATCGCTCTAGGCCACTGCTGCTTCACGACAACGCAAGACCAGACACTGCACAACGAACAACCACTAAATTAGATGAGCTACAATTGGAATGTAAGCGACATCCACCGTACTCCTCGGACCTTGCCTCAACAGATTACCATTTTTTCTGGAATTTGGACAACTTCTTACAAGGAAAAAAATTTACCTCTGATGCGGCAGTCCAAACCGCTTTCAAAGAGTATATTCATTCTCGTCGCCATGGTTTTTTTAGTATAGGGATCAATAAACTATCTATGTAATGGCAAAAGTGCATAGATAACAACGGGGCATACTTTGATTAATTAAACATATTTTACAAAAAAAATTGACTTTATATTCCTCCCGTATAAAACGCCAATTTCATATGTAAGGACCTAATATAATATTGAAGGAGAAGCTTTTTTCTATCTTTTTCGATCTCTTTTATTACATGCTATAATAGTGATCGATGTTATAATCAATAGAATAGATTTTGCTAGAACTTCTCATTAATTAAGTACATATATATAACTTATAAAATATAATACTATTTCATTAATTTTTTTTTATTGTGGCTCAGTTCTATGTCAACCGGTTTACAGATATGCACGGGCCTAAACCAACTGCAAATCCGGGAGGGAATAACTAGAAGGTTTATGACAGGAGGGCTGGTGTTTTCAGAAGGGTATCAGTGTGCGCTTAATACAGACGTTATGGATTCCAAAAGGGGCTGGTTGTTGCATGGCTCAATTTGTAAAAATTTCCTCACTATTCGGCATGTATTTAAAATGGTTGCTTTTTGTAACATTTTATACGTATTTTTTGGTAGGTTGAAAGACTTGATCGAATCGTGTACCGGAACAGAATTTATATAAGCTTCGAGTGGTGGTTTGCGGTAAGCAGTTCTATTTGTGTCTAGTTGTGTGATTTGGTAGTATAATCGCGTTATAGTTTCGTTTTGTTCATCGGTCCATCTAATTCAAGTTTGTACAGTAGTGGCAGGTATTTTTGTTTGGTTATTACGATTATTACGATCTGTTTAAAAGTTATGTATTTCTTCTCTGACTTCACTGTAAATTTGGTCTATTGTGGTTTGTTATAATAGTTTATTGCGAATTACAGTTCCTCGTTGATCTCCTACTCGTTAGCGGTTAACTTGCATGTTGGGGAATCTTTCAGTAAATTTTAGGTGAAGAGGTTTTAAATAAGTTTTGGTATCTGTTTCTAATGCGGTAAGTTGAAGGTAAATGCGCAGAATAAATGCATTCATTTCAGGTAACCATCGTCTGCGCGTACGAGATGTGCCCGAAGTGGGTACAAGCTTAGAGCCTAACTGGACCTCCTGCACAACACCGTCGGGCGTACTGAAAGTAGATAAAGTAGATGTTCGCCTTGTCATATATGAGATGCGAGTGGAAGGGATGAATAAAAACAATGAGATCGTATCTTCGTCCTTTAATTCGGCTGTAACATCAACATCGTAGGCCTGCCGGTTCAACCCCCGATGACCGGCTGAGGCATTTTGTGTGACAAGGGCCTGCCTGCTCAGCTCCTTACCACCGGTGTCCCGCAAACTGAGGCATCCAGCACCGGCTCCAGGTGCAGCCCGGCGACCGTAAATTATACACATTATTAACTTGCTCGATAAGGGTGTTTTTGTTTTGGGAATGATTAGTTTAAAGAGGGTTCTTTGCTCAGATGTTATCGAGCTTTCCTGTAAAACTATTTCGATTATAATATTGAGATGTTATGACTATTAACAGTGCCTGCTCTTCGTAAACCCCCTACCACGTCAAGGTTCATTCCCTTGGGGAGCTATTTTATTTATTATTAAGACACCAACGGCGTTATTATTTAATAAATTATACAAATATTTAAAGATTACGTATAAGACCAATGTAAAGGTTTCTTTGTACATCAAATTTGTTATGTAAAGATAAATAGTTAAAAAGAAGGAAATAAACTACAATAATTTAGTTACGAATTACATTGATTAAGGCTATAACAGTAAACGTGGAAAATTAGCGTCAGTAAAAATATTTGGGTAAAGAAGAACACAAAATTAACAATATACAAACGCAATCCTAATTAAACACATATTTAATATTATTCAAAGCATTCCCCAATAACGCCTTACTATATTAGTATGATAATTACCAATAGAACGTAACGTACGTAAAAATATGTATAAACTTCTGTATATAATACAATATATCACAACCCAGTACAATTTTTCAGTTATTAAAAAAAAACTTAATCCACATGAAATATTTTGATAAATTGGTCCTATCCATAATTTTATATCATAAATTTGCGTTTTATAATGTTTTGTATATAATAGCATAATCTGACAGAACAATGTTGTAAAAAATCGTTTTGTTAATATTATTTTATAAACATTATAATGCTTTCTTTGCTATTACTTCTGTTTTTGTTATATTTAAACCTTGCTAGTTAACAGAGTCAGTCATTGACTTCGTCAGTGGTCAATGGCCGGGGAAAATAACTGTCAAGTTCAATGTGCTGATTTCACATGTACGTACAGACAGGCGCACTTCGAAGTATTATACTTTTTCTACAATTTTATAACTTTACTTACAGGTTCAAACAATAAAAATCTCCTCATTTAATTAGCATACATTGTATTGGTGATTTTTGGTTAAATTTTTTTTTTTTTATTTACATTGGACTAACACATCAATTTCACATGATGTTAATTGACGAGGTCGTGGATGGTAAAGCTTGTGTGAATATACTGCGATGTTGTATAGCCGCCGGTTTATAATATAATAAGAGGGTGTTAGTTACAAAAGTACTATTTTAGTCGTTTTATACATTTTTCGTTGGATATGTGTAGTATTTCAGGTTTTTAACGAACCACATTTCTTTATATTCTTCATAATAACCGGTGTCAGATCAATGAAGTCGCACAAATACATTGTAATGCTATATAATAATTGTTTTGTTAAAAATTTATTACATTGATTTTAAGTTGCAAAACCTAACATCTTTTGTGTAATGTAACATGGCATATTTGTGCATATGATATTTTTTATTGCCTCTAAGCTCAGGTGCTAGGAAATTGTTTCCAGTCTGCAGAGCTCAAGGCCTGCATATATTTAGCCTCTCTATATTATATAATACATGACAATAGGAAAAAGTCGTCTGATGTAAGACAAAATTTAATAGAACCGAGTAATTTAATTCGGGTTTTATTCAATGTAACTTTTAGACCATCATGTTACATTTATGTTATGTATCATATGTCGTTAGTAATCTAATTACTACTCTTTTAATATATGTAAAAATAAGTACAAATAAAACCTTTATCGATAGTCGATTTGCTAGAAGACATCAAGGTGGGTATCCCCGTAGCTGCTATTTATTTCACTGTGCAGTTATAGCAAATATACAGAGATAACGAGATTCAGTTATTAATATCTAAAGACGATGAACAATATGCGAACATTTTCGATAAAGAAAATTTTTTTTTTCTTGGAGTGTAATGTCCATTTTAAGCAAAATGTCCCATGGTTTGTTATTAGTTCTTAATGCAAATACTAGTTAGTTTAAAAAACTGATTAGATATACCTAATCTTAAATATCAATCATTGACCTAGTGATTTGACGTTGCTGTTTAAAAATTTTATCACAGTGATTTTGGAAGACTACCTGCTGTTGTAAAACTTTAAATTTTTTGCAATAAATTAAAAAAAAAGTTTTAATTAAAAAAAATAATGAATAAATTAAAGAAAGTTAAGTGGTAACTTCATTCGAGTAACGATATATTGATTGTTTATTTTTACTGTCCTATCAGTATTATTATAACCCGTCTAAGTTCAGTTGTATGTTACTCACGGTATGAAGGTTGCTAAATTAAAAAAAAAAAAACACGTAAAAATAATGGAAAATAGAAGAGCAGCACCAATTTTAAGGATAAAATACATTAAGCAAATGCAGTCAAATTAATCAAGTAGACTGTATAGTTAAAAAGACTGTAATTAATATTCGATGCCAAACGTGGGATCGCGTTCAGTTTACGACGCACGGCCGGCGTTGTTGTACGTCTCCCGCGCGAGACGAGGTCACACGAAAACTCGTAGTATATTTTTAATTCTGACGAAACGATAACGTAAGCGTCAACATTACCTCATAGCGCGTACACCTATTATTAGGTGCTACGCCTCTCGGCATTCAGCAGTACTCACGAGGAACGATCGAGAAACGCACATATGAACCTGTTTTCAATATGACTAAGTACATAGCCCTCGCATTTTACATCATCGTGCCGTTATTTGCGAGCGGCTATAAAATACTAGGTATATTCCCTTCGTTGGAACGCAGCAACCATTTGACGTACCGCGATTTTTTTAAGGAGCTCGCAAACAGAAACCATCATGTGACTCTGATCAGCCATTTCCAAATACCTAATGCGCCTTCCACTTACCACGATGTTCTGCTTAGTGATACACAAGTTCAAAAAGGATTGTCCTTCGAATCTGTGATACCGAATGAAATTTCGCGAGTGCCTTTCGAGACTCTAGTGTTAACTAAAACAGGTAATGATGACTGTAAAGTGCTAATGAACAATCATCAAGTGCTCCACATGTTAAGGACTCGTCCACATTTTGACGTTATACTAGTTGAATCCCTAAACAGTGACTGTGGTATAGCTTTGGCGGCAAATCTTAGTGCACCGTATGTTACATTTAATCCTCAATCGATTCACCCGTGGCAATATAGCAGACTTGGAATCGGCTTTAACTCGGCCTACATTCCTCAATCGTTATTACCTTATGGTAAACGACCGTGGTTCTTCGACAGAATTCGTAGCTACATATTGTACCATGTAACTAATTTGGTGTACTATATTGGTTCGCAAGTGACAGACCACGTGTATTTATACAAGTATCTAGGTGACGACCTGCCGTCGCTGGAGAGTTTTGCGTCAAACGCAAGTTTAGTGTTTGTAAACACACATCAATCAGTGTTCGGAGGCGTCCCCAGACCTGATAACGTTATTGATATCGGGGGTATACACATCAGGCCACCGAAAATACTACCGACAGTAAGTTCAACTATATTCCGTTATATTGTTTTTAACAATAGCTTATTTTTTCATTATTATTCTATCTCAATTTTAATTTTCAACAAATAATTCACCAACACCAACTAAAAACGCTATTAGACATTTAATAGTATTGCTAAGTATGCAATATCACTTGAAAATAAATTTAACGCTTACAATATACTTCTACATTTTTAATGTTTCGTTCTATAAACGATAAGAATGTCGTTCTCTGACTCATAACAATATCGATTTTGAACATAAATATCGAGTCTAATATCAAGGTCAGTAAACAAGAACAGCTGTTTTTATATTCTTTATTTTCATATCAAGGCATTACTCAATTTTGTTCTCAAAAGTTATGTTAAATTGAGATCTTTAAAAATAAATAAAACTACTCTTGTCTATCCATTTGACCTTATTATTACATCTAAAGTAAAATTAGACTTTTAAAATGTGATGCCGATTCAACGTGAACAATTTTATTAGCAAGTATTTGATTTTGTATAAAACACTTTGGGATTTATTTTGCACCAACCTTGTAATAAAATAAATATACACGGGTAGTACAAAATCCGGGTTCAACTAGTTATCAAATTTTAAGCGAAGAGACGTCACGAAATGAATATTCTCTCCGTGACATCTCTTACAATTATCTCAAATAATAACTTACATAATTTAAAAAGTTATATAATGGGCCCATGAATACATAAAAAGAGTATAACTATGTAACAAACACAATTCAAACTCATATTCAAATTCAATAGTTCTCGATAAAATCTAGTCTGGGAAGCAGCATTGAGCTATCGTGGTTTAATACACATGAAAGGATTACAACTAATCAGCGGGCCGACATATTAGCCAAAAAAGCAACGATATCACATAAAAATTAACCATATTCTGATGTATTTCTTGGGCAAAAAGTACGATAAAAAGCAAATAATCAAGAAGTGGCAAGACGTGTGAGGACTACAACAAGTAATGAAGCTGTTTCTTTAGGACGTAAAAGTGGCTTAAAGTTTACAAAGTAGTCAACCATTTTATATTAAGCTACCATCTTTTTATTAGACACGGCGGTACCACGTAATATTTATATCATTTTCAACTGACCGTCGATCCATTCTGTGTCTGTGACAAGACATCTGAAGAAACTATTTAACACCTATTGTTAAAATATCCCAGATTCACTCTGAAGAAAATTCACTGCAGATGAATGGCAAGTTCGATAGTAGAATAAAACAAGAGGAAGAGAACTGTTCAGATTCTTCCCGGACGTTGCGGTGCGACTCAAGTATTATTAGGTCGTACCGGACTATCAAGTCTCACAGATCCTAAGTCGACACAGTAGGTTTTGAAAACGGTTTTGTCAGATGAAGTCAGTGGAAGATAGTATGTGTCACTGTGTTGAGGCAAAGTAGGACTGTCATTCGGTTTTATGGGCGTGTGATTTGTATACGGATCTGAGACGGAAGAATATGGATGGAATCGTTCTAAAAGAGGTGAGTCCGGTATATTACTCGGACCTGGTAAGACGGCACAAAACTTTGTACTAGTACGGCAGTTCACTCATGAATGGCACCCTCGACGATGGAACTTGGCAGAGACGACCGGAGTCAACAGTATACGCGTCATGTCCAGCCCGGAAGAAGAGATAGTAGAAAAATATCTACAAAGACAAGAAATAGGCTTATTATTTATAGATTAGAGGCTAAACCTTGTACGCTCTCCCGCGAATCGCCCCGTAAGGTTTTTGGGTCGGCGGGGTCATGGGAGTTAGAGGGTTGTCCCTAGTAAATACAACTGCAAACGAAGAATGGTCATTGAGATTAATAAAGTAAATATAATATGATTAATGCAGGACGACTTCCTAAGGGAAATATGTATGGACTGTTGTTTAGAAACGATAAAAGATGCAGCAAAATTTAATAGTCCTAACAACGCTTAATAAAAAAAAATAAAAAAGTATAACAAAAAAAATTATGAACATTTTCAAAGAATCTAAATTCGGAACCAAATATTGCTGCAAAAGTAAAAGCAGCAAGATTCTTACTAAAAAAAATACATTAGTTATTTTATGTACTATGTTAAGAAATATACGAGGCTAAGTAAGGTTATATGCAATATTATAATTAATACACTATACATTAATGTAGCTACGCTCCATTTTACACAAAATATTCATCTGTGGGGAGATCTAAGCCCAACAGTGGACGTCTATCGGCTGATGTTGATGATGATGATTCACAAGTAAACTTAATCTCGAAAATGTTCAAAATTTTATTTGTAACAGATAATTTTTATAAACTCTCAACTGTTCATGTATATAAATAACGATATTTGAATAATTTTAACATGTAAAAAAATACATACATACATATATATCACGCCTCGTTCTCAATGGGGTAGGCAGAGACCACCTCTCTCCACTTGTTCCGATCCTGGCACACCTCTGTCGCTTCCTCCACTTTCATGAGCGTCTTCATGCATGCTCGTCGGTTGCGAGTACTCTTGACCCGGCCTTTAAAAACATAGTTTATTAACGGTTTTTTTTTTACTTTTTCTTCAATTTGTTAGGATTTTTGGTAAAGTACGTTACTTTATATCTTTACAGAACATAGAGAGATTCATAAATGAAGCGGAACATGGAGTAGTATACGTAAATTTGGGATCTACTGTAAAGGACTCCACACTGCCAAAAGAAAAATTGAATGAATTGTTATTGACTTTCAAAAAATTACCTTTACGAATACTATGGAAATGGGATGGAGATGTTATAAAAGACTTACCAAGGAATGTTATGACCATGCGATGGCTACCACAGTATGAAATACTTAGTAAGTATTCAAAAATGTCATAAGTGTGTAATGCTGTTAGCATATTAATTATATCTATGACTACAAAGGTCAATGAAATTAAACCATCATCATTATTAGATAGACGTTCATAGCTTCAAACAGGCCTTCCTCAAAGATCTCCAACATGATCGGTCTCATAGAGCGGTTTCCTACGACCTTCACCAGATCATTGATGCACCTTGTAGCTGACAGCCGCCAATTGAGGAACAGAGATAATGATATCTTGATATATTCAAAGAAACAAATAGGTCTAATACTATGGCGTAACTATACAAGGATTTATTTTTAAGTTAATGAAATGTCATTACAAATGCAAAAGGTTATAATAAAAACAATAGTCATGTACAATTTCAAACTTGAAAACATTTTTTAACATTCAGAAAGATTTATTTACAATAGTTTATTTATTAAATAACCTTTCTTTTAAAGATGTTTGTTTTTTCACAGTTTAAATTTTATTGTATGTGGTTGTTCATTAAAATTTATTGATTCATTTATAAATGTACTATTTGGAACTTTTTATAGTACTCTCATCATTTTATGTTTAAGAAGTAAAAGATATGAATAATTTATTTAAAAATGTATTTTCTATATTTACAGAACATGACAACGTGAAAGTTTTCGTTTCTCACGCCGGAATTCTAAGTACTATAGAGGCTGTGGACGCCGGCATACCTGTCGTTGCTATACCTTTGTTTGGAGATCAATACGGTAATGCTGCCGCGATGGTGGACGCGGGTATCGCCGTCATCGTCCCGTACAATGATTTGAAAAAATCACTTCTTATGGATGCTATAAATGAAGTGTTAGATTCAACGTAAGTACTACTTCATACCTTACTCAAACGCCTTTGTGTGCTATGCTCTCATGCACAATTTTTCTCAGGCCGTCGCAATTAGGCCTTCTTTCTCATTTTCTTATTTTCCTAACATCTTATACACCATATATGCTATCTTTGACATACACTTGTAATGAGGTATTACTTAGTCATTTTACAGTAGCGACTCTTGTATCCTGCCCAATATAGCCCTTGTGAATTCTATAACAATGTTTCACAATCAAATAATCGCTGGTAAAAACAGACGTTGCGGTGGTACATACCTAGACGGTGTGGCAACAAGAACCTACAACCAATAACATGTTTTATATCCAATATCATCAGCAATGAATTTCTCATAATAATATATTGAAGTATTCTGCTGATTATAAATACTTTTTCCTCTATTGTCTACCTCGCCCTTTGATCAACAATACTATTCAATTACTGAATATAAATAACAAAGCATCGCTGCTGTGACCTTGAAAAACGTACTTATTCATTAACAGTTTTTATTTTACATAGAGAAAAAATATTCGGATTAACCTTAATACTATACAAAAAATTTGTTTAATAGACGTTACAAATACAAAATAATAATGTTATGAAAGAAATCCTTATCCTCATTAAGTAAGGTTGAATAGAACATGTTTTCATTTCATGATCTCCATCATTGAAATATATTTACCTTTAGGTTAAATTTAAATATTGTTTTAACTAATTTAAAACAAAACCATACATAATTTATGCCACTACAATCTTATTTTTAAAATGAAAATAACAAAGTACTTACATATTATCATTTACGTTAATAGCATTGAACATTTTGTCGTAAATTTAAGTACTAATCACAATTTTGCTATAGGTTTAAAAGATAAATATTTTAGTAATGAAAAATACTTATACAAATAATGATATATTATCAAAAAGAGACATCATGTGATTTTTATGTATTAGGTCCTTACATATAGCGTTTTGTCGTACTGACCACTTTGATCTGAAATATCTCCTCTCTTTGGTTAAGAGATCCAAATTTAAATGAATTCAAATGATTCAAAATTCAAAAAAATTCATTTAGCCGGTAAGATCTAGCTGCTAAACAACCGAGATTGGTCAATCGCTCTAGGCCACTGCTGCTTCACGACAACGCAAGGCCACACACTGCACAACAAACAACCATTAAGTTAGATGAGCTACAATTGGAATGTCAGCGACATCAACCGTACTCCCCAGACCTTGCCCCAACAGATTACCATTTTTTCAGGAATTTGGACTTCTTACAAGAAAAAAAATTTACTCTGATGCGGCAGTCCAAACCGCCTTCAAAGAGTTTATTGATTCTCACCCTCATGGTTTTTTTAGTAAAGGGATCTAAATTACCTATGAGATGGCAAAAGTGCATAGATAACAACGGTGCAAACTTTGATTAATTAAATATATTTTACAAAAAAAAAATTACTTTATATTCATCCCGTACAAAACGCCAATTTCATATGTAAGGACTTAATATTAAGCAATTAATATTGAAAAAAGGAAGTTTTTCCTGTAACATTTCTATGTCACATGAAAAACTTTTTTTACTTTTTTATGTAAAACTTATTTAACTTTAGAAAATATTCGAAAAGTACTTTATTTAAAGATTGACAAACTTAACAAAGTGAATTGTATGTTAGGATGGTAGATCACTACAAATCAGTTTACATATTCCAATTATTATTTTTGTAAGTGCATTAATTTTCTCTCTATCTTAACTTTATTTGCAACTAAACCTTCATATTTATATCTGTGCAAATTTTTTCCAGATGCCAAAACCAAGCTAAACTTGTATCTAAGATTTGGCATGATCGCCCTATGCCGCCGTTGGAGACTGCCGTATACTGGACGGAATATGTAGCGAGGTATCGTGGTGCACCTAACCTGCTGGCGACATCTGTCGAGTTACCATTGTATCAACAACTCCAATTTGATGTACTAGCTTTTGTCGCTATCGTTTTATATATCCTTGGATATGTTGTGTATAAAATATTAAACGTTTGCTGTTTTTGTTGGTGTCAAAGTGATGATGCTTCTCAAAGCGCTATTATTGAAGAGAGAAGAAAAGAAAAGAGAGTAAAATTCGAATAAGCAACTCAAACAAAATAAGAAATCAAACATATTTTAATAAACGTTACATTTAATACTATGTAAATAATACAAACTTAAATGTTGGACTAAAGGAACAAATGGATTTATTGAATACTAAAATATATTTAGATTTATTTTGAAGTCTCTTATTTCAAAAAAATCTTTTAAATAATGAATAAATCTAATTTAACACTTTGTATGGTGCAGGAGAGATTGTAAAATAATCTCAAGCTTAAGTTCACTCTGTCACGACTTATGTTCTATATTGATTATCGTTAGGCTGTAATAATAATAACAACAGTAGTAATATAATAAAGTTGCCTTTGTGATACAATGATTAAGCATTCATTAAATCTTCAATTTTTTCCGTATAGGAGACCGAAAGAGGGTTAATACATCTCCACTGTCATTATGTCTTATAAACAACGACAAAAAGGGAACAGCACTAGGAGAAGAACAGCAGTATTTCTCGAATCTTAAAACTAAAAAGCTAACTAGATAAAATGTAAACTTTTACGATATACTACTCTCTCCAAACAGCATGGCGGAGCGTCTTGAGTACACATCACTAACCTCGTCCTAAATGAATGAGACCTTTGTTCAGCAGTCGATAACAATAAACTGAAATAATAATGACAAAACCAATAAATTTAGTTGAATATGGCAACACTGAATTTGTTACTTCACAATAAAAAAAATTATTTTTGTCTAAAAGGACAGATGATAAGAAAATTCGATTTTATTTCATGTTTTTCTCAATAATGTATAATTGGGAAATTTACGCTTTGCATTGCAAACGTAAATTCTTACCTCACAAAATTATTTTGCGAAAGTCAGTTGTTCCTAGATACAAAACTACTACTACTACTAATAAAAAAGAACACCTACAAAAAAGTGCTTATTTTTTCTCAAATGTCAGCAAAGTTGCTAGGAGACTTAGATTTTGATTATAAAGTAAACGGTGATAGTTTAACCTTATTCGAACATTCATTAATTATTAAGAAAGTATACAAGTAAATATTATAATCAAAATAATTCCATTCCACACTCCACAATATTTCCATATTAATGTTTATCTGACGTACAATACCAGTTTTTCTTGTATCATGGAGCAACTGCATGTTTAAACTATTCTATATAATGATTTCTCACAAAAAAAAACATGATAAGATATGATTACGAAATCCACTTAACAACTAGTTTTTAATAATATAGGACGTGTATTAACGTAATTTTTATCGCACAAAAATGATAGTGTCCGTGTTACGTAGTTTATTACTAATATTAACTATAAAACAATGTAATGAAGTTCATTCATTAAACATATTAGGAGTGTTCCCGTATCAAGGTAAAAGTCATTTCTACGTATTTCAACCATATTTACTCAAATTGACAGAAAAAGGTCACAACGTCACCGTGATATCATACTTTCCGCAAGGTAAACCTGTTAAAAATTATCACGATATCAGTTTGGCGGGAAAGTCTGTGATTTTTGAAAACGTTATTCCATTTCAACAGTCCTATATTATGACTAAAATTTTGACTGTCGTCGGCATGACATACATTGCCATAGATAATTGTAACGTTATGCTTGAAGATGAAGAAGTCCAAGGATTATGGAAGACAAATACGAAATTCGATGTAATTGTTGTAGAACAATTTAATGGTGATTGTGCCTTGGGTCTAGCGTACGTATTGAACGCGCCCGTGGTGGCTGTGACATCACATCTCTTGATGCCACACCAATACGACCGCTTTGGAGTTTCTTACAATCCATCTTACATGCCATTTTTATATTCACATGGCGGAACAAAACCAACATTTCTAGAAAGGATAGAACGAACGGCTTATCACTTTTTATTTAATTTTTTTCATAAGTTTATTACTCAGAGAGAAGAGCATCATTTGCTTTCTGAGTATTTCAAAGATATACCAACCCTAGAAGAATTAGGACGTAACATAAAATTTTTGCTTTTGTATAATAACTTAATGTTAACTGGGACAAATATTTTCCCTTCTAACATCATCGACGTTGGTGGCTATCACGTTGCTTCATCGAAACCACTACATGGTGTAAGTATTTTTTTATTTATTTTTTATAAAATACATACGTTATTTCACAACACTGATTCATCATTATCATCAGTTGATAAATGTCTACAGCTGGAAATAAGCCTTCATCAAAGATCTCCACAGCAATCAATCCTACACTGCTCGCATCCAGCGGATAATGAAACCTAATGTAACCAAAACTTTTGACAATTGACAGCCGATGGGACACTAAGATCCTCGAATGGCGACCGCTTACCGGAAGACGTAGTGTTGGCTGGCGCTCCACCAGTTGGTCCGACGATCTGGTGAAGGTTGCGGGAAGCAGCTGGATGCGAGCAGCGCAGGATCGATTGATATGGACATCTTTGAGGGAGGCCTATATCCAGCAGTGAACGTCTGTCCGCTGATAATGGTGATAACGAACCAAATTTTTTTCCGGTGGTCAGATTCGTGTGTAACCCGCAAAATTTGTCAAAGAAACAGTTCATGTCTTATAAAACTTTATTATGTTGATTGGAAATGTACGCCCATGTTCATAACAATGTTATGTTTTTTATTAATAATATCTTTTCTAAATTCAGAAATTTCTTTAATTGATTTTAGGGCTATAATATCAAAATTTCTCTTTAAAGGTATTTTATTTGTTTTGCAGGAGTTACTAAAATTTATTGAAGAATCAGAACACGGTGTCATTTATATAAGCTTTGGTTCGATGATGAGATCTGCTTCTATACCAAAACATAAATTACAAGTTATATTAGAAACTCTGAAAGAGCTTCCACAAAGAGTCGTATGGAAGTGGGAAGCAAAATCACTTCCGGGAAATCCAAAAAATATTTTTATTTCTAAGTGGCTGCCACAAAACGATTTATTAGGTAAATAAGAAATTAAAAAATAATGCAATTTGTGTAGCAATAGCTTCAAATTATGATTTTTATGATTGTATATGATAAGGTCTAAATTCTGGTTACCATCCCTTACGTGTTATATAATATATTTTATTTATACTGAGTAATATTTTTAAAATTTCTTGTAGCGCACTCAAAGGTTCTCGCATTTTTCTCGCACTGCGGAATGCTTGGAACGACTGAAGCCATACATCATGGCGTGCCCATTGTTGGAATGCCAATGTTTGCTGACCAGCCTGTAAATGCTGCTGCCGTAGAAGAGAGTGGTTTTGGAGTTAATATTAAAATGGAAGAACTTACCAAAGAAAATTTACTGATGCAATTCAAAACCGTTTTACATCCCAAGTATGTTAAACCATATATAACATATATAATGAAGTTGACTAATATTCCATTTGCTCTTTGATCAGTGTATAAGGTTTTTGCAAGACATTGCTTATGTGTTTGGGGAAAACATCCAAATGCGATTGAAAGGAATGAAATTTTAATGCCATTTAAATGTTGATGTCAAAATAATATGTCTACAAATATTAATCAACATCAGTGTATATGGTACAATTCACACATTATAAAAATAAATATAATTAACGTATACTTTACAGATTTAAAAGTAACCAGGAAAGCAATTCTTCAATTATTCAACAAAAAATTACCAGATGAGCGAGATGTTCACTTGATGATAAACGATACGCCAGACCAAAACAACGTGGCGCTAGCGAGGATATTATACACTGCACCGTCGCCTTGAGACACAAAATGTTAACTCAATAATTTCACTAGCTACAACGCCTTACAAACCGAAATATTACAATGTTTACCTAGATGGTCTTTGTTACACTTGTAAGGCATGTGTAACAAAGAATTCAGGAATCTGGACCAAAGTGAAATTAAAAAAAAATTACGTTTAGGTGAAAATTGTTGAACAACAACGATAACGGCAAGACTAGAGTTTAGTACATCTTCTTGACTTAGATCAAAATTAATATAACTAAAAGATACTATAATAAGTTTGCTCGTGTCATAGTAAATTAACATGTAAAGCTCCACGATTTTTCTTAATGTTTTATAATATTATTACTAATAGTTTTACATGAAGTGTTTTCCGTTTAAAGTTTTCATGCAAAAGTGAAGCAGCTATCGCGGGCGTGGCACGACCGTCCAAGATCTGCTATGGAGAATGCAGTGCATTGGACAGAATTCGCGGCGAAGTACCGCAACTTCACATTCAGGACTCCTGCTGCGGATGTCCCGCTCTACCAATATCTATATCTCGATATAATTTTCGTTTCTTTCGTCATATCGATTATAATTGTTTATGTTTTGGTTTTTACATGTAAAACTCTTTATATAAGTAAATCCATTAGGAGACCATTAGAAAAACTAAAAAAAATATAAAGTTAAACAACTTTAATTTTGAACGATTTAAATTAATTGTCGTGTTAAACAATTGTTATAAAAACTTCGTTTATATTTCGTTGACAATAAGTTGTGTATAGATAACAAATTCAATTAAGGGAGTGAATATTTAAATAGAAAAAATTGTTTACCACCTGAAAATAGACTGATTAACTGAATAGAATTTGCCTTGTGACATTATGTCGACCTTTTTCTTTAACTACCTCGATTACATTTTTTCATATTCTGTGTACTCTGCTAAAAATATATAATACATTCTATTAAACTACTACTATATTCATACATTCTATTTAAGTTTTACTTGTTTCAGTTTTAACACTTTGTGTTTATAAAAAAATATTATCAGTATAAAATATTGGACATCGAATTTTTTGCGCTAATTTTTTCAATGCTTCATAGATAAACAAATTGAAGATATTTGTGACCCTGATACCACTAAAAAATATACGGTTAAGTTGAAACTGAACCGTGAATGCCATTGCTTATTATATTTCCTCTTTTATTACGTAAAACATAAGATATCTCCAAAAAAAATTAAATAAAGAGTTACATCATTAACTCAATTTTAATATAAATTTGTAAAGCGAAGATTTGAACTGTGAGGAATAGACCGTGCTACAATATCTGTATTATATTTGTACAGAACTCTATTACTGGTAATAAAACTTTAAACGATATTCCTAAAAGATAACAATAGAGTTCCAACTATTAGTTATGTACATTTGATATAGCACTTACAACATAAGCAGTAAAAGATAATAGAAAAATATACAAGACTTTTACCACCTCATCCTCTGAATAAATTCCGTTAGAACTTGTCTTGTTAACTAAATAAAAAAATTTAATAATTATACATATAATTTCTCAATGAAGAGAAACTATTGTGATAAAAATATTGACAGTTTTTTCTTATTTCGTGCTTATTACATCATCATCATCATCATCATTTCAATCGATGGACGTTCACTGGTGGACATAGGTCTCTTGTAATGTGTTCCACAAACCACGGTCTTGCGCTGTTTAAATCCAGTGGCTCCCAGCGTTTTTTTTTTGTCCTTTGTCCACCTAGTGTGGGTCTGCCAACGCTGCGCTTTCCGATGCTCATAACATAGTTAAAAGAATTTTTTTACGATAAGGTCCTGAAAAACAGGCTAAAAACTTTGTAACGTTATTATTTTTACCATAAATAATATTATCCTGGAAAATTAGAACGTAATTAAATAAAGAAATAACAGAGTAATAATTCTTTGTAATGTAAAAAAGATAATGGTATTTTTTTCCCTTTTATATAATTCATATACAACGATCAACACAGATAACTGTTATCACGTTTATCGGTCTAAATATATAAAGCGAATTCGCGATGCAACAGCGCTATAAGCGTTCCGATCGTTGCTCTGAAAGTGTCTTAAACATAATTACTTAAAATGAATATAATATCAGTTATCTACGCAATTATTTTGTTAATCACGTTTGATGAGATAGATCGTGCAAGTTCATTCAACATTTTGGGTGTATTCCCGTATCATGGAAAAAGTCATTTTTTCGTGTTTAAAAATTATTTAGAGGAGTTAGCAGTACGTGGACACAACGTAACCGTGATTTCGTATTTTCCTCGAAAAGAAAATTTAAAAAATTATCATGACATAAATCTCGCTGAAAAATCAAAGATAATTGAAAACGTATTTCCCGTAGAGAAATCATACTTGCATGTTATTTCAATGGGGCTCTTTCTAACTGAAACGGCAGCTGACAACTGCAAAGTTATGCTATCAGATGAAAATGTGCAAAAAATCTGGAAAAGACATCAAGCATTTGATGTGGTTGTTACTGAACAATTTAATGGTGACTGCTCGTTAGGCTTAGCTCACGCCTTAAAGGCACCAGTGGTTGGTCTTACATCACATGGAATAATGCCATGGCACTTTAGTAGATTTGGCATGCCTTCCAATCCGTCCTATGTTTCACATATGTTTTTGAGTGGTGGAACCAAACCGACATTATATCAACGATTGGAGAGAATTGTTATTGATACATATTTACGTATGGTCTATAAGTTTAACAGTCAAAGGATTGATCAAAACACACTAGCACAGTATTTTGACGATATTCCCCCATTAGAAGAGTTAGGAAAGAATATTAAATTTCAGCTAGTTTATACGAATTTTGTCCATTTCGGATCTATTCTCTATCCACAAAATGTTATAGAAGTAGGTGGACATCACATTGCAAGTACAAAGACATTACCAAACGTAAGTATCATCTTAATTAATGAGTAATTATGTCTTGAGTTATGTTGGAGTTATAATAATGTTAAGTGCAAGAAAAACAAGCAGTTATGTATTTATTAATGTAATAATTACGATTATTGTTCCATTTACTATTAAAATCGCTAACAAGAGTTATATTACAATGAAAAATTAGTCCAAGACTGTGATGATATGTACGGACACAATCAAATAACTGAAAATTAGTTTTGTGGACGTACACCCACGTATGTACTAAGCATAGTCGACGTTTGTCCAATTTATTTGAGTATTTTATTTGATAAAAAAAAACGTCGATTTTGTTCGAATAAACTGCATATATCACTGTAATCACTTCTTTGTTATACTGTGTACATGGTATGAAGTTACATATTATTTTTAAGCAACAAAATGACGAACCATGCAAAACATTGCAACAAACTTGAAATGCTCATAAAATTTAGTTGCTAAAATGAAGGTTTACACTGCATCCCATTATACTGTATGGTTCATCAAGTCACATTAGTTTTTTCACTATTCGAAAGTACTACAAACACTTGAACACTGGTGATTGGCGGATAAACCTAGCTAGATTTATACCATCTGCACGATAAACTTGTGTTTTTAGGTCATATTATAAAAATACAAGTTTTCTTGTATTGAAATCAATCACCTTCAACAAATAGTTTTAATTTTATATAGCTTCACATCCTTTTTTACCTATTTATGTATACACTAATTGTAATATTTAATTAATCATTATCTATTAATAGAATTTACGGAAGTTCATTGAAGAATCTAAGCACGGAGTTATATATGTAAGTTTTGGAACAATGATTAAACCTTCCACAACACCCAAAGAAAAAATTGAAATCATCGTAAGTGTGCTATCGGAACTTCCACAAAGAGTTATTTGGAAGTGGGAAAATGACACTTTACCAGGAAATCCACAAAACGTGTACACTTCTCAGTGGCTACCTCAAAACGATATTTTAGGTAACGATACAATTAATCCTTTAATAGAAAGAGTTCAATTACACAAGATGAAGTCAAAGTTAATTGCACATAAAAGTAAGTTTATTTAATCGTAATTAATGTGTATAGCAATTATATTTTTCAGGGCATCCAAATGTTTTGGCATTTTATTCACATTGCGGCTTATTAGGAACGACAGAAGCTCTACATCACGGAGTACCTATGTTAGGAATGCCTATTTTTGGCGATCAACCATCTAACGCTGCAGCAATCGAAGAGAGCGGCCTTGGTGTTCAGATTGAAATAGCGGAGCTAACGAAAGAAAAATTGTTGAAGAAGTTCAAGGAAATTTTGAACCCTGAGTAAGTATTTTCTTTTTTGGCGACGACGCGATGAGACTAGCAGAACATTTACATGATGATAAGGTATATCCCTACTCAAATGGCTTATTATGATGATATAGACCACACCACATAGTGCTCGTTTTTTTGTGACCAACATGTTAAATCTTATTACCACATTAATGTTACAAGATTCTACGCTCTGTAATCCGAAAGACAGTAATATATGCACACTACTGTCTAGCAATAGATTTAGACGACACACTATATAGTTTTATTAATTTTAAATATATAATTATAAGAATTTATCTGCGAGTTATTTACAAATTGTACGTTCGACTAAAATCGATACAGAATACTAAATAAGTAATACTTTTTCACCCGTTATCGCATGAACTTCACTCGTGTGTGTTGCCAGTGTTGACATGCGGAACCGAAACGTGACGTCTTTCTATCGGCTTTATAAAAAGGTTGAAAGTCACCCAAAGGGCAATGGAGAGAGCTATGCTCGGAGTTTCTCTGCGTGATCGAATCAGAAATGTGGAGATCTGCCGAAGAACTAATGTCGTCGACATAGCTCAAAAAATTACTAGACTTAAGTGGCAGTGGGCAGGGCACATTACTCGAAGAACCGACTGCCGATGGGGCAGTAAGGTCCTCGAGCGGCGCCTGCGTACTGGTAAACGTAGTGTTGGGAGGCCTTCCACAAGGTGAACCGACAATTTGGTGAGAATCGCAGGAACCCACTGGATACGAGCAACGCTGGACCGATCGAGATGGAGATCTTTGGGGGAGGCCTATGTCCAGAAATGGACGTCTATCGGCTGATGATTATGATGATGTTGATCGCATGAATCGTTATGGTACTATTATACCTATGTATATGCTCTATTTGTTCAGTAATTTAATGCTCCATCAAATATCTGTAAATATTAAATTATTACTTACTAAAAATACGCTTGTATGAGATTCGTAGAAAATACACAAATGTTTTGTGCACTTCCAGTGCAATTCGATGAGACCAAAAAACGAGTACAGTCAAATTATAAAAAATTTTACAAAGTACAGAACAAAAAATCGTTGGATTCATCGGACCGGTCGCATTGAAAATCAATTGGTGAGACCTATGTTTAACAGTGAACAACTGGTAATAATTAATAAGGTTACTTTTTTTCAGTGCAATACAAAAACCAAAATTAGTTGTTCTTACAAAAAGACAAGTACGTCAAAAATTAATAATCCCTTTCTAGTATAAATAAGCCATTATATACTTATAAGTAAACTTATGGATTATAGGATTAATACACAAGATTTATTTTTACATACTTTTTGTCATGTAAGTAATATGAGATGATATTTAATACGCAGGTTCCGAGCTAAGGTTAAGTTACTATCACAAGCGTGGCGGGACCGGCCGATCTCGGCTATGGAGACCGCGATACACTGGACAGAGTTTGTTGCAAGATACCCGAACTTCACCTTTAGATCAGCTGCTGCTGACGTGCCCGTTTACCAATACTTATATCTTGATATATTTTTCATTCTACTGTTCATACCTTCAATCGCTTTAGTTTTTCTATCAATTGTCTTTACTTACTCTAAAAAAATTAAACTGGCTAACACAAGTAAAAACAAATCTAAAAAAGAATAGATATACGTACGTACATTTCCATAGTATCATACAATATATCTAATATAAATAATAATATGACTGTTGTACTATGGTAACATACAGTCATCTATTTTGAATAATGTTAAATGTAATACAATAAATATTTGTAGTAGACCATGAGGGTAGTTAAGTCTAAAACGGGTCGACAAAGAAAGACAAAAATGGAGAAAGTGTTTAAAGTTTTTTTATTATTATAACAAACTTGTATATAAAAAGGGTAGGTAAAACAACGTTCTTACAAAGTGTACTTGTACTATGAAGAAAGTAATTATTGAAGAAATATAACTTTGCTAACCTTGAGGTCAGAATTCATACTTTGGAAATAAAGACACTACCTGTACTTTGTTTTTATTCTTATATGAAATCCTTATCTTTGAAATTGAGAGCAAATAATTTAAGAAACGGGCAAACGGATAACGAAATCAGAGAGACAAAAAATATTTATAAATATTTAAAAACGAGTTACGATATCGCAAGCATTATCCAACCCAAAAAGTTTTTTACGTAATAACCTAAAATACACACACTGTTATCTGTGAGCCCGAAAATGCAACAGTTAACAGCTTATAATTGTAATTCAGGTGACCTTCACTCTTAATCAATTCATTTATTGATAGTAATTCCAAAATTATATGGTGACTATTATATGATACCTTCCTTTTAAGTCAGGCAATTAAAAATTTTACCTCCATGTAAAATAAGTATGGATGTTATTAATATAATGTTTTGAAGCATTTTCAAAAGGATTGCACCAGAATCACTAAATCTGACAATTTTCAAGTGGATTAATAAAATTGAGCTATTTGTACAAACATCGTTAACAGCAACCGACTGATGGTGATTATGTAAACAGCAAGCATTTTTAGGCATTATATGTTTGTTGAAAAAGGAATCAATTAAAGGGAACTTAAGAAAAACATGCATCAGATAACAAATAGAACTAAACTTATTACCGGAGATATTATCACTGTCTCTCGACTCTAATACAACAGATATATATAAATATAAACGTATGTTTACTGTTTAATGCGTTTGTAATATATATTTATAGGTTGTAGTTATTTATACGAGTCATAATGACAAACTAAAAATCCATTGTCGTCTATGAATACAAACTGACCAGGCGTTTTATAACAAAAAACACCGCGTTACAAATGAAAAAAAACATTTGTGTATTTAAATTTTTAATTTTTTCATTTATGCTATGAAGCATTTTCTCGTTCTAAACGTCAACAGTAATCGCCTAGCGTACGAACAGTTGTAACCTAACGGCCTTGAAATCGTTGTTTTTCGCGTTCTTTACGTCCTGGTGGAACCTCTCACTCGACTTATCACTAATAGCCCCAAGATTATATGAAAAGAAAGAAAAGTAAGAATGAAAAAAGTGACTTTTTAACGACATTTTATAACTCAACTTTTCGTATGTTTTTATAATACGTCGTTAACTAGGTGTTCCGTATTTTGGATTCTATGGTTCCCTAAAAATTCTCTCACAGTTTTTCGGAAACATTTTTTGTTTGTGATTTGACAACATACTGTCCAGAAACGCAGCAAAACTTATTTGGTGTATTTCTACATATGCGACGGCCAGTCAATTCAGAAGTCATGTGGGATTTTGAAATAATTATCTTAAAAGACATCGCGGTTATCGAATAAAAACGATTGCAAACAAATTGATTTGTAAAAAAATAAAAAAGTATTATACATCGAAAACGTCAACTGTTTCTTATACGCCTACAATGAGAGTGAACCTCGAAAACTAGATATGACAGATGTCACATGTTTGGAACTTTTTATCTGGAACTCATTACGTATACTTTTCAGTTATCAGTTAAGCGGGTAACAAAATTGGGTAACGCGATGCGAACACTAGTTATGTAACTACTACTGATATTATTAACCATGTCTATAAAGTGAAGTAAGACGCACACCCGTTCTGGAATACGTATTATTAGTTTGACAGTTGGTTTATCATATAAATTAATTATATCTTTTCTTAGATTAAATAAATTTAAAATTTATTTAATTTTAATGTATCATAATCTTAAATAATATAACACATAATAAAATTTTACGTTTTGTTACGACACCACATGAATTACGATTGTTTGGACAGCATCTAACCAGTCTCTTATGTCAGTATAAATTATATGCGGCCGTGAGCGCACGACTGATTTAACCGCGACGATGAAGTTCATTCTAACACTCTTTATAATATCAATAGTAAATAGTTCAAGTGCTTTAAATATATTAGGTATTTTTCCATACCAAGGCAAAAGCCATTTCTTCGTACACAGAGTTTTTTTGAGAGAATTAGCGCAACGAGGTCACAGTGTTACAATAATATCTCACTTTCCCGAAAAAGTGCCACCGAAGAATTACCACGACATCAGTTTAGCTGGAAGTATAAAGATATTGGAAGATGATTTACCTGTACATAGATCTTACATGACTGTATTACAGGTCGGAATCTTTTTAATGACATCTGGAAAGGAGAACTGCGAGGTCATGCTGGCTAATAAAGATGTTCAAAACTTGATAAAACGTAAACCAAAGTTCGATGTTGTTGTCTTAGAACAATTTAATAGTGATTGTGCCTTAGGTATAGCCTACAAATTAAATGCCCCAGTTGTCGGTATCACATCTCATATACTGATGCCTTGGCATTACAGCAGATTAGGTATACCGTACAATCCATCTTACGTGTCGTTTCATTTCCTCGAAGGTGGGACTAAGCCAACATTCGTACAAAGGCTGGAAAGAGTTGTATTCAATCTTTATTTTAAAACACTTTACTATTTTATAACACAAAGGAGCGATCAAAATACACTTGCTAGGTATTTCAACGATATTCCTCCTTTAGAGGATTTATCGCGCGAAATAAAATTCCTGCTTTTATATCACAATTTTATTCTTACTGGATCGCAATTGTTTCCGGCTAATGTCATCGAAATTGGTGGTTACCATGTACAAAGATCCAAACCGTTAACAGGCGTGAGTATTAATTAACCATTAAAAAGATAATTTAATTTTTTTTCTCAAGTATTATATGATATTCGTCCCATTTTCATCTCCCTGAGTACATTAAAAACAATACACTAGAAGCTGTGTTACTACGAATTGTAAAAAAGAGTTGTTTCAAACCAAACTTATGAAAAAAAAAACCTAGTTTAATTCAATCTAATTTTATAAATAGCTCCCATTAAATAACTTCATAATTTACTCTAACAGGAGTTAAAAAAATTTATTGAGGAAGCAGAACATGGCATTATATACATAAGTTTTGGATCAGTTATTAAAAGTTCTACATTGCCCCAAGACAAACTCGAAGCGGTACTGGAAGCTGTTAAAGAATTACCACAAAGGTTTATCTGGAAATGGGAAGATAAAACTTTGCTAGTCGACAAGAATAAACTTTATCTTGATAATTGGCTGCCTCAAGTTGATATTTTGGGTAAATAAACATCTTTGTAAACATTATACACATAAAAGTTTTTGCGTTAATTGATTCATGACATTTGATTCAAACAGTAAAGTATATTATAATATTGCTAAAAATGTAGATTATTATCATAGAACAAATTGTTTTCGTCTAATGTAAAAAAAAAAATACGCATTTTAATAATAAGGAAATCACGAAATTGTAATAAATGCGTGGATGCAACAACATGTTAAATAATATCTAGTGCTGGACTATCTATCTCTATATTTCATTCAATAACCGCGTCTCATTGTCAATAAAAAATCACAAACGTGTTGACAAATTTATACTTAGCAAACACGTTATCATTAACAAACCATTGAATATTAAAAAGTCGAAGCCAGTTATTATGAAAAATAAGTTGATTGCTTTCAAAAATAATATATATATCCAAATTACGACGAACACACAAAGTAAAATCTAGTTTTTGGACACGAACATATAGTACTCCGATAGTAAGCGTTTTGAAGGTACATTTACTAAACAACATAAAAGGACTACAAATTTATTTTTAAACAAAATGAGATTTGTTTATATAATTCCAACGTTAATACTTCATCACATATACGCATTTTTTCATCTTTTATATTGTAATCAATCCTTTATAAATGAGAATTTCATACAATAAACAAAAATGCCTTTAAGTCATTTACTTACCTCAATGTTTATCCCTATAGGGCATCCTAAAACCCTGGCTTTCTTATCACACGCTGGGATGGGTGGAACCACTGAGGCTATACATTTCGGCGTGCCAGTCGTAGCAATGCCTATAATAGGCGATCAACCAGCGAACGCAGCGGCGATCGAGGAGAGTGGTCTAGGAGTTCAGCTGCAAATCAAAGATTTGACTAAGCAAAACCTAATCGCCGCCTTAAATAAAGTCACGGACCCCAAGTAAGTAAAACAAAAATTAAATTTTCAACTAGAATATACATAGGTATATTCCAGTGCTCGCTAAATATATAAGATCATGTAACTATTTCAGAGTAATTAAACCGGTGAAATATAATCCGATAACACAGTCTCAATAAATTAACCGATATAAAATAAATCTCACCTATTTTCCCACCACAGTATTTATTTTCATATTTTTAATGGACTCATGTTCTAACGAAATAAGAAAAAAAATCATCGATATTTTACCACACTTAAAAGTTTCACCCAGTCATATATTACAAACCACAAATGTACTTTATCCTGTTGTAATTTGTTCCTTAATGAAGGTTATAAGATCACTTCAAAAACGTTGCAAGTACTCAAAGGTTAAAATGATAAACGTAGGATATCAAAGTATACCTAAAAATTCAGCCTTTAGTAAAGTAACATTAAAAATTTAAAACTGGAATCGTTATCTATTAATGTTAGACTATTCAAATGATAATCTTTACCAATAATTTAAACAAATAGAAACTTAATGAACTTTATGGATTCTATCGTTTTTTTGTTATAATTAATTTTGGAGATCTTTCGAGTGTTTTACAGCAACCATGGTTATAGAAGGACTGAGGTGCGAACCGTCGAACTATTAAAACAAATGTTATAGACATGATTAAAACCGGAAAAAGTTATACAAGCGCAGCGTTGGCAGACCCCCCACTAGCTGAACAAAAGAAATAAAAAGATTCGCTGGGAGCCACTGGATTCAAACAGCGCAAGACCGTGCTTTGTGGAAAATATTACAAGACATCTATGTCCTGTAGTGGATGTCCATCGGTTGAAATGATGATCAAAATACGATAAATTTTATTTTGATAAATATTGAAATCCGCCTGGATAAATCATTAAATGTTGAAGTCGTCATACAACTGTGAGAAAACGGACGCATATAATTTATAACAAAGCAACAATTTTTTTTTGTTTTTTCCAGTTTCCGCGCCAACGTGAAACTGGTATCAAAAGCTTGGCACGATCGCCCGATGCCACCGCTCGATACCGCAATATATTGGACGGAATTTGCGGCACGCTACTCGAATTTCACATTCAGGACTGCAGCAGCCGATGTTCCTTGGTATCAGTACATCAACCTCGATATCACCCTCGTATATATGACACTATTGTTTCTACTTGTAACTGTTTTAAAAACAATATGTACAATTTGTTGCTGTAGAGAAAAAGAAACAGTCAAAAGAAGTAAAAAAGTCAAACGCTATTAAATTTTGCGAAAATAATAGAAAACAAACAATTTAAATATGTTAAATAGGACAAATATTTTATATTTAGAAATACACAATTTATGATTGATGAAAGGATATCAAGGATTTGGAAAGTATATTGTCGAATAAAAAATCCTTACTTTACAATTACAGTTGGAATTTATTTATATACATGTATATACTTGTATATGTATAAATAGAAGATCACCAGAGATTCATTAACTCATTACCAGATCTCCGAAACAATTAGACGAAAACACTCAAAATATGGTAGAAATATTGCTTCTGCCCTTTAGAGGTCACCTAAAAAATGGATTTTACAAAATTACCTATTCAAAGGGAATTGCGAAGGATGATAATAAGGGATTTTTTTTTTCTTCTTTTAATCGTTCCCCATGCGTATTTTGGGTCAGGGCCTTTTAGTCTCTATTTCAGTTACCATCATTATTTTCACTTTCCATTTCCTTAATTACCATCTCTCATACCTTTCCTCTTTTATTCCGTACTTATTTTACATACAGAATTCTTGTCTCTGTCATTCTACATACCATTTACTTCTTTCATCCTTCCTCTCTTGAAGTGAAGACGCCTCGCGTACATTTCTGAAAGGGTGGGGGGGGACCCTGAAAGAGAATCATCCCCTGGAGCATGTCTTATTCTTCTTTCTTTATTGTTCTCAGTTTATTTATTTTTCCTATTTAATTATTATTATTATTTATTACAATTATTTATTTGCCTATTTTTACAGTTTATTACAATTAATTACATCTATCTGTTCATATTTTTGTTCATTTTTAGAAATTTCCCCACGACTCTCCCACAGTATTTCAGAAATGTTTTACGACTTTCGTCTTCACTCATCAGAGAGGCAATAGCTCCAATATCTATCTTTTCCCCCGTCTCCACTTCACATTCCATCCTCTCTCTCCCAAATAAGGGACAGGAGGTGAGGATGTGCACCACGGTTTGGTCCACCGCTGGGTCACAGAGGCACGCGTGACTCTCCTTGAGCTTGAACCTGTAGAGATACTCGGAGAATCCCCTGTGCCCGGTGAACATCTGGACCAAGACCGTGTCGAGCTCCAGTCGACGAAGGGAGCGATATGCCGACGCGACGTCCGGGAAGAAAATCCTCGTTGTCGAAGCCGTAGTACCTTGCACATACCTCCTGTTCCATTCGTCAAGCGTCTTCAGCCTGAGCGGACGCTTGACGAAGGAAACGGGGCAATCCTCGTACACCGGTCTTCTTTTATTCTTTAGGGCCGCTTCCTTGGCCAGTTGGTCCGCCATTTCGTTTCCCTCCATCCCCACGTGCACCTTCACCCAGAATAGCCTTACGTCCGTCCCTTTTGCCCGCGCTTTCATAATATTCTCTTTTACACGGAGCGCCAGGGGGTGGAGGGTGTCTGATCTTGCGACCGTTTCAAGGGCGGACCTCGAGTCGCTAAGCACGGCGCATGACTACGCCGACCCGCTGGCCGCGTACCCCGTCGCTTCCACTAATGCCAGCAACTCTGCGTGGTATACGGTGCAGAAGTTGCCCAACTTGAGTTTCTTATTAGCAACCTCTGCGGCGTTCCACATAACGCTGAACGCCGCACCCACCTTGTCGTCGATGCGGCTGCCGTCGGTGTAAATGGCCGAGTCGGCAGCCGAGGTGGCAAGTTGGACCTCCTCTGCACTTTCCCCCAAGCAGGAGAACTCCACAGCAACTTGTTCAGACGGGTGTGGTAGTCTCAAGTAGCTGACTGGATAATAAGGGATTAGGTAGCTGCCTGGCGGGAAGATTTCTGACAAGTTTTAAGTTTAAATTTCAAATATAATGTTATATTACAAGCAGAGGGGAAAAGGTGGGGAAAGGAAACAGAGCTAATTTTAACGACATGTACATGCATTAATAAATTGTGACTATTAAACAAAATTTTACAGAAAACAACTATAAATTAGTTACATTTACTCTGAAAATATATAAATTATTTTCGTTAATTAATCATTGTTGCAAATCCTTATTCTATTGTTAACCTTAACAATCCGTGGCTATTCTCACACTAATTTAAAATTTCATTTATACATGTTAAATATAATAATTTTAATGGGTAATGAAGAAGATTGTCAATTTTATACAAATTTTTGTTATATAACATAAAGCACTGTTTGGTGTAAATTGCATCCGTGAATTCTGTATATGAAGAATCATCTGTGATAATTTATTCAGCCTTTATACAGAGGTGATCTAATATGATCGTCTGCGGCATCACAGTCTTTAAACCGCATGTTTTTATTATTATTTCATATTAAGATTTATTTAGAAACCCATTTGATCTTTTATAGATTGTTGACTATTTTATTTTTAGACTCGTTTCTGTCTGAGATATTTTAATAATGGGATAGCTAAAGACGCGGTGGTCGATCGGGGAAAGATCATGCTTTTAATGTATTGTTAAATATTTTAAAATTATTGAACATCAAGCTACAACACACACTGATATTATGTACGTCGTTATGATATACAGCTAAGGAAAAAAACTATACTCCCTTTAGTTAGAAATAAGTTACTTTTATAATTTGTACTCATCTGTTTCTTAAATTGTTCACATTAAATATAATAAAGATATTTATTATTCTATTATCTTTTTGTATTATCACGTATTAACTAATTTGACGCTAAAATTGCTAGGATTATGGTTTCACAGCAAAATGGCTGTTCTGCAATGTTCCTTACGGATTATGCGATGGGTTGTGGTGCAAACTAACGAGGTGGGGCGAGTTACTACGCTGGTTTCTTTCACTTACTGCCGCAGCTACCACTAGCCTGATTTCTATCCTTACCTAAGCGAAAGAAGACATTTAAAGAAATGATTAGTGACGAGTATCAATTTTAATAATAATATCATCTTAATTGTTCATTGACGATAGGTATTAAGTAATTCCTTCTTTATCGACAAAAATTTAACCATTTTTTTATTTATATTCTTAAACTATTTCTTAATATACATTAGTTCTTTACAAATAAGTGTTTACTAATTGAGGTTGGAGGAGGTTTAGGACGATGTCAATTCCATATTGATATGTCTATGCATTTTCTTGTTCACTTTTGATATTTAGCCGTGTAACTTGCACAATTTAAGTACAAATTGTTCAAATTATCCGCATATTACTCATACATCTTGAATATAAAACTTACTGGTGGTAGGTCTATGTTGACGAAGACCGTCTAGGTGCATACCACTGTAACACTTATTTCTGCCGCCAAACATCAATGTGGAAATATTACTGTGTTCTGGTTTAAGGGGCGCTGTAGCAAGTGTAATTGCTGGGTAACAAGACTCAACATCTTACGTCTCTGGTGACGAGCAGTGTATCCATCTTCATTACCGCCACGTTATGGGCAGGTGTATCACTTACCATCAAGTGAACGTACTGCTCGTGTCGTTGCTTAATTACATAAAAAAAAAATAATAATAAAACACAGGCCTATAAGAAGACAAAATTACATTGTTCACAAAAACTCTATTCTTTATTTGACGTTCGTGTTGTCAAACCGTTATAATTTTGATGTTTCTTTTATCGTTACAAACATGTAAAAAAACAAATTTGTGTCATTAAAAAAAACATGTTTCCCCCGGAAACAAACTATTTGCCCAGAAAAAACAATATGAAATCACCACCACCACCAGAAAAAAAGCCGCATCGATTTCAGATATAACAAGTAAGTATAATTGAACATTACACTAATAACTATATACTTTAAAAATTATTCCTTAAAATCCGCCTTTATTTATTCATAGTTGTAACCAAAATAATTCCTATTTACCTAATACAATATAAGTGAACTTATAATGTAATTTTTATCTCAGACCAAATCATCCGCGAAAATGGCATGCTGTTGTAAACCCCCCCGTGGTAAGTACAAGCTAGTTTACTCAATCTCACTGAATATTCACATATTAAATCATACTATCTTTAACTACTAAACTTATATCTACTCCCAATAAAGATAAATCCGTTTTAACTATTACCCACTTAAATCTATAATTGGTCTATATATTATTTCTTGTGTTGTGCTGGAGATAATGTATAGTTGAAGAGCATAATCTAAATTAAAAATAGGACAGTTTTTACATACATAAAAAAACTGGATATGAAATCATTGCTATTTTTCATAAACTACACTACACGTTCTCAATAGGTTATATTAATCAGCAATATCTTTATCTACGCGATAGTAAATTTTAGACGATTCATCTTACATTTATATAAATGTATGTATGACTCGCCGATTTTTATTGTGGTTTTGAATGTCTTTTAATTTGTGATCTTTTTTTGTTTCCCTCTAAATTTAGTGAATAAGGCATCAGTTAGTTGTCTGGGTAGGTGCGATTTGCCTAAGCATCGATGTCTAAATAAAGAAGATGTAAAATCCGGCCCAGTGCCAAAGCACATGGGATGGCATTATACTGCTAAAAATGCGCCGGAACATCAGGTGGGTACTTTTATATTTTACAGATATTAGAGATGGAATTAAATCATGTAATATACTTTTCTACAACTCGCCATCTTGCTCTCGGCCCGCGTGGTGGATACACCACGCAGCCACAATGACCTTCCACTAGTTAAAGTAATCAGTTATGTATCCACTTATTAATTTTTAGCTGCGTTGTGGCTGGCGCCCAGGCCATATTTCCTGTTCAGTACTGAAAAAAATTGAAAAACACAACTGCATGAGAACTGGCGAATGCGTATCTTGTGGGACTTGTTGTTCACGACCGAGTTGCATGAAGCCTTGTTGCATACCTCCTAAATGTGTACCCGTATGTCCGTCGGCAAACGCTTGCTGCAAGCCACCACAAGGTTGCGGACAACCGCTTATAAGAGTTATTAGACATGGAGGTCAATACAGCATTTGTACCAAACCCTCGAAAATGAGTAATGCGCCATCAGGTCCTTTTCCACTGAAATACGTTCTCAACACGTCTGAAAACGATGCAAATGAAAAAACTGACGTTAAAGCTAAATATTGCGTAGAAGCTAAATTTAATGACTACCATTTTGACTACACAAGCTCCCAAGCATCCTTCGTGATAGATTTCTCGCCTCCAAATTCAAAGTGCTACAAGCCATGTCCGAAGAAAAGTGCAACATGCATGATTTGCGACTCCTGTAAATAAAAATTTATGTCATTCCACCAATATATTTCTTCCCTTCAATGAGTTTTATAATTGTTTTATTAGAAATCATAAGTTAACATAAATAATTGGTGATTAATGAAATAATTGATTGTGACATATAACAAACAAAAGTTACTTAACGATTTCTTATGTTTACACAAATACTACACGTTTAAATTTTACGGATTTTATCGCGTTTTTTAATTAAAAGAATCACTGGGAACCACTGGATTCAAACAGCGCAAGACCGTGCTTTGTGAAACACATTACAAGAGACCTATGTTCAGTAGTGGAGACCCCTCCATCGGTTGAAATGACAATGATGATCGAGTTTATTTTATTACTTTGCTTATTTTTAGCTGGCACTGGGACATCTGTAATCCTTTTTCCTCCGTGACCACAGCTGGTGCAAGTGAAAGAAATGACTCGATAATAAAATAAGAAAAATAACAAAAATTGCTAATACTAAAGATATGAAATAGGGATTATATTAACATGGCCAAAGACCATACTGTAATACTGAAATAACAATTATTGGGATAAACAAGACAACATCTTATGTCGTAGGTGATGAGCCCAACGTGGTGCAGTTTATATTATCATAATTAGCGGCACTTTGTTATGGGTGGGTGTATCACTTACCATCAGGTGAATGTCCCATTTGTCTCGTCACTTAATTAAATAAAAAAAACTAACATACTAGTACCACTGAATACGCTACTTCTAGATTGTATGCAAAATAGCTGTAATAAATTATTTCATTTATTCCACCCTCATGAAAGTTAAAACATTAATTATTATAACTATAGGGTGGCGCAAAAATAACCTTATAAAAAGTACCTTATAACACAGGTAATAAGGTACTTTTTATAAGGTTATTTTTGAGCCACCCTATATAAAATAGTTATGATGATGCTGATGATTGAAATTAAGGATGAAAAACTCATTATCACAAAATATCTTTTCCATGTCAGAAACTTGCAGCTCAGGATGCAACTAGATACATATAGTTCTGTAACATGTCAGAATAGTGCTATAAATAATAACCTATATATGAAATGTATTAAGCAGTACTATATTAGATGGTCATACAAATGTGTTGGTTAGGAGATACAAGATAAATAAAAAAATATTGTAAACTATAGAACAGTAGGTATGTCATACCTAAGGTAAGCTCTACCTATCATAGAAGGCGACTGAAAAGGTTTTATACTTCATGGGCTTTGAAAGATTGGGCCCTCATTGCCTACTAAGGGAATCCAGGGGGAACAAGTATGAGGTGGTCTTGTGCAGAGCAGCATCAGTGTGTTCTGTTGGAGATCCCAGAACTTCTTGCAAAGCATTCAAGATGACCACCAAGGTGATTTTAGTGAATACAAATTCCACATAATCTTGAATCAGGATATGTTTTGCAGATTTTCCCTTTGACAATAAAAAAGGTAGGTCTTACATAAATGCTACTTGCTGCCTACAATGATCACAATTTTTTTACAATACTTATGCAGGCTCAGGAAAAATATAATTGATTGGACTAACTTAATATTTGATTTTTCATACCAAAACTGCATATATCATTTTATAAAAAACCATATTACTTAAAACACATTTTCCATTCAACAACACTATATTCATTAACATTCAAAATAGATCTTAAATTAAAAATACAATCAGGAATTTGTTAATTAGCTAGGATTGCCAGATTTTTGAGTTAGTGCTAACATGTTTTCATTAGCAATCATCTGAAACTCATGAAACCTTTGGGAAACTCTTTGGTTCATCCTCAAATATTTTTCCATGCAATTAAGTGTGCATTTTTCCTGGAAGTAATGGAAAGTAAAATATCATTATTTGTAGATATTAAAATTATGATTAGGAACATTACATTTTCTGACTTCATTAACTACTACCATCATCATTTACATACATTTCTTAATTAATTACATAGATTGAATTAATACCTCAAACATAACAAATTTGAAATAATGAAATACTTTTCTTTAAATAATTCAGCAATCATAGAATATTTTAAATAGTAACTAACCATTTATTCATACTGAATTTATCTATATGCACTTCGCTTATCTCCGTAGTTAAAATAACCATAAAAAAATTATAAAATAATAAGTGATAGTAAACTATTTACTCTAATACAAATCAAATTTTTACCTCTGTGGCCCTTAGAGTTCTTGAAGTAAAATCATGAACACAATCGTTGAAACACAACTCGGAAAGTTTATTATACTGCACGAGAAAATCTTTAAACTGAAATAGAAAATATAATAGCTAAATATTAAAATTATGTAATTTATAATTTTATAACAATATGTAATCGTTAGTACCGTTTTGATTTGATCAGCTTCACTCATTTCTGTTGGTACCGCCATTATTTACGAATGGTTAAGATTTATTTTTTGAATTAAATCTAAGTTTTTAATTTGTGTAATGTATAAACTTTATTTAAAATAGGAACAATAAGGTAAAGTAATAAATGTAAGTATTTTTGAGGTTAATTAAAATTACTCGAGTAACACAAAATCTCTGGCATAAATCTCATTGTCAGTTGTCAGGAGTTATCGAATTGGAGTAAAATGAGCACAGAGCTATAGCATAAAAACTTTAATATTATTTTATATAATCAATAAGTGCTTGCAAATGTTTCAATTGTGAAATTGGAATAAATATATAGTGATATATGTGTGTGTATATGATGACCAGTTTAAATGCGTTATTAAATAATTATCTATCATTACATTATAAATATATCTACGTCATTTCAATATTTCGTAGTAATGAATATCTAATAACACATCTTTAATAAATAGTTTTAAAATATTTTTTATTTTTCCTCCAAACATTCGAGTGATAACCTGAACTACTCTCGAAAATATTAGTATAAAAATTATTTTAAATTGAATTGTAATAAGGTACACTATGATTTATGTACCAATTTGTGTACCTTGAACTCTGGTAGAAAGTTCATAACTTTAGCCATACAAAAATAAGTTAACTTGACAGATATTTGTTTGACAAGTGTGTGTATTTATTCACATTTAATTAGTGTTTTTGCATAAAATGAACGAAAATGAAGACGAAGTTACAACTTTCTGTGATTCTGCGGTATTTTTATATTTTTTAATAAGATTTTGATACAATAATGTTTTATGTATCTCATGACATACGTCTTCTTCCAGTCAGCTTTGGTTGAGGGTTGTCGCTTGCCAGTTCGTATGCAAGGCGGTGATGACTGGCCCTTAGCTGAAATTATAAGTATTAAAGAAATAAGGGGACAGAGAGGCTATTACGTACATTACGTCGACTGTAAGTATTAAAATGGTTATTGCTTTGTTGCAAAATAAAATGTTTATTTGTTAAAAATTTAATACTCTTTAATTATTTTATCTGAATAATTATTTTAAAATGGTTAATGCACGTAATTCAAACTTAAATAAACTATAAAAACTTGCTCTTGAATTAATTACAAAAGAATTGCTTTTCATTAACCCCTAGTCTAAGCAAGAAGATATCTTTAAGGTGATTATACATAAATAGTTACCAATTAATATTAAATTAGTTTCATTCAGAGTGTAAATTAAATATTCACTTGGTTATGATGGAATAATTTTATCAAAATCAATAGTAATATCAGAAATTAATTGTTAACAGATGACAAATGTTGCACACTCATGATAAAACTTGGTTGGTGTGAATATATAAAAGTTTCATAACACTATTTTGGGGGTAGTAGAACTTTCATAGCAGGCAGTGCAAATATGTTAGAATCAACTGACACAGCACAAAATATATTGTTTAGAGTTTTCTGACATGTTCTTTAGATGTCTTATAGTCCTAATAAGTTTTCATGTTCCAACTAAAAGGATGTAATTGTGGTTTTCATATTATATTTTCATCTCTTAAGTTTGTACGGCTGTATGTTTTTAAGTTTGTTTAGTATTTAATAACACTAAGACATTTCTTTAGACTGACAATATTTTATTAATTTAAATGGTGTTGTACCTATTGAAGTAACTAATATATATCATTGGCTATATTATATATTAACTTCATATAATTTAACCCTTGGTAAGCTGCTGGCTGCGGTACCTGTAGATCAGAGTAGAGATCCTTGAAAAAGGCCTATGCTCACAAGTGGATGTTCCAGCTGATAATGTAATGTAATTTAACCAACTTTCAAGACTGATTAAATGATTATTTATTTTTATAAGTATAAAAAATATCTTTTTTTTTAAACAATTAAGCAACAAGGGGATGTACGTGTTATGCCTGCCCATAAGAAAGTGGCACTTGTAGGATTTTATACACTGTACTACACTGCACTTGTTGCCTGGGACATATAATGATATTGAGCCTCGTTACCCCAGTAATTACACTTGATACAGTACCCTTCAAACTGAAAAACAGTAATGTTTGTACACAACTATTTGGCAGAAGAAATAGGCACTGCGGTGGTACCTACTTAGACAGTCTCCAGCAACAGAGCTTCTACCAGTATAGTATGATGTCTGAGTTTCAGTATTTTTAATTATATTTCAGTTAATAAACGACTAGATGAATGGGTTGGAGAGTCATGGCTCGATACAAGGAAAGTACAATTCCCAAGGCGAGATGGTGCACCGTCTGGTGGTACTACCACACCGAAAAAAACTCATATAGGATCAGGAGGTGGCATAATGCCTCATTTTATTAGTATGTGTGATTTGCTTATTTTAGTTTCACAATTTAGGTATGAAGCTACTTTATAAATAATTGTTTAAAACCAATAATTTATTTAGGTTTTAGAATATTTTTGTGAATGTCTAAAATATTTTTGATTGAAATTAGTGTTTTTACAAGCACAATTTTAAATTTTATCTCAAGCTGCATTGTAGATGGTTTATAATTGTTACTGTTTTTTTTTTATGGAAGTTTATGTAAGCTTATTTTTTGAGTTAATTCTATTAAAATTACTGTTTTATGTGTATTTAAAAAAGTTCAGCTTTTTGATCAAATACTGCCTTGCATGTTAGAAATGTATGTTATTGGAAATGTTAAATATTTTTAATCTTCTTTTATTTTTAAAATAATTAGCAAGTTTGTTATTTAATTTAAACCTTTATTTTAAACTTTGTTGCCAGATGATAATGTGTGCCCCGAACCGCAGAAGTCTCTTAATAACCACAGAGACACTAATGCTAAACAGCAAATTCCACTTAAATTGCCTGAAAAAGCCCATACTAGTAATGCTGTGAATGGTTCTGCACAAAAATACGCATCGGGTATGTTTTGTTTACTTTTATTGAATAAAAAAAAAACTGAAGAATTGCTTGTAGGTACTGATGCTTGATTCTATTTTATCATTTTCATCATTGTCTTTGCAGTCTATTAAAGTTTGGCTGATAAAAACATAAATCATCTAAGTGAGGTACTTCACAAATATTTACATTATGTCAATTTTGAAAACAGCAGCAAAAAGAAAAACTGTTTTGCTGAAAAACTGCAAAGTTAATGTTTCATTTTCATAATTAAAATTTCTCTGTAATTTAAAACTTTAAATTTTCTTGTGGTAGCAATTGAATTCTTGTAATAAAAATCTTGGCTATATACTAAAAAACTATTTTTATTAAAATATTTTCTATTTTAACTGACAGAAAATTTTATTTTTGAAAAGCTCAATTATGAAATATTGTTATTGCTGTCTGTGTTTTTTTATGTCTTCGATTTTTGTTTAAATATTTTATGTTTTGCCTGTTTAAGACATTATTTTTCATGTTGCTAACTTAAATTGCTTACTACAATCTTTTTCATATAGCTGTTACAGTTGAACCACGGCAGTTGATTTCTAGACCAGCCAGCCCAACTCTTGTCAATGAATCTAATACTCTTGTTAATGGAGGTGCAGTTTTGGCTGCAGCTTTACAAAAGAAAATAAATAGAAAACGAAAAGCCAACTCACTAGATAATGAGGTATAGGAAATGAGTTTTAATTTTCTGAAAAATTATGCTAATGTAGTTGTAGTAACTTATAATCATCATCATCATGATCTCAACTAATGAAGGCCAAAAAAAAAATTAATATTTCAACGTAAGTTTGTTGCACCTGAAATCTTATTATAGCTATACATAACCTGAAAAAGTTTTGTTTGCATTACTTTTAATTTGTACATAGTATTTAATGATCATGAAATGCATGTATAAAGGCAGTCTTAACTCTAGTATAGTTCTCTTCAAATAAATCTTGGTGAAGAGAGGAATGTGGATGTTTTACAGAATGGATACACTATGCAAAATATTACATACATTATTCAAGTACTAACAATACATAAATATAAATACTAGACTAGAGAACCAGAGAAAACTATGATAAATTATAACGTTTGATAATAACTATATATAAAAGTGTGTGTATGTATTTATAAATATATATATATCTACATATATATACCTATATATAAGTTCACCTACCAACCCGCACGGAACCAGCGTGTTCATCATCTTTTAGGGAGAGAGAGAGAAGCGATCTTTGAGAGAGCTGATGATGATATATAAGTTATCATCTAATAATAGTTATATTATATTTAATGGTATTATATGATAACACATATTAATAATTAATAACATAACGGGTGTTCAAAGTGAGGGTAAATAATATGTTTTCGTTAAGGAGCCGTCTCCATCACAAGACTCCTTAGACGGTGGGGAGACAGCGCCTAGCGGGACAGCCACACCGACCACCAGGCCGCGGCAGTCGGGCAGCCTGGTGGCGCACGGCCACGACGACCTCGTGACACGTATGAAGAACATCGAGTTAATCGAGTTGGGGCGGCACAGAATACGGCCTTGGTACTTCGCGCCCTATCCACAAGTAGGTTGAGTCACAGCTCTTAACAAAGGTTTTGTTAATGCTGGCGCCTATCGACTACGGTTACCGTAGCCCACGGGTGATGATATATTAGGCGGGTGTTCCTCTATGTTCTCGTCGATTCGGTTAACAAAACCTATCGATATAAATATTTAAGCCTAAATTTTTAAATATTTGTCTTTTTTTATGTTTTTCTTTATGAATATTTTTTATCAATGTAACTTCCATATTTTTCTTTAATAATTAATAGCACTATAACATTTAACTAATTTACTTAATAAAAAAAAATTTTTTCAGGAAATGGTGAACTTACCTTGTATATACATATGTGAATTCTGTTTGAAATACAGGAAAAGTAAAAAGTGCCTAGAAAGGCATTTGGTAAGTATATAATTTTTATTGCCCAAAGCGAGGAGACGCGCAGGAAGTAGATCTGATGGCAAGTGATACATCCATAACAATGTAGCGCTAGTTAGTTAACTACAGCAACCTCCAACCCAAAAAACATTAATGTTTGTACACTACTGCTTGGCTACAGAATTAAATTAGAAAATAGACTTCCTCTACTACAAAATAAAATCTGGGCACTGAAAAGAAAACTACCCTTAATTTGAGGAGCCATAAAAGTAAAATAGTGACACCAGTGTACAGTGTACCTGCCTGGCTATCTACCACTCAATATAAATCTGCTCCATAACAGAATAACTACTTTCCAGTAATATTATATATAGGGGCTCAAAAATAAAATTTAATTCTAAGATAAGAAAAACATTTTCAGATTAAGTGTAAATTGAAACATCCGCCGGGTAATGAGATATACCGGAAAGGCAGCATATCATTTTTCGAAATCGACGGGCGCAAGAACAAGTGCTACGCGCAAAACCTCTGCCTATTGGCCAAGTTGTTCTTAGACCACAAAACGTTATACTACGACACGGATCCATTTTTATTTTACGTTATGACCGAGTTCGACGCGAGAGGTCAGTATAATTTTTATACTCTAGCTGAAATCTGGAGAACTGTGATCTGGGTGCCTGCGGGAGAAGTGATTAGGATGTCAATAGTTCCTTTTCACTGCCGCTGCCCACATGAACACCTAACACCAGTGGAGATGGTGGTCATTTATCATATATAATCTTATCATCATCGCTCTATAGAAGTTCACCGATGGACGTAGGCCTACCCCAATTGTGTCCCATTAGGATCCCAACTTACTTAAATTATTAAAAGGGAACCTTCCCATGCAGGGAATATTATCCAAATGATAATAAAAATTGAATCAGGCGGTGGTCAGGTCAGTGATAAATTTATTTTCGTAGTGAAAGTGGGTCACATGAAATATTGAAACGGTTAATTCGCTGATCTGCAAAGCAGAAACAACTTTAATTATTTTCGTAAGAACATTTAGGTGACACTACACACAGATTAGCGGTTAAACACTAGTACTTTTTTCAGGGATCGGTAAATATGTGAAGTATTCATTGGATTTTTTTTTATTCTAGTTATATTATTTTTTTACCAGGATTCCATATAGTTGGATATTTTTCAAAGGAAAAAGAGAGTACGGAAGACTACAATGTAGCGTGTATTTTAACTCTGCCTCCATACCAAAGAAAGGGATATGGAAAACTTCTCATAGAATTTAGTAAGTATACCGTATTATATTATAAAATGTGAATCGCTCAGAATTCCAGTTTTTGTGTAAAATAATCAAAGTAAGATTTTTTTACTCGTCGCAGTAACGAGAGGCGCATAACGTTTACGTAAGCTTAAGCAATACGCAGTTACTCCAGTAAAAGGCTTACAAAAGGCTACTAATAGAATAGATATCTGTTGCTGGATACCGTCAAGCTGTTTGGAAGCAAACATAGACTCCCGAAGTGTCTCTTTCTACTTCCAAAAAGTAGTGTGAAAATATTACTGTGTTCAGATTTGAAAGATATTGAAGCAGGTGAAATAGTAACAGTAAAATTACTAGTAGAACACTACTTTGCATTTTATGTTTGTAAATAATTCTAATTATCGCGACATTGTTATAGGTGGTATCCCTAAGGCATTATACAATGCAACCTTTCATCATCATATTTTGTATTTTGTAATAAAAATATAAATAAAAATATTCTGAATAAAAAAAATTATTTGTTGAAAACTGCGCGATTCAGGTTATGAATTATCGAAATTCGAAGGCAAGACAGGATCGCCAGAGAAACCACTATCGGACCTCGGGCTGCTTTCGTACCGGAGTTACTGGGCGCAGACCATACTGGACATATTGATGAATATCAAACCAATTGGTGATAACGAGAAACCCATCATCACTATCAAGTAACATGGAGATTTACTTTGTCTTATTGTAATGCAAAGTTGAAAGTGTCTTACGATACAAGTGTGCGCTTGCTTTGAAACACGGAGGACCTCAGTTCGATTCCAGGTCAAATGTTGTAAATTTAGAGGAAGAGTTATCCGAAAAGACAAAAGAAAATGAGTGTCTGTATACATAAATGTAATATATCTGTTAGATGTTTTTCTTCTGAAAAGTGCACTTCTGCACTGCTCTGCCTTTTTAGACTAGTGCTTTTTACTATCAAAGACTACATCGCCGCTAACGTGGAATCATGGAAGAACAAGCACTAGTTAATTTACTAAAAAAGTTTTAGTATATGTATATATAATCTTTTTTTATTAATTCAGTGAAATCTGCGAATTGACCAGTATAAAGAAAGAGGACGTAATAAGTACACTACAAAACTTAAACCTGATCAATTATTACAAAGGGCAGTACATAATATCAGTGAACCAGGTAACCGTCACCGTTTGATTTTGTTTAGTCGGCTAAAACTGTAACTTATCCCGTCGATCTGATATTTCTTTTATTGAAAAAGGAAATCATACAGCAACACGAGAAAGCCATGGAGAGGAAGCACCTCCGCATCGACCCCAAGTGCCTGCACTGGACGCCGAAGGACTGGTCCAAACGGGCGAAATGGTGAGACGTCACAATCATTGAGACCTTCTATTTTTAGTCATGTCTTAATAAATTAAATCATTTAACTTCACATGTATAACCTCCTTGGTATTCTTGAAACATAAATTTTTATCCCTTTTTTTTTTCATGTACAATCCTAAAAACATTTTTTTTTTTGTCGCCAGCGTTTGAAGTGTATCGGAGATGCGAGCTCTCTAACTCTGGCTTCCGAAACGTACGCAACTTGTTCATTTTGTATCTAACACTCCTTGTCCGTGTTGTTTTCGGCTTTTTTTTTATCAGTGTTAACCGCTTATCATTGCTTTTTACTAACACGGGCATAGACAAATTATTATTACTTGTAAATTACCGCTTTTTTATATTTATTAAAAAGATACAGTTGAAAGAAAACGGCATGGTGCTGTAATGCTTCTGAACTTGAATATAAAACAAAATAAAAATCACATTGAAAATGTTTATGTTATAGACTTTTTTCTATCGAGGGGACAATTATCATAAAGGTACCCTGCCGTCACAAGTAAGTCATAATTACTGGAGATTTTTACTCAATAAACCACTTAGTAAATCAGACGCCATAACACCTTTGTTTCACGAAGAATTCTGAACGGGAACGCTTTACCAACCATAGCCTCAATGTCACTTAACACCATGTGAAATTAAAACTGTATGTTAGTCTATTGTAAATAAAAAAAGTCTACACATAAAATTTTGCGATGTTTTCATTGGATATATACAAAGTTTATAAGGGACGAATGAGTTGAATAAATACTCACTTAATAATTGTCTTATTTACTTCATTGAATTTCTATAAGCGATGTAAACAACATTTTTATATGTTAAATCAACTAAAAATAAGTATACTGGCTAACAGCATGAGAAAAATCTCTAAAAATGTATAACCAAAACAAAAATTGATTTTAAGCTTTGAAAGTAAATTAACTCATTAACAGCTTTTGACATATAACAAGGATCTCCAAATGTTATGGTAAAAGAAATTTCCGGTTACTTATTTTAACAACAATTAATCATTGTTAACAAGTATTAAGATTATAAATTCTGATAAGGAATAAATCAGTCGTAATAGTGTAGTAATATTCTGTTTGGATATTCTTGATGGCTCATAACTGCGAAAAGTCTATTCATAAGCTGCACTTAACAATATATAACTAACAAACAATTTGCTCATACTGCCTTTTTAACGCTTTAATTGCCATTATAAAAAAAAAAACACGACAAAACAAATTTCAATTATTTAGTTGTAAATTTGATTTATCTATACACTTTTATTATAATGTAAAAATATTCGTGAAGTAAAATATGAGGAAATCGACATGTCCTAGGAACAACTACTGGTACTTATCCAGCACTGTGGATAAATGGCCTTAACCTTCTCGTGAGAGCAGGCTCCACATCGAACAGCGGGGACTTTGAGAGGACTGTTGATTTATTTATTTAAAAACAGTATTTATACGATCTAAGAAATAAAACTTTTTGATATGATTTAAAAATAAATGGTAAATCACCGCTCACCCCGTACATGGTTGATTGATCACATATAATGCAGTACAGTTAAGTTATTCTTAGCCTTTATAGAGAATTTTTATTTGTTTCTTTAATTAATTGTTTATTCATGTGTTAAAAATTTGAGAACTTATGCGAGCATGATTGCGTTATCACGTGATCGTTCTATCGATGAGAGCTTGGCAATGAAGGCGTTGAAAGGATTAAAAGTACAAAGTCAAGTTTTTCTAATGAATGCTATATTTTTTTCTATCATAATAAACATTTTTAAATTTCTTATTTTTATTTAACGCATACACTACATATTTACTACTAAACGTATAAATGATATCTACATAATATTGATTATTAGAAGCCTGTCTGTGTTTCTTGCTTTTTTTTACTCAGGTCCTTATTTAAATTTTCAGGTAGTAATTCCTGGCTCTGGTAACGAGCATTTCCTATACAGAACAACTGCTTCAAGTGTGAAAACTGACTTAAATAAACTTAAATATTAAAAATTATTTGTCTTTCAACTTAAATAAAGCCCTTTATATTATTTTCTTTAATTCGATAATATTACATTAAAATTCTTTAAAAGAAATAAAGTTTTCTTTTAAGGAACGGTAAGATGGTGGTAGGTAATATAAGTAAACAAAAAACCAATTCTAACCCGTAAAATCGAGTATCCTGGAATATATGAGTTGCAATTTTTTTTTGGGATTTCCCAATTGTTCAGGTTCTCGCCTTGTCGTGGCGGAGGGGCTTAGGAGCCGTGGCCTGGTCCCCCACGGTGAAGCGAAGGGGAACCTACCCGACCGGCTCGAGGCGGCTGCTCACCTCGGATGCGTGCCGGTGGGCTGCAGGGGCGGATTTATACTGCCCTTTGCAGCCGAAGTGGAGTCGCGGGGGAAGAGGAGTGTCGGTATTGCTTTTCGCTGCACTCTCTATCCTCCGCGACCGTGTAACGGGTGGCGGCCGAATCGAATCCGCCGCAAGGAGTCGGGAGAGTTTTCTCCCCCGGCTCCGATTGTCTCTGGGTGACAGATTCGAGGGAATCCAATGCCTAGGTGTCTACAAAAGGCCGAGGAGGGGACTTGCTGTGTGTTCCGGCGTGCCCCTACAGAAGTGTAAAGGGAAGTTCTTCCCTCCCTCCCGAGGTCGAGCTACGTTGTGTGGCCGGCGGTGGCGGGGTCGCGGATGTCCGCGAGAGCGTTCCCGTGACCTTACCATAAAGCGACGAGGCGGAACATCGTGGGGGTTTTAATCGGTGCAAGTCCGCCGCAACCTGTCCTTGCCTCCGCGAGGACAGGTATGCGCAGACATTTCCCCCACGTTAAACAAAAAAAAAATCTCGAAGTAATATTCGCCACAATCTTTACAACCGTTTCGACGAATATTCAAAACAAACATACAGAAATAAAAATTTGTAACATGTGAAGTAAGTACTTTATTTTGATATAAAGTCCAATTTATCTATTTGTAAATGATTGATATGAATATTCATAAAAGAAAATAAAAAATGTAGTAATGCAATATATGGTTTATTTTTTAATGGATATAAGCACAATAATTTTGCTTCGACCGTCAAAATATTTATATTGAAGAAGCAGGTACAAGTGATGTTTAACACTTAAAAAGTATAATCATATAAAATTTATAGTAACAACTTTATCATAATTTTCAAGTACAATGTCATATCATTGAAGTTTATAATACAAATTTATTGTTATAGAACAAAAAGGGAGATATCGTTATCATATTTTAACCGTATGCCGCGACAGTTATTATTTATTTCAATATCATTAACGATTTAAAATGTATTCAATACCTCTCATTTCGATTAATTTTGTGACAAAATAGATTAATAAAAGTGTTAAGTTATAAAACTTCGTATAATAAACATTGTTAGGAAACCTATTTAAAATAAGTAGGCATATTTATTAACAAGCCGCAACATTAGAGAAACTAAAATATGCAATATAATTAATAACATATTTCATAGTCTGTCAATATTTAAAAATTCATCTGCATATGTAACAGTAACTATTACAACTGAATAATATACAAAACATACATAAACAGCCCACTTGATTTCTCCACAGATGGGATTCAGAGTCTTCTCTCATAAAGAGATAGTTCATTTATCCGCCAACCTGGCTAATTGTAGGTTATCAGATAAAACGTATACAGTGAATACATACAATATACCATTCTAAGTTAATCTTATTTATAAGACTACTTAGAAGATACCAACGTATATATAATGTCGTATTAAATACAACAAAAATAACTCTCGTAAAATTGTTAAAAAATTATAGCAAAAAATATTTTTTACGGTGTAATAAAAACTAATGAAAATAATAATTTTACATATTTCCAATATAATTAATGAATAATTTGGTCCTCAACCGATGTTTTGACCGCAGCGAAACATCGTTTGAAAATAAAACCTGAACTCGCCAGAACGATTGAACACGAACGTGTGCTTAATGATTTATTTTCGACGTATTCTACTTTATCACAATAACAATATAAAAATAAATGCTTGCGCGACTGGCTGCTCGCCACGTTTCAGAGGCAGCCCATGTAGACTAGGTTCACTGGTATGCGGAAGGCACTGTCTTTGTAACTGTGCATGTATCGATACGATAGTTTTCCTTAATATTTAAAAAAAAAACATTATCATATCGGCATGCGGGCACTTTAACCTTTTATCGCAATCTGTCTATGTAGAGCACATACAAGTTTATAAGGACGAAGCGACGGAGCTAGGACATTCGTGCGATGCTTATTCTATCCATAACATATACCTCACCACATTGTGCCCGCAGTGTCGCGAAGCAAGATGTTAATTCACATTGTCCCAGTAATTTCACTAGCTCCAGCGCCTTTTAAACAATAATATAGTAATGTTTACATACCACTGTTTGGGTCAGAAAAGGAGCCGAGGTGGACGGTCTTTAACAATGCAATTCCACCATAAAAATATGTATTTAGTAGATTTGTTGTAGGACTTCATATAAAATATATATTTTCTTTTTCTTAAAACTTCATAGAGTATACATTTAAATGTGAGATAAGGAAAAGTTTAGTTGATAAAAAGGAAGTATTTTCTTGATATACATATATTATTGAAATATTCCTGCGCGATTTGCGATAAACGAAGTTGTCGGCCTAGTATACCCGCACGCCATGCGCTTGCGCACAACGTATTAGGATAATTTTCAAAAGACAGACATTAACGCACGACAGTACAACTCCGCTTCTTATGCAAATATCGTCAAATGAATCAAAACGCCCTTGAAAATTATCTTTTATGTATTAATACATTTAAATTTTCGTAGCACAATAAAGCTTATCCTAAAAATGGTAATATTCTTTAAAACTATCACTTTTAATATACACCTTGGTAAAAGAGAACAGCTTTGAGTAAGCATATAAGAGGCACTTGCTTTGTATGTTTTAATAATTTAAGGCTCTGTAAGCGACACTGTGTGCCCTACGTCGTAATAATATGTTAAATTATTTCATTTTAATGTAAAAATACTTAAATTTAAGTCATTATTTCGATAACAAGTAATAATCATATCACGATTGAATCTGAGTTAAAGCACCTTAAAATCTAAGTTAACTTATACTTACATATATAACAGTTATGTGGAATTTTAAATCCATTTCATATACTTCTGTAACATAGAATATACTTTCGGAATTTCAACAGGAGGTAATTGATTTTATTATAATATTATTTGTTGTACTGGAGGATAATATTAATAGTGTTATGTTCACTTTATAATTGGTGTCATAGTGGTGACTAGACACTGATCATCAACTATTGTCATTAATATTTAAGCTATTGCACCATCGATATATCTATTTAATCAGATCTAAAAGTTTAACAAATATTTTGTACAGATCAAAGCAAAATTAAAGAACTTAAAAAAATAAAACGAATATGATTTCATGTTAGACAATTAAGTAAAATTAAAACAATACATGGGTAATCATCACCAAGTTAACTGCTTCACAGTTGCATTTGTGTTAAAAGGTGATTTGATGTTATTATTTCACAACACATTGGGAATTAAAATAAAAAAAAAAAACAAATAAATATAACTTATATGACGTTCGGAAGCACTCATATCGGATTGGATGGCTAATCGCCCACTGACCATAATTACTACAATGTAGTAACTTATTGTTACTGGCACCGCTTTTAACTACGTGGCTGCTCTACACGGTAGACACACGTTACGTTTTGAAATAAACCCCTTTCCTAATTATCATGCATTTTAGACTTAAAAGTTTACGTAAATACTTCAACAAGGTGGTGCTCCTAACAAAAATTTATAAAAAACAACAGATGTTATTTATACAAATAAAAACAAACAGTTATTATGAAGAAATAACCGGCTGTAGCGTTTCGATCTTTTCCAAATTTCTTAATAATATATATATACGTATACATCGAAAAGAATTTTGGACCCGACGAGAATGGTGTGGTTTAGAGGACTAAACGAGACAGCCGTCGTTGAGGCCGCTGCCGATTTTCGTTTGAGTATCTGTAATGGTGGCGGGGTACGTGTGGCACGGCTGGGCACTGGCCAGATTGTAGTTGACCTCCGACTCGTAGTACTCGGGCTCGTGTTCAATCGGTACGAGGAGATTGGCTGCTTTAGGCATGTAGCCGTCCGAGTTGATAAAATGTGAATCGGAGTTGGGTGGAAGACTGAGAACGCTTTCCGGCCGACTGTAGTCGACGTCTATGACTTGCTGGGTTATATATGTGGTGTCGAGCGAGGATATCGTGTCTATGGACGAGTCCCCGTTGAGAGGGGTCACGCATGTGTAGCTGGAGGCGAGGATGTTGGCGGACTCCGGCCTGATGTAAGGTGACTGGGAGTCGTAGTTGGCGGGGAATGTTGGCGGTTCGTATGTGCGGAGCATGTTGTACGGCGCCGACGGCGAGGTCCGCGCTGTGGTACTGTTGTTCTTCACGCACGACGCTGCGTGCAGTGACAACATATCTATTAGCTGCCGCTTCTGCACCTCCAAATCCTGCGTAATAAACAAACAATCTTAGATTCACACAATAACGCTTTTTGTTATAGTTTTTATATTATAATGATCTACGCTTATAAAAAATGTAAACATTGAACGTTAATCTACCGCTAAAGGAATCCGTAGCGCAGTTGTAACTAGTTGATTCCGGTGCTATACGTAAAGGAATTTGGATAATGGTAATGTTAATTTCCCATCAAACGCAAAACTTTGCAATCTTATGTCATTATTAAGAAAACTACCCCGCCTAAAAGTATTAAACGTTTTCATAAAAGTTAAAGCGGAAACTGGATAGCAACCATGAAAGCAAAAGAAAACCGTTTACGTACCTTTATGAATAAAAACGGACAAAACCATTAATATGACTACTATATACAATATTGTTTTAAAGTTCTAATGTGAAACGTAATTAATTTACCTTCAGCTGCGCTTTGAGGTCCTGGTTCTGATTTTCTAAAACTTCGCTCTCCGTGACAAGATTGACGGTGCGCTCGCGTTTCTTCATCCTGCACTTGGTCGCTGCTATTTTATTCCGTTCTCTCCTACGCCGCCTACGCTCCTCGTCTTCCGGGGTGAGCTGTTGAATTAATAATCAATCAACATTGGTTATAACACTCCGCGCGCCGTATCTAATTTCTCATCGCAGCCGCTAACTTTCAATCGGCAAGTTTTGTCACGAACGCAGCCGCATTTGCAATGCTGGCCTTCTTTGTAACCCTATAAAACTTCAATAAAGCCGTTGAATTGTAATGCATTGGTGGTCGCAATAAAAGCTGGTTTAGTAACGATTCGCGATCTCCCGTCTCTGCCGTTCCTGGTATCCTGATTGGCTTATGCGGTTAATATGAGTGCCGTTCCATGAATATATATAATGTATAATCTATACTTATATGTATATGGCATATTATCCTACACTGGAAGTAGGAATTGTTTTGCCGGATATCGTTTCCGTCGTAATTGCGCCACAGTTGTTATGCAAAAATTACTGGATTTCATAAAAGATGCGATTCCTACATTTAACGCATATGCGCATGTTTCTGTGTAGACATTGTTACTAGCTCCTTATTGTTAAGTTTTTTCACCATCACGTGTTCTTAAATATATCACCTTTCTTCGTCTCCGTGTGAACAGGTTGATAGATTTATGAAGAAGGAGAACATATGACTTTTCTCGTTTCGTTGTTTGAACAAATTTAACGTTAAATTACAGTTAAAACAAATTAATACGGTACCCCTTCATTTTTGACTGTCTGCGTGTGACTGCTGTCGTAGTCTTCATCACTCTCCTCTTTTTTGAACCGCTTTAAACCACCATCGGTGTCGCTGCCTGACATCTTTCTCTTCGACTCGATGGACAACTTCAATCCGGCCTTAATTAGATCCGAGCATGTCTGGAAATATAAATTAGTAATACTTAATTTTTATTTTATTTTCATCTGGTGTTCCATATTCTATTAAATACTCTTATCCTGATTAAAATTATTGTTATTAATCTTATTAGTGAAAGAAATAAAAATACAGTAAGTGCTAATGTTGTGTATTGCAACAGGTGTAATAATAAATAATGAGCCACACTTTTGTTTGCGTAGTTTACATTCACATGAAGAAATAATTAATGATTATTTTACCAATTCCATGATGCAAGTACATTGTTTATTGATCAAAACGTTTGTTCTCATGCATCCGGTATCTCGAGGACCATCGAGGTTATTATGCGGTAACCGGTCAAACATGGATTTATTTGAATAAAATGCAATTGTACGATGGCTTCTAACCTTGACATGTACACCCATAATTGAAGCTGGGGAGACTGACTGTCTATATATTTATAAACGTTTTGTCGATAATTAAAATTCTTGTGATTAAGACTGTAGGGATTTTATTATATTAATGCCTATCGTTAAGGTGTAGCAGTACTTTAGATTTAATGTGACAGAAAACACAAGCATTGACTGTTAAGTCAACGTAGTATATGATGCAGTGGAAAGTTAGAAAAATAGAGTATATGTTAATGAAAATAAATAAAAACAAAATTACACATAACATATTATTTAGTTTATTAATTTACCGATAACGATACGAAATAGCCTGTAGATGATCGGAAAGTTCGTTAAAAGCGTGAATTTTCTCAACCGTCTATGTTTATAAAACATTTTGTTCTATAACTGCGATTTCAATGCTTGCAAAACTATTTCTAATACTAAGTCTCTTTGCATGAATGTTTCACATGCCTTGAATAAACCCCAGCATAGTTTAACAATACACGCGGTGCATGGATTAATGTTACACATTACCGATACCTTTGAATTAAGTAAAAATTAAAATGCTATGTGTAATAAGTCATTCGAGAACTTAGACGCTTCGGAACAGTAATAAATATATAGCTACGATACGTAATTTTTTAAACTATTAGATCCAGACTCAAAATTTTAAAGAGTTATTGTTTTTGCCATTTAGAGATCAGCTATAAATGGAATTTATATAATTCCTTCTCAAAAAGGAGTTGCGAGGGTGTTAATAACGAGAACGGCCCCCTAGGGTGGCGGGTTGCTACCGGCCGGAAATATTTACAACAAATATCGAGTCTAAATTTTAAATATAATTCTATATTATAGCCCGTAAAGCAGCGGGGAACAAGCTAGTGTATGTATACACACACATAGGTATCAAGTTTTCAGTGTCAGATTGAAAACAGAAAAATCCTTTCAATCTAACACTAAAAACTTTTTTTTAATTTAAAAACATACAGAGATTATTGAAAAATGTATTTAATACGGCAGAAAGGCAGTTTATCTTCAAATACATTAAAACACTGGTAAATATTATTTTAGTATTAAAAAATTAATAAATGATAACTTAATAATATATTTTTTTCTATAACAATAATGATTCGACCGATGTTTTCCTTGATATCTGAGCACATGGCGTAATAATGGTTATTTAAGTTTTGCAGTACACAAAGATCGTGCTTTTGGATTTTTTACACTGCAATGATTCACGGCCGACACCTTGATCGAATCATATCAACAAGGTTACGATGAGATGTGAGTATGTATATATATTCAATTATACGAATCGCGGGAATAGGTACAGGCAAACGCAATAGCAATTTATATACAATAGTAATTATAATAATCACGAAGAAGTGTTTGTTTTTCTCACATTTTAACGTCCGCCCATTGTCTCGCCGCTGGACGTAAAAAGACTCCAATAGTTCATAATAGAAATTTTCCCGATACAAAGTCGCCGTAACCTAAACGCTGTTACAACTTCGATCACATTTTATAATTATTATTTAAACTAATAATCGATCATGTCAATATTTATATAATTAAATAATTATCTATTAATTTACAATTTATTATAATTTACGGCCTATGTAAGTAGATAATATACAGCAATATTTGTTCAAAGGATTTGTTTAACAATATAGAAGTCAGAAGAGCCGTCTACTATTGATTTACTGGTTTTTACTACGCTTATTTAATTACACTATTTCGTATTAATAACTTCATGTTCGTAAACTAATTACCAGATCTAATAAAGATAAAACAGTTAAACGCGAGTTTATGTTACGGAAACAAAACGTGAAATATTTAGAGATATGAAGATCCATTTTATAGCTGTAACCTTCATCTCCGTATTATCTTCGTAAAACAAGGCGCACGGCGAGTCACCATATTTATGTGGTAAGCATTTTCAATTTGCAAGCCGAGAGATACAGATCTCGGTTCTTCATAACAAGGAGGATTTTACTGGTGATGAGTCTCTGTTGCCGGACACCGTCTATGTAGGTACCACCGCAGCCGCTATTTCTACCGCCACACAGTAATTTGCATATATTATTGTGTTCCAGTCTGAATGATTTTGTAGCTAGTGAAATTACTGGGGTAATGAGACTTAACATCTATCTCTCTAGGCGACGATCATAATGTAGTGCTTTATACATCGTTCCAACTAGCACTTCGTTGTTATGGGCACACATATTATACCATGTAATAAAAAACTTACCGGCATCGGTGTTCCTGTCTAAATATGACGGCGGTGTCTTCAAGAAATTAGTGAACAGGCTGTCACTAGTATAGTACGTTATAGCAGCTGAAACCACACCACCACTTAACACCGAGTGGGATAGTGGTCAAGCACTAACCTTTTTTAAAATGAAAACAAATCACAAGTATCATTAATTCTTTTTAACTGGTATACCAAAAATTTTATTATATAAATATTATAAAAATAATGATTATAATTAATTTAGAAAGAAAAAAACCTTCATTATTCCAGATAAAGAATATTATGTGTCAAAGTACATGTACAACTGCGATCACTTAGTGCTATACCAGGGGAATTACCTAAGGTTTCACAATTTAGTGTCATAATGCGTTGCGGACTACGCCCTTATAACCATCCACTCAGGAGAATGTCTGCCTATACATTATTTAACTAGCTGTTCTCCGTCTACTTTGCTGGCTGTAACATACCCGTAACTACCTTCGGAGAAGAAATTTTGTAAAATCCATTCTTAGCTGACATCCGTAATCCGTCTCTAAAAATATTTGAGATTTTACGTGTAATAGTTTCGAATCTCTGGACATCTATATATATAGCTAAATGAAAAAATAGTTTCATAAAAAATACATTACTAAAAAAAACCAGCAATGAAACAGAAAATTAAAGACAGCTGATGCTCGGATCAACGAACGCACGGGCGCGGCGGAAACCTAATTTCATATGGCCACGGAGCATCTAGATTGGCGCGCTTGCGTTCGTTGATCCGTGCATCAGCTGATTTCGATTTTGTGTTTCATTGCTGGTTTTTTTTAGTGAAGTAATATATTTTTTATGAAACTGTCTTTTCATTTAGCTGTACTAAAATGATGGAGCGTAAATAATGCTAATAAAACGTTTTAAAATATGATTTTTTTTAAACAGTAAATATTTTTTTTCGTTCCATCATCAAAGATGTCATTAGTACTATCGTCTGTCTTCGTTTTCGGAAGCGGTCTCCTAACACCCAGCATAATTTTACCGCTGTAAAATATTTGCTGTGTATGAAAACATGCAAATATATACATGGTTTATATTTGAAATATGTTGCTTCATATAAATTACTATAATTTTACTTAACATAGGGGCCACGATCTTCCCGGAATCGCTAAGTATATCAGATTGCTTGATAAGCAAGCTATAATATGAATAAAACATATAACTGCTGTGTACTAAAGAAATGTTAAAATAGAAACACAGATGCGGGATGTGACATGTTTCCGTAATATGAACGCGCTGTTTACGATTTACGGCAAATTATAGGTTGGGTTTAGTTACGATGTAAAATTTTCCAACTGCTATAAACTTTGATACTTTTGGTTATTAAATAACATATAATTATAATAGTAACAGCCACCGAAGGGCAACAAGAAACCGCTAACATTGTAACACAACACACCAAGGTTCGATTCTGTTGCTGCTTAAGTATACCAATAGCTAGTACCTCTATCAATCTAATAACACTGCTGTATTTTATCAGATGTTCATATAACTATTAGAATATAGAGTATTCTTGATGAGCTTTAACCACGTACAGACTCGCACCTATATATAAATATTCATATATATAAAAGGTTAAACTCATCAAAAACATATCGTAATACACAAACATTGACAACGAAATAAAAATACTTAATATCCTATAAATCCATACATTGGCATATATGTATGTATTGTATAATAATAACCAATAGACATATTATTTGCCACATAACAAATATTTTTTTTTTTACTAAATATTTGTGAACTATATAAGGGACAATGTACATGTATGTACGTACTCTTGTATTCGTGATAATGATAAAATTATCTTTAATATAGAGAAGAATCCAATAACAGTTAATTTTTATAAAGACAAAATATATTTTTTTATTTTATTAATTATTTCAATAATTAATTATAGTAATAAAATAATTAACATAGTGTAACTTGTAAAATATATTGTAATAGATATTCGTTATGATTTTTTTGAATGTGTTTACGGTGATAATTTTTTTTTTCTTCTCCTAATTTCTTCTGACTCGGATCAGAGTTCTTGTGTACATAGACAGTTAATGCTTTAAAGAATTTACCCGCTTATTTAGAATCACCTATTTCTAGTTGCAGTTCTTTGTGCAAAGTATTTACAATATAATTTAATTCTCAATTAAATAACTCATGGTGATAATTGTATTATTTGAGTGTTACCTTTTGTATGCTGGGAGGAGTACCAGAGGCCGGCGAAGTGGCGGATGAGCCGTTAGACATGGAGGAGTTGGAGTCGTTTCCGCTACCGCCCTGCAACAGTCACAGGAAATGATATCGCGCTCATTCGTACCCCACCCCAACGGCTAATGGAAGTTTTCCACTTCAGTGCCCAGGGCCAGTTACTCCAAATTTTAACTGCGAAACAAGTTACAAAATTGAATGTAAAATTCTCTAAAACATTTAATGCGGATGATAATTCCTGGTCATAGATATTCTTGATTTCCTAAGTTAACCTCTTCCATATCCACATTGTGATATCGTATAGTATCAACATTCTGAAACTTCTCTAAATTTCTATTGTAACGGTGTAGCCTCTTCAGCGCCAATATATTTTTTTATACAACTAATGGAATTTTTAAATCTTGCGTTTTCACGTTTTTAATTATCATTTTATCTTTATATTTCTAAGGCTACTAAACTTATGAATATATACTCCTGCATTAAGAGTCTAATGTGGATGAAATATTATATTTTATTACTTTATCCATTGATGTGAATAAATAAAATTAAACAACGAGAAATAAATTTAGTACTTCAAGTAATTAACGTCGTTTTGTGAGAAGCAATGAATTAAGAATATTTAACGTGCCACGGTTTAACACGCAGCTTCCGCGCAAATTGGCAGGCGTCCGAAAACGTGATAGACGTTTTTGTTATAATAAACTTTATTATTCACCGAACCTTTCCTTCGCCTATAGCCATATAAAAAAAATATTTATATAACTGTATTAATAAGACGATCCTCAGTTTTCGTCTGATACGCCACCATACGAACCAAATAACACGGCTTACCATGGTACATAGTATACATATATAAGAAACATATTTGGTGACCTTTTTCATTGCAGATATGTAAGAAAATTTTCTGATCTCATTTGCCATATTTCATGTGGCGAATAATACTATTTTAGAGTAAATAACGCTTTGAACATGACATTTAGGAGAGGTATGTGATAATTTAACTACCATATTGATATAGACAACACACAATAATTACTGCTAGATGTAGATTTTTTTTTTGATTGTAGATTAAAATGACCTTCCAATCTTCCTTGTTTGTATATAGTATTTTACTTTACACTTTACACAATATCGTTATATGCAAACATATTAACAACGATTTAATAATAATTAGTTTCTGTATAAGAACAATTTTATACATTTTTATTTTGTTACATGATAGTATTGTTATATATAAAAATATCACACAGTATCCGTAACATAAAAAAATCTAGATTCACAACTGATGCGCTTCTATAGAAATATTCACAAATAACAATTAACCAATTATAATCGCTGGAATTCAAATCCGGTACATTCCTTCACGCCATACAAAAACCGTTACGCTAATTCCGTAATATTAACGCAGAAAACAAATAATTACACCATTGTCCCATTGTCATTTTCACGCTCTAAATTCCCTGTCGAGTTTTACAGTGTGCGATGTATCTCATTCATTAAATGACGCAAGAATCCCCACACCGCTAATAGCGTTTAACCATACGGTAACTAAATATAGATAAACCGATAGCAACCGTAGCATCGGCGCCGAGGTGTCTGCTTGCATGCTCTGCACTGTAAATACGTTGGGTGCATGACCTGCCGCTGTAGCCGCTGACGTTACCCAATGTTGATAATGAGAAGTATACAATCGCGTGACAGTCCACCATTGCACCGACCTGGCAACATTTCAACTTCGCTAAAGACGTTTGACATTTATTCAATAGGCATGAGCCGTACTTGCTAAACTTAAAACCAAGGCGCACCTGGTACAAGTTATAATACCAGTGTTAGAAACGAAATTTCAAAATATTTTGAGGTCTTTGAAAAATAAATCTTATTCCAATTGAATACAGAGTAAATTGAACGATACGCAACGAAAATATCGCTCGGGGCTTTTACTTTGAATTTCCAGGTTTTCATTGAATTTTATAAATTTAACTCATTAGACGTACATTACGTGTTACGTTAACGGCACCTGTTATCGGCGTAGTAAAAAGTACGCAATGTGTAACATAAATAAAGATCCTCTACACGTTAACGAGTTTTCTAAAATAATATTAATACCTTTCAAATATTTTTGCTCGGTTATCTGACGCGCGTACCTAAAAGTAAATACCATGTTTTAAAACTTGGTCACGTAAATGCGCATTCTCCAAATTTTTTTTACCAATGACGTTCGAGCCGATGATGTGAAATCGTCGCTCATAAAAACATTTTTATTTAAAGCAATTTTATTTTTATTATATAAGGATGATGAAATTATTTGTTGTTAGCACATCAATTGACATTTTTTTCGAAAATGATAATTCAAAAATAGAAATTTTAATAATGATACTCAACTATCTAAGTAATCTAGCAAGTTCCCAACAAGGATGGCGCTGAAGAATAAACGATTAAATGTTATTAATTATCTATACGATTTTTTTTTCATTTGCTCTTAAAACCTTTAGGTATTTGGTACTGGTGTTGTTATAGATAGTAATAATGTTTAGTCGAGGGCTGCCGTGGCGCTGCAGCGCGTCGGGAATGTTCGCGAAGGCGCGGACGAATGGGTTCCATGCCATCATGAGCAAAATAGCAGCTTTCGTGATGCAGCGCCTGCGAGATAGCAGCATCAACAGCATCCTAATATGGTAGCTGCTAACCCTGATTGTCCAATTAAGAATCATAGGATTCGTGTTATTTTAGGAAAAAAATATGTACATGTTTAGTGTTTTAACTAACATAGTATTTAAGTACTATATTATTATTAACCCTTCCTAATCTTATATGGACTTTCTGGTCTTAAATAAAGATTATTTTATTTTTATTTTACTTTTGCGAGGCTTTCACAGTATTTATTCGTCGTATCTATTACGCCTAATGACGCTTCAATATTTCATTACTGTATTTTTAACATACCTATATAAAAAATTAAGGTAGTTCAAACTTACTAGAATATTCTGAAATTAATATTAAATATTTTATTTATTATCATGGGATAAATATATATCTATATTTATCCCTTGTAGCAATAAAAGTTTTTATTACTTTTTCATGATAAATAGATCTTAATAGTTTTAACAATATATAGTAATCTTAATCCTTGAATATAAACCACAAAAAGGTAACATTGTAGAAAAAAATGAACTTTCATTGTTCTAAATTGCAAAAAGAGGTTACTGGGTCATGTCAAAACACTGTATATTGTTAGAATGTATATGGAAGATATTCTAAAAACTTCAACTACTATAAAGTTCTAGAAAATTGCGCAACGGTTTGAGCGTTAAATATCTATGTAGAATTTCCTTATATGCGTTATAGGCGCAATCGCAAAAGCTATTTAGACTAGTCGTGTAGGGGAAAAGTCATAAAAAGTTTTTATTGCACAATATCACTTCGAAGCGGGTCCTCCAGAGGACCCGGTCAGCCAGATGCCATGATCGACATCAACATCTGTACTGTACTGTTTCATAATTTTTCACTCCTTACACAATCGGCCGATAGTTTTGTCTCACCTAACCAAGTTCGGAGAGCTTTCCGTAAGCTTCGTTGTGATAAGAAGTATTACATTTATTATTATTTATTAATAAGTAAAATTCACAAAATTAAACAAATTAGTATCTATTAATTACAACATCTGAATAAAAAGTTTTTGCAAAGGTTATTTAATATTTTGTAACGTAATGGACTTCTCACCTTGAAATTGGAACTTTTATCGTTATAGTTATACTGGTCGAGAGGATTGGTCATAGTAATGACGTCGTTGACGATCTCGGGTGTGCGGAGGGCCGGACCCGCGTTGTCAGCAGCGAGGAGGTTCATCATGGCGGTGCTCAAGTTCACATTAATATTCATCTTGAACGCCCCACCCTCACCGTCAGTGCCGACGGGCGCTGTCGGCGACGGCGAGTCTTCGCATTTAATAGTCGGCACAGCGGTGCTTATGCCCGACGAGTTCATGATATCCTTGTAAGGAGCCAGCTTCGCTTCTTTTCCGTCACTTTTGTACACTAAAACTAATTAGCACCTATGTCTATATCACGTACGCACTTTATACCAGCACTATAGCTATTTAAATATCACTGTTTGGTAAACCGGTTCCAAATGGCACTTAACGTTTAGTGTTAGAAGTCTTCACGGGAGGGTAATGTTGGCGGCGGTTTTGTTCTTTCTGAAACAAAGAAACCATTGTTTTTTTTATTGAAAATCGTATGTGAAATTGATTAAGAAATATTTTAAAAATGCCAATTGTTACACCAAGAATTTTGATGATGATCATAATTAAAATTTTTATTTATTCATGGTCTAGTGTTTAAAAGAAAATAAACCTAAAAACTTAATTTTTGATAATTTATTTTATCGCAATTACCTTGTAGTACACTTATTTATTATTACCGCATAGTGATAGAGATACCGGTTACTCTACTACTATTTTTAAGTACCATCCTCGATTTATAATCATAGAATATAAAGTGACTCTACACTCGGCTCCTACACCATAGAATATTTATAGCACTGGTGAATCGACCAAGGGCTAAAAGATACTGGAATAAAAAAAAACAAGATAATTAAATATAATTCCAAATAATGGATATTTAAAGTATTTTTTAATCAATGGTGGGCTAACATTTAAATTAATTTAATATCGCATGGTGTTCTCTAAGTGAAAATGAAGCTGTGTATGATGAAGCGTGTTCGCCCAGATGACTCTAATTCTCACATGTTGACAGCCGGAACGTGCCAATACCATTACGGCAGCAGATTTACAATATGACGGTGGTAGCTAGCCAGGCAGGTTCAAAGAAACGCTACCACCAACCAATTTCCACGTGTGGTCCGAAATCGAAACACGGTTCACGGTATTTTATGTATATGTTTTCTTATATTTACGCAAATATTACACTTTTAATTAAACCTAAATTTTGGGGAATTTCTTATGTTCATTTAATTACTTTATTATATCCACATTTCGACCGCTTTGGGCTTTATCGGCTGATGCAAAGTGGTCGAAACGTCAGAATAATAATATCATTTAATAAAGGCGATAAAATTTTGTTGTATTAAATTTTATGTTTATATTAATATTAAATTGTATAAAAATACAAATAGAATTGATGATGTGTTTATTGTTACGTTTATTTGTAATTAAATAACATACGAGGACGCGTTGGTATGTTGTTATAACATTTAGCTTCATACTGCGCTTTCGCAAGTTCTCGCATTGGGTTTCTAATCAGAGCACCGAACGGTCGCGGCCTCGCAGCCAGGATGCTACTCCAATAAAACGATTTTTTACAGGCCCCAATTGAATGGGAGCCATAAAATTAAAACTACGCGCTTTTTACGACACGTTTTAACTCTTCCGTGTGGCGCGCTTCGCCCATTGTTCATTACTTTGTACAGGGCTCAAGGGCAGACGCAGATTAAGCAATTAGTACGGCACCGATGCCCGCTCTAGACAACATTATGTGGAAATTAGGATGTCGAGACGAACTGGGACAAGTCGTGACCGAGCGAATGATTTGTGGCCGTGTTAAACAGTAGCTAAAATATGCTGGTTCCATATATAGTTATGAGACTCGAAAGCTGTCTGGCACCTTGACCCAGCTTATATATCTCCGTATCTCATATCGGTGGCACGTAAACACAATAAAGCACGGAGCCGGAGTAACCTAGATGCGACGACGTCTTTACTTATTCCGATCGTGGCGAGGAAAATGTGCCACGGCAGAAATTTGGTTTTATCGCAACGTTCTAGACATAAATTTTCAAGGTTAGTGTTTTGCATTCGAAGTATTTAATTAAGTTATTACCTTCCTTGTAATCATAACCCGAAACTAAATTTTCCTTATCAAATTAAATTAAGTAAATAGACGACGTTGGGCAATAAAATTACAACTAAGCTTGGATAATTAAAATTTTTTAAAAGTTCTTTACTTACTGCATAAATGAAATTTTACAGGGATTTGAATATTATCGAATTTTATACTTTCGGTAGCTTATTTAAAGAACAAGCAACCACATCTATACAAACGCGACATTGAGCAAGTTGGTGAAGACGTTCCTTGTTGAACACCGCACCATAAAAAGTGAAAGTGATGTATGATGTATGACACTTGAAACTTTATTTTAAGTCAAGCTTCCTTCGATATTTTCCAGTTTTTGTAGATGTTTTATGAATAACCAGAACGCGGGATTTTCAAGTTCTTCGTGTGATATAATAACAAATATTTGAATTCTGTCAATCTGCCGGACAAGTGGAGTTGGGAGAACTAAAAATGGAGCTTGTTTAACAAATAAAATTTGATCAAATGTTTATATTCAACAACTTCAATGCTATAACGACGAACAACGAGTTTAAAGCGTTTTGACGTAAACACATAAATTCAGAGATTATTTTATTTAACTTTGTCCAGTTGTGTTGCGTGGGATTTGCAATTCAATAATCTTATAATATGCAAATTTTAACAGGCTGTAGGATGTCCGCATACAAAAATGGCGAACAAAAAATATACGTATCCGGTGATATTGCGTGGGTTTGTGTTGTATACATATATATTTTTACAAGAACGTAAGTTTTTAAAACAAAGAAATATATTTAAGACTATCAAAGTGGAGATTGCAAATATGTATAAAATACTGTATGAAATATATGAATAGTATATGAGGATCCCAAAAACTTCTTTGTGGAAACATACTTGTGTTAAAACTGAACATTTGATACAACGTCTACACAAAAGAACGCAATTACGACTTTCTCGCACAGCTCATCGGAGTACGTGAATTATGAATTCCCTCTCGTTCTCACTAATGGACAACAGCATAAGAGTGCAGAGGAAGGAAGTTTTGATGAGCTTCCACGAGTTGAGAGGCGACTGCACCAGTGTTAAAAAGGCTTAACAACTTGTAATATGAAGGGAGGATGTATCACTATGTTTCTGAGGCACGGCTTGGTGTTACGACAAAATGGGTAACCTAGTTTCGCCGCACCCGCTACGATCGTGTCTCTACTAACGATTTAATATGTGTCAAGTTAATTAAGTTACTTTTATCGTCGTATTATGCTGTTTTAAAATTGTTTATTTTTTTATTCGACGAAGGACGTTTATTTGATTGTAAGTAACGCATCTGCTTTTAACATATGTCGCTATTTAGAATAATAGGCACTGCACCACTATGCTTATCACTTTAAGACAAGATGTTAAATATCGTTATCCTAGTATTTTCTTTAGTTGTTACGCTCTTTAAACTGGAATATGGTAATGTTGTTAGCACATTACCATTTGACTGCAGTAATCGGCGCTACGGTGATGCCTAACTAAACGGTCTCTGACAACAAATTGCGCAAAAGAAATATGAAACGCAATGGAATTCATGGAAATACTAATTTCACATTTGTACAAAATGCAGTAAAGTTTGAATATTAATAATTTTTATACCACAATTAAAATATATGTAAAAAAATAACGTGTATAAAAACGTTAATAACTTAAGAATAATTATTACTCATGTCGACTTCGTGATAATAATATCAATGAGAACACAAAGTACTTTTACACAACCCAATGTCATATACAGGTTAATGTCTGAAATATTAACTTCGTATATATATTTAGAACCATATTACTTTTAGAAACAGCAAAACAGTTTTTTTTCATAATTACTTTGCATTATTTATTAGCAAGAAGTATAGGTGGCTATGAAAATACAGAGTTGATTAGCTTTTGAAGTAAACAGAAACAAGGCTGCCTACTCGCGATAGCTGACGATTGTGCAACCGGTTGAGTTGTGAATGAACGAGCCACCGTATATGTAGAACGCACCATTCCACGCTAGGTTTTTATGTAGAATAAAAAAATAAGACTTCACCTTTAAGCTTAATTTATTTTTATACATCTCATGTCACTTAAATTGGAGAATAAGGTCAGAATGCAATACATTTTAACTGTATTTGTTATTAATCTTTTTAGAGAGATAAATATTTTTCAGATGCACAAGACATTTATTGCACATATTAATCAAAACTTAAAAAACGTTAAAAAGTTAACTTTCCAGAAAGGATAATGTGAAAGTTATGTATGAGGCAACTTTTAGAATTCATTTCCACCCACTAATAAAAGTTATAGTCTAGAATATGCAGTTTCCTTTTTAATTTAAAAATATATAAATATTACTAATCTCATCCAAACAACCGTAATTAGCGGAATAGAATGGCACAAAATTTATTTGTTGTATTATTAGCATAATATAGAGAAGATAAATTATGATGAGATATTTTTTATGCTGTTAACCCTTACAATATTCATGTAATTTATGTTTTTCACACGTGATTAAATTACATTTATCTTAAATGTACATGAAAATTAGAAACTGTGTTAAAGTAATATCTATGAAATAAATATAAAATAGTGAAGTCAAAAATAAGTACACGTAAAGTGCTTTCTAGAATTAGATTCCGTGTTATTAATTAGATTGGTTAATTTAATTTAGTCATCTTTATCGTCGTCACTCTTCTTTGCATACACAAACTTATTTCCAACGTTCACTAAAGCAACAAAACAAGGGAATATTCAAATACAATGACACATTTGTATCACGTCATTGTTTGTAAAGGATATTTTGTAATGTAATCTATAAACGTTTTGAAAAAAAAAAAAAAAACAATTCACCGACACTATAAAAACTGTAACAAGAAATATATGTGGGCATAACAGATATTCATCTAAATATTATGCTATTCCTTTCGCGCAAAACCAATTCTGTAATACTTACGCATAGAGTAGGTGTATGAACGAAAATAGTTAATACTATGTACACTTTTGTACAGTCCTTTTCAATTGACACTTGTTACAAACGAAGCTACCCGCTTTATTCCGCTACCCTAGTTAACTGTGAATGACACATGTCAGCGAAAGCTCTAGCTCTTAGAAAATAAATCGGTTTCTTCTCCTTCGTCAAAAGTTTAATAAGCTCAGTAAAGAACAAACTTGCAAATGCTAATGTTTATTTCTTTTTTTGTTTTTGGGGGTGAAATCTTCGAAAAGATACTCTTCTGAGAAGTTAAAATTATGAGGAGATTTTTACCCACTAAAATCTCCTGGGTGGTCACTTTTAGCATTTGGAAAGGTCACGGGGTCTCCATTCGGAACACAACCGCAGCAACATGTGTATTCTAATACAATAACTACTTAATTTTTCTATTGTACATGGTTCTTAATTATAGATTATTTAATATTCGTCAAGATTATGGTCGTATTAAGTCGTGTAAAAAATAAAGCTCACGGTCGAGAGCATAACTCTTATTTAGCGCTCGTTTTCGCAACGTAGCAACAGAAGTGCGCGTGTCCTTGACACTCGGCGTCGGGCAAAAACTCTATCGGCCGTAATTTTGGCGCGTCGACTGGTGGGTGTGTTCCAAAACTAACCCACACAGCTGCAATCCCAAACCACAGAGTATTAAAAGCGTAGCCGGTTATTAGCTACACACAGCCTCCTCGCCTCAGGGAGTTCCCAACGAGATAGAAGAATAAAATGTTTTAAAGAATAATATGCGATTTATTATTACTAATAAACTTATAAGCTATTAATATTTGGTGGATTTTTTTTATTCAATTAAAGACAAGAGACGGTCCTGTTGTTCACCTGATGATAAGTAATACGCCCGTCCATAACAACGTGGCACTAGTTAGGATGATATACACTACACCGCATCGCGTTATTCACCTGAGACATAAGGTGTTGAGTTATCGTTACTTTAGTAATTACACTAGCTACAGCGTTCCCTTCGCTGTAATTAGTGTAATTATTAGGAATGGGCGCAGCGGTCGTACCTATTTAAACGGTTTCCAGTAACGTAGACCTACAACCAGTAATACCTATGTCCAACAGCGGACATCCATCAACTGATGATGATGCTTTAAAAATCTATAATACAATGGGAATGATGTCTCTGTTTATTAACACTATTTATTAATGGTTTAGTTAATTTTCGTTAAAGCTAATATATTCAGCTAGCGTTAATAACGCTTAAGTTTATAATTAAACAAATGCTAATAGAAGTTTCTTTTAGTAATGTGCTCGCCCACTTCATTTCGAATAACATGTTAAGAAACAGTTTTTATTAGATTATAATTAATAACAATTTCTTATACATACATAAATACAAAGTTTATTCATGAAATATATAGAATATGTTAAAGAAAAACTTAATTTAATATGACAATTATCACCAAGTTTTTTATGACTATTATTTTTGATTTAATATTTTTATTTTCAATATTTTTTGAAATTTAAAGTCTTATTTCTTGTTTTGGATATTATTCAAATAACGTTCATTGCTGAGCATTGACCTTCCTGAAGGATCATTGAGGGGAATTGGGCCTTAACACCAGGCTGGTCCAGTGCCGATTGATGGGTTGACAGAGCTTCGTCTGTTTTTCAGCAAGGAGTATCGCGTGCAGGTGAGGTTGGTTTGGATTCCGTAAGATGTTAGGTGAAAACCCTTACATCCCTATTTACCTACATCGATTTTTAAATTAATTTTTGATTCTTCCATGTGTCTTTCGGAGATTGGTCATGCAAAAATCAGGTGTAAGATTGTTTCTTTTTAGGAATTGTCACAGACACATGGTGGTACTGTACCAACATAACAAGTATATGTCACATAAAAAGCGATATATATTTATTAACTATACATAAATAACAAAATAGTTGTCCTATCTACGTGTTAACGATCACTTGCAATATAATATGGCGCCAGTCTATGTATATGTGGTACCGAATACATGTCGGCGTAAAAGGAACAAAGGAAGTTTGGCAAGGCATTGTTCACTCAAATTTCACGTCTAACGTGTAGCAGACGAAAAAAAATTTGCATTTGAACCATGTGCGAGACTAAACCAACAGACGAAACATTTGCATTACTTATATATGCGCGTGTTTTATTCGTATTGATTTATGTATCCTGAATGTTCCCGGTTTAGACATCACATCTAATTTCGAAGTCTGAAAACTTTATAATTATCCTATTATTGCACTCGGTCGGTTCCGTTACTAACACGATTAAGAAACTTTTCCTTGTTAGCTTTATACAAATTGATATTCAATCACTAAACAAGTAAACCTTGTATACACACAAGGTAGAAACATCATTGTGACATGATTTTTTTTAAATTTAATACAATTTGATTTACCTCTCATCATCATCACCTTCATCAGACGGTAGACGTTCATTACTGGACATAGACTTCCTTCAAAGATCTCCACAGAGTTCATTTGAGGGGAATTGGACCTCACTCACCACGCTGGCCCAGTGCGGAGTTGTGGGTGGTTAGAGCCTTGTCTCTTATTCAACAGGGTACACTGCGTGCAGGTGAAGTTGACTTGAGCTCCGTAAGAATTTGGGCGGAACCCCTTACTCCCTCCTTTATTTTTTTATTTACTTTTACGACTTTTTGTCGTGCAATTTTCATGCGGTCTAATAAACAGTCAAGCGCATAGTGGTGGCGTTCGTTTTACATTTTATAATATAAAATATATAGATAACACGTGCGTGAACCTATACCATTTATCATTAAGCAACGTTTCGTTAAGTGGAAATAGTAAATGATTAACTTAAATGCAACCTTCACCGATTTATATCTTAGCGAGAATTAAATGAGCCGGCTATGTGCAGTCACGTTTGACGTATTAGATTTGACGCGGCAATAACTCAAACGGTTAATTTTATAGTTACACCATTCGTTTATTAAAGGTATGAAACATTAAAAATAAATGAGATGTTTGTGTACGGACTTTATAAAAAATGTAATTATTAGTTTGTGGCAACCTTATGCGACCATTAACAACAGACAGACAAAGGGCCTCATCCAAAGATCTCCACATCGATTAGTTCTACGCCGTCCGTAGCCAACGGTTGACAACCTTATCTATTTTATGAAATAGTAAAAAAATTTTTTTTTTAACAAATACACCATTTTTACGCCTTAATTAGACATATTTATGTAATTTTTAAATTTTGAGAGGAATCTCTTTAACAAAACAACATTCAAAAGTCATAGTATTTGTAAGGATTCTAAAATACATCACTTACTTCGTAGAGCAACGGGGAGAAATAGTCAATTAGGAATTTTATAATCTTTTAAGTAAAGTGATTTTATCCCTTTAGAAAAAAAGATTTTCAAAAAGTCAATGCGTTAGCAATTAACGTGTAACTTTACATTATATTAAGTAATGGGATAAATGGTGGTATAATGTAATAAAAACTCCACTTAATGTTCCAACTGCTGGGAGTCAAGGCAACGAGAGAGGGGAAGCGAGCTCGCCGTCAATACCCAAAGCGGTATAATGACAGCCGAAATAAAAGTATACTTCCAAACACACTATTTTACAATATATAAAGAACATGGACAAATTGAATTTTTAATAAAAACAAATCGTATTTTCGATTGGTTTATTCTAAAAACGCTTGTTTGTTTCCGTTGCAAAAATATTATTCCTTATAAAATTGCATAAATTTCGTGTCGCGTCCTTGACAAAAGGAAGCAAAACAACACAAAGTTTTAAAAGCGGAAAACTGCAGCCGTTGATCGCCAAGCTGCAATGTTCGCTTTGACCTCCAGCGTTTTATGACAGGAAACCAATAAAATGATAATACCTGGAGTCTCACAAAGCGCGAGAATAATTACAAACGCCCATTATTATGCACAAAGTACCATACTTGTGATCTTTTATATGACTACATACATAGATGTGTTCATGTTTGAACTGCAACTGAACTAATCATACGGTCGTCCAAGGCTGTTCAATTTAATGCTGTAAATAACAAATTTAGATGCGCTATAAAACTTAACTTGTAACGTAAACGTTTTTTTTTTTTACTAAAACTTAAAATAATTTTTCAATAATTTAAATAAATTATTATTTTATGACTTTCGTGGGAAAATTATCAGTTTTACGCTTTAATTATGACTTCCTTAACGGAAAGTTTAAATTAAAAAAAAAAAAGATAAATTTGTGTTTCTGCAAATATAACGAAATCAATTAATATTATAAGAACTCGTTAAGTAACATTTTATCGTTTTAAGTAACAGATATATTTACAAAAATGAATATATTATTCCAATCTGCTTTCTTACATCGCCTCACAGACTTCACTCCCTGAACTTATATATAATAATGTATTATATAATTTTTTACATTAACTTTTCATTTTAGTTTTACATTATAAATCGTCAACTTTAATTTTGTTTTTTTTTTTTTTTCATTTCTATAATGTCATATTATATTTACTGATGACATATGCAGTTTGTTCGATATTAGAAAATGGAGTAAAATAAATGAAATCGGTAAACTTACACGACATGTTTAAGGCTTTAAATTTAGTTCGCACAAATGGCGGGACAGTCGTTATTTATTCAGTTTTACGACGCGTGGGCGCGAGTAGTTTAACCCATATAGGTGTAGGTGTAAAAAAATTATAATTTTCAAACTTGTTAATTTAAAGTCTATGTCTACGAATAAAGGTTTCATGAAGTGTGCATGGTTTTATATGAATGTGCGATTTCAAAGAATATTGTGAGCGTGCCCATCAATACAATTGAATTCCGTAACCGCAAAACTAGTTTCATTAATACCGGCATCATCTCGGAGAATAATAAAAATCTGAGGTCACAGCTTATAAATAACACCATGTACTTATAGCCGCTGATAGCGAGTAAAAAAGAATATATAAAAAAGGTATACGAGCGATGCTTGATTTTTAACTTTCTCAAAATGCCAAATCGGCTTTCGGTCTCGAAATTCAGAATTTCGTGGGCGTGGAACCGGTTACGATGAACGTTACCTCTTACTACGGCAATCAATGCGATTCAAAAAAAAAAAACAAAGCACGAAAATGATCGTCAAAAACTGCTCGTGAGCGTGTCGCACGATATTTTCGGATTCTGGTAAAATAAATATTGCTATTGGCTTACGGTTAATGGATTATTTAATTTGTAATCTATTTTAATTTCTAAACTCAGTAAACTGTGTCGAACGTATACACACATATATGGACTGCAGCACAATGAACAAAGCAGCTTCTTGTCTTTCATACATTTAATTAGCCTCTTAAACTTTGAAGTGAATTTACGTTGCAAGTTTTAATGACAATGACACTTTCCATTATAGAAAAAGAGTAACCAACATATATTATAAAATAAGTAATAATTACAGAAATCAAATTGTATCGTTATAACAAAAAGAAACTAAGATCCAGGTATTGAATTTAATTAAAAAATATTTTATATATGATGATGTCTTCATACAATGTGTTCATAGCATGTGTTACATTTAATAAATCTTCCTTTAATACACTTTTAAAAATAGCTATTAATAATGCATTGTTCATAAAAAATATAATAAAGCCGCTGGATCGATCCGCTCATGTCTGAACGTCGTGACCTATTTGCGGTCTGTGTCCTAATCTATGCAGCCCACACCCGAACGTACCTAACTCACACTCAATGTCACTTGATAAACCAAATTGAGGAAACTTTATCCCTACATACACAGTATTAATATTTTATAGCATTTGAATGTCCACTGAACGGTACTGCGGTCAACCCACTGTATATTAAAATGGCGAATATCAATTGATCTTATAGAAGGTTCCAGAAACAATATCACCTATGTATCATCAAATATCTCTACCGATGGACGTCCGCTGTCGGACAATATATTTGTTTTTTACTCTGATCTGTTGATATAATTAAACCGTTGATAATGTAAAAATAATAATATTCAGTTATTTTGTTAGAATAACTTTTCCCTATGCACCGTGGCTGAGATAAAGGATGTTAATAAACAGATTCAGGAAACAAAATTTACTTAAAAATAATAAATTAAAGACTTACTAATTAATATCCTTACTACAGTTAAGCTTACTTTATATTACTTTGTTTGTAATCTTACTACTTAAATTGTTTTCACTAGGTTTGATTTATATTACTTTGTAATTTTTTAAATTAGTCTCACTTTGGTTTTTTTTACATAGTATACTTAATTTTCAATTACCTTGTTAATTACTTCATATGTATAAAACTTTCATATATAAAGATTAAATGGATACGCGAACGATGAAGAGACGATAAAGGAAATTAAATATTAAGTTAAGTACCGATAAATAAAATAAGCATAAAAAAGATCTCGGACACTGTTTGAAGAAGACGAAAAGAACAAAAACAACTATAATTAAGCAAAATAATCCGTTAATTTTACTTATGATTAAAACTAACTACTACATTGACTTACATTTACTCTGCTTATTAATAGTTGGTAAACTCTTCGGAAACGAGATTTTTTTTAAATATCCGTAGTCTTGTTTAAAACATCTCTATCACTTACTTTTCCATTAATATAAAAACTCTTTCCAATAAAATATGTATATATAAAATATATATACGATATATTAAACTATGTATACGAAAAAATCTTGCGCTTAAAATTATTTCTACATAACAAACCACTTAACAGATTAAGACTCTAAGTGTACAATCGACATGTTTCTTTTCTTAACGAGTAGCCTTCCTCCTTCCTCCGAGTATATACACAAGTTACTAATCCATTGTATAAAAAACTTGTAGGTTTTTTATATTTATGCATCAAGTACAATATAACTTGGCATTGCACCAAAATTATAATGAACCAAATATTTTTCACAACAATCTCATTTGAAACCAACTCGCTTATACTTATAATTATCTTCGAAACACACCACATTTTCTGCGTCCATTAAAACCTCCAGAAGTAGTCCATTAAACCAATAGTCGGTCTAGACTGGTGGTAGGTCTCTGTTGCCAAAGACAGTCTAGGTAATTATTTTCGTAGCTTACATTTCTAGCGTCAAATAGTAGTGTGCAAACATTACTGTGTTCCGGATTAAAGGGTGTTGTAGCTAGTGAAATAATTGAAGTGACGAGACTAAACATCTATGTCCCAAGGCGACCAGCACAATGTGGTGCAGTGTGTATCATTTTAAAAAGTTCGAAGTTGTTATAGGAATTTATCGAACCTTTTCCAGTATCAATAAGGATTTATCGCCGACTACGAGCGTCTATAAACTTGTTTATATTTATGTACGTAAAGTTGTGTAGGAGACTTAATCAATTCCGTAATGGCCACTTTAGTTACCTATTACAAATGTTGGCTATAAAGTGAAACAGGAAACAAATTATCGCTAATTGTTGTGATATTAAAATATTTATGTTGATGGTTGTGATTAAACGAAGCGATGATCACTTATGACTGTAAAATGCTAGTGGATACAATAATAAAAAAACTTATGTTCAATTCATTATTTAATCTAGTTCATAGTTTCATTTATTCTACAATGTTTTACTAATAAAACATATTATGTATTTTTTAAAACATATCTTTTTTTATTCAACGAAGACGTACGACGAGAGTACGAGCATCTCGTTTACATTACTATTAAGAAGTTTTGTTACTCCAATAATATTACTTACATCCACATTTTTAACTCGAACTTAGTAACATAATGGGCATTGCGACTCATTGTTAGTAAAATAATTTTAACTTATCATTAAATATAAAAAGTTTTAAGTTCAATACGACTAGAGTTAATGATGTTTTACGTAGCTGGATTCTGGATCTGCGAGCCGAGTCCGATGCTGCTATAAAAGTCGTCTAAAGTACTAACAGCAAAACATAAAAAATTGTTCTTAGTGCATAAAAGAGATACCTATCAAACAAATGTATGATGAGCTTGAAAAGTCACCTCATCTAATCGAAACATAGGATAGGTTAGGTTAGTTAAACAAAATAAATGTCAGGCCTGTTCAAAACCTAAAATATGTAATTATAAACTAATTTCATAACAACATACAACTTATAATTTAACGCCGATTAAAACCATCTATATATCATCGTCATTTCCACTGCTGGACATAGGTCTCTTGTAAAAAACCATCATCTATACTGAAACAAAATCCTTAAACATTGAAATGCTATACGCATATAACGCATTTATATTTGTATTATATAATATATGGTTTACAGTCTCAAGTTCAGTTAAAGGTAAAATTAAAAAAGTTAAAGTATATAAAGACTAGCTGTTCACCATCCGCTTTGCTGGCCGTAATATCCCTACAGTTTCCTTTGGGGAAGGAATATTGTATAATCCGTTCTTAGCTTACTTATAAACGGCCAAAGCAATATCTCTTCCTAATTTTGAGTGTTTATATCTAATAGTTTCGGAGATCTGATGAGTCTAAGAGTCTATGGATATCTCGTATAAACATAAATATGGGAAAAGCTAGATTTTAAGAATAAATTAATTCTACTGTAATATTAAGCATACGTTTTCGCTTATCATCACGTTATATAATATTCATGCACTGATCTATATTATATATAAAAAATACGATGGTATAGAAGTATCTAGGTGATCGTATCACGATGAACACTTGACGATCGTATTTTGAAATGCTGACAAAGCAAAATGTTTGATGAATATTTATTTAAAAATACAACGTATCGTATTGCTTATAAAATGCAGTTATTCAGCTTTTTAATGACATTGACATAGGTATGTAACCTTCCCCGCCTTAGCAATCGTAAGTAGGTCTTTCCATTCATAAAATTAATTGTGCAATAAATTTTCGATCAAGATCATTACTGCAGTTATTAAATGATTCAATATTTCATTAAAGAGAACAAGCGTAATAACATGAAAACTAGACATTTCTCTTTTAATATGCTCAAATCATAAAACTTGTAAGAGGTACAGTGGACAACAAACTAGTCAAATATTTTACATTGAGATGTGGGAGATAGAAGAGATGTAGCAACTCTGAGAAGGAAAGTAGGGCCCGGAAATATTTGATATAAATATTACTTCAAAGAAAATATATGATAATGTTAGTGACAATGAACATAACATTAACGTCTTTTGTAGTCGTGCTAATATTTATTTATTATTAAGCACAACGTGATTTTTTTAGTAGATCTAAATGATACTCGTATTATGTTACACTGTAAGCTTAAATCGAACATGTATGTCGCAATTTGTAAACTATTTAAAACATACATTTATATAAATTCCATAGTTCTCGTGATATCTCGGTGTTTTTGCGTAAATCTACATCTGAATATAATTATTACATATATACAATGAATAGTTCACTCGAATTAATTTGATGCTTACAGACAACTGACTTTTTGTTCTAGCAATTTATTTTCGTATTGTGTTAAAAGAAATGTTCTAAGAGAGTCATTAATTCAAGTAATCCAAAAGTAAAGCAGACGTTTAAATAGTTCTTAAAAACTAGTACAAATAACTTTTAAGTGTTTTTTTAGCCTCGAGAGTAGAAAAGCGGATTTATTTAATTTAAATTACAGATTAATATTTTCCGAACTGTTAAATGCGCTTAACGGAAATCCATTACATCCACAAAATGAGCTACAACCTCAACTATGCTACGCACTAATACGTACGATTCGTTAAAACATTTTTTTTTTTAAAGCAAAGATCATTAATTCAGATTTAATAACATAGCTATGGCATATGTTCACAAATACAATTATATTTAGTTTATTTCGACGTTAATTAATGGCTTTAAAGATAGTAAAACTTTGTAGTATTACCGATTGCAGTTTATTAAAGCAATTCGGCGGTTTTCAAAAGGCACCGAACCAGCTGACCTTCGAATGTCTATGAAAATTCAAGTTAAGAAACTGTATTTTAGTAATTAATCAAATAACTAAAATCATAGTCACGTATTCGATATAAAAATACATAAAATTAATTAAAACCTTGTTCTTGTCGAACGCTAGGTTTTAAATAAATATTTTGTTAATAATACTGAACACCATCAACAAACCCACATTTGGTCTGTAAAGTGAAAATCTTTTTGGCCACATGAGGCTTTGACGGTCTTCATGCTGGAGAAGGCGCAACAGTAGGAACAATGTGACCGTTGTTTATTATTAGTTACCTAATGTCATGATTAGAAAATAATGAGTATCATGATATAATAGTTTTCAAATTAAATGTTTGTCTTTTTAATCGCTCTCCAAAATTTTATCCCCCTTTTTAAAATTGTTCTTAATAAATTATAAAGTTCAGTCGATAAAATTATGACCAACATAACCCATCACAGTCATGGGTAGAATTTACAATAGATGACATATGGTTGGTCAATGATTGTCTCCGATTTTAAATAATATCATTGCCTACACAAAAACATTGCCAAATTGTTCATAAATTTGTCAGACAGGACGAGATGACGAAATATAAAGAAGACAAGAGTGATGGATGGAGATAGTCACGACCCTCAGATATGAGTAATAAGATTTAAGGAGGAGGACGAACATATTATATATCTCTGATAGCAGTTTCTGCCGCAATCGTCAATACTATACGTCTCATAGTAAACGACGTGAGAAGATCATCGTATCCCAAGAACTAAAAGCTTTCGTGAAGACGTCACACCATCAACTTACGCTTGGTCAGACCTTGACTTTTTCTGCGTCTGGGAGACAGCCTGGCGACCAACAGTGGGAATATAATAAGGGCTATTTAATATAATTGGTATCTTGGTTTTATAAGTAGTAGTCATGGCCTTACCTTAAACATCTCAATGTAAGGATAATAATGTAGGCTTTAACGGTAGGAATGTTACAGCGCGCAGGTAATTACGTAAGTCTAGGCACTAAAAGTCACGTAGTTTTCAATGCCTCTAGGTCAGTGCGCATTTAAAGTAGGCGTGGCCTCTGTCAAAACGTTGCCTGATTGGCGGAATATAAATGATGGTTGCATTTCTCTTCACACTGATGGGAATGCTAAAAAGATTTTCACATTTGACTCACCCTCAAAGTTGTTTAAGAGTCGAATCGCGTGTTTTAAATTACCCTGGCTTAACGTGTTTTGCCTCAAATTAATTTAAATATTTACAACCAGAAGAACTATTTAATTTATAATCTGATAAGAATAAAAAAATAGTGCCTCCATAATATTTTACACCGAACAACGTTTTTAATAAGGTACTATATTTGAAATACCAATTAAAGTGATTAGAAAACGATATGATTTTTTTTTTATCTGCTTCCACTGCATTAAAAAATGGGAATACAGTATAAGCTACATAATACATGTTAATAACAGTTACGCAATTTGTACAACAATACGACATTAAATAAAAATTGATTGTAGAACATGGGTAAATTCTCTCACGTGTCTCGAGGATGGGTTAGATCGATTTCCACTTAACTTGAACTTCCGGTAAAAAAACATCTTGAGGAAATCGACTTGTTCCAAGAACAACAGTTATTATGAATATGATAATTCTACCAATCAGCACTTGGCCAGCGTAATAGATAAATAGTAGCGAAATGAAAGCTATTTATCTACACATATGTATAGGGCAACTATATGCAAGTTATAATATTATAAATTCAGTTAGAATTGTTTTCAATACCCTGGATATATTTCGTACACATAGCTTTTTTCTTTCAGTTACAAAGAAATTATAGAATGGTACTAATGTTTTAGATACCATCGCATCAATTGTATTTATTTACTTATGCACAGAAAAACAACAGTAAAACAATAATAACTTAAAATTTATTTATATATATAGAAATAAGCGCAAAACCAGTACTTGTTCCAAATTGAAATTTGTTCCAGTAGGCCTGCCTGTCGCCAAATAGAAATGTATAAAATATATATTACAATATATCGGTTTACTTTTTTTCGTTTGCAGCTAATGAAATTATTGGCAAAAACCGACACGAGCATGAAGTGGTGCTGTTGCACTGAACACTCACCATCAAATATGAGATACGAATAAAACCTAATATAATAAAAAATGATAACCCATCATTCAAGAACATTAAAATAACCATGTAAAAGTGATGAACAGAAAATATATTAATTATTTCTGAACACTGCAACATATAATACAGTTCATCAATTCTTAGTAAAGTATTTATGTTATTATAACTTGGAACAAAGCAGTGGCGATGACTAACAATAAATAAATTAGGTTTATCAGTTGTTATTGGATAAGTCGACTCTTATTATAACAAGATATAAACTTTCGCAGAAATAACTCATTACAAAAAACATTATTTTGCTCGAAATTATTATAAAAAATGTCCAACTATAGCATGAATAACCAATACCATAACTTGAACTCTATAAAGCGATAAGAATACTGAATGTTTACATGATATTAAAATAGCACTACATTGCACTCATGGCCCAGTAACATGAAATTCGTCTCAACAGTACCAAAAAATTATAACCAATACTTTTCTGTTATTTTCCTTTACCAAGTAAATATGGTAAGCCGATTCATATAACCTTGAAATATATTCAATTACTTTGATAAAAATTTGTGTAGTTGCGTGTATTTTGTTGTTAAATTTACTGTTAATTATAATATTTACCTAAATGACTTCTTGCTTTCCAATTTACCCGAATACGCTTAATAATAAATAAATGAAATTCAAATCAAAAGTAAAAAAATTACGACATAAACTCATTATAATATATCAAACGAGGAACAACCACAAGAATATATACAATAAACAAATTATGTATTTTTTTTTAAATGTGCTTTTGACATTCCGAACAAACGATCTAACATATTCCACCCACGCGACCGATATACACTGTAGTCTATAAGATCATTATCGAAATAGTTTTTATAACTGCGGTAACAATAAAAGTTATGTAAATTTGGACTTTTTGCAATTTTTACACAAGTGACATTACTTGTTCAATAATAATTTTTCAATGATAAAAAATATTAAGAATTTACATAAGAATCCTAAAAACTACCTCGTTTAAAAAAATACATACACAATACTTAAATTTTATCCATTCCCAGGTTTGAACTGTTTTAAAGTATATACACTCAACTTCGAGTACATTATTTCTAACAATAATAATGATCATGATTACTTTTCCGTAAAGTCATGCCTGATCATACATAAAAAGTTGTTGAGTAACTACTTCACAACAAAGAAATATATAGAAATTTTATTTTGAGCAAAGTTAAATAGCGTTTTAGTAAATTTTTGTCGCTATTTAGATATGAACTATAACGTAAGTATAATCGGAATGAAAACAATGTAATTATATAACATTTGGCCATTCAACAAATCAAAACTGTAGATATATGAGCGCAAACATTTGGATGCTCTCATCAGGATCCTGTGTTATATTGATGTTAACTATTAAATTAGTAACAACAAAATATCATTAACAATAACGATGCGCGCACTTTTAGAAGTTAAGACGAACGGTGTCGAAAAACAAGAGCCATGTTTTCAATACACAATAACAAACGATTAGAACAAAGGTTGTTAATAGAGAATAGAATATAAATACTAAACAAACATACGTCTTGAATATATACGCTCAGTGACAAACAACTGCCGCTTTAAAAACTCTGCGGACTCCCAAATAATTCGAATATCTAAATTGAAAATTATATGTACCCTACCCACCACTTCCATGTTTAGTTAACGTAATCTTAATATAAAAAAATAATAATACGGACTAAACATAATTCAGCTTATCAACAATATTTTTCACACTATCTAGATAAAGTTGCTGATAAAGGATTGAATAAACGACTATATCAGCTAACTATGATGCGGTGCGGAAATTTTTTTTTGGCGGCTATGTTCGGTAGTAGGTGAAGAGAATTATTTTTTAAAAAATAAATAAACACAGAAGCATTCTTAAGCACTAGACGCAAATGTCACTACTAAAGAATAATCAGGTGCAATCTGTGTATTCTTGAGTGATTAATTTCAATTGTGATTTTTAAAAATTTTCGTTTCGGTTTTTTCATACTTTGTCGATATATAGAAAAACGATAACCGCGTAATCTAAATTAATGTTATATCTAAATAGGCAACACCTGTATACGATTTGTTTATAGTTATTGAAGTAGCAGCTTGCGTTTCTACACTGGCAGCAAATTCTTTGAATGTATAGTGTAGCCATGATCGCACATTGCATATGAAACACAGCACGTTTAGAAAACTAAACAATTTTTATATACGGCTGTACTGAGAAAAGTTTAATGAATCGTCGTGTCGTTAACCTTTCCTTCCTAATTTATCAATCCCGTAACAAATTATGTCCACATACATATAACAATTTATTAAAAATAATTTGTACCCAAACCATATAAGGAATTATTAAATATTTTTTGAAACAAGTGGAGTTAACATGAAAACCAGTTAAATACGGTTATTGGAACCTATCTCGTTTGAAGACTTTGGTAACCTTTTTATTAAAAAAACAAAGAAAATTTATAAATATTGATGTTCTTATGCGTGGGATTTAGTAATTATTTTTATTTAACGAAACAACGAGACGAGCGTTACATTCATCTAATAGTAAATGATACGCCTGCCCATATCGTGGCGCTAGTTAAGATAATACACACTGCACCACATTATGTTCGTCGCTATGAGGCTTAAGATTTTAAGTTCCGTTACCTCAGTAAGTACCTTCAACTCCCTGCAAGCCCGAACACAGTAACGTTTGCACACCATTGTTTGACGACCGTAATAGCCGCTGCGGTGGTACCTACCCAGCCAATCTCCGGCAACAGAGACCTACCATCACTAAAGTAACGAGAGTTAGCCAGTTCACAAGTAACATTTTACTTACAGACCCGATCTGAATTCAATACAACTCTATAAAACAAATGTCTAAATGTAAAGACTGAATTATTTTAGGTTATATCTAAACGTTTTAATCTCATACATGCATTATACACGACGTTAAAGCCATAGTAAAACACGTCAGAGCTGCTGTTTTACAAAGCATAACAATTAACAAAGTAAATAAGTAGTAATTTTGTAGTGATTAAGAGTAATATTACATGTCCCCAAGGCGTATGCGTTATTTTTAGTAATGATCGGAAATATTTACTTTTTTTCATCTTATCCATTAGCAAGGGAATGGTTTGTATTACATTTTGGATGCTTTAAAATTACACAAGGCACGCGGGCGCTTTGCCAGCTAAAAATCTAATAAGTGTACCATATAATCAATGGTATCGATCCGTTACATTCATATGACTCTCATTTATTTGGTTTTTTTCTGTTAAGGAATTTAATAATAGATTATAAACGTTTTGCGTGCTAAATATTCCGTATCAGGAAGCATGCGTAAATAATTCGAGAAATTCCAACATGGCCGCTCTTTTTAATTGAATGCAAACGAATGTAAGTTTACAAGCAGAATAGCATAATGAATTTTTAATCTAAACGTATATAACATTTATTTAAGTAATAATATTTTATAAATATCATGTTATTTCTAAATCTTAAAGCAGTAAACTACAAAATTGGATTTATCTCCATTTTATTGGTGGTAGGTCTCTCTTGCCGAAGACCGTCTAGGTAGGTATCACCGCAGCGCCTATTTCTGCCGCCAAACAATGGTATGCAAACATTACTGTGTTCTGGTTGAAATGGCGTTGTAGCTAGTGAAATTATTGAGGTAACGAGACTTAACGTCTTATGTCTAAAGGCAACGAGCACAATGTAATGCAGTGTATACCATCAGGTGAGCGTCCGCCTCGTCTCCTAGCTTCATAGATTAAACAAAAACTATATAAAGGGAAACATAAAACTAAGTCAGTAACATATACGTTAGAGTTATTAAATATAATTTTTGTAATGTTATAATATAACTTAATTATTACCAAAACAATAATGTAAAAATACATGTAGAAGTATTTTTATTTCTTCATTTTATTATATTGATCCACTTAGATCTTTATTTTATACCTCTTTACGTAAACAAACTTATTTATTAGTGACAATAAACAGTTTGTTTCGTGAAAATAAATCTTGTCACATTTTGTTGGTGTACCTATTAATAAAATAGATAGTAGTTTATTGAATTAATATAAGACTAATGTTACACAATGTTTTGAACGGAAAAATTTGTATAGATATCCATTACATTTCGATTTAAGTTTTAAAACGATTTGCTGTTACCACAAAAAATTCTGAAAGATGGTCGCATATACCATTTTCCTTGAAGTGTACACGGATGCAACTTATAACCAATAATCTGGTCATAAGTTTCAGACACTAGATTTTTTAGAAGGGTAAGACCGACTGCCTCAATGACTATGACTGAAATCATCATCAGGGTTGTAAGTGCAAATGATTTTTTAATATTTTTTATTTCACACAAAGAAGTAAGAATAGTGTTTCACAATATTATGGAAATGAATTCATAAAAAACCTTAAACTTAGACATTTTCCCATTAATCTATCTATATAATAGATGGTAACCAAGTAAATTTAATAGTACGGAGTTATAACGACCTACTTCTTCACTGGCACGGCGCCCACGATTTGTTTTCCATAAGACATGGGAAACGATCCGTCATTTCTCATCGGTTCATATCATAGTAAAACCAGACGGCATAGTTGTGGAATGAGATTGAAATAACTATTTTAAAATATACATTTCATTCATATTCAATAACACATATTTCTTTTGATGTATTAGATTCTTTTGTTTAACATTATTTAAATACACTATTTTAAATAGTTAAAGATTTCTACTGAAAACAATACAGATGTCCTCAATTAAAAGTTCAATCTAAAATCCCTAATTCCACAATAAATTTAATAATATTCCTTACCTTATAGAGTAAAATATACAATATTCTTTATACACTTTTCAGTAACTGATGAAACTGTTTTCAGATTCTATGCATCTTCGGTTCAAAGTATTATGGTAAGTACAAAAGACGAGAGCTAAAATTACTATAAAAATTTTATCTATTACGTACCATATTATATTGAAGATTATTTAAAAAATTGCATACATAGTAAAGGAATCAGAGAGATTATTTTTTTTTACATTAATTTATATGATTTTTTAATCAATTAATACAACATGCTGTCGTACAGTAAGTAATCTCACAAATCGGTCAGATTTTTTGTTGTAACATTTAACCGCGCCTTATACCGTCGCAATCATTATGCGGCACAGTAACGTACTTGAGCCTCTTATAGATGGAGTACATTAAAAAAACAAGTAGCCGCTCATTCATGTACTGTTCTTATATAACATTGTATCCATTAATTAATTTGCATTCAATTGTTAATGATTGTATAAAAGGCGAAATGCGGCGTTACTCATTTAAGGTGAACAGCTAACAATTAGGTTATTAATTAACTTGCGGATGCGGATGTTAACCTTAAATTTTTCTCACATTTGAAAACAATACGAAAACTATAAATAACTTGCAGATGAACACTACTATATATTATTAATAAAATTATATGTAATGTTTTTAACGAATTGTGACGTTGTCTAGTCAGTCTTTGTAAGGGTAACAAAAGGTATCGTATTTATGAGGTATCCTTCTGCTGTGATTGGGGGTCTCTTTCCGCAAGAAGGGAGTCATATCCATGATCAACCACAATGTCCAAGGGCAGTTGGCAACTAATAGAATACTGTTGTTCCTTTAACGTGTTGATTTACATACAATGTTTTCCTTCACCGGAATCTCGAGTTTATTGGGCAAATAACTCACATACCTTTTAGCTCACAGAAGCTCAATCTCACAACTGAGCTGTCACAACTTCATCTTCTTTTCGTAACACTATCTTAATATTAGTTCAAATAATTTCAATTTATTGTACTGTTCGATGACATTATCATATGTCAACTATACAGTTATACACATCAACAGTCAACTATAGAGCAAGGTTATACGTCAGACTAAACATTTATGTTCAGTCTTAATTAAATATTTGTTATCTGTCCATCTTTCACAGTAGTAAAATGTATGTTTATAAATTCCATATTTTACAGACTCTACTACCGTTTTTTTAATATCTTTGACGGCACTACCATTGATCTCAATTTCATATGATGTTATCGGTGACGGTAAAGCGTTTTTGCCTCGAATACTCCGGCTTGCATATCTTAATAGATAGAACTTACCGATACTGTTCTCCGGCTGCTGACAATATGTCAGTGATAACTAGCCAGGTGAATTAGAAATATTATTATTCAAACTGACATCACACATGACCTCAAAAATGTCGCTCAAAGCACGGTTTTACAATATTAGCGGTTAGCTGTAATGAAACTAAATGAAAAAACAAATTTCAGCTACACCTTAATAGGGAATAAGTTAGAAAATAATTTACAAATACATATATATATATATACACTAGGATATTTGTAAGTAACATACCATCTAACACATTGCTTTGATACCGTAACTCCTTTCTAGGCATATGCCTTGAAATAAAGTGTAAAGTTTTGATAATGATGGGATTTTTAGGTATTTTTTTGGTTAAGTATTACCCTTATATTGTAAAACTAGTTCAATTTCTATGTTGCAGTTATCAATATTAGTTATCTAGCACACACATGCCAGAGTATTCTATATAAATACGCTGCACCGTCCACTCGTTAGACCCCATGTTATTTTTGTGAAATTGAGGTCAAAAATTGAGTGAATGAAAAATACACAAATCTACCTTCCAATGCATTTTTAATTAATGCTATTTGTCGTCTAAGTAAATAACTGATAACGATTTGTGTATTCGCAATAATATTACTTCACACGTTAAGTAATTGGAGCACTGCCAAAGCTAATACGTCATTGTATATACCTGCCAAACGATTGGCGTTATATTGAATGTATAATATGGTAAGTTTTATGAGATTTACGAGGTTTTATGAGATAATATTAATTTGATTTATTCTTTGAGATTGCCGTTCTATATATATATATATATGTATAGATTCTCGTTTATAATAGATTCGTGTTGAAATATCGTAGACGTGTTAATATAAATTGACTTACGTTTTGATTTAATTTTATATTTGTCCAGTATATATATACCATTATCAAAAATATAGTATAAAAACATCAAAGATTTCCTATCACAAAAGCTTACAATTTTTTTTAATAAATATTTAATCAAATTTCCATGTAATATTAAAAAAAAAAATATGTATGAACATTTTTACGCTTTGAACGAATGAGACTTACTGTCAATAGCAATGTATTATAGTAAACAGCGTAATGTGGTCCTGTGTAAATTTCTTAAACGCTTCATTGTTATGGGTGGCTGTAGAACTTAGTGTGGAAACCTTGTAATAAAAAAAATGTTTTTTTCGCTGTAACATAACAATATTGAACAAATGCCAAGACATAAAATCTTAAAAACCGAGCTAAGATTGCTAAAGATTTAGATAGGTAGTGATAGGTCTCTGTTGCCGGAGACCGTCTACGTAGGTACCACCGCGGCGCCTGTTTCTGCCCCCAAAAATTACTGTATTCCGGTTTCGAGGGCGATGTAGCTAGTGTAACAAGACTCAACATCTTGTGTCTCAAGACGACGAGCGCAAAGTGGTGCAGTGTCTACCATTCCAACTAGCGCCACGTTGTTATGGACAGGCGTATCATTTACCCTCAGGTGAATATCCCGCTCATCTCGTCGCTTATAATAAAATAAATACAATCTGATAATTAGATAATATGATTTGTATAGATAAAATAATATACAACAGCCGAAACACAACAATGGTGTACGGGTAGCAAATAATTTTGTTTCTATATCTTTTATGCAACCTTTATTTCATATATTTATTTATGCTGTAAAACTGTGATAAATGTTCACACGTTATGTTGTACGACTCGTGTGGGTGGATATTATTTTTTCATAGAGCAGCCCAGCAGCCGCGATGGCGTTGTGCCAAGTTACCGATGCACAATACGGACGCTTTATACATTGACCGTTTAATGTGAATTGCCAATGCCAGTGATCCTTTCAATAGACCGAATTTCCAGCAGTTTCCATAGAACATCCCCGAACGCTTCATAAGAATGCACTGAAAGACACTATCAAAGAGAATTTAGTTGCTAAATATCACACATAATCGCATGCTCTCTTCAGAAGTAGGCTATTTATTGAAGATTTGCCTGTCGGCACATACGTACGTGGAATAAAAAAAAAGAAAATTTTGATTTAATAAAGTTGTGCTTTTCATACAACAATCCGTGTTTGGGATTGTTAGATATTTTTTTTTACTTCCAATCCACAATTTAAATGACAACACAATACAGTCACCCACCCATACCGCACTCATTGTAAATCTGCTGGGTTATCAGCATTGCTATATTTCGCCTGTCAGCATACGAAACAGTATTTTACAAAAGTACGATTCACACAACACTCACAACCCTCAACTCACAACCCTCAACTCACAACCTTTGGTTTCATAGTCGCTTAATATATATTTCAAGATGAGTTTTAGCAAATCTATATACATAATGGAAATGGTTTTCCTTGTTCGTCAATCACGAGAAAAGTAGTGAACATGTCGACATGGGAACATGAATATTCCACACGGAATTATTTCTAGATGGTTATAGACTATTTTTTGAATTTGATTGACCCTTCATAATTTTATTTATAATTAACTTTTACAAACATTTCCATTTTGTACTATTTCTGCGGTTGCTCTAGAAAGTCATTTTCGGTTGCGGTTGCTCTCAAAGAATGTTTTAGACAAATTTCAAATCTAATTTTATATTATGGTTAATAAAGCGAGCGGAGAACAGCTAATTGACGACAAAAAAAATTAGGTTAAATAACAACATTAGTATTATGTAATAAATTAAATTAGATAAAACAAAGATTCAACTATTGAAGTTGTTTATCAATGAGTAATGTTAACAATATATTTCCAAATAGGATCGAATATTGCCCATTAAAACATGTTAAATATACTATAACCGCTCGGTATGCTTTCAGCCTCCCTAATGTACAATTTGCGTAATCCAATATCACCATAAAGACGGTCATAAAGAAAACTAATGTTTCCTGGAAAAATACCCTAAGTAACAGCGTAATAAATCGTAACTTTTGAACACGATAATTAATGTGTTACAAAATCGATGCAATAAAAATAACCAACCTTGATTATTTTCATTAACATTGATTTCTACTAGCGTCTATCAAAAACCAACAACCAATGTTTACATAAACATATTGAAAAATCTAATAGAATTTATTTCAATATGCTTTATAAATATCATGGTAATGGTGTTCCGGCGTCAGTGTTTCCATGGTCCATGCGTGAATAAGGCATTTTTAGCAAAGAGAATAGGGTTTTTTATTTTTACTCGACGTCACAAGACGAGCGAGAGGTTCATCTGATCGTAAATGATTAGTCTGCCCATAACAATGTAGCGTTGGTTAGGATAGTATACACTGCGCCACAATGCGCTCGTCGCCTCAAGGCAATGCCCTTCAATCCAGTATATAGTAATGTTTTACACACCACTGTCCGACGGCAGACACAGGAACTGCAGTGGTAACTACCTAGATGGTTGTTCTTCTATGCCTGTGATCTACCGTCATCTCTCTACACTTGTCATCTTTTGTTTAACAATATCTGAGAATAAGCATTTCAAATGGCTAAATCCATTTTAGCTATAATTTTATGTTTAAATCTCACAGAATGTTAAAGGTGAAAAAAACCTATTAAGTACAGTGTTTTTAGTAACATTTTATATACCATTCAAAATAACATTATATTAACATTTTCTTCCTTTGTAAATTGTTGATTCTGGTGTAAAAAGAAAAATCAAATCATGAGATTGAATATCATAACATAGCCTTAAACTTTACAATCTGATGCCTAACATTTACTTATTTATTAAGAAACTATTACTATAAAATTCTCTACTGTTCACAATAGTCTTCTTGGAACGAAGTAAACTGTTTTAAATTTTTGTAAATTATGAAATAAACCTGAAATTTATTATAATAAAAAACAAACAGTTACTAGACAATACGTTTGTAAATTTTTAATTAAGTTTTCCAAGATATCAATTATACTATTTACGGATGCATAATTTTGAAATAATAGTTTACTAAAAAATTAATTGTATCTCATTACTATTATACGTATATCCAATATCTTTCTAGTTTTACATTTAGAAATTTATATAATATATAAAAAAATGTCTCGAATTAGGCCATTTTTATAACCGATAAGTCATACTAATAATTCAATCGATGTTATGACAGCTAACAAGCCCAATTCATTTCGATTTCCTCCTGGGGAAAAACTATTACATAGTTTCACCAATTAATATCCACGTAACACGCTATTTACTAATTAGAATCCCCTAATATTTTGTTAAACAATATACTATGTATAAAAGTTTATAAATTATATACAACACATAATTCACAAGTAAATTGTAGCACTTTTTAATATTTATTTATAACAATGTTCCGTTATTATTATAATAAAAAATAACAGCTATTTATTTAAAGATATCAAAGTATTTAGTCATTTTTTACACACTTTCTGAAGGAAAAATATTGTCTTTTCATTTTACTGTATTTTATTAAAAACATCAAATGCTTTTGATATTAATAACCTAAGATATCCTTAATTGTTTTAAAATGATAATTAAACCGTAATAACTTATAGTTTTAGATGGTCTATTGTCTATGACGTCTTTACACAAACGTAACTTTTGTTTACATAGACTACAGCATCACATTATAGTTGACAATTAACGTAGCTTTTTAACTGTTAATTATTCAGAGTGATTTTGCTACTGTATAGTTGAATTACCAGTCTCTAAATATATTTCTTAGTTTTAGTTAATTTTAAATAAAAAAAATTGATAGAAGCATAATTCATAGTACATTAAAAAGTATTTACTCTTTTTTACAATTATGTACATGAATGTGCGACCTTCATTGCTATGGTAACAAAACAAATAAACCATTGTATGTGCTCTTTTATTGTTAGAAGCACGTGGAGGTTATAATACAAATGGGAACCGGTTTTTTTTTTCAATTGTGATCAGATATTAAAAATGTAATTCTAAATTTCCTTTACATGATGATGGAGATGTTTTGTTTATAGTAATATAATGTTATTCAGGTTTGCACGTTGATTTTAAGATGACACGTCGCATTAGTGATATAATACTACTACAATGTCCTTCAGACGGGCGAGGTTAATAGCGTTTTTTTTTCATTCAATGCAAAGATAAATCGCATTTAACATACGCGATTAGTGTGCGAATATTACTAATTGAATTATTATCATAACTCGTGAAACACGATAATTTTTAGGGGTCATATGTATGTAAACTAATAGTGATGTTGCTTAAAGTACCTTCGGCAAAATATATCCGGCAAAGAAATATAACTGGTAGTAAAGAATCTTATGTAGAGGTATTTATTAGTACACAGATTCCACTGGTGGTACATCTCTGTTGCCGAAAGCCGTCTAGATAGGTATCACCGCAGCGCCTATTTCTACCACCAAACAGTAGTGTGCAAACATTACTGTGTTCCGGTTTGAATAGCGATGTAACTAATGTAATTACTGGGGCAACGAGACTCCACATGTTTATTACTAGTTAATTGTTTTAATTTATAAAAAGACTTGTTAAAAAAATATGGCAGTTATCAAACCGAATTCGCCCCTGACTCGTTATTGACCCGGCCACACCTGCGAGTCGTGTAAGGACACGAACATTTTATTAATACTACGGTCTTGCTTAAATATTTTTAAACTTCAACAATAAAAAATATGAAATAACGACTCACGCACCACATTTCCATACGAACACTATGTTATTATCGCTTGATTATTTTTATTGTAAACATTTAACATTAAAAAATGTATCACTAACAATTATCATATTTACAGTACGGAGAGTGTATAATGTATTTTAATAATTGGTAAGAGATTGTATTGAATAAATAAATGTATATAATAACTTCATTATCCTTGCAATCTTACATGGTGAACATTTTCACATGTTTCCAATCGCTGAACAACGTTGTGTTAGTCGCCTTGAGACATGCGATGTTAAGTCTTGTTACCACGACACTTCAATACATATAGTTCACAAGTTTTCACACACATCTATCGATGTCTTAAATGTAGGCTTAAAAATATTTTATTTTCCATTTAAACAATACATTACTAAAAAATTACTTAAACAATACTCAATTTATTAATTAAAGTGTATAAGAATATTACAAATATGATCTTTCATACTAATTCTTCAACATATTTTGACCTCAAATATTAACTTAATGTTTCATACCGTCAGGTTTTAATGAAAAATATTCATACATATATAGGGTGGCGCAAAGGTAATCCTCCTATCAGAAAATTCTATAAATTTTGCCTTGATGTAAAAAAATTAAAAGACCAAATAAAAATAATCCACAAAAAGAATCAAAGTTTTTCATATTTTTTTGTATTGTATTATTATTATATTATTTGTATTGCGCCACCTTGTATACCTTGTATAAGAGGTGGCGCAAAAATAACCTTCCGATGTTTTTTGGCTGTAATTTAAAAAAAAATATAAAAAACTTTGATTCTTCTTGTGGATTATTTTTATTTGGTCTTTTAATTTTTTTACATCAAGGCAAAATTTATAGCATTTTCTGATATGAGGATTACTTTTGCGCCACCCTATATAAATATTAGGTTCTTACATATGAAATTAGCGTTTTGTCGTAAAGACCACTTTGATCTGAAATATCTCCTCTTTGATTAAGAATTCCAAATTCAAATTTATAAATTCATTTAGCTGGTACATTTGAGTTTTGAAAACAGACATTCATTTGTTTTTGGCGTTTCTTATTACCGCACAATGGAAAACATGAAATATCGGTATATTTACGAGTAAGAGTTCTACCGTGGCACCAGTGCTGCAGAAACAGCTCGAAGGATTAATGATATGTACGGCGCTGGTGTCGCAAAAGAAAGCACGGTACGTTTTTGGTTCAAACGTTTTCGTTCTGGAAATTTTCACCTTCAGAACCAACCCCGTGGACGGCTGGAGACCAAAGTGGAAAATGAAGAATTAAAGGCTATTGTGGAAGCGGATCCATCACAAATCACTTCAGAGATAACTGAAGGCTTCAGGGTTAATGACAAAACTATGTTAATCCACTTGAAGCAAATCGGAAACGTAAAAAAAACTTGAACGATGTGTACCTCATGAATTGAGTGAATCGAAATTGCAAATACGCGACTGCTCTGTTACTTTGCTCAACCGACACAATAATGAAGGGATTTTAAAATCGAATCATTACTTGTGATGAAAAGTGAATACTGTACGATAATCGGAAGCGTTCGTAGCAATGGCTGAACCCTGGAGACCCAGCCAAATTCTGCCCTAAACGAAAATTGACTCACAAAGTTACTTGTGTGAGTGTTTGGTGGACAAGCGCCGGTTTCGTTCACTACAGCTTTCTAAAATCTGGCCAAACTGTCAATCGCTCTAGGCCACTGCTGCTTCACGACAACGCAAGACCACAGTCTGCACAACAAACAACCACTAAGTTAGATGAGCTACAATTGGAATGTCAGCGACATCCACCGTACTCCCCGGACCTTGCCCAAACAGATTACCATTTTTTCCGGAATTTGGACAACTTCTTACAAGGAAAAAAATTCAACTCCAATGCGGCAGTCCAAACCGCCTTAAAAGAGTTTATTGATTCTCGCCCCCATGGTTTTTTTAGTAAAGAGATCAATGAACTACCTATGACATGGCAAAAGTGCATAGATAACAAGGTGCACACTTTGATTAAATAAATAAATTTTACAAAAAAAAAATTAACTTTTTATTCCTCCAATACAATATGCCAATTTCATATGTAAAGACCTAATATATATATGTTTTCGAATGATGCAAATAAAAATAGGCAAACTACAATGTTTATTCTATGTGTGAAGTTAAGTTAACAAATTTTGTAATCTCACATATAGATAAATTGTTACTATTCCATTATTGCTACTGACAAAGTAAAGCTTCTTTTCTCTTTAGTTGTGGATACATGGACTGCAAAATGCAAAACAAATAAAATAAACTGCTGATAAAGAAGCTCGAGGAGCGGAGGTCAGGGTGTGGCATATCGAAGGCGGGATAAATAACAATTTGTCGGTATCATGAAGTGCCTGATAACCGCGGCGCAATTGAAGTATGCACAAAGTGCAGTTCTTGAATCAAACTGTGTTCAGTAAGTGGCGTACAATCAGGAAATATAAAGAATATTAAAATGGTTTCACACCTATTTCAGATTGGTATCCAAAATGTATGAAATAATTTACGTTCAGGTTTTGATGATTTTTTATATCATTAAAGTTGACTTCAGCTACTATAAGAGAAATTATTGTTAAAAAAATCTTGTACATTTTATTTAATATGCCCTTATTAATGGAAACGGATGAGAATTGCATAAATTCTATACGTGTTCTGATGATGATCTATCGTATACTACGTATACATCACTGTCATCGTAACTTGCTGTATTTAATTCATTATAAAAAATGCGCATAGATCATCTATTGTCAAGGAAGTTAGAAGGTCAATATCGATATACAAGTATTTTGATCGATGATCATGTTTTGGAGGAAATGAAATAACAGCTCCGAGAATTGTTTTTGTATTAAGATTGTTAATGTTAAAAAAAATTGCGTTAAAATGTCGTCATTGGTTCATACACCAAATCGGATAACAATAATTTTTGTTTCATTAGTTTTTATTCTCTTTTATATACCAATATGTCGATAGGTGCAAAAAATTCAGCTGATGGTAAACAAAGTACCTGAAAGACCTGTTTACACAAATGTGGCATTAGTAAGGATGTTAAGACGGCGTGAATTATAATTACTTTACAAGCTACAGTGGCCATTCTAAACAGGAATGAGGGCCGCATACAAAATTTTGACAAAATGAGATGTTTCCGCTACAGGGGTAACAAAAGCACTGTAATACAGCGGTAGACAGACAGTTAGTGGATGGCGTACTAACAGACGCTACGGATGGTAGGTCTTTGTTGTCGGGGACCGTTTAGACCAATATTACTGTATTCCGATTTAAAGGGCGATGTAGCTAATGAAAACGCGAGGGTAACGAGACTTAACATGTTACGTTTCAAGGCAACTACCGCGATGTGATAATATATATCACACATTAATCAGAGCATGATTGTTATGGGCACTTATAAAAACGAAACAGCTATTTTTCTTTGGTACCGTAAAGATTAGGCTAGTGTAAGCAACACTTCATATTTAAATAGTATTCATTGTAATTGAAAGAAATAATGCTTCGGACAATGTCTCTTTATTATATAAAAATTTTTTTTAGTCATCGTATCGTATTTTATTTTGAACGACAACATTTTGACAGCGACCATTTAAAAGCGGGATGAATTCTTTCGCTTTTGGCTGGTTTGACTTTTCAGATAAAATATCTTAAATGTAGAATTATCCGAACAGGGGGTTGGTTGTACTGGTCGTAGGTCTCTGCTGAGAGAGTCCATCTAATGAGGTACCACCGCAGCGCGGAGCGTGTTTGCGGAGACCGTATAATTATGTACTACCGCAGCGCGCTTTTTCTACAGCCAAACAGCAGTATGCTGTTTGCACACTGTATTCAGTTTGGAAGGGCGTTGTAACTAGTGTAATTACTGGGGTAACGAGATTCAACATCTTATGTAACAGACGAGGAGCGCAATATGGTGCAGTATATATTATACTAACTAGCGCCACGTTATTATGGGCGGGCGTACCACTTGTATCAGGTGAATGTTCCGCTCGTATCTTCTCTTAATTGTTTAAAAAAAAAATGTAATAAAAATGTTTAATAGTTAACGTGAAGCTTGTTGCCAACTGTTTATTTTAGTGTTTAATTTATAGTCAATTTATAAGGGCCAGTTAGCTTCGTTTCAGGTAGATTATCAGCGTTCTTCCGTATAGGCTGTGCAAACTTGACGTCGCAACGGCCCGTTTGATGTGCCGACGGCGCGATAATTAAAGCATTAACGATCCGATACGCGAACATTTTTTATCGCAATTAAAAGTGAACTATTCGCCGCTGCGCTTCCCCCCGTCTGTTCTTCAATTTACAAGTGATAGGCTTTGAAGTGCGAATTCTGACTATGCATGATTTTAGCGACTGCAAATTGGTAGTCGGGGTCGATCTTGTTGCAAATATTGTTTACCGATCAGATCCGACAAGGAAATGAATCAACCTATACGCACTGCATATGTCTATTTCCTCATTTTTTTTTATTTATAATGGGCTAATACTTGTTCTAATTGTCAGGTGAGCAATATTGAAGCATGGTGATGTTATTCGCCCAGAATTTATGGACTGCCGGATCGCGGCAATGTTTCTAAAAAAGTCTAGTCATCCAAACTCCACAAAATAAAAATCAGAAGCAGAACTCGAATTTTATAAAGTAATCGCTTAACAAGTGCACCAAATCTGCGGCAGTTTTTGCTTGCCTCCGTGGCGCAGTTTCTTCATAATGATATGTTATTTTGTAATAACTTGTTAAAGAAATAGAATATATTTATAGCGTTTATAAAATGTTGCTGAATATATATATATTTTAAATTCTGCGATGAATTTAAAATAGCTATTAGAGTCGTTTATTGAAATAATACATTCTGTGGTTGTATCTTAAAAATATACATACCATTTTAAGTGTGCACTTAACACAAAATGGCTCGATTTTTTTCGTAAACAGATAAAATCACGAAGCCTTTTACAAAGGTATATAACAGGTTTATTATTACGAGACGCGCGTACTGTTCAATTCGTGTGGTCAAAACGGGAATTCAGGTTCATGTGGTATGGATGGATATTTTTTTAAATAAAGAATTGTAGAATGATTTTTCTAAAAATATTCATTTTATCCATATCCATATAATATTACCATATTGGTGAAATCGAAGGTGCTAATAGTAACAACGAGCTAGGATTAACAGCGATGCTCCAAATGAAACGCCTAAAGAGCTCGCAAGGCTAATGGATTGCATTACAATGGAAGCGTCGATGTGAATCTCACATTCCTAGTGCGACCTATAACCTCATTATTACTGTCTGGGTCGGGCCTTTTTTATTACTTTTTAAGTCGTGCTAGAATCTCCCTTACCGTAAAATTTATTACTTTTAATATTCTTAAATAAATTATTATAATAGCTAGTTTTAAAAAGGTACTTATTGCCTCCGAGCAGTCGCAATGACATTCGTTGCGTTGATACTGTTTTATTGTACTAATAAAATATGTTTGTTAAAATATCATTTATATTGAGAAAAGATTAAATGAAGTAATAATTAATATGTGTATTTGTTTTTAAATACAGATAGCGTTTAAACGATTTTCAACCATAATTTATAGCAGGCAATGAATAATGGAATAGCATAAAGAATAAGTCCCGTCTATTTCTCGGCCAATCAAAAGCCTTGTTCAGAATATCACATATAATTTACGTCCTCAATGGCAACACTGTACATAAAGACTGCGGAGAGAATATCCATATAGAGCGAAGTAAATGGACTCTTGGATAAAACTGTTTGCTGTAGACGCAAAGCTAATATTTGAGATCTCACAAACAGGTCAGGCAAAGACGCTACGGACCGCCATTTGCAAGTGCAAATTTTCCGTGATAAAAATAATCTTAAATGTGGGGCTTAATTAAGATTATGAGATTAAATCACGCCCATCTGAAAGATACAGCATGACGACGATGTTTACATGTTTTAGGTTTACAATTTATTAGTAAAGTTGAACTTTATCATTTAATTTATATCTCTACAAAAGCGAAAGGAAGGAGATAATACGAAATCAACAAGTTTATCAATAAATTTATAGAGTAATGGATATCACAATGTTTCACACGTATCATTAATTTAAAAATTTATTGATAAATACATATAATAAAATACATACTCACTAGTTAAAGGGTTTCCTAATGTTCGAATTAAAACATTCAAATAATTTTAATATTCAATCATGTAAAGATTTGACATTTCAAAAAGTTTGGTAGAAAAAAGTATTTTGTTATATTCTACGAATAACTAAGGTTATCATTGATAAATACTGAAAAGGAAATAAACTACAAAATAATGATAAAATTTAGGAGGATTACTGCTATATTAATATTAATACCATGTATGTAGGATACAAGGAGAAATAGATAATTATCGAATACATAATATCTTAACTACTCACTCACGAATGGCGAATTAACGATAAACAAAAGTATATATTTTGCTAGATAAAACACTGAGTTTTCGATTTCCTAAAGAAAACATTTAGGAAGTTCGGTTACAACGCTGAATAAATGTACGCAAGGTCGTACAAATTTACACAAGCGATTAAGGTACAGCGCTAATGAAAACTGAATCTAGCCCAAGTAGTGTTATGTATATACTTTGTAAACATGCACGGTGCTCTTGATTATAGTTCCGTATTTATCTTTTTAATGAATCAAAAAATTATTCTACTGACCATTCAAAAACGTTTTATATCTTTGTATTTACGGTAATATATCACTAAATAAAAAATACATTTGAATGTATCATCATCATTGGCCGATAGTCTTCAAACTGATTGGTCCCGCACCTTTTCTGTATTATCATCAGTATCAGATAGACGTCCACTGCTGGACATAGACCTCCACCAAAGATTTGCACACGATCGGGTAGGGATTTATATGGGAGGATTTGGGCCATTTCCGACCACGCTGGTCTAATGCGGTTAATGGTAGCCAGAGACTCAGTTGTTGATTAGCAGGGTGCACCACGAGCAGTAGAGGTCGGTTTGGATCCCGTGAGTTGTACGCAATTTATTACTTATTACAACAAAAAATAAATTTAAAAATTTTTGCAGTTGCTGTAGGAGTTAGCTTTAGCTCTATGAAAATTTGTAATTTTAAAGTCTCTAAAACAGTTACGTAAAAATGCAATTAACTATCTTTCCCTCAATTTCGATATATGGAGGACATGAACATCATCAAACAACAAGTATACCGTGCTACAACTTAGTAAAGTTATATGGTACGGAATAGTTTCTTTAATAACAAAATTATGATGTTTTTGTATCTTCGTTACCTAATGCTAACTCTTAATCCGATTCTAATTACACAGGCCTTGGAAATGCTAGTACTTTATTGTATTTTTTCTCTCGAGATTGTAGGAATCTTTAAAAAGAATTCTTTATTTGTGGTTTAAAACATTAAATAAATCTTAAGCACTTTTAATATTATTTCACTACTGTAAATATTATTCGTATGACGATTGCAGAAAAATAAGGATGTCTATATTTTGCACATAAAGGCCAAGTCCAACGTTGTTCAACAATGTACGTTTCTACGTTAGATTTGCTTCTTGTGAAGTCAGTTGATATTTTTTATATTCGTAAACATTAGTTATTGGAATATTTTTAGAACTCTCTTCACGTTACTTATTTTGCAGGATATTTTCAAAGATTGAGATTATTTAATGATAAGATTATTGTTATTTACGCAACACACTTCAATATTGAATGGATTCGTCTCGAAAAGGCCGAATTACATAAAAACTAACGCATTATAACTAGTACTAAGAATACATTTAGCAATCATCATTTGTTAGCTTATAACGTTATTGACATCTCACATCCTTCAACACCCACTCGATGGCATCGGCAGGCACTCGTCAATTACCGAGTACATACTATAAAAATAAACAGACTTAAATTTGTTAATGTTATGCCTTATGTCGAAATAGGGTCCCTACCAATTGTAATGCCACTTTGACCTTCTGTCAAGGGCACACACTAAACTGATGAATTGAATTGAAACGCTGTATACGTTAAATTATTATTTCTATAAACGCATGACTTCCGCTCTTTGAGCTGTAGGAAGTGATTAAGTGTTGGTGTTACGATAAAAAAAATAACAAAAGCTCGTACAAATTATTCTCACGATTGTACATAGAGATTTTGGTTGCTATGGAAAAATGAACTGTATGTGTATACGCGGTATAAATTAATTCCGATGTGCTGTAAATGACAAAAACATGTTAACAAGAAAACTTGTGGGAGAAATATATTTGTGTGGGTTAAGTTAAATAATGTTAAAAGCCATTTAAAGAGTGCGTCTGTCAGGTGAGTATATTCACTAATCAGCCGAAGTTAAATGTGGAAGATCATTATGCATGATGCGATGTACAGAGTACGAATTATATATATGTGTATGTGTGTGTACATGTTAAAGTGTTATAAACGAGTGTACACTAATTAACATTCATTCGTATGTGTGGATGCCTTGTGGATTCATGTGTGCCGATGCCGCCTCGTTTCTTATCACGGATGTGTTGGCTCTTAATGTTGAACACTTTGTTGTACTAGAATATACGAGTATTGTTTCTTTGTGCCCTTTAGTTACGTGATTTTTGATTTTCACACTTAAAGATAAGTTTGTTGTGTATGCAATTTAACTTCTAATGTCTTATTTATATTAGAAGCTAGTAGTAATCAGTATTGTTAAAAGATTACTGTTGCTATCCACGAGAAACGGTGATCACTTATATATTTTCAAATTTGTTAAGATCAAATATAATTGTTGAACAGTAAATAGTAGTCTTATAGTTTTAATAGCCAAGTAATGGAATCCTAACAAGACTATATAATGATGAAAGGTGACCAAGTTACCTTTTTTTATTTCATTGTTACCAATGTTAATAAATATTACGGCACATCACAAACGAACGAACACATTAACAACATAATGAAATAATAATCATTTATTATTTTAGTTTTTGTTTCACAGTTGACGCATAGAGTGGAACAGTTGAAAGCACGGGCAGGGTTGCCAACAAAAAATGTGTTGCCATTGTTAATAACACGCTATAGTATATTATCATCATATTATAAGTTCAATAAAAAATCTCTCATTGTTACAATTGTTGTACGAAAAAAGTAAATATTAAATATGGCTTAAGCAGTTATGCAGTTTTTTACTTTGATATTTTGATCATTTTAGTAAAAATTATAACAACTATTTGAACTAATTATTAATTGTTATAAAAATGTTAAAATTTGTTAATAAATATTCATTTACTTTAAAGCTCTATTGACGAACCCCTGAAGATTCTTTAACAATCAATCTAGGACACATGGAGTTGCATTTATAAAGTGAGGAAGAAAATTCAGTACAGGAGAAGAAAATATAGTTACATAAATTATACATACATAAATAAATATTATACGTAACGAACTACAAGCTACAATTATCTAAGTAATGACTGCGCACCGCGACTATAAAAATTTACCTCATTTGCAAGTTGAGTTGTGGTGGATAATAAAGCAGAATGACTTGTTTATTTCTTTTTACCTTAATTTAAATGTTGACTTGAGAGGTATAGAATAAGTGATGGGCTATTGATAACCCTGGGAACAAGCGACCTTTATTCAGTTGGGAACCAGTGCGGAGGACGTGGTGCACTGCTATAATAATTATTTTCGACATTCGTTCGCGGCCCTCTATAAAAAAGAAACGGCGACGCGACGTGGGCGACGAAACTCATTCATGAATTGTTCAAACCCAATTTATTTCATCTGTGAGCCGAATACATAGGCCTTTATTACAATTATTGATAACTTTATTTTCAACTAAAATTCTCTCTACGCATGTATTAAACATTTTACGCAGTAACTAACGAATTTACTGAGGTAACGAAACTTAACACATTTAGTCTCAAGGCGACAAACCGTATGCAGTGTACATCATCTTAACTAGCGCTATATTGTTATAGACAAGCGATCATTAGTTTCGTCGTTTCGTAGAATTAAAAAAAAATCTGTAGTAGTCTAAAACCGTGTACTGTTTTCCATAACAAAAATTACTTTTCGAAACAGACTGCATAGGAAATATTTTACAGGTTATCCAACTCAAGATTTACTCAAGATCATTTTAATAAAGGTTTGTTATAACTATCACTCTGTGGCCGATTGTATAAAGAGGAATCTCTAAAAATTTAGTTCATGTTCTGCAGGTGCTAAACAGGGAATTCTTAATACATATCCTTAAACAATACATGATAATGTTCGAAAATTTCTTAATGGTAATGATGACCTTGGGACTCAAAATATAACAATGAATAACGCCTTTTTATTTAGACTCGCTGATTTGTTTTTATTTCAAGTAAAACTTTGGATATATTGTATATATTTAAGCACTGATTTGTGTTCTACATAGTCTATTTTTTTGAAGCTTCGAACAATTATACAAGTATATATAAGTAAGTGTAAGTATATATAATACAAGTAAACATTATGTATATAAGAAAAGTGCGTTTGAAAGTATAAGCACGTGCAACGTATAGTATTTAATTTGACGTGAAAATAAATGGTTGTAATTACTAAAATGTGGTATAAACATGCGTGTACGTTTCAGACAAACGAAACAAAAGTAAAACAATAAAGGACCGCGTCTGATTTATTGACCCGAAATACGCTTGAAGGTCTACGGGTAAAGTTACCAAATCACCTCCCGAATAAGTCGGAATTAAATTACAAGTTTCAAGCATTATACATAACGTGTTTTGTTTTCTATTCAACTAAAACATTGTAAGTTGTTAGAGTTTTTTTCCGGCTATTAATGCTAACTATTATTACTTAACTGCTAAATAACCAAGAATACTATATAATTTTGTTAAAAACCTAAATGGAACAATTAAAACCATTGTACACTTAAATGTCTTAAGGATTACTAATAAGTCATTGGTTGATGACATATTTTTCATAATTGTATATCATTGGAAAATACCGATGAAATTGCGTTTTTCTAATTATTGTTCCATCCCGCATGTATATTTATCTCAATGTAATATCGAAATTTTCAACAAGTAAAGATAAACAGTAAAGAAAAGATTTAACAGAAAATTCCAAAGACTATGCAATCACAGCTTTAGCTTGATATTTAAAAAAAATGCATGTATGAGTTGTTTGATAATTCACTTGAGAAAAATTTGTTAGTAAAAATAGTTCAAGCAATAATTCATGGTATTACTAGTGATAGGTTTCTTTTGGTAGAGACCATCTAGATATGTATTATTCTTTCCAGAAGAGTTATTTCTACCTCCAAATATTAGTATGCAAGTGTTACTGTATTCCAGTTTTAAAAGCGTTTTTGCTAGAAAAATTACTGGGAACAGGTGACTTAACATCTTATGTTTTAAGTTGACGAACACAATGTGCTACTGTGTTTATTATCTTAACGCCACAGTATGGGTAGTCGAATTACTTACCATCAGGTGAACGATCCGTTCGTCTCAATCCATTGACGTATAAAAAAGTATAAACGCGTCCTTCTGACGACATTGTATGCAGGGCGTTATTTAATTCCAATTATGCTATTGTGTTAAAATATTTTAAAACGTGCTTTGTATTACATATTGATACGGGCTTAATATTCACTTGAAAACTTGTAAACATTGAATAAAAACCAAGAAAAATTGCAATATGATAGTTATTCACCGGTCTGTTCCAGGTAAAGTACTACCGCAAAAATATGAACATAAAAGAATATCTATATGTAATTACGGGTTTAGTTAACCAGAACTTTAAAACTTGTCAAACATAAAATCAGTAAATAACAGTAACAAAGTTTTCAAAAATGGTATAAATTTGCATTGATTATGAGCTGCTCTTTAAGATCATTCCATTGTTCCGCAGTTATTTTTTAGTAATATAGGACTAAAATATAAATACACTTTAAGACGAGAAGTTGTTATCAATAATGAAGCCATAACAGATCATGGCGGGACATAAAATTCTCCTTATGCAGGCCATTGTTCATGATATTCAACCACTTTCATCCAGTTTTTATCAGCTCAATATAGCACCGCAAAATACTGTAACTTAAACACTTACATGTTACTTTAGAACGGAAACACGAAAAATGGGCTTGCCAATCTTTTCTACCATTCTCTACCCGCCCCCTCACTTCGAATCCGCTAATGTCTCCCTGGACATCAAAGGCTGAAACAAAGTTCGACAATATTTGAAGATTGGCTAGCTTAATTTTGAAGGTACACTCTTAGCATGCGAGTTGGTGGGCACAATATGTTCGTAAAGGTCATTGAAGAAACTTCCTTGTTTTTCATGAAGTTCTTCCGTCTTAGTTGTCTTTTACAAAACTCGAAGTGTAAAGTGGAGGATTGAGTATCCTCACGCATCTCCCACACAGGACAACTAACCAACTTATGTTAAAGGTATTTTCATTGAAAATATTTTCTTCAATGGCGAAATAGATAATAAAATAAGTAGAAATTTAACGAGTTTTATCAAATTTTGTTTACTAGGGTACTACTTTGTTGTACCTTCATTACCCACAGTAGTTTAAAAAAACACCAGCCTAGCATTGAGCGAGATACGATAGCGGTACAGGTATATACAGGTGGAAACGCGATAAATGTAAAACAATAACTGAAACAAGTAACATACGTCAAGGTCGATGTAACGACTAGAAAATAGTTACAAAGTTTAATACTATCCATATTCATTCTTGCAGTAAAAACAAATTACTGACGGAATTCAACCACACTGTGATTTATTAAGACCCTATATATATTTCTTTATTGAAGAACAGTTTTACTAAACATAGACTAAATATTTAAAAAATTATGTAGAGCTAAATAAAAAGCTATATCAAACTGATATAATCTCTTCATCTTTTGTAGAGGCCAAATGAAATTCTGAGTTTGAACAAATTTTTTTCTTCTTTAAAGTCACAACTATAATCAACGGATAATGCTATATTACATGTAGTTACCAAAAATAGCAATTTTACTATTCCTTTACTTCAATAATTACATGTGTTGTGTATAGTTATATAATGAGTTTAACAGATATCATGAATTATGTAGATAATAACTGCACCGTGACACAAAGGCAAATCGCTCGTGAACGTGTAGGTCCCTGGTTCGAATCCTGGGCGAAATATTGTATAGTTTATCTGGTACGGTTTTTTATATACCCATCTGTCTAGCTGTCACCGTCATATTGCAAATTAGCCGCTGGAGTATTCTGACCGAGCAAGCACTTTTTCGGACTCTTAACAACAGGTCAATTTAAAGTCAAGTGTTAACCCATTGTTGATTAAAAAGAGGTATAAAGTAAATCGTTATATATAAGAAGTAAATACACATTGAAATCATAATAAATGATGTACCTATATACGTTAAGTGAAATAATAATAATTAATAATCCGCATAAAAGCTTATTACGGTTTTCTTTAAAATATATCATAAACTACCAACACTCTTAATAAGAATAGTTTGTATCTTGCTGATAACATGTAACTAAAATTAAATTAAAGTTATTAGAGATGTTAAAAACAAGTTTGTTTTTATACATTTATTTATGAGATAAGGTTCATGCACTTAACTAAGTTCGTTGAAAGAGATTTATAGAATTATAAAGATAAATTATTGGTGTTAATAGCAATATTCAATTCTAAACGAGATTAGTTGGTTGATTTATGGCAAATGTTTTCTTTTAAATTACCATCATCAGAATAAAACGTTGAAAGCAAACAATATATTAAAATTATACTCCACATGTAAATGAAGATTAAATTTGTAATTATTCTTACAAAAAAGAGCGATAAGAAGTTCTCTAAAACCAGATACGTGACCAACGTTGTTGTATAAGATAACGCAAGGACACTAGACTTTACCTTAATATTTGCCTGCTTTTTGTAGTGCCGGCGGCAAATCTCTGGTTCGGACCGAGAATTGTCCTAGACCAAAGGGCAGCTTAGTACACAACCGTAGTCTTTCGGAGAGCAGGGAGTCCAGATTGCGCCGGGTCGCATCCACACCGCCCGGCACAAACACAACACGTCGCCCGATCAAAACATAGAGCTCACGAACCTTCTTTTGGACACACAGACTCGATTTGCAAAATTTATTCATCGCATCCGCCGAAAACACGTATAATTTTTATGTCTCGCGCCTGAAATAGGTACGCTCGGTTTCTTCTCGATGTTTCGGCTATCTTCGACACTTGTTAAACATTAATATTAAAGGAAAATCACCATATATTACTAATGCTATTCAGCTAACACCTGAAAATTCGATTTTGCACGACACGCACAAGTGCGAAGCGCTCGCCGGCCACAGTACCGCGCGGTAAACAGAGAGAGCGCCGCTCAACAACACAATCACACATGCGCGTCGCATGTACCGATTCACACTCGCGCAACTCGTTCAGCGCGCGCATACTCGCTGCGGCCGTAAATAGCAATCACGTCATCGGTGACCAATAAAACGCGAGTAATATCACGTCACACTTACCTCTGATTGGTTGAGAATTCTGTCAGATTACAACCACAAGCCAGTTCAATTTGCGATTAACTGAAACTTTTTGATAATGTTTAAGTGATATCAAATTGGACTAGGCGAAGTTGTCTAGATTATTCCAAAAATTCAGTTAATTAAACTCTGTTATATTATAATTATGCAAGTTACTTAAGCTATGAAATAAAAAGCTAATAATTTTTATAATCAATTTCAATGTTATTTCACAGTTATAAAAATATATAATAAAATGTGTGGCGTAATGAAGATAAAACATCTTGTTACGTACTACAATATATTTACCAAAATCTAGGCTAAATACATATCTGATATTATTTAACATCGATGATAAAAGTAACATAAATACATAGAGTAATTAAACTTTTCAATAATTTTTTTTTACATTCTAATTATTAAAAAACGTTAGTAGTGTAAAAGATTAACATTTAAATGATTTCTTTGTTGTGTACACTTTAGGATTTCAGTAAGAGATTATTTAGTTCCTACGCTAGTTCACTTAATTCAATTAATCGCTTTAGTCTCTTCGCTGTGCAATTACGATTCATCAGACCTCTGATCTTTCTAAACGTAATAAAGAAATACAAAGTTAAACTATATAAAGTTATGAAGATCTATAAAGCCATAGGTTATGAGGCAGATAGTAATTTTAATACCTGTTCCAGGTCTTTATTGCCGGATACCGTAGTAGGAAGTAACGCCTTTTTCTGATGCCAAAAAGTAAAGTGCAAACATTGCTGTATTCGAGTTTGTACGTTGTACCTAGTGAATATACTTAGATAACCAAGATTAATACTGTATATTTAAAGACGACGAGCAAAACACATTTAACTCAATTTGTCTCGTAAAAAGATATTAACTAAAACACAATATAAAATCTATGCATTTGCGTATTAAGAAAATATTTATAAACTAAAATAAAATACATTAAATCGCATCAAAGTCATTTCACAAAATAGCTCTGAATTAATAAACTTTTTTTACGTTTATATAAAAATGAATATTTATACTATAATAATATTTAATGAACAAATAATAAATTAACCAAGAAAAGAAAAAAAATATTTTTTTTAACTGGAAAAACAAGTTAAATGTAGCTATCACTCCTCATGTATTAATGAACTATGTATATTCATTATTTAAATTTTCTTTTTTACTGTACTAAAATCTACTTTACTTGCATAGTAAATGTAAAATGTTAAACCTATGTAAGTTAAATCCTTTATTCATAGATAAGGAAAAACATTCTTAAAAAAAAACATAATGTTCAATTAAGTTTTTGCGTAATGTTCGTCCGTACTGATAAAAAGGTGAAAATTGACTTTCCCATTTTTTACTATCCATCATTCACCAAGTACAGCCATAACAACCTATTCAAAGGCGCCTGAATAAAGACTTTCTTCTGCGCAGCGTTATTGCTAGCTATTTAGCGGAGACCATTTGCTTCAAATCGGCAATACGTAGTAATTAGAAAAGGCAAAAGGACGTATAACTTAACTTAAGATATCGAACATAACGTAGCTATTATCTATAAAAAATTAACTGTCTGTTTCTCCTCTGCACAGGAAGTTTAAATAGTGCCAATAAGAGCAAAGCAAAATGTAATAGAATAATGTTGCATTCCAATTTGTGCAACGACGCGCCGACGAGACGAGTTGACATACACCTGATGATAAGTGATACTATATAACGCAAATAACAATGTGATGCTATTTAGGAAGAAAGATAGCACCACATTGTACTCGTCGCCTTGTGACTAGTAGTATTTATGGTGACCGTTTATGGTGCAGTATTGTTTTTTTTTAAAAGGTCGGCAACAGGCAAACGGTTTGCGTGATAATAAGTATACACTGTCCATAGAGAATTCCAACACCAATGGAGTCAGTAGCATCAGCATTGCTAATCTTTAAGGAAATCAGTTCCTCTTTTAAATATAAAGGTCCTTGATCATCTCTTGTTTACATTTCATTACAAACGAATACATTATCATCGTACACTTTAGTACGGAGCTCGGAGGTCTTGTAGATGTTAAAGCTTCTAAATTGAAAATAATGATAAACACATAGAATATATTTCTAAATATATACTTTTATAAATCTATTGGATACTTGAATAGTTTTTTTTTTCGTCATTTGCAAAAATGATTGATATTTTTTTCTCTACACAATTTTTTGTGTTCTTCTAAGTTTGACCATGAGTGTATATTATTAATGGGAATAAGTACATCGAGATGTTTCGATATGAATGTTCTAATGATTCATTACGGATCTTTGCTTTAAAATGCTTAAAATATCCATCTTGGATTGTATTCTATGTATTAAGTGCACAAACACGGCTGCGTCCACCGATGTCGGAAATGTCAAGTGTCTAACACGAGATAATGTCTTTGTTTAATCCTACAGACTGAATGGACTTAGCAAATTAGGACGTGAATCTTGCTGTTTTTAATTTTTCTACATAATTAAAGTAGAATAATAAATTATTATTCATTTAGTGAAAATTGAGAACTTAAAGTCCCATATAATGTGGATCCATGGAGGACACATGTATACTGAACAATTACATTTCTTTTTAAAAATGGGCCGATTGAAGAACAAAATAAAAGAACATCCTCACGTGTCTTTAAAAATGTGTTCGAGAGATAATAAAATAAATCGTTTGTAACTCAGACTCATTTCCAAATATTTTTTTCTATTACATATAGCTATATATACTATAAGTTACTGAGGTAAGAAAACTAACATATTAGGCCTAGAGACGACGATCGCATGTTTTGCTGTGTAAACATACTACGAACCACCTCGATGTCATGAATTAGCGTATCACTGTTAGATGAACATCCTGTTTATATATACTATTATTATAAATACAAAAACATTAATTAGTTTTATTTTATCACATATTTTAAATAAAGTGGTAGTAGGCCTATTATTAATATTAATACTTTTAAGCACGCTCAACGCTTTTTTTATTAACATTATTAATAATATTTGAGCTTTTGGGTGAAGAAGCAGTGGATAAACTCAATTACTATTATATTATTTATTCTTCAAGCGTCTAACTTGTACCGTGTCTCCATCAACGCGATTATTTACAACAGCTATATATTGTTTGTCAAAGTTACATTGGTAATTAAGGCGGGCACCAAAATTGTGACATTTTGTCAGCACCGGCAAAAGCGGTTCAACCCATGGCTGACATATTGATGGGACAAAGAGATCGCGCCCGTTCACGATTTATCTACCACAACATACGTTAAAGCGATATAACATTAGAATAATATGGCTGGGACTTCCGTATGTTTTGAAACGAATTAATACACATCCGTTGGTGCTTTGAAATAAGGATTACATTGAAACAGTTTTACGAGTAGAAGAAACGTGGGTAGAAATGTAATGACATTGACAATAGCACGATTGCCCCGCCTCCTAAATCGTGACAATCGATTTCTTAATAAAATAATGGATAGAATCATTCTTAACATAATAACTAAATGAAGAAAAAAAATTGATTATTTAATATAACTTTTCCTTTTTATCAAATGTTTATCCGTTATATGTAACGAGAATCGATTAAAAACCTTTTAGCATAACTGGTCACGCGAAAAGAATTAAGTATAGTACAAAAACTAATATCTACTAGCTAATTGCAATAATCATCGTTCTTGTACTATTTAAAAAAAGATGCTTTTGAATAAACAGCAAAGTATTTAGTCATTGTAAGTTTGAAAACATTAATCCTTCAATAAAAACATATTTTTTGTACCTAATTAATAAAATTAAAAGATAAAGTACTTTTCAAAATGTTGATATTAAAATTATAAAGACTGTTTGTGATTTGCTTCTTATGTTTAACTAGTACGATTGGTTTTAGGGACTTGGTGATAGATCTCTTTCCAGAGACCGTCTTAAGAAACCATCGCAATGCCTACTTCTGTCAGTAAACAGTAACATATTATACAAACATTATTGTTTCGGGTTAAACTGCACTGTGGCTAGTTAAAGTACTGAGGTAAAGAAACAAAATATTTTATAACCCATGGCAATGAGCGCAATGTGGTACAGTGTTTATCATACTTTCTAGCACGACATTATTTTATGCATCGCTTAACCTAATAGAAAAAAAAGTTTAAAAAATATACTAAACAATAACGGAAGTTGTTAAAGTTTTTGATTTCTTAGCAGTTTTACACATCAACAATTAAACATGGGTATATAAATATATGAAATGTAATCCATAAATAAATATTTAAATAACATAAACACACACCCCTTTCAGTTCAAGTAACATTGACATTTAAAGCAGGTTACGGATTTTTTACGATGTCCTATAAAATGTGGCAGTTCCATACTCTTTCAGCTACAGAACAGGCGCCATATATCTACAAAGTCTTGCATAAGCAACGCGTCCCCATATAGTTCACATGTCATTGTAAGAATTGATTTCCTTTGTCTACGTTGTAAATCTGCTGTAGATGGAGGGTGCGGCTTTCAGTAGGCCGTTAATCACCGAATGTCGGAAATTTTTCACTGGACGTATGGCAACACGTGCTGCATGCATGCTAATGGGATTGCATTAAGATTATTTAGGGGTTTGAAAACGTAAATAAAATCATGACAACTTTCATACTTACGACGTTTGCACGAATAGGATCTTTAATGAAATCTCTTTATGATTAATGTACAAGTTTGTGTAATAAGAATTATATTCCCCTTGACACGTGGTTACATAAATTTTTCATACAATAATTTGTTTTAAAAATTTGATGTACACATTGCCAGTTGTAATTGTTTTATCAAATTTAGGTTAGTAATAGATTTAAGATTCCTTTGGTCTAGGGCTGATGCGGTCTGCAATAGCAAAGCATTTATTATCTTCGGAACAGTGCCTATTATTTAGAAACTCTTAATTTTTCTTTATTTTCCAACGTACATTACATTTCATGTAAATAAATGATTCTTGTATCCATTATACTTACATATGGTAATGCAGATTATTACTTTCAACATAGTATTGGAATATTGACGAGTTAAAAAGAAAAATCTCTCCTCTCAAAATAACGATCTCTGACTGTATTTAATTATGAGAGCTGTGGCACATTGTGACATTGCATATCACTTACGATCATGTGACTATCTTGCCCATCATGCCACTTCCTGTAATAAAGGAATTCCAAATAACAATCTTTATTATATATTTATCTATCAACATTTCTAACTTATCGTTGGTTTTAGATAAATGTTACCTTGTCAAAAAGAGAATAAATAGAATAATCTGTAATCAATCAAATATCTCTAAGCATTAGACATAATTGAAAATGCGTTGCGCAAGCATGAAAACAAATTAGCCTGTTTATAAAACCTTCACCGTTCAAAGGTGATAATTTTTCGTCCATTAGTCAAGGCACACTGCCAGTTTAATGAATAAATCAAATTACATCAATTATATAATATTATTAAATACATTTACTATTAATATACTTTCAATCTAATTGATCACGCTATATAACCGCAATAAAATAAGTTTAAGTCACTACAAAAAACGTAAGAAATGCGTTATTTCCATATGTATTTTATTTTAACACTTTTGTTAGTTTTTCCGAATTCGCTCGATTTTATTGTATTAACATGGGAGACTATAGTCTGAAATAAACGTACATAAAGATGGATTTTGCGTATGCACCACTCCTTATATCACAATACTTGATGTTAGTAATCTATCTGAATCACGGCATCATCATGCAACTTCTGATATTTAAGTAACTGGGACTTATTAGTAGATATGTATTTAAGCTCGCATTTTTTGCATTTATACAATTTTTTTATGTTATGTTGTTCCATATATATTATCTGTAAATAAATATATGTAGTAAATTTTCAATACAATTTTTACTCTTAAAACAAGAAGGAAACCTCATGATGATTTCTATATAAGTTCGTTAAAGGCATGTATTTATTTGTCAAATTAAATGAAAAATAAAACATAAAAAGAGAGGATATTATTATTGTATTAACTTGAATTTAACACCTGTCTATAATTATGTGAACAACAGGCCAACCCAGGAAACGATTAAGAAATAATAATAGTATGTGTAAGCTGGTCACGCCTTAGAAATGTCTGAACTATTAGGAAATAAACATGACTACGCATGCAATTTAGTAAAACAGTGTAGATCTAAACCTAAAGAGATTTAATAAATGACTTGTTTGTTGCTTGCTTGTATGTTCATGTTAGTTCGGATGACTTGCACGAATTTTTAAAGAAAAGTCTTTGTTCTAAAACAGCCCTGTTGACATTAATAATATACAATTTACTGTTGTACTGGTGGTAGGTCTCTGTCGCTGGAGACCATCGCAACGCCGGTTATGCCGGCAGAGTCTGTGCAAATATTACTGTGTTTGGGTTTGAAGGGTGCTGTAGCTAGTGTAATTACTGGGCGTGTATACATCATCTTATGTCTCAAGGCGACGAGGACAATGTGATGCTGTGTGTACTAATCTAAGTAGCGCAGTATTATTATGGGCAAACGCAACGATTACCATCACATGAACGTCGCACTCGTCTCGTCGTTTTGTAGAAAACAAAAAAATATTGTTCTGATGTGTAGCACAGTAAATCCTGTTATTTTTTTTAAAATAATGAATGTGTAAAAAACATTTGATGTAGAAGATGAAAATCTTAACGTTTTTAATTTTATCCTTGTAAAACTTTAAGGAATAAAAAACCTTTACAAGGAGGATTAATTTACAAATGATTAATAATATTTCCTTTAACTGTTTCGAAAAACATAAAAGTCAGGTGCAGGTATTATTGTAAATTTTCTGGTTTATTTAAGATTGCCCCACAAACTGGTAGCTGTACAGTTTTATAACGCTATGATAATCATTGAACGCACGATTCGGATTACCGATGCCTTTAAAATTTAAAATTCTATTCGTAACTTAAGTGTTTAACATGTCGATTTTAAGTGGCATGTTGTAAACATTTAACTTTGTCTTTTCATTCATTTTAAATGCCAAGGTTTCCACAAGCTTAAAACATCTTACATTTACCCACTCAAAAAATACTAACCTTGCTAGTCAAAAGAATTACAAAAAGTAAAAGTTCTTTAATACTAAAAGCTTATTGAATGTTAAATAATTTAAGCCTTTATGTCCTAATATTTCAATGAATAAATTAATGACCTTAACTTTTATGTACTAATGACACAGAATTCTGATGTAAATTTAAATAAATATAATAATTTTAGTGTAACTTCAAAAACTTCAAAATCATAAAATTTATAAACTCAACAGATTACAGCTTATAATATGTAGAATTAATAAAACGGCAAAATGTTTACGGGCAAAATTATAAACCCGAATTTTTTTTTTAATCAATTAAGCGACGAAACGAGCGGAAAGTTCACCTAATGGTAAGTAACACGCCGACCCATAACAACCATTGCAGTCAATTCCTTAGACACAATATGTGGAGTCTCTTTACCGAAGTAATTATACTAGCTACAGTGCCCTTCAAACTGGAACTCAGTAATGTTTGCATACTACTGTTTGCCGCAGAAATAGGCGCTATGGTGGTTCCTACCTAGATGGTCTCCGGCAATTGAAAGCTAACACCAGTAAATGTAATGACAATGTTTTAATGTTTTATTTCGGGTACAGTTTCTTTTATTCTCCTTAGTGACAGTATGACAAACATAGCCATGAAACACTATAACTTTGAATGTGAAAGCAGGATTTTTTTAAAATAACTCGTTCCCTTTTTTGGCGTGAATAAAACTACGTTTTATACAGTTTCACAATTCCCATAAATAGATTAGTATCATTTGTCTTAGTTAACGTCACAGTACTAACGAAATGATTGTTTATTATATTGTGGTCAGTAGTGACTTAGATCACTTAAAGCGATGACTAAAAGGATCCAAGCCCACGACAAAAAGGACTAAGTATAAGAAGCATAGAACCATGGCCGTGACTCAGTCCTTCGGTGATGCAATGATTCGTAATTGATTCGGTGATTCGCGAATATGATCATCACACTAGTGTTAACATCGCCAGTAAAAAAAATGTCGACGTATTCCGCATGCCGGGCGACGGCCAAATGCAATCCTTCGCCAAGCCCAACTGTCACTCACTCACTTTATATTCATGGAAACACCGGATATATAATCTTAAATGAAGATGAGAAAAAGAATACCGATTTACTCTTAAATGTTATCAAATAGAAATTTTAAATATTGTTTTTTTATATTAAACGATGATCAAAACATTAGAGGTAATAACTGAGTGATAATTTGTTTATAATTGTTTAATGTTTATAAGTAACTTTTATTTTTAAGTTCTTTATGATTTTAATTGTGTTTATCTAAAATTTTGTAGACTGTTAGTTTCAATAAATTTAACTTGTGAATGTCGTGTATGCCTATAATTGACATTCGTATCAGCCAATTGTTATATTCCACGTTTTCTAGTTTTAAGGATATGTGTGATGTTGGTGTACTTTATGAAATAAAAATAAAAAAATACTCATCAATTAGATTTATTTAAACTTATGTTATGACAATTTAAATATTTTAGAATAAAAGGATTTTCATAACACATCTAAAAGAGAAATGCTTAGATTTATTTCTTTATGCATTTAACCTTCTAGTCAAACCATAGACGTCTTTACTACGGTCTTTTTTACTAAGATAATTATGGAGAATTATCTATTTTGATTATTAATCAATCAAACCTTCACAATTATTTATTACATAAATCATTTATAATGAGGAAAAAATTTCATCGATATCGAGGTTATACAAGAGTCCTCACTGTCGAGGCGCAGTTGCTCACGTCACGGATTCGATCGACGTCATTTGTAACGTTTTTCATTACAATAAAATCGAATGAACTATAAAGTGGAAATTTATATTTTTAATCATTCACCTGAATATTTCACTTCTTACTTTAATTCAAATATTTATATTATTTATTGTTATTTTGCTATATATTCCATAAACAACTCTATGTTGTATAATATTTAAATGATTGTGTATATAAGTAGCCATATATAATATAATTTAATTTTTTTTTAATTCTAATTCTCTCTAATTTAACCTCATCTTTTAATTCATCAATAAAGCTTTTAAATAAAAATAATGTATAAACGGCGGCGTTAAATTCACACACGTAAGTAAATAATTTGTACGTACATGTTACACTAACTTTATAGGTTAGATTTAAACCCCGGACATTTTCATCAAATTACGAGTATGTGTTTGTGAGTTGAGATATAGATTTATTGTACACAAATAATTTTAACGTTCTATAATACATACATACACATCACGCCTCGTTCCCAGTAGGGTAGGCAGAGACCACTTTTCTCCACTTGCTATGATCCTGGTACACCTGTCTCGCTTCCTCCACTTTCATGAGCGTCTTCATGCAAGCTCGTCGGTTGCGAGTACGCTTGACCCGGCCTTTTTTAGGACATTGTCGCATATTATATGACGTAGCATTCAAAACAAAACGCAATACTGTTTTAATGTCATATTATCAATCAAATGCTAGGTAGGTATCATCACAGCGAGTTCGGGGTAGACGACGAGTACGACGTGGTCTCCTATTATCGTAGCAAAGAGAGGTTGCTGGTAAGGATTACGGCACTACTCGGTTTATGCCTAGGCGCAGTGCAGGAAAGCACCTGTGTGTTCCATAGGAGATCCCGGTGTCTCTCGCAATAGTATGACCACCGAGGAGGTTTTACTAGGTATAAATCTCTAATAATTCTGTTTTCTTTTTCAGAAGCAGGGTACCGTTGAAGATATTACCGAAAAAAAAAGAAAGTGTCACCACAGTGTTTATTTCTGCCGTCAAATAGTAGTATGCAAACATTGCTGTGTTCCGGTTAGAATGGCGTCGTAGCTAGTGAAATCTATTAGGTAACTATACTTAACTACATTGTGTTTAAAGCGACGAGTACAATGTGATGCAGGGTTTATTATCGTAACGAGCGCTACATAGTTATAGGCGGACGGTATCACTTACCATCATGTTAACTCTTGTTTGTCTCGTAGTATTAAACTGTAGCTGAAAATAAAAAAATGAAAATGAGAGTTCATGAACAGCAACTTGCATATAAAGTAATTAACTGATTATCAAAAATGGACATGATTTGTCATGGTTTAGCGTGTATATCGAGAATACCTTGCAAATCTTAAAGGCACTGTATTGCTTTGCTTAATATATTAAAGTTTTAAATTTCGATGTCGATAATTTGACAACCTTCAATATTTTTAATTGATGACGGTAAGTTCGTGTTCTCAACTAGTCGTGTATATTTTTTGTACCTTTTTTGTGATTACCTTTAGTAAGACTACACTTCAACTATTACAGAGTGGTCTGATTTTACGAGTATTGAAGCATATTATTAAAAAGGATACACTCCTATGGTAGCCTCATAAAATTATCAAAAAAAAATCATCTCTATGAATGGAAACATAGTGACTAATCAATTAACCACTCTTGAAACAATATTTTAATTCTTATATTTATTTTAAAAAAAATTTTTAAACATTTTTATATAATATTAGTCTGAAGGCTATATTAAAATACATTTAAGCCAAGATCAACGTCCAATATTTAAATAACTACTTATATTATAAGTAAAATAAGCACGTTTTCTTAATCTAAATTGTTACCCTCAACCTCTACCTACATTGAAATTTGCATTAATCAAAAGTTAAATGAAAATATTTTAACATATGCAATAAAATATAATTTGTCCGCAGAGAATTAAAGCTAATAAATACACATTTATAAATCGTATTCTGGCTCGTGTCGCTTAACAACCGTCTCACAGAGCTTAGAGCTTTACATAAAGTTCACGCGTCGCTAATATATTCCACGACCGTTGAGCTCATGGCCTTTAATAGAATTCTCAATCAGCTCAAACGATTCAACGGTATAATAGACATAAGGACAAGCGAGGAGACTTTAGAACAGACAGCCTGCTTACAGAAGCAAGCCGCATTTTATATGTTGATAATGACGTATGCTAAACCAGTAACTCCCGTTGTTCTTATTACATCATTACTAATTTTAAATGTGTTGATAGATTCAGTAAGTGCAAAAAACTTAGTCGTGATTTGATTTCTCGCTCGCTACTCTCTACTAATATTTAATATTATCAGCTGAATGTCGGATGTAAAGAAAAAATCTCCTTGCAACCCGTTCGGTTCTGCGCTGCCAGCATTCAGTTCTCGCGATCTGCACCAGATCTTTGGTTTACCTAGTGAAGGCCTCACAACACTATATTTACTAATACACGGCCGATATTCAAAATCTTACCGCCTCATCCTCAGTCCTCGAATATGATTTTCGTTCATTTCTCTCACTAATCGACTTTAATAATTGAATAGCGATTAATAGAATGTTTTTGTAGTGAATGTTAAGTCTTTTTAAATAATTATTAGGTACCATATTAAGACAGAAGATTCAATATCATCAAGTAAAATATATAAAAAGAAAAAACAAATTGAATTTAGCGAAAATTATTCCTTACATTTTAATGCATTCTTTGCGTGTTTTATAAAAATAGTTTCTTTTAATTCATTGATGTTTGTGTTTTACTTTCCGGTTCTAGATTTGTTTTTCTTTTATAATAATTTCATTAAAAAAATATTTTCTAGTATTGACAAAGCAATGTCATTATTATTCTTTGTATGACCATGTTTTTATATTGAATGTACTCGTACCTTTTTTGTTACTTGGCTTGATGCATACTTCATATTTTGTTAATATTTACTTTAGTTCTGTTTAAATACACGAGTTCTCTTTCGTTTTGTCTATAAGTAGTTTGCTAATGACTCTTTAGTGGTGGATAGGTCTGCTTCTTATGATATGGCGCCATTAGTTTCTGCTGTCCGTCCTATGTGTAGCGCCGTTTATCGACGTTCTGTTTAACTTACTAGTGGGAGGCCTCTGTTGCCGGAGACCGTCTAGGTGGGTATCACTAGAGTACCAATTTATGCCGCCAAATAGTAGTGTGCGGACATTACTGTTTTCCTGTTTGAAGTTAAAAGACGTTTAAAAATCGAAATTTCTATTGTGACATTACAACAGTTTAGTAATAAATCTTTAATTTGTATACTATTTAATATAATGCAATAAACTTCAGTTACAAAATAATCGACTCTGTATCTTAATAACTCTGCTTACCGCTGACTTCATAATAAAAGGTGTGTCGCGTAGGAATTTGCGTTAGATAGCCAATGATTTCCACGTCGCGTAAATTGTTTGTACAATTAATTATAACTCAGATAATTTAATGCTTTAATCACACAGCATGGTGTAGTTGTAAATTTAATACGAAATTTACACACGAAAATATGACAAGTAATTGTGCGTCAGCGTACGTTTCGTCGAAAGATTCTATTCTCTGATGAACTGTAGCGCATGTTAGTAATTTTGACTTTTACAGCTTATTTGATATTCGGCTCATAGACCCGGATCCACAACTCATTCAGTGGAAAGACAGTTTTCATTTAATTTTTACATACAGTCGACGATTCATCTGATATGAGGTTAAAAGCCTGTTCCTTTAAATGAGATTGTAATTGTAATAAAAATCAACTTGATAAGTACTAGGTCCATACATATGAAATTGGCGTTTTGTACGGAAGAAATATAAAGTAAATTTTTTTTTGTAAAATTTATTTAATTAATCAAAGTATACACCGTTGTTATCTATGCATTTTTGCCATCTCATAGGTAGTTCATTGATCCCTTTACTAATAAAACCACGGGGGCGAGAATCAATAAACTCTTTTAAGGCGGTTTGGACTGCCGCATCCGAGTTAAATTTTTTTTATGTAAAAAGTTGTCTAAATTCCGGAAAAAATGGTAATCTGTTGAAGCAAGGTTTGGGGAGCACGGTGGATGTCGCTGATATTCCAATTGTAGTGTATCTAACTTAGTGATCGTTTGTTGTGCAGTATGTGGTCTTGCGTTGTCGTGAAGCACTAGTGGCCTAGAGCAATTGACCAATCTCGGTTGTTTAGCAACTAGATCTTCCTTCATGGTTTGCAGTTGCTGACAATAGATATCTGCCGTAATCGTTTGGCCAGATTTTAGAAAGCAGTAGTGAACGACACCGGCGCTAGTCCACCAAACACTCACAAATAACTTTTTTTGAGTCAATTTTCGCTTAGAGCAGGATTTGGCTGGGTCTCCAGGCTTTAACCATTGCGACGAGTGCTTCCGATTATCGTACATTATCTATTTTCATCACAAGTAATGATTCGACTTAAAATCCCTTCATTATTATGTCGGTTGACTAAAGTAACACAGCAGCAGCAGTCGACGCGTGTTTGCAAGTTCGATTCACTCAATTCATGAGGTACTCATCATTCAAGTTTTTGATTTTCTCAATTTGCTTCAAGTGGATTAATACAGTTTTGTCACTTTCCCCAAGGTTTGCAGCTATCTCTGAAGTGCTTAGTGATGGTTCTGCTTCCACAATAGCCTTTAATTATTTATTTTCCACTTTGGTCTCCGGCCATCCACGGAGTTGGATCTGAAGGTCGAAATTTCCAGAACGAAAACATTGAAACCAAAAACGTACCGTGCTTTCTTTTGCGACACCAGTGCCGTACACATCATTAATCCTTCGAGCTGTTTCTGCAGCACTGGTGCCACGGTGAACTCGTATTCGTAAATATACCGATCTTTCATGTTTTCTATTTTGCGGTAATAAGCGACGCCAAAAAAAATCATGAGGAAAAAACAAATAAGTGACTGTTTCCAAAACTCAAATGTACCAGCTAAATGAATTTATAAATTTGAACTTGGAATTCTTAACTAAAGAGGAGATATTTCAGATCAAAGTGGTCAGAACGACAAAACACAAATTTCATAAGGACCTAGTATTATATATACTTGTACAAACTGTCTAACTATTTTCATATTAGATAAAATAAAGCGACGATAGTTTAGATCTCGAAAATGCTTATTGTTCTTAAGCTTCCGCTAACATTGTGAGGAAATTGATTGTTCCAAAAGCAGCTATCATAGACATTAAATTACTTTAAATTACATAAAGGACAATGAATTTATCAAAAAACAGTGAAACATTTGAACGAGAATGAAATTTTAAGATATAAAAATAGTGGAAATTACACTAACCCTCACTTGCACAGCGTGGTGGATAAATGGATTTTTCTTTTCTGTTGAAAGTTCTTAGTATTTAAGTGGACTATATATGACAAATTTTTATATTACATAAACATGAAATAATTTCTACTACGAATACAGTTGCTGTTGTTTTATTCTTATAATTAAATATTTGAGATGTAGGCTAAACGCCATTCAATAATTTACAGGGCTATTCTGTGGTCGAGATCTGGGGCGGTTTCAAATAACTATTCGTGGAAGTGGTGGAGCGCCTGCCAAGAACTTACTCTATCATTGCCATTGCCAGATAAAAATTATTTTATTATTAACTGACTAAGACAATACATAGAGGTTCATAAAGACAAATTAATGTTTACATTTTCATTATAATCAATATTATTATTTTTGTGTATCGATATTTGTACTCGTGTTGAATATAGGTTTTGTCAATTGATTTATATTTTGCTGCGTTAAAAAACAATTGTTGTAACGGTTATGTTTAATGTTTTCATTTTTATATTAATAAGGAGATGGAAAACCTATCGTAAATACTTAGGGAAATTTAAAGGATTTATAATTTAGTGTAGAAAGCCTTATGAAATATTAACGTAAAAGTAGTTCTTATTTTATTAGATATTTATATATATTGATAAAAGGTTAGTAAATAAAATAAAATTTTATACAACAAAGAGACAAGACGACCTAAACATTCACACAATGATAAATAGTATCTTTAAGTACTAGTAATTGAATAAGGAAATGTTAATGTTAAAAGTAAATGAAATGTAAAAAAAAGGAAAAAAAGGTACGCAAATAACAAACAAGGGATTGTAGTAGAATAAGAAATGCGATGAGAAATATTTGGAAGAGATATTAGGAATGAACAAAAACGGGTATGGAACATAATGTGACAGATGAAAAAGGAAGGTAATGATAAAAATTGTGAAGGAAAAAAGAAAAATTGGAATAACGTGAAACATGAACGACATAAAGTGAAAAATTAAAAAATATTTAAGGACTCTGTCCCACTTTGCAGGAAAACGCTAAAAGAAAAAAGTATCCATAAAATGGTGTTCTAGCTGGAATGTTGTTTACTCAGGACCAGATTGTGCTTATCGGCTAGGATTACGACAGTGGTTTAACTTACGGCGTCTTTCACAAAGTAGTACCGTGTATATTATTACTCGTATACACGTTCATGTGATTTTTACTCGATTAAAGAGTCTCTTATAAAAAATCGATCGTAACAAATGTCACAGTTGTTCGATTCTTATAAAAAGAATATACGTAATATACGTAATATAGGTATTATAGAAATGGACATTTTATTGTTTTGTTCTATTGCAACCAATCTGCTAAAATAACACTAAATCTGAATCATATAATGAATATAAATTGCGTCTTGACTTTTTTAATAGCTGATATGTTTGGACTTAAAGTTTAACCAGTCCAACTTTCATCAATTTTTTACTCATAGATAGCTGTTACCTTTTTATTAGGTAACCTAAAAAGCCTATCAGATTACATTTTTCTTCACGTTTAAAGTTTTATAGAAATTATATTATTCAAGATTTCCAAATAAACAGCAATCACAGACATAAAAAATTCTTGAAAATTTATGAATAGATTCATATATAAACATTTAAATATATATATTTAAACATTTCTAATTTTTTATGAAATTAATATCTTTTTTTTTAACTAGTCGAGCGATTAATTTATTTCGTAATACATTCTTACTTTGTTGCCTAAAAATAATTTAAAAAATTACTTTTATTTCATTATTTAAAAAAAGCTTTATTGATTAAACATTTCCTTTTTAAAGTAATATTTAGGATTATTTAGAACAGTTTTTCTTGGTTTTTACTTAACTATTATTTTATTTCTATCAAATAATATTTTAGTACTGACAATACTAGCAATGGTATGTCTAATTTGTGAAGTCATTGTCAGTGTTGAATTTCAATATACAATATATTGACAAAACCGTTCCCATCCTTTCTTTTACTATTTTTAGGTTTTTATTCTCATTCTCGCGTCTTACATATATGAATTAATTTTTATCTTTATAAAAACTATACTTGTGAGTTGGAGTTATAAATAAACTGTATAATGGGACGTAAATTACAAGCGAAGAACACATCAAAAAATCGAAATGCTGGAAAGGAGAATAAAAATACATTACAAAAGCGAAAAGAACTTTCAGTTTTGGTTGACAAAGTACTTATACTTACTAGCTTATTTCAAACACCTGGTAATACATTAAAAAGTTGGGACCAGCATTTAGAAATTGACTCTATAATGAAGGAGATCATAAATATTGAAGCATGTTTGAATAGCAGAAATAGTAAAATTGATCGCCTAACAAATCTAGAAAAATATTTAAATTGGTTACATCAAAATGGAGCAGAGTTCGAAGGTAATTTCCACTGTATTTAAAACTACTAAGTTTAAGTTCATGGTGTGTCATATTATGCTACTTTAAATGAAATGAAATTGATGCTTAAAATTGCAAACCGATTAGGTCAAGGTTAAGATTGGCGTTATTCATTTACATTCACAAACCAGTTTGTCTATCACAAATGTCTGGAACTTTATGTTGCATTTAAAAATTAATAAATATTAAGTGGTTATTTTCGTCTTTTATCAAAAAAAAACTGAATTCTCAGTAAGCTTCCATACTATTTCTAATAAAAGTTTGTCATCATAATTGTCAAGTTTTTCAACATATTTTATTGGATGGATATGTTACCAAGTGATATCAACAATAATGAGTTTAATTTTCTAGTTAGTAATGTAAGCATATTTTTTTCAGGTGTTGAAATAAGTGAATTTGACGGTTATGGTCTAGGATTAAAGGCATTGAAAGACTTCCCTGAAGATTCTCTGATTCTTTCTGTACCCAGTAAGCTTATGATAACTGAAAAAGATGCCCTAGAATCTGAATTGGGTGCATTTATTAAAATTGATCCAGTTTTAAAGAATATGGCTAATGTAACATTAGCTTTGTTTTTATTGTTAGAGAAAAGTAGATCAGGTAATTTTAAAATTTTCATAACATTGTTATTTATAGTCATAAAAAGAAGAAAACTTGTAAGATTGTCTTCACTATTGCTTTAAAATATCTTTATCGATAATTAGAAGAGTTGGTGTGTTCATACTTCTTTTAAACAAGTGACCTTATAGTAATTGGCATTCTAACCCATTTCATAAATAGAAACAAACTTCTGACTGTAAACATAGTTTAAAATTTTATAAATAAATTTAATATTTACATTATAAAGGGTGAAAGGTAACAGATGTAAAAGATCTGAAGGGGTTAAAGTATACATTGTATCCTATATATCTATGTATGGAATGCCCCATACGAAATAATAATTTTCTAACCAAAGTATTGAGGACTGACGGATCGAAGTTTAACAGAGGCAGCATAATGAATTTTCATAATAGTCATTATTTGGCTTTGCTTGGTGAAAATCCCCATGTGATTAGAGAAAGAGCTCATCAGCGAAGATTCTCTATAAACATATGGATGGGCATAATTCGTACTTACTTGATAGGCCTAGTTTTTTTGCCCAACAATTTAAATGGGGAGATGTACGACAATTTTCTTCGAAATCATTTTTATAATTATCTGGAAGATATACCATTGGAAATCAGAAGAGAAATGGTGTTCCAGCATGACGGTTGTGCCGCCCATTTTTGTCTCGGCGTAACACAGTGGTTCGACACTACTTTCTCTCAGTGATGGGTTGGCCGAGGCGGATCAACGCCGTGGCCCGCAAGGTGTCCTAATTTAACACCTTGCAATTATTACTTATGGGGTTACATGAAATCTAGTGTACACAATACCCATTAACTTATTAGAAGATTTACAGTCATGCATCATAATCACTGCTGACAAAAGGAGAGATTAGCTCATAGGGCGAGTCACTCGATCTGACTTAAGAAAAAGGCTTTCTGCTTGTATCAGGTACAATAGCCATCAGTTTGAGGGAAATTTAAATTAATTGTTACTTTAAACTTTTACTCTGAACTCAATATCTAAATGACAACAATAACCTCAAAAACAGCAAAAACAAAAGGGTCAAATTAAGAGCTGGCGTGGCGTCTACTTTTATGAGTCTCTACACAAAGCAAATAAGCTATTATATAAATTTTGTATTTATGAATTAATGGTAACATTGTCGGTTACAGATTCCTTTTGGAAACCATATATTGACATTTTACCTGATAAATATACAACAATCTTATACTTCACTTTACAAGAATTGAATGAACTGAAGGTAATAAGTTTATTTTTATATCACAATATGCACTTTAAAATATTGACTGTCATAAGATGAACCTGTTTTACATTTCACTGAGAATATTAATTTCATTGTACAAGTATTCATATTGATATTTAAGGAGGTCCTTGGTTCAATTCTGTTATAAATTGATTAGTTTGATAAGTGGCAAGGTTTTTATTAACTTGCCTTCCTAGATGCCGTACATAATACACACTCATACAGTAAACCTGCAGCAATAATAGTACAAATAAACTCATTTCTTCATGAAAATAAACTTGTATTGTCATTAGTGATTTTCTTTTTCTTGCAGCCTTCACCAGTTTTTGAGGCCTCATTGAAACTTTACAAAAGTATATCACGTCAATATGCTTACTTCTATAACAAGATTCACACTTTAGATATACCCATATTAAAAAATCTACAAGACAGTTTTACATTTGAGAATTACAGGTAAGAAAAGAATTACTATGTTAAGTTACCATTTTATTTCTGATTTATAAGTACAAAAATATTATATTTTATAACTATTGCACTCCCCACATAATACTGAACTTTAATTAAGTCATGTGTAGTTATTTAACAATTTTCCTCTTTTATTTAGTATAATAACCAAAGAAGCAGGGTATGTAACTGAAAGTAGAAACCATACATACTGTTCCACATTGTGCTCACTGTCTTGAGACAGGTGTTATTTTTCAGTACCCGTCAATTTCACTAGTTATAACATCTTTCAAGTCGGTACAGGGTAGGTCTCTTGAGGATTCTCCTTCCTCTTAATGTGAAATTTTTTTTATTTTTCATGAATCCTGTTCATCTGTTTTCACAATATACATTTTAAAAAATCTCATATTTCCTCTATAAGCAAAATTTTAAGAGGAGAGATTTCGTCTTAATTGTAAAGGCTTAATTAATATAATCAAAGAGTGTTTGTATTATGTTCTTATTCATTTCTGCTACTCTTCTTATTCCTCATAGCACATCCTCATGTATCTAGTACCTACCTAAATAAACTAATTTAATAATAAAATGTTCCGTTAGATTGTCAACTATTAAAAATAATTATCAGTTCTGTTATAACCATAAAGTGGTAAAATAGACAAAATAAACAATTTAATTTCTTAAATAAGAATCAGGTCACTATATTAACATTTAAAGTATCCAATAAAAAATTGCCACATTAAATAAGTCATCAAATGTTATGTGCGCTACTGATAAGGTTTTCTTAATGAATCCCATGTGTATTCACAATCATTACTATTATGTTTCTCCAAAGTATTTACTGCGTAAATATTCGAAGACAGCATTGGACTCATACTACGCATACTGCAATTTTTGTTAATAGTCCGGTTTTCAAACACCGGTGATGGTATTCTTTCATTGGTGCAATGCTTCTTATGGAACATTTGTTGTTGACGTTTCCATTTAAATACAGCATATGTGAGTAGAAACAAAACTGCTATGAGACCTACAATACTTGCAGTTACTGCAGTAACAGATCTAGTGTTACTGTGTATTAGTTCTGGTGTATTAAATGTCGAAGTTGCTTCTATATTTTCCTCTGACTTAAGTTCCATTTTATTATTGGATGGAGAAGACTCGTATTGGTTAATATGCTGGAAATCTTCTAAGACTATTAAACCATCTTCATCAATGTCTTGCTCCAGTACAATTTTATTGATTGATGTGTTCGAGTCTGAAATAAAGAGATAATGAAATCAGCCTCAGAAATCACTTATCATATGAAAGTGAGGTTAATAAGTCCATTTTCGACAAAAGAAAAAAATCTTGTTCGGTAAACTTACCATTTGTTGAAACTTCTGTGGTATCATTACTGTTACTGTGGTTTTTTTGTATCATTGAGAATATTTCATTCAACGTTATCAAATCGGGTTCATTTTCCATCAGGCGACTTTGTCGAGAAGTCCTGTTTGTAGTGATTTTTTCCACTTTTTCATTTACCAAGTCATTATTATGTTTTACATTAAGATTATTTTCCGAATTATTTGCTGTATAATTTTTTTTACTCTTTTCTGTAAAGTTGTTAATAAATGAAGTTATCCCTAAATTTTCACCATTTTCATTTACATTATTACCAAAGTCCATCACTATGGGTATATTTATATAATGTCCTGATGAAATGTATGGCACTTTTGTTACTGTAATTGGTTTCATTGTGCTCTCGTGTAAATTAGCTTCCAATAGCGCTCTCAAAGGATAGGTTTCTTTTGATATCGGTTCTATAAGTGATTTTGATAGAAAAGGTTCTGGCGGATTAGGTTCCTTTGATGCATTATGGAATATATCTGCTAAATGTACGTGGCTGGAGCCTCGTTCTCTATGTTCCACTAGCTCATTTAGGGTCATATTTCTTTCCATCAAAATTTTTGTCAACTTAGCACTCGCTGAAATTATTAAAAGTAACTTTTTTATAAAAGTAATAGCTAAATTTTTTATATTAGGTACAAAAGTAAAGTCGGAAATTTTTAATAATTTACAATTTTTGTAAATTAGGCAAATACGAGGAGGGATCAAAAAGTAGTGAGAGTGAGATAGTATATAATGACTATTGATAACTTAACCATTTATTTTTCTACATAGTCTCCGAGTCTCTCTACGCACCGAGTCCAGCGATTTTCCAAGGCTTCAATCCCTTTTAAAAAAAAAGTTTTGTCTTGGTCCTGCAAAAAGCTCTCCACGACATCCATCACCTCGTTATCGTCTTCGTACCTGTTTCCCCTTAAGAATTTTTTCAATTTGGGGAACAGATAAAAATCGCTAAGCGTCAGATCTGGTTAAAAAGAGGGGTGGTCAACCAATTCGAATCTAGCTTGCCGAATGGCAGCCATCGCAACTGCCGAACTGTGCGCGGGTACGTTGTCGTGATGAAACAGCACGCCCATTCGCAGTTTCCCTCTCCTTTTCTCTTTGATGAGATTCCTCAACTTGGGAATTTAAGCTGCATAAGCCTGTAATAGTAGTTCCACGCTCCAGGTAATAAATCAACAATATCCCTTCTGAGTTCCAAAATATTAAGGCCATAACCTTGCCAGCCGATGCCACGGCACGAAACTTCTTCAGGGTCGGTGATGATGGCCGTTTTCATTGCGAAGATTACTGTTTTGTCTTGGAATCAAAATGATGGACCCATGTTTAGTCCATTGTTACGAAACAAGACAAAAAGTTTTCAGAATCTTCTGAAACTTGTCCAACAATATCTTCGAAATGTCAATTCGATTTTGTTTCTGACTGTCGGTGAACATTATCGGCACCTATCTTGCGGAGACTTTTCTCATAGATCATCAAAGATTGTTTCAATATGGATTGGATACTTCCATATATAATGCCCGTTTCTTAAATTACGTATCTTATGGTAATTCTTCGATCCCTCAATACAATTTTCTTGACTTTCGCAACATTTTCTTGGGTGACTGACGTCGATGGACGGCCGCAACGATGTTCGTCTTCCGTGCTCGTTCTCCCTTCTCGAAATTGAGAAGCCCACCTTGCGACAGTGTAATACGGCAGAGCAGACTCTCCTTATGTTACCTCCAAATCGCTATGAATCTCTTGCGTCGTTAACTTTTTTAAACAGAGGTATTTAATAACGGCTCGCACTTGGTTTTTCTCCATTTTCGAGAACACGTTCAGACACGAAGCAAACAAATACTACTAATAAATCAGAAAAAAACAAAAAAAAATAGAATATTTTTTCCTATATTAATATTACAAATATGTATCTGAGCTATGCCAGTATTTATTTTTTTCTTACCAAGGAGTATATATGTCGTTCTCACTACCTTTTGACCTCTCCTCGTACATGTTATGGTGATAATCAAACAAATAATAATAATACTTACTTAGAGTGTCATTTAGAATTTCCTCTATTTCCATTTTTCCTATTTCTTCTGTAGTGGTTACACCTATTGTCGGGCTCTTGATGGTTGCAGATGTAACAGACGGTTTTGTTTTTTCTCTAGTCTTTGACCGTTTATTAGTTATTTGGGCAGTCGTTTTAGTTACTATCTCGGTTGTTATAAAATCTTCTAATATGGTCTCTGTTTCAGTTTGATAGCGTAACGTTGTTGAGGTAGGTTGGACCTTCGCAATAAATTCAGATGCCGATACCAAATTGGCCATGTCGAATATATCTTTCATTGAATTTTCATGCGATATTTCATTTGCGGGTAATTTTTGTTTCAGTTTTTTGTTTTTCAATCTGGTTGTAAAAGCCTGCTGCCTTAAACTGGTTACATTTTGCCTCTGTCGTAGTCTTGTAGGCGTTATTGGTTTCAAAGTGGTAGTTGTTTTTACTTCAGTTGCAGTTTCTGTAAAAGTTGTAGCCATTGTTGTAGTATCTGTATTTATTACTTCAGTTTCGACTTCGGTGTCGCTTTGTGTACTTATCGTGTTGACTGCACATGGAGCCTGTGTGGTAGTTTTGTCCTCGGAAACTGACGTAGTAGTTTTAATGTCACTGTCTTCCTCGCTGATATCCCATTTTGGTCGTGTTTTATTTATTATAGCTGGTATTAATTCTTTCCATTCTCTAAACTTGGTGAAATCTTCACTTTGTGGATAACTTTCAGTTGTCAAAGTGATCATATCTCTACTTAATTGTCCCTTGTATGAGTTGTTTAGTGGTCGCATACGTAGTTTCATACGAACAGCTGTTGGGTATCGTCTTCGAAGCGTTGTTCTATTTGTTTCATTTGAAGAATTATTGTAATCAAATATTTTATCAACATTTGTATTATATTTTTCTGTAGCACTACTTTTTGGAGTTAAATTTGTTACAGTTATAGGTTCCGGAGTAAGATAAGTAACTATGTTTCGCAATTTTTCTTCAGAAGATATATATATTTTTTCTGTTTTATTATCTATCCCCTTTTCAAACACATCGGAATTAGTATTCGAGAAACTTCTGTCTGTTTTCATTACAAAATTAGAATTTGAAGTTTCTTCCAAAACTACATCCGTTTTTTCCTCATCTAAATCTGTTGGTTTAAATACTGACAGAACTTTTTTTTCACCGTTCAGTAAATCAGATAAGGTTAAATTGTGCTGTTGTAGTAATTCACTTAAGCTTTTTCCATTAGATTGCTTTAATATATCCTTTAGTGAAACTGGGTCCAAGGATTTTTTCTAAAAATATATTCCCATTAAGTTATATGTTATCATCGAAAATGCTTTATACCACATACATATACAAATTATTAAAAAATATTGTTATTAAAAGTTGACTAATTTGTAAATGCTTTGTTATTTAGTTCGTACAAATGACACATGTAGAAATACCGTGTTAAAATCTTGAATTATAATAATTTATTGTTAAATTTGATTTTTTTTTTATTTGAATTTTATCCAACACTTTCTTCAAAGCAAGATGTAGAAGACATTCCTAGAAGTTTTATAAAGCATGTATTTGTAAACGTAATGTAATTATACAACAATTATATAATCATTCAACTTATCTTCAATGAACAATCAAGTTTTAGTGCAATGAGAGTAATAAAAAAGGAATCAAAATTATATTTAAAAAACTGTTTTATCTTTTTTCTTAAATTATTAATACAATATATCTACCTGTTCTTTAATTTCGTTAAAGTTTTCTTTATTATGTGATTTTTCCTCATTTTTATTTCGTGAGATTCGTACGGGTGGACTATTTTCTAAAGAAAATTCTGATAGTGATTTTTCTTCTTTAGCTTCTGGAGTACTACGTTCATCATATTCATTCTCTTTATTAATGGGAAATTGAGGTGCTTCATCTTCATTTTCCTCATCCGTTGCGTCTGCGGTCTCATCCATATTTCTATTATTTTCTTCATTATAAAATTGACTTAGAGTTAGGCGTGGTCCGCGACTTTCATTATTATCTACTTCAACTTCATAATTGGATATTTCATGTTTTTGATTTTCCACGTTAGTTTCGAGATTTTCGTCAACGGGTACATCACCAAATTCACTAAATTCATGCCACGGCTCTTGTTCCGGCTTTCTTTTCAGGCCTCGAAACGGTTTTTCTTTTTCTTTGAGTTCCTCGTACCAACTGTCGTGTTTAACATCAACCTTTTTACGGCGTCGATTTGGCACCTCTGTTAAGGGTTTGTTACTATCTTCTTTATAGTAGCGATACTGTCGTTGCTCCGTATACCTTTCTGGAAGTACTTCTGGAGCCCCTTGCGGTCGCCGTCTGCGTTTTCGAAGAGGTCTACGGCGTTTGGGTGGATCTTCTGGAGATCCGTCCCATGTGTCAGTTTGTGTTGATTGTGTTATCATTGGTTCTACTTTTACTGCTCTCCACGGCTGAAACCAATAACATTTGAGAGTTCATTAATTTACCTCTATCTAAAGATTAAATTCTTGTAATATCACGGTTCCTGCATTTGTTTAAAATTTTTATTAAAGTGAACTTTTAACTTTCTTAATAATTTATTAACATAAACTAAATATTATATATATATAGAATAAAAAACGCCTTGCTGACCAAATAAAGATAATGACATTACAACTGAATAAAGTTAAAATAAATAAACCAACCATTTTTGTACGATGCGCTACTACAACGAAAGTTATAAATTTCTGTAATACTTTACATTAATTTCGATTCATAAGAGAAAATAAAGGAAATACAAAAAATAAAACATATTTCCGATACATATTTTTTATCACAGACAAAGTGAAAATATGAAAGTACGAAAAAAAATTGTTTTATACTGCGATTGGTCTGGCAGATAATTAATTATAACTTTGATTTTGAAGAAAAGGTTAAATTTTAATTGCTTTTTTAAAAGCTTTTATAAGCTAAATATTATTACAGTCATTAAATTTCTTTGATTTAAAACAAGAAAATAACATTAGAATAAGGCATAAGTGAAAATATAATCTGTTAGCGTGAATTTATCATCGTATCGAGAAATAGTTTGCGTAGTTATTATGCACGATCGAGTTATTTCATCGTTAGCGAAGAAAGCTGTTACAGAAGCGATGTCATAATGCCGAGAGGAAAGTCGAAAGCGTCCGTACCGGTTCTGCGCTTGAACTTGCCTTGGGTTTACGGTTTATGCAAGTGTGAAGTAATGATTTGTTCCTTTTAATATTTATCATCGATTTGAAACTCCTTAGTTGCTCAATATTTTGTACAGGCGTATAAAAACTTGAATCGAAAACAAGCCATAAACTTTGTCATAGTCTGAACACATGAACAATTAACTAAATAAAATAAATATCCGTATAGAGTCGTCTTCAAATCAACCATACGACTGTTGCTAATTTATTTGTACGTTTCTGTTGCTAGAAAGAGTTTAGACAGGTCTCGTCACAGCGCCACGAACTGGTTTACGCAAGGCTTAAGGGCAGTGGTAACAATATAAAGCTGGGCTGGGTATTATATTTCTCTCGACTTGGTTATGGCGTAATAATTTTCTTACATTATAACCAGCTCATGTGTTTTAAATATATAGATTTTTTATGTAACTGAGTATCAATCGGGACGTTGACTTGGTTGGTTGAAAACCGCAATAACGTTGTGCCACTGGGAAGGATAATACGTCGCCTTCTCATAAGATGTTAAGAGTCCTCACCCCAATAATTTCACTAGCTAGAACGCTCCTTAAACTGGAACACGGTAATGTTGGCGCACCACTGTTTGACGGTAGAAATAGGTTCTAAAGAAGTACTTTCTTAGTCTTTGGCAATAGAGACTTACCTGTATAATTATGTTCTAATGAAAAATTAATAATGATGTGATTTTATTGCATTTGATGTCATAATTTTCAATGTATGAGAAATCACGAGTGCCATTATAATTGCAATTGAAGTTCGTAACTAACTAGTTTTGTATCCTCTATGTACAAAAAATAAATTATTTGATTTGAAAATAAAAAACAGGTTACACCTTTCGTAATTTAACTCTTGACGTTTTATCGGTACGAATTTTTATTAGTAAAGCTCGCTGAATTCCTATGAAATTTTCTTATCTACAATACTCCAATACTTTACTGATGTTCACATAATGAGATGGTAAATAGCTATACGTAATAAATAATACCAAATATAACATTCACTAATGGTACATTATCCCATTAATTTCACTAGGTACAACGCCCTTCAAACTGGAACACAATAATGTTTGCACTCTACTGTTTGGCGGCAGAAATAGGCGCTGCGGTGGTACCTAGAGGGTCTCCGACAAAAGAGACCTACCACCAGTAAAATATGTCATACAACTGTCACTATTGTCGTGTATTTGTTTCAAGTTTAATTTTCTTTAAAGGTATGTTATAAAAAGAAACTAAAATACCAAATCATATTTAGTTGTCGCGGAGTCCAAAACCCTCGGTCGCAAATCCCGCCGATACTCTTCTAAATTTTCTTCCGCCGAATGTACAATAATAACCAATGCGGCTAACGTACTCAACAGTGGCATAGTGGTTCGCCAATATACATCCATATTATACCCACTACAAAAATGTTCAAAATTATCCTTATATTACACAAAAGTCACTAGAAAAGAATTATCACTGCTTTGACGGAAAACCGTAGCTAAAACGTTTCTCATTGAACAAAGAATGAATAGACGTTAAAAAAGATAGGAAAGGAAGAAAAAGTATCAATTGTTAGACGTCCACATGCACGGAACGATTGCCGTTTGCTAATTTCGTTTTTTTTTTATTATCACATTATCACTTAATTTTGAAATAATTCTATCAAAATAACTGTTAACGAAATAAGGTTTGATGGTTTGTTGTTAAAAGTATGATTAGAACCGCGAGTGTTAGTATTATTTTTAAGTATGAAAGTGAAACTCGCACGTTAGCTTACGGCAGCTCGATACGAACGAATGGCCCGAACACCGCCGGCAGGGGCAGCGCGGATTGCGGCTCGCGCTTTGCACTCGGATGAAAATTAAACAATACATGTAAGCAGTGAAAAAAGAAAAGCGATTTCATTCTTCTCACCAACATAAACTTTGATTATTGAAACTGAAAAATGTTTGTTTCTTTAATAATGAACGGCCGTTTATTATAAATATTTTCCATTGTTTTTGTTTATAATTTCATAATAAGATTCCTTATTTATGTTTATGAAAATAATATACTTATACGCAATATTTCTAAATCAGTTGTGTTATAAAAGGGCCGGCTAAGCTATAAACACTATAAATTCAAATATCCACCAATTACTACCGTATTTCAGTAAAAGATAACAGATGTCAAATTATTACACATAAGTAATTCAGTGTTAATATAGTTTCTATATTTTCTTTTTATTGAGGATCAGAATGTACAGGTGAGACACGAGTTAGCATATTTTTTGTATCTTCATACCTCTATCTGAAAGTTTATGGTTCGTACACATTAATTTTAATCACCTCGAAAATTATTTAAACGATAAAAAAAAATTATAAATCCTTTAAACAACAGAATTTTATTTTCTCTGTGTTTGTTCCGAGTTATCATCGAAATAGGTGGGCTGATTTTTATGTCAACTTCATGGGCATATACCTAGTCCAGCCATAAGTTCTCTTACAAATGAAAATGCATTTTTTTAATGAAGTAATGGAATATTATTAAAATTTATACCTACATATTTATTAGTCTCAGCAAAAAATATTCTATTCAAAATTGCCACCTTTGGGTTTTATACAGGCGTTTTATCTGTTTGGCCACGAATCTATGGATTTACGCACTGTTTCCAAGGGAAATTTCCGCCACCGCCACTGCTTGCTCCAAATTTTTTTAAGAAACTCAATGTCGCTGTGTGGTTTAGAGCAGGCCATGTCCTCTAAAACTGGCCATAATTTGAAGGCTAAAGTGTTGAGGTCTGGGCTAGATGAGGGCCAGTCTTCAGATTTTATACAGTCTGGAACGTTGGTTTCAAGCCAGGCGAGGGGTAGTTCGTGCCTTGTGACCAGTTCTTGCTGGAAAGTCCACGGTATATTTTTAAAAAGTGTATTGCTGATAGGTTTCACATGATCCAAGACTGTATCTTGATACACTTTGACTGAAGTTCTCATTCCTTTTTCACAAAAATATAGTTTTATGACTCTTTGATAAGACACGCTCCACCAAACCATCACTGACGCAGTTGTACCTTTGATCGATGACAACGTTGTACCTTTCCGACCACCTGAGCAGCTTCTTTGAACTGTGAGCATACACTTTATCATTTTTCTTATTGTAGTGTTCTTCAATCGTAAAAATTTTTTTCATCTTAAAAAGGATATTTCTTTGCTTTTCACCTGCTAGTCGTGACAGAAAGCGTTTTGATCGATCCACTCTCTTTAATTGTAAAGATCGATTTAGGGCATGTCCTGTATATCGACGATAAGCACCGAGCTTCAGGTTTTGTTTTATAATACGCGACAGAGTCTTAGCGGAAATCTTCATTTCTCGCGATAAGATTTTTTGCTTCCTAATGAAGTTTCCACGAATTCTGTCTTGAACAGCATTAACAGCCTTTGTAGTTCTAACAGCACGCGACCGCCCCGATCTTTTCTGGTCTTCGATAGAGGAAGTGTTGTTGTATCTGTTGATAGTATGATATACGAACATAAGGCTGATACCAAATTTTTGAAGTATTTGAAATATGATCGATGCTCCATACCCACTTTGTGCAAACCGACCACTGCACTCCTATTTTCTTTAAAACCTTATTCCACATTGTAATTTGATAATGAACACGAAAAAATATGTGAAATTCGAAAGAAATTTTTAACATTGTATACATGTTCCAAATTCAAAATGATTAAAAAGTTGAAAAAAAGTTTTTATGTAACAGTATTTATGGCCAGACTAGATTATATATATCTGATTTGTTATAAAACAGATTACAGGGCGATCCGTACCCATCTGTATAAAACTTATGAAGTGCTTCCGCAAAGATGGAACGAGTAACATAAAGAATATAAAACAAAACAAGATACAGGTAACAAAAAAATATAAAGATATAAAATAAATTTAAGCTCAAATAAATTTAAACTTATTAAAGTGTGAAACAGTTATACTGGTAAGTGTTTAAATTGGTGAGAAATACTTTTTTTCTGTTTTTGTTTTATCGCCAAATATAATAATAACATAATAAAGATTCACTGTGAGTACATTGCTGGTTTCAACTGATAGATACGAACGCGATATATGGTCTATATTACTTTACATTAATGACAAATTTCATCATTTAGGCTGTTACATAACTATAAAATTAATAACGAAAAAACTAAACTGTTGAAAAATTGTTCGGCATGTTGAATAAAAAATCCGGATGTTGTTAAGTGGAATATTGTTTATATCAACTTCATAAGTGCGTTGGAAGTTTTACTGTTGTCAATAATGTTTAGTAATCGCCTATCATATATCTTCAATAGCTTGAAATTTATAGCTATTGCTATTGAAACTTTTTATTTCCGTTTATAAACAAGGCATTAGCGATGCTTTGATCGATGCCTGCGAGATGTATATGTGAAACGGTATGCGAGTTCGCGTCGCGCCGCCTCCCTCGCGGTATGCGAACAGCGGGTAAATATCTGTGTACACTCTCGCGTCGACGTTTAACGTGTATCATTATTTACATTATTGCTTTTTTTTCTGTTAATAAGAAATACTACAATTGGTTTTTTTTATACTATGTTTTCACATAATTGCGTATTTACGAGAAATTTATTTACACTAACGCATAAAGAGATATCACCTACATTTTTAAATTGAAGAAATTGGTATGTCTAGATACTGGGTGTTAGGAGACCGCTTCCGAAAACGAAGACGGACAATAGTACTAATGACACCTTTGATGATGGGACGAAAATAAATCCATTTACCATAACAGCCAATTTACGTCACCACTGCTGGGGCAAAGGCCTACCTTCAATATGAGGATGATGGGGCTATGGTCACCACGCGGGCCAAAAGCAGATGGATGACTTCACACACATCTTAGAATAAATTCTAAGTCATGTGCAGGTTTCTTCACGATGTTTTCCTTCACCGTTTGTATTTCGCTTTTGTAACTAAAGTTGACAAATGCACATAACTTAAATATTAAAATCATTGGTACATGCCGAGATTTGAACCCGCGACCTTCCGTTCCGTTCCGAACATGAAGGCCGCACGGTCTAATCATTAGGCCAGCCACCATGGTATATTAATTTACTAAAAAAAAAAACCAGTAATGAAACATAAAATCAAAAACGGCTGATGCTCGTATCAACGAAAGCACGGGCGCGGCGGGAATTTGAGATGTATTTGGTTTCAATTTAAACCTAATTTCATATGGCCACGGAGCATTTAGATTGGCGCGCTTGCGTTCGTTGATCCGAGCATCAGCTGTTTTTGATTTTGTGTTTCATTGCTGTTTTTTTTTAGTAAAGTAATGTATTTTTTATGAAACAATCGTTTCATTTAGCTGTATAAACATGATGGAGCGTAAATAATGCTAATAAAACTTTTTAAAAATATGATTTTTTTTTAATAAGAATCATTTTTTTTTTCGGCCCATAATCAAAGGTATCATTAGTACTATCGTCTGTATTTGTTTTCGGAAACGATCTTCAGTATAATAAACCTAGTATAATAATGACTGTTCCTTGTTGTACGAATATCCTTTTTTTTTTAAAAGTAAGCGACGTGACGAACAGGATGTTGATCTGATAGTAAGTGATACGACAGATGTGATGTGGTGCTGTGTATATCATCCTAAGTAGCGCCACATTATCATGGGCAAGTGTATCTCTTGTCATCAGGTGTACATATCGCTCGTATCGTCGCTTAGTCGAAAAATAAAAAACTTCGTCCACCTATAACTTGAATAATGCCCATAAGTGAATAGGAGCGTCCGGTTAAAAGGTAACTTCAATCAGTGTTTATGTTTGAATTTATTAAAATTACCCGTTCGGGTAATTTTTTTTGGACTTTATATACTATAACAAACAAAGACACTCTTTATACATGTTTATATGTGTATTATATTTTTCTATAAAAATGGAGCTACATGTTTCTTTAAAGATTTGCTTTTATATTTATGATTATTGTTATTTTTATTAACATATATACAGTGACAATATTATATGAATATTCACTATATATCATTATTAATATATGTAATACTTTCTAATAGGTTTGTCATTATATAAGTATTACTCCTAATGAACATTAAGTATGATAATATCTTTGGCGTGAATAGGTTATGACAGTGTTAAACGGTTCATTATTGGTCTTCCGACACACATTCAAATGATATGGTTCTTTTCAATTCTAGATATATAATTTAAGCGTTTCCATTTCTATTTTTCAATAATAACCAATAGATATTTCTAAAAACTATTCAACGTTATATCTAGATTGTTAAAGCATATTTCTTTCACTAATATTACAGTCAAAAAGTATAAGTACTTTAAATACACAAACACAAAATTTTTTATTCACCGTGGGATAACAAGACCTTAATTTGACATAATATTAAGTGGCATTAGGTCAACAATGGTTAAAGTATGCTCGCATAGAATATTCTGGCTCTCAAATGTTAGCAGCTAGGACACATCAATGCTGTTACTGCGGTATATTTACAAAATGGGACTAGTAGTAGACTAAGTGGGATCGAGAGAACGTATGCGATCCCGAATTCAAACTTTAGAGCTTTATGTTACATTTACCCTCTACGGTACGCAAACGGTAGTTTTTAATTTCTTTAAAGAAGTAAAAAGACTATATGAAATGTGTTACGCATACTAGGTGAAACAGCAAATAATTCCAGTTTCCAGCAGGATCAATCACAAACTGGTTCAACCACGCCTTTGTATATTTCGTTGTGATTTCTAAAAATATTCCGCCACATAATATAGCCGTTAGGTAACTGTAGATAGATTGGGATGACATCGCGCGACGCAATCAGAGCGTTCAATGCAGATGTAAGATATGAAAAGAAGTAACTCGTAACTAGTAGCCATATTTCGTAACACTATAAAATTCAAACATCATCATTTTAGCATATTAATTTTAATGATAGTAAGTATCTGTTTCTGAAGGTCGTCTAGATAGGTACCAACGGCAGCTCCTATTTCTGCTGCCGAACAGTATTGCACAGACATTACCGTGCACCATCATACGTTGGCAATTACTATCTAATCAGAGATATCTGTTATCACCAAACTTGTTTATTGGACGAAGCGACGAGACAAGCGAAACGCTCATCTGATGGTAACTAGTACGACTGTCCATAGCTACGTGAATCTAGTTAGGATGATACAGCACCACATTGTGCTCGTCGTATTGAGACATGATATTAATTTTCATTACCCCCGTAATTTCACTAGCTAAATAGCGTTCTTTAAACCGGAAGACAGTAAATCTTGCACACTATTGTTTGGCAGCAGAAATTGGAGCTGCAGTGGTACCTACGTAAAAGGTACACATATTGACAGCTGCAATAATGCTGATAACAGCATAAAATCTAAAATACGAATTTAGTATCTAGCCAGACGGATTCGAAGCAACCGTACTAAATTTATTTGGCTCCGAATGGAACCGTTTACTCGTGGTAGGTCTCTAGGCCCGAGACCGTCTAGGCCGGTACCACCGCAGCTCCCGTTTCTGCCACCAAACAGTACCTTGTTCTGGTTTAAAGGGCGCGATAGCCAGTGATATTAATGGGGTAACGAGACAACATCTTATGTCTCAAGGCGACGAGCGCAATATGGTGCTATGAATACCATCTTAACTAGCGCCACGTTGTCACAGGCAGGCGTATCGCTTACCATTAGGTAAACGTCCCGCTCGTCTTGTGGCTTCGTTGTATATAAAAAAAAACAGGAGACTCCATATTACAAGGCTAGCCGTTGTGCTACGAAGGAAATTAAATCTTTTTACGTAATTGGTTAAAAAGCTAGTATTGATTTTCGTAGCTATGGCAATGAAGGAAGGTTTTTAGTATCCAATAGTAGTAACAATAAATTTTTAATAAAACTTCAATATGAATGAATGTAATGTAGATTATAATTCTGACACGAAGTTGATAACTTTCGTAAGATTTATCGATATCGAATATATTCAATATATTTACGTTATTGTAACTAAGACTTTCTATTGCGTTTATTATATTCGTTAATTTCGGAACTGCTCAGTCATCAGTTCCGCAATATTATAGATCAGTTAGATCATTTGCGCTTCATACTGCCACAGAGCGATTTCTACGTTTCTAAATTTTTATTATTTAAGCAATTAGAAGCTTGTCTGTGTTTATATTTCTTTTAGTTGTGTGAATAGAAAATAAAATTAAAGACATATTTTTCTTCCCCATTAATTAGTGTTAAATATACTTATAAATAAAATTTTACTATTAATTGTAACCAACATATGAAAGTTATTAATAAACCATAATAAAACGTATTGTCGTGAGTTGAATTATTTGTCACAATATAATTTCGTGTAATGTGTGTATTTCACATTTCTCTGAAAATTTGCGAAATTTTCATGGATTCTACTTTGGAGACCGCTTAGAATGTATTCATTATAAAATTATTCAGTTTTACATATGATATGAAGCAGGTGAAGTGTCCGTTGTGAAAAATACAGTTAATTTCACTCTACTATTAACGCGCTTTGATTTAATACCCGTAATTCGTAACGCCGCATCATCAGCTCCGCGCTTAGAAAGTTGGGAAGTTACCGCCTCGGTGGCGATAACAACTGTTATTATTTACTGATAATTAATTTCTTTTTTTATATATATTGATCTTAAAGTGATTCTAAACGTGTTCGATATCAACTGCTACTACGTATGGTGTAAATGGAGACTATTTAGGTATCACCACAACCCTCCTTTCTGCCGCTAAACAGTAGTGTGATCAAGTTGTTTTCCAGATTGGAGGGAAGTATCTAGTGAAATTGCTAGGGTAATCTAACTTAATATCTTATGTCTCCAAGTAACAAGCATGACGTCGTGCTGTGTATATCATCTCCACTATCACAACATTGTTACGAGTAGAAGTATCAGCCACCATCACATGAACGCCATGGTCGTCTCGTTACTTCGTTAAATAATTTACCTACCAACGATAAAAACAAGAACAACTTTGCATTCATAGAGCAAATAAATATAGTCATATATATATATATATGTATAGAAACCGACTCGCATAAAAAAGGGTTGTGACCGCGATCTTAAAATGTTACTGGCTCCCGTACACCATTCACCATCCCTGCTTATTTTCTACGTCACGCGTATACATCGACAGTATATTTAACTACAATTGATTAAACTGTATACTTGTATTTTGTAAATTGAAGAATGTTTAACTTGACTCAAAAATAACCTGCAAATTATTGAAATGATAAAAAAATTATTAAGTTTTATTATAAGAAAACACTTTATGTAATTTTCTTTAAACATAGTGAAATGTTCTTTTACAATTGTAGAAGTGTCAAGTAAATATTTTCAACTCACGTGTAAACAAATTTCATGGGTGATTGTTACCTTTGTTCGGGTTCTCACGAAAAAATTTTTACTTTCTTTTGTATGTGAAATCAAAGTAAACAATTGTTAGGCATATTTGTTGATATTGTTATTAATTTTAATAGCTTATCTGATAATCTCATTATAGTAAATCCCGCACGAATCTCCGTTTTGAAAAAGAAGAAACTTACGCTATGTTTAGCAATGGGGGTAATATAGAATCTCAAACAACATTTCGCGGAACCCAAGCCAACTTCATCTGCTCGTGGTGTACCATGCTAATCAACAGACGAGGCTCTGGCTCCCACCGACCCGCATTTGGCCAGTGTGGTTGGAAATGGCGTGGTGCTAGGTCTCTATTGCACTGGTGGTAGGTCGCTGTTGCCGGATATCGTTTAGATGGGTACTACCGCAGTGTCTATTTCTGGCGTCAAACAGTAGTGTACAAACATTACTGTGTTCCGGTTTGAAGGCCGCTGTGGTTAGTGTAATTACTGGGGTAACGAGACTTAACATCTTATGTCTCAGGCAACGAGCGCTGTTTTTTAGTATATGTAATCCTAACCAGCGTCACGTTGTTATGGGCAACCGTATTTACCATCAGGTGAACGTCCCGATTATCTCGTCACTTAATTGTATAAAAAAGGATTAGAAATCTTAGTTTAAACTAAGTTGAATTTAATAATTGTATTATTTAGAGGTTAAAATAAAAATGATTTCATAGTTTATTTCAATATTAATCGAGAAAGTTAAACGTAAAAAAAAAATATATTTTTAGCAATGATTTATTTGACCAATGACTGCGATATGCTAACTTAATTTGTAAATAAATAGCAAGCTTTTGAAACTAGAACTTTTGTATAATATTATTATTTTTTATTACTTTTCTTAATATACATAAGAAGGTTGAAAATCGCAGACTTGTTACATTATGTCGTCTGTACACAATGCTGTCACTTTCAACGAGATCATATTTACGTAATACTATACGCAACCTCATCAACACTTGAAAGTGTCGAAAAAGCTAACTATATAAGAGCTAACTAGTGCCTTTGCACTTAATTCTATGTAAGTTACATTTTTATGATAATTTCTGTGTGCATAAATAAATAACTATTAGCTGCGAGTTAGTTTTGTAATCCTTTAAGAGTTTTGAGATAATGAGATACTATGTTATTTTGTTTCTACTACGAAACGACAAGACGAAGAAGACGTACACCTGATGGTAAGTGATACCCTCACTCATAACAACAAAGCGCGCCTTGAGACATAAGTCTTAAGTCTCTTTTCCCCAATAATATCACTAGCAACAGCGCCTTTCAAACCACACACAGTAATAGGCGCTGCAGTGGTACCTACAAGCGAAACACCTACCTTCCGTTCTAGTATTGTCCGTTGTATTTGTGATGATTGCTACTAGTAGATCCTGGGTCACCGATATAGCACTACGAGTCGCGAGGTTGAAGAGGCAATGGGCAGGGCGTATAGCTAGTAGAACTGATGGACGTTGGGACTTAACCACCCACTAGGTATATATATAAAATTAAAAGAATCGCTAGGAGCATCTAGATATAGCGCAAGACTGTATCAAGATCCTATGTCGTGAAGTGGACGTAAAGATGTTGTTAATTATTATTACTGCGGTTGAAGTAAGTGGTTTTGTCATTTAAAAAAACTACAAACCAGTGTCCGGTTTGAATTATGATAAACAAACAACAAAGAGTCGTTATTTGTTTTTTCTATTAGAATACCAGCATGACATTGAGCAGGAAGCATTCATAAATGCCCGGCGCGTATTGATGCGTAGTTTGTGTTATGAAAATATCGTTTCTATCCGTCCGGTGTATTATGAACAATGTCACATAGATTTGATGAAGACCAGGTGATGGTGATCAAAGGCTTTCCCATTACGTGACACAAAAAAAAATGATTTTTAATTTTAACAAAAATAAAAATTAGACGAAGCGACGACATTATCGAGATGTTGAGCTGATGGTAAGTGGTATGCCTGCCAAAAACAATATGGCGCTAGTTAGTATGATATACACAGTACCACATTGTGGTCATTGCCTTGATACAAGATGTAAAATCTCGTTACCTCAGTAATTTCACTATCCATAACGCTCTTCAAACCGTAATATAATAATGTTTTTACTCTACTGTTTACCTACCGACAACATAGACCTAGTTTTGGCATCAAGTATGGCATGGCAGATTCACTCTTAAAGATTGTACACAAGTTTCTAGAATTTTTCTTTATAAAACATCAACGTCCATTCCCCAGACAGTAATGTTTCAATTGACTTCAGCTTTTGTGGACATTCAAGATTAGCCAAACTTCGTTTTATTAGTATAATGAAAGCTAAACAAGCATTCAGTGGTCTATTTATGGTGCACATGGTGTATGCACTTTTTAAATAGGAGTAAAGGCGTTTGCATATACCTTCACGCACTTCCCATGGAAATCACAAAAAACAGCGCTGGCTTAAAAGTACCGTCATGACCTCAATAAGACTCGTTTGGTTACTATGCAAAAAAAGAACAGAAGGGAAAGAGTGAAAGTTTATTGTAAAGAAAACTATATATCAATAAAAATACCGACTTACTGCTAAGTTAATTATATTAAGTTTATTATATCATTGTTCCGGTTACCGTTGTTATATTAGAGCCATTTTATTCAGATTTATACTGTTTTAATTAATCAAACATTAATTTCTCACTCCGCAAATTAACGTATACAATAAGTAAGAATTTTCAAAATAACGAATAACCTTTTGTTTATTGTTGTGAAATCCAAAGAATCATTAATTATATTTATTTTTTGTATTGTAACTTTCACGCGGTGAAACCTGTCGTATAAATTCAAAAGGAAGTTGAATTGAATAGGATAATATTTACCTGTACGTAACTTTTCCTCAACAATCGTTTTCATGGCAAATGCAGTGCGTATATAAAATACAACTTTTTTTATTCTACGAACATGGGCGAGATGTTCACTTGATGGTAAAGGTTAGGTCTAGTCATACCAACGCGGCGCTATTTCGGATAATATACACAGCAACATATAGTGCTTGTCGCAGTGAAACATGAGGTGTTAAGTTTCGTTATCCCGGTAACTTCACTAGCAAAAATGCCTGTCAAACCGGAACACAATAATGTTTGCACGCTACTGTTTGGTGGCAGAAATAGGAACTGCAGTGGTACACCTGGACGGTCTCCGGCAACAGACCAACTGCCAATTAAAAGTACCAAAAGATAATACGATTAACATCGTATAAAACGTCCAAAAACAACTATTTAAAAACAAATAAATGGCAAAGTTTTTATTATTAATTTTTAATAAAATTATAATTTTTTTTTCATTTGCAATAATTTTATACGCAGATGGGCAGTTTCTACGGTGATGACTCGACAGAATAACATTCAGGTCGCGAAGAACGCTGCAACCGCATTCATACCGCTCTGGGACATGTCCAATCACGAACATGGAAAGGTAATATTATAATAATGAAAAGACAAGAAATTTCCGTATACAAATTGCTTATATTTGTATCATCATCATCCGATAGACGTCCATTGCTGGACGTAATCCTTCCCCAGATATCTTCATGTTTGTAGGTGTTCATACGAGGGGATTTGAGTCATTTGCGGGTGCGGGTTGGTGCACCACGTCATATTGGCTTGGGTTCCGCGAGTTGTTGTGCGAGACCCCTTACACCCCAATATTACACATACTATTAAAATATAATTATCCCTGTTGTCAGAGAGCGTCTAGGTAGGAATCACCGTACTTTTAAACTTAAACTCTTTAAAAACTACTGTTTGACGGCAGCTAAGCACATTTCTGTGTTCCTGTTTAAAACACGCTACAGCTATTGAAATTATTGGGAGTAACACTTAACATCTCATGTTCTAAGACAACTGCACAATGTGGTACTGTTTATATCATCCTAAGTCGCCACATTCTCATAGGCAAACGTTATCATTTATCATCAATTGAATGGACTCGCCAGTCTCAAAAAAAAAAATAATCTGTCGACAATAACCTCGTAGTAAAAGACGACTGAACAGGAAGTAATACTGCTTTTTCCGTAGCCCTAATTAGCATACTGTGCTTGTCAAATCCCGTGCCGTCTTTAAGAAAGTGTAGTTACAACAAGACCTGTCATTTATAATTATTTATACGACTATAAATATAAACAAGCGTCGCGAATTGACAATGCCAATAAATACAATGAATATAACATGAACTATACTAACAAAATATGTATTGTAATAATGAATATTATAATACATATCTAAGGGGGCTGATTCATCATCATCATCGTCACCCGATAAACGTCCATTGCTGAATATAGGCCTTCCTCAAAGATCTCCATATCGATCGGTCACGCGTTGCTCGCATTCAGTGGGTTACCGCGATTCCCACCAGATCGTCGGTACACCTTGTGGGAGGCCTACCAACACTAAGGGTTTAATCCTCCTTTCCAGCTAATTTACGTCCCCATTCAATAAGTTTATAAAAGGCAAAGATAACGTGGGAATTGAGAGTGACTTATTTATTGTGAAAATTATTAAATATATACTAGTAAAATACAGAACTAGTAGACTTGCTACAGTCTTTCATTAGTACTTTTTTGTGTCAATACGGAAGCAAACGAGTTTTTTTTTTATAGGAATCACTACAGTATTTTTTTTGATTATATTTATTAAAGTCATTGTTTATCATTGCACGAATGACGGTTTACCTTTTTTGTATTCACTTGCATGGTTGCATTTACGTCACAGACAATTGTCAGGAAAGCATTTCTGGTGCGTCATAGGAAACCTGCAGCAGCTCTCTCTTGATATATACGTTGGTATTGATTCTACTGATTACTCTTAACCGTCTTCAGCTTCCTTAGTAATTTCATTGTATGATAATAATAGTCTTTTTTAATCATGTTAGATTACAACGAATACAAATATGATTAATGTTGTCTGTTGTCTAAATTCTAAATTAGAGGTGACCCTTGTTTTAAGTACAATGGATATTAGACCCAAATTTCAGATGGTGTTAATCACTAAAAGGCCGTGAATGGTGAACACCACAATATTCTGACTCGTATGTTCACAGTCGAAACATATAATTTAATATTATTGCTATACGATAGATTTATAAGGGTGGTAACTAGAGAGGCAGGTTCGAAAAAATTCAATTACCATTTAAATTCCATCTAAATATGTAGCAAAATCGAACCAGGAAATTGCTTGTTCTAAAGGAATGGATTAGCTGTTAGCGCCAAGGAGGCTGTTTAAGTTATCTTTTAAACATTGTTAAAATCGGACAACGAATTAATTCGATTTAAATAGTTTGTTTAGGCATGAAAGCTTGAACACTAAAAAATCCTGAAATACGAATGTAACCACGTTTTCTATTTAAATGTAAAGATATTTTATAAATGATAAATATTATTTCTTTTTACCCACCAACGGTTAAGATTACGACCGGTTTCAATAAGGAGCTCAATAAAGGCGAATGCTTCGCTCTGCGTCATTTTAAAGCCGGCGAACAAATATTCATCTTCTACGGAGCAAGATCAAATGGTGACCTCTTCCTACACAACGGGTAAGCAAAAATCATAATATTATTTTTTTCTCTACAATAGTCGAACAATTGCACATGGTGTCAAATTGTAATCAAGTGTCAATTCAGTGGATTGTACAGGATGTTCGACTAAAATATTCCAGGTGTCATATGTTAAAAGCAACACAGGAGTGATATTTTGAAGGCAGGTTAATTATAAGGGGGGTGGTCGTTAACAATTGGTTTCAAAAAAATACTACAACTCGGCAAGATCTTCATGTTACAAGAGAAAAGGTTTGTCACTGCGCTACGAAAGAAGTTGTATGTTATCTTACTTTAAATATTGTTTTAATTTTATGTTTTAATTTCGGAATCATTATTTCTAACATTTAGTCACGACAAGCGCAAAAATTTTTATGTCCACATCATATTCTATATATCAGACACTATAACGTATTACAACATATATTGCTGAAAAATATACAATCGGATAATCTATTACGGCTGATATAACTATACTACATGCAATGTTATATTGTATTCCGAACTGCCACTGTGATATAATCTGTGCATAACCCAGTGCCAGCTACCGGCTGATTGCATCATGCTATGTAAACATTATTTGTATACAGAATAAGTAAAAAGAAAGTATGACTTATATTTACTACTGCCGACAAACGGTATTGTACAAACATTACTAGTTTGTTTGTAGTTAGTAAAATTACTGGGACCTCTTTTTTATGTCCCAATATGTTGCAATATATATCATCCTAACCCGCGATGTTAAACGCGGACCTAACATTTTGCTCGTCGCTAGAAAAATAATAGAATTTCTTGATCTTTTAAGGTTTGTATATCCTGACCATCAACATGACAGCCTCTCTCTGGTATTAGGCATTAGCTACAGTGATGTAGAGCGTGAGACGAGGCTGCTGTTACTGAGCAAGCTGGGTCTCGCTGGTGTCACACATTTTAACCTCTACCAAGGCGAAGCGCCAATAAGCCCGGAATTGCTGGCTTTTATTAGAATATTTAATATGAATCAAGGTAAAGTACATTTTAACGACAAAAAAGGGGTTATCAATTCGATGCGTCTATTTTTACTGTGTATCCCCCAATAACTTATGTATTGATTGGTCCGACTTTGAAATTTTTCTTTGGAAAGAATTAACTTCAAAGTTGGATTCGTCGATATTAAACATAAGTGCGAACTTTTAAAGTACCTGGAAATATAGTTGGTATTTTTCATATTCTATTTATCAGGTTTGGATTTAATATATTTTCACATTCATTGTACGATCGGATTAAAAAACTGTTATTTAAAAAAAAAATTAAAAAGGCTTTTTATACAATATGCTTTAATAGGAATATACTAATATAATTTACAAACCAATTTAAGTGATTTAATTTTCGCGCTTTTTAAATACCTAAACATAAAACCAAAAACTTATACGCCTCTCTGAAAAGTGACTTGAATGTAAATGTGATAATATGTGTTCACTGATTTCAGAGGAACTAACAAAATGGTCAAGTCAAGGTATTCCCGGTGACCTGGTGTCCTCAGACCCCGCTAGCGCCGAAGTGGTCGGTACGGAATTGGACAGGCGTGCTTACACTTATCTACTGACTAGGTGCAAACTCGTACGAGCCTTGTATAAGAAGAACCCTGAGGAGTCTCCCCCTGACACTGTTCACAGGTAAAAATTAACCTTTTATTTTATTTGCAAAGAAATCAAATATTTAGTCACTAATTTGTTAATATTTCTCAAATAAAAATTAATTTGAAGAAAACTTTAGTTTTATCATATATTTTTTTACTGAAACACTGTTTCCAGTAGTTTCCAAAATGCAGGCAATTAATCTCAGTTTGGTTATCACAAAGATAATATTAAGAACAATACGACATTTAAATTTTATTAGAATTAAGAAAGAGTGTCTTTGATCATATCTTAAATATTATTTAACCTACCTCTTTCACACAATAGTGTGAAAGAGGTAGGTCTGGACACTGAGAACAGTTATGTTGCTTTCCTATACATCATCGGAACCATATTCCAACATATATTCGCTACAATAGGTTTCAATAAATAAATTAATAAATTTTTTTTTTATTTTCAGAGAAAATATAAAGTTGCTTAAGCAATGCGAGTTGCGAATTGTAGACGGTGCCATAAAGTACCTGGAGAAAGTTTTAGAAAAACCCCCCACCGCAGATAAGTAAACAAAACCAACGTGTACCTTTAATTACAGCTGAACAAGTTTTGGACAGTACTTGACAATTTTTTACATTTTTTTTTTACCTATATTTATATTTTCGATAAGTTTATTTAGGAGCAACACAACGAATTTTGCAATATTTTTTTTTCTTTGTTATGAACGATTTGTTTTTTATTTCTATGTGAATCATACATTTGGTGAGTTAATATACATTTTTGTTGGAATGCCATTTATTTTAATAACTCACACTCACATTTTTCTGAAGCGACACGACGATCAAGATGTCCACCTAATGGTGTTAGCCCCACATGTTATAAATGTTAGTCCCAATTTAAATAAAAAAAATAATAAAAATTAACAACCCTTCTATTCTAATAGAAACGGCGCAAAAATTACAAACGCTATTGAAAATAAGTTTTTTTTTTAATTTATTGTGTGAAATGAAGAATTACAAAAACCATAACACTATTATTTACATTTTGATTATTTCACCTATATTAATTACATGCGACGAAAATTTATAAGACAAATTAAAATTTCGAGTACAATCAGATATTATACTTTTGTAATAAGGTATATTGAGCCTAAGAAAATGCTCTGCGGACTGCATAATGATTTTGGCTTTTTACCGCAAAAGATTTTTTTAAAGTACTGTTACATACACAAACATTGGAACAACCTCTGTCGATCCTGTGGACAATAGAATTTCTTATATGTCCGTTCATTGAATACCCAAAAACAAAACTATTACTATTATTTAGGTTGTTACACATTTGTATTCATTAAAGAATCAGAATAGTATATAATCTATGAAAACAATTTGAATATTAAACAATTGTTTCGGTTTCAACGAAATAAAAATCACTACTAATATTTACTTGTGGTGTCTTTCGTTGGAGACCATCTACGCTGGTGACGTCCTGGTGGTGTGGTGGTGGTAACTTAACATCTTACGAGACAGCGACGAGTACAATGAGTATAATGTTACCATTATTATATATAATATATATTATAAGTAATGGTACTACCTTGTGGGTAGGCGTATCACTTACCACCAAGTGAATCGCCTGTTCTTCTCGTCGTTTAGATGAATAACAAAAAAAATAAATAAAACATCCGTTGGTAAAGTTTAGGATGGGAAACAAATACAAAATTATTGTATTGAAATAATAAATGTCGGTGGTGGATAATTATTTTCTGATTAATTTTTAAACATACACTCGGCCTCAAGTGTTGTAAATAGTCCTTACGATCTAACTAAACTACTTTGCTGCTTAGCTAAACTTATTGTATCACAAACGCAGAGCAAATAGGAGGAGATATATTTTAATAAGTAAATATAAATCCTCTCTATTCGTCTTCTCTTATTCTCATTATCTTAACTTCCAATTTGATTTAATATATTTAAACTTCTTAGATTTCCAAAAAAATAAAATTATTGTTACTTCAAGACTAAGAAGGATGTTTCTCTCAAATCATTATAAAATATTGTGTTATTCGTGTATTGTTATTAGTGCTTTTATTTTGTTATAAATATGATTAAATAAAATTGGACTGTAAAAAGAAAGAAAATTAACATCGCTATTCATAATGTCAAAATTATTTATACTTAAAATAAGAGAGCCATTAAACATATAGTACGTTATTAATAAATAATTTTGAAATTTGTTGCAATACGTCTTGCCAACTATAACTATTGTATAAATTATTATAGTCTTTCATCACTTGATACATTGCATATATTCTAAGATTATCTAATGGGTATTTATTTATGGCTTTATTTAATTCGTCCCTTGTGCGGTACGTAAGCGTGGTGAGGTGCGCACGCGTTTCTGTCGCGCCTACATCCGCGTGCGAGCACCAGCAAGGCGCCGCCAAGCGCTACCACTAACGCGCCGCAAGTCGCCACCATGGCAGAAAGTGCTGACGTCCTAATACACGTCTGACCTTCGGCTGCGGCTGAAAAAGTTATTATCGCTTTTGCTCTTATACACAACTTCACAAATGGTACAATGAAACTTGTGTCAACTGTCTTCTATACATAATGGTAACTTAAATTGTTTTTTAGAAAAAGCGGCGAGACGTACCATATGTTCCACTGGTGGTAAACTATACTTGTGCTCGTAATAACGTGGCGCTATTTAGAATGGTCTACATAACTATATTATTCTCGTCGAATTGAGACAGAAGACGTTAAGTCTAATGAGACTATTACTCCGGTGATTATACTAAATACTGCGCCCTTCAAATCGGAGCACAATAAGATTTACACTTCTGTTAGGGAGCAGAGTAAGATCCTAGATGGACTACAATGAGTCCTACAACCTGTGAAAAAGTTACTTTGTGAAGTATTTAACAAACTACCTTTGCTCGGAGCAGTTTCAGCATCTTCCTCGCCTTCTTGCAACACACGCAGAGACTGAAATAGCGAGAGGTTCTCGGACAGCCGCGGGGCGACGGGTTCCCCAACGCCGTCCTCCACTCCACCACCAGTGGTGTCCCCGGCTCCTGCGACCGAACGCCGCCGTACACTCTTCATGTTCCGCCAATTGCACGGTTGTGACTGATAACAAATGAATGATAATGTATGAAATGGCCAACCAGAATTTTTTTTTAAATCCAAATTAAAAAACATTAAAAAATTGTAAATGATCGATTTTACGATTATTTAACTCACTCGAGAATAAGTAAAGAACAAAAACTTTTTATCTGAATATTTTTTTATATTTTAAACTTTTATATGTACTAAAATAAGACAAAATTTTCTTATTTATTGGAATATTCTGAAAGGCCTAATAGAATATGTGATTAATGAATGAATATGCAAAAAATATAGCAGATTGTAAAGAGAAAATGCACATGAACCACAGCTACCTTTTCCACCGCCAAACAGTATTATGCAAACATTACTTATTTTAATGAGTGTAACTGAATACAAAATTTATTATTTTATGTCGCAGCACATTAAGTACAATGGTGCAGTGTTTATCATCCTAAGTGGGGCCACATTGTTATTGATAAGTGTATAGCAACTTCAACCTTATATATTTAGGTTAGTTATTAGCTGAACTATATCAGTGGGCTTTTATTGATACTATCAGTGAAACAATTCAGTACTATGAATTATCGAGATATCTATTACTGATGTGTCAAAATATCTACCGTCTCAGTACATAGGTAGTGCCTAATTCAGCCTACAAACAATAGTGTGCAAACATTATTGTGTTTCGGTTTGAAGGGCTATGTAGTTAGTGAAATTACTGGGGTCAGAAGACTCGACATCTTATGTCTTGAGGCGCCGAGCGCATGTGTTGCAGTGTATATCACCCTAACTTGTGCCACATTATAATGGGCTTCGTCGATTAAAAAAAATTGTATGAGCGTTGTACTCACGGGGCACCTTCCGTGGCACATCCTCACGTCACATTCAATGTAGAGCGCCGGCGAACCGGTAAAGCGGAACGTCTTCATGTACGCGTACACTTGCGTCTCGAACACGCCCGACTCCGACCACGAGCCGCGGAAACGGGAGATCAGCTTGTCATCCACTGGACATCTTTAAGGTAATATCTTTATATAACAAAATAATAAAAAAAAACAAGTGTACTACACGTATCTAAAATATATATACGTAGATAATGAATATGGGGTTTCCTCGTTCGTCCATCACGTGCAAACTAATGAACGGGTCGACATGGGAACATGACCATTCCACGCGGATTGATTTGTAGATGGTTATAGGATATTTAATTTTTGTATTTCATAGAACATTCATCATTTTATTTTTATTTAAATTTTATAAATATTTTCATTTCGTATTATTTATGCGATAGCTATAGAAAGTCATTTGCGGTTATGGTTGCGTTCAAGGGAAATTCCAGACGAATTTCTAGTCACGACGATTTTTATATTACGGCCAGCAAAACAGCTAGCATTAAATAAATTCATTTACTTTTTAACTTTATAATACAATTAATGAGAATAACCATTAGTCCTCGAAGTATGATTTCGCATTTAATCTATATATAACTATAATATAAGAAGTTAAAAATAAAAAGGACTGGTTTCGTAAGATGGAAAGGAGCCGCTTATTTGCCTGATTAATGAACTGTCTCTAAAATTACTATTTGAGCGGATGTCTATCGTTTAATTTGCCACAAATGTATCAAGTGCAAACCATACCAAACAAACACAAAACAATTATGCAAAAATCAAAACGAAAGTAAATAAAAAAATATTCTTTTTGTTTTGTTATTAAATCCTTCAAGTTGACATGTTATAATTTCTATACTATTGATATAACATGTCAAAAAAAAGGTTTTTAAACAATGTTTTAATTTATAATGAATGATAAACTTTTTCTCCAAAGCATACACGATAACGGTATGCGAACACTTTCAAACTTAAAAAAAAAAGCGCGTTTGAAAACAAACTAATGAATATTTACTTACAATGCGAGCATTGTACGTGTACAAGTGTTGTGAATTTCAACTTTGTTAAACAATAGACGGCTGATAAGATTTACATCTGGGTCTCCAAGTGTTTTCCATCCGTTACATCTTACGAGTTATATACGATAACTGTAATCGCACATCTGATGTTAATTCGACATCTTTATATTGCAGTCAAATATACACTTTTCAAACTAAGTTTAGCCTGTTTTAATTACAATTGAATTGACCCTGACACTTTCATATATCTCAAACTTAATTGGAAATGGCAGGAGTTAAACTGCGTTTTTATCAAAATGTTGTACTTAAAGAACATGATAAATTAGTTTGTTTATTGGTATTGCCAGTTTTTGGTTAAAATATAACTAGAATACATCATAATAAACGTGTTGTGTATATTTACATTATAATTAATCGCCATTTCTACGGTTTAATATAAATATTAAATACAACAAGGATATCTTATGTTCATCCCCTAACTAACGGTCTTTTAACTTTAAATTATAATACAGGCCATTCAGGAAATATTTTAATATTTGCAAATTGTTTTTAAAGATTTCAAGAACTATTTCTATTAAATAATTCGGCTATCGCCTGATCCACCGGTGTGGAAAATTTAGGGGGGTCCAACGTCCAGCAGTGAGTGTCTATAGGCTGTTAATAATGATTTAGATTGTCAAGTATTATTACTATATGGGTCCTTCGATCAGCAATTACTTACCCATATTCATCGATTAGCTGTATGCGTTTGGCGGCACCGTTGTGAGCGAAACAATCATTTACTGCAATGTCGAATCCGTCTGAAAACGAAAATATTCGTTTATATAACACCAACTATGATAAACAACTTTATTTCAATTGTTACCTTAATACAAGTAACTATTGGTGGTAGGTGTCTGTTGCCGGAAACCGTTTAGATACGTACCACCGCAGCGCTTACCTTTCCCGCCAAACAGGAGTTTGCAAACATTTCGTTGCTCCGGTTTAAAGGGCGTTGTAGCTAGTGAAATTAGTGTGGTGACAAGATTTAATAATTTTTGTCTCGAGGCAATGAGCACATTGTGGTGATGTATATCATGGTAACTAGCGCCACTGTGATGAGCAGACTTTGCCGAAAAAAACACACTATACACTTTGTATTTATTTTTTATAAACGCTTCATTTATGAACTATTCATTGGTTACTTTTAACTATGCAGCTTCCTTAATGAAGGAAGCCCGAAGTCTTCTGCCATTAGAAGAGAGTCAAGGCTATTTTCCCTCGTTTTTACCGGTTGTGTTCAGAATTCATATTGAATAATATTTCTATTGCGAAATAACATGAGTATACCTTTGCTTGTTTAGTGTTCGCAAATCGTGCATCAATCTCTCGTAAAAACTCTAAAAATTCATTTTTTTTTTAATGTTTCTTGTAGCTGTTACATAAAGATGGTACGACTAAAATGCTGACCTACTTATTTTGATTGATATTGAAATATCTGTTCGGAGACAGAGTCGTATCGAAACACGATCAATGAACCCAACTTTTAGCATTACTATTGCATCGAGACACGCAATCATGGTGCGCCGTTAAATCACCTTATGCCCTTGCTGTTACGGTAACATCGTCTAGTAATGAACTGTTTTAATCGGCGACCAGACCGTATCGCTAGTAATATTTATTACAACATAGCTGTTCTCCGTGTGAGTAACTGAACATAAAATATTTTAGATAATTCAAAAGTAAACGAAAACTGCAATCCAATTATTAGTTTCTTATTTTATTAAGTAAGAGAGAGGTCTACATATGAGAGTACAAAATTACACTTTTATGTTTTTATAAATAGCTTTTCAGAATGGACAAACCATAACGTAAGGTTTAATATTTTTAAAGTAGTAAGTACTATTTCCCAAATTTAAGTATTGTATAATACCTGACGTTTGATTTCATCAGAAGGCGTTAATAGGCTCATCGAAAATTGTGGAAAACAATAATTGTATTAAAGTAATGATTACGATTGGTTATTTCAAAATAAATTGAACTTCCCAGAATCCATGTTTAAAAAAATAACTTTGAGAATTACTTATAAATGTCTAATCATGATTTAAAAAAAATTATTATATTTTCCAGCTTGTCATTTAAAAATGACTGAAATAGTGGAGTTAGAAACAATAATCGATTGCTTACCATACGCGCTCCTCATGTAGATAAGAAGTGTCAGTGGATCGCCGACGCGTACCGGCCCGGATATCCGCGCACCGTTCGCCCCATAACCCGCTCGGATCTCCATGTAGCATTCCGGAGGTTGCAGTGTGAATACCACGGGATTACCAGTTGCCACCCTATTTTTATGAAAAGTAAATCTTTTATTTTAATAGCTAATAGTTAATTTATTTCTTTTGATGTCACAGTGTCCACTGTTTTATATGCGAATAATAGACAGGTAAATAATATGATTATTATTATCCTCCTAAACGTAATTTACTTTTATATTAACAGAATATTATACTAAGTTTAAGTTGCATAAAAAAATGCAGCCTGTTTTCACAAGGTGCTAAGTTTATATGTATATGTACCAAAATTCATCAACTTTTGCTTGAAAAAAAAAATGCTACAAAATGTCGGATACATTTTAACATTTAGTGTTGTAATGAATCATTTAGCTTTTATTGTCTATTTCTTCTAATTACTCACTCCACATCAAGTAACGGGAAGGTGACAGTCTTCCAGAAGTCGTAGCCATACTCGCAGGAAAGCTTAAAATGTTCGTCCAACTCCTCCTCGATAAGCGGGTTGTACTGGATAGTGACGGTGTTCCACATCAAGTTTTTCTGTATAAGAATATTTATTTCTAACGGCATAACAACGTACAATTCAAAACAATTGAAAAAGTAGGAGCAAAAAAAAACCTATTTTCTATATAGTTGAAATAGTTAACAAACAGATGCTAGTTATCAAAAACTGCAGGACTACTGTAAATATATAAAAATAAATTGTAGTACAAAAATTTGTATTTCAATAAATATTTCACTATAGATCAAAAATACAAAAATAATACAATTATCTAAATGTATTATTTTTTTTTGTGAATAATCTGTCTCTTCTGTAAAACCCACTGGAAGAGAAACAATTAAACTTACGAAAAAGAGATAAAAGTCAGGAGTATTAGAGTTACAAGAGATAGCATTTAACGTAACATTAAAATGTGTAATGGAAATATATAATAAAATTTATTAAACCAATAAAGTTTTCTTTTACAAGAATATTCACGAATGTAATAGGACATAAAAAAGTTAAAAGATATAAAAATATATTCTCACAGTGGGATGCTTCCTTGAATCCTCATGCGCCCCGATCCTGCCGAGAGTGCCACATCGGTTCAGCTGTATGTAGAATTCATAATAGTCTCTGCCAGTTCCGTTTATGTACATACAATCTGGATCATACGAATAACCTGCGAATGTAACGTTGTAAAACATAAAAAAAATCTCATTTTATCAACACTTACCATAGTTAAAATGTATTTATAATAAATATATTATAAAAGTATATAGAGACTAAAATAAAACAAAAAGCCAGACAATAACTTAATTGTTCCTTTGAAACTTATGAAAATTAGTTACTTATTTACTTTATTATAAAGTGTTTAATAACAGACTATACAAATAAAAATTTTGTCCCACGATCGTCTCACACAATGCAATGTTATCTATCACAACTGTATAGAAAGGGTTTTGTATTGTTTAAAGCTCACTGATATCAGGCGCAAATATTAATGAAACAATAACATCATAATCATCACCTCAACCTATGGACGCCCACTGCTGAATAAAGGTTTCATGAAACAATTTAATACCTAATAATTAAAACAAAATTACTAAAGATTTCCTTTGTGATCTTTTGAATTCTTTTTTTCTTCATCCGATTAATGTAAGCAATCAGGTATTAGAATAGCATTTCGTGTCTTGCCAACACACTATGATGTATTTCTTAGTACTTAAAATAATCCTTATCCCATTTACAACTCTTTTCGGATGTGATTGTAGTCCTTACTTTAAAAATAATCTTTGTATTAGATAAGTTACACAGACATTACACTTGAAATATAGTACAGCTCATGAATTTTAGAAGAATAAATTATAACCGAGCCTGTAGAATATTTTAAACAGTATAAGTTTTTAGTTTTTGTGTATAATATAGCGCCAGAACTTAATAAAGCAATTTACCTAGTTCCCTACTGAGTTAACTCCATGTCAGTCTTCATAACTGTTGCAATGAATTACTCCATCACTTACTCACGCCGTTAACGGAAATGGGCGGAGTAACGCTTGCAATTATACAGTAACCTTTCACACCAACTTTTTTCTAATTCACTGCAGGAGATTGCTTTGTTGTAAAGCATTCTTATCCTTCGAACAATGCCTTAATTCCCGTAGTAATTCACTATATTTATATATAAGCTACGCCGTTTACAGTTAGAAAACCGCACACATCCATCCTACATTCGGTTTTATGAAAAAAATATTCACATAGTTTTTAATACATTGACCATTCCCTAGTTGATAACTATTAAAATTGACATAAAATACTAGACTAAGAGCTAAAATTTTAAGAAAAAAAAATTAATATACCTCGCTCACAATGTTACACTCTTATAAGGAAAGTAAAAACATTATATTATACACTTAGTGTTATAAATAATCTATAATAATCAAAAATTGACTAGTATTACATATTAATATTTACCTGCTGAGTAAACTAAGCCGTTGAACGATCCGTTGAATCCGAGTCTGATCTTCATGAAATCATCCTGACATTCTGCCTCGATAACTGTAAAACAATTTATAATTTAGCCATTGTTAATAACATTTTTAACAAATGTAATATTTATAAATAATAATTAATATCCATATTTGTATAATATAAAGAGCGTCCGCTGAAGACGGCAACCTTAACGCTGACTACGAACCTCCGATTTGAAGGACCCACCCTAGAACGAACAATAAGATGTAAATATATTGCAGGTATACTCTTAAATTTTTCACCAATTAATTACTTTTATATGGTAAATCATAACTAATACTCTCAATCTGATAAAATGAGAAGTAAATCAATTTTGATGTATAAGGAAGTTATAAAAATTTTACTTTATTATTACAAGATATTGTCTATCACGCCTTTTTAAGGTTTAATTGCTTTTTAGCTTTAGATAAATTTTTCTTGACATATATTTGCAAACAAAACAGTTTGTTGTGTTAAATATGTACTCATATTTATGTCTATAAAGTTACATCCGTTTGCACAACGATGGATATACGCATAAAAAAGGATATAAAATTAGCGAAACCAGTTGGTAACATCGCTGCATTTATTTCTGCCGCTAAACACTGGTGTGCAAACATTACTGTGTTCCGGTTTGTATGGTGAGTAATTTCAACTAGCTTTAACTCGTTAAAGTTACTAAACAAAAAGGAGATTTTATTTATCTAGACATCGAGCGCTATTTGGTTTTGTGTAAATTAAATGCCCTAAAGTGGGCAACAGTAAAGTCCATAAATAAACAATTTACGACGCGATTATGTTAATCTTGATTATAGTACTTACACTGCACCCGGCTGCTATTAGTGCGTTGTCTTCTGTATTCTCTTTCCCAGGCCGGCGGTTCTCTCCATCCGATCCCCGTGGCTGGTGATCGTGGCTTTATACTCACGGGTATGTAGCTATTTTTGTCTGATACAAAAACAACCTAATGCAAAGGAAAATAATCACTTTTAAATGTATGTTAATAAATTACAAAAGAATATAGGTGTTTAAAAAATATTTTCAGGAGAAATATAACACATACACCAAAAAGTTAGCAAATCCGATCCGAATCAATGAATTACTTTTGAACAATACGATAACCATGAAGATTAACTGCTTAACGACGTCCTTCCGCCGAACAGCCGGCCTGAACCCAGAAAACGTCGCCGCTCACACAGACTTTTTTTTACACAAATTAACATCATAACATTGACCTAAAACACTTTCGAAAGTAAAACCGTTAGTCAAATACGTTAAACGAAATAAAATTTCTCCGCTGAGTACTACTGGTGGCTGGTGAAAATTGCATCCATTACCGAGAGTAATGCACCATTTCACAGTCACGACCCCTTGTTAGTTTTGCACAAAAAATTACGGATTGATGGATATTCGTAAGTATGCCAGAGCTGTTCGCACGCCGTGTCGCATCTTGAAAATTGGGCCAGTGATTTACTGTTCAACGGCTAGAGCTCCAACATGGTGGCATCCCAAAAGAAAATAGCTATGTAATCTAGATGAGTCATTAATTAATTCTTGTTTACTTTGTAGCAAAAGAAGTTAATTTTGATTTATCTAAAGTTTGAGTATTTCAAATCGTGTACTTAAGTCCAACCTAAGCCAGTGACATTAAGATATTGGCGTACTCGTTCATTATACTCTCGCTCTCATATGTTACCAGCTGGGACACTAATATTGTTTTGGCAGTAAATATGCGATATTATGGTGGAAGCTTGCGAAGGAGTTCCGAAAAAACCCTACCACCAATCTAATAACGCTTAGGACCGGAATCAAACCGTACATCTCAGTTTTTCAAGGTATTTAGTCACTGCGCCTCCGGGACAGTTAATAATTCTGCTTAGCTAATGGATTCCGAATCTCTGAGCTCTGACTCCGATGAAGCTGTAAAAGTCGCTAATAAAACTAAAAGCACTATATCCAAAAAATTGATAATGATTAACACAATTAAATAATGTTATGGAATTATATGACATTAACGACGTTTTTAATGTGTACTTGATGTTTATAAAAAATAGTTTTTTATTCTACGAATCAACTGGACGAGCGAGACCTTCACCTGGTGGTAAGTGATACACCCGCTGATAACAATGTGACGCTACTTCGAATGGTATACACATCACCACATTGTACTCGTTACTTCAGTAATTTCACTAGATACAATACTTTTCAAACCGGAACACAGTAATGTTGCACACTACTGTTCGGTGGTAGAAATAGGTGCCGCGGTGATATTGTACTAGACGGAGTCCGGTAACAAAAACCTACCACCGATGTTGAGACCTTCCACCATATCCATAGAAATTTTTAATTAAAAGAAGCATTTGGTTTGAATGAAAAAAATGTAGCAATGTTTTACTAAATAGAATATTATACAAGATTTAGCCATTAATTCGTCATTTATTTTTCCATAGAACTAAATGAAAACTTCCAACCCTTTAATATGTATCTGATACTAAATCATAAATATTATATTAAATATTATTTTTCCGTAATGAAAATTAATTTGTACATTTAATGAATACTAGATTAAATTAAGTAACTGCAATTTCAAAGGAAGGCCGCGAGTAAACGCAGTGATGCTGCTGTGTCATTAAGTAGGACAAATAGTGCGACGTTCATGGTTTACGTGCAATGTGAGTCAAAGAACAGCTAGTTCACGGCGTGGGGTCAGATAGATATCACAACACTTGCTCCAACGACCTCGCAGACGCTTCTCCCTCACATTCTCACGCACTCCTGTACTAACCGAACCATGATTATGTTTATAAGAAGTCTATTATTGTCTGGACAAAGTATTTAATTAAGTATATATATATATATATATATATATATATATATATATAAATATGTACATAATGCACTTAATGTTCGTACCGGACAATGGTTTCCATAGTCTATAAAGTAAATGTTAAAACATTTCATTACATTTGAAATGGTTTAACATTTACATATGAAAGTTGTAGATATTTTTGCTTTTTCGACTTTGTTTTAAAATGACAATAGTCCTAGTAGGTTACATTCTTATTAAGTTAAAGATTTTGTACAAAATATTGACTGTTTGTGTTAATTATTTTTCCTGTATAAACTTTCTCAGTAATATCACTAGTATATATATTTTATTATAATCTAGAAAAATTCGCATAAATTACTGGCAATAGTTGCCAAACTGTCAATATGATGAAGTTAACTATTTTTTAAAAAAAATTGACTCAAAGGACTGAAAGCCGATGGGGCACCAAGGTCCTCGCATGGCGACTGCGTACCGGAAGACGTATTGTTGGCAAACCCCCACCAGGTGGTGCGACGATCTTGTAAAAGTTGCGGAAAGCAGCTGGATGTGGGCAGCACAGGATCGATTGATATGAAGATCTTTGGGGGAGGCCTATGTCCAGCAGTGGACGCCTGTCGGCTGATAATGATAATAATAAAAAAGTTTGGATCGTTATATACGTGAATGATAAACAAACCATTTTAATACACCTCACTTGTGAATGATAGACAACGTAATCAGATCGTTAGCCCTTCAAACTGCTGTTATTGTGTCTAATATTGCACAAACCGGTAGGTACAGTAGCCCACTGTTAAACGACTGTGAATACACGCGAGGAAATTAAGCAATCAATGTTCGCAGGGCGGAGCTGAGCATTTTTCTTATGTCCTCACGCATGAAGGAAAAAATATAATAGAACCTTTACCTTGACCTATTGAGGTGTTCAATCTGAACTTTTTTGTAATAGCTCCTTATATATTTATTTAAGAATTCAATATACTTTTAACAATAAGAAATTAATGTAGTAATTTTTATTTATTTTCATTGGCATAGGACTACTAACGCTTGATCCCAAATGCGTATGCTTATAAGATAGAAGATCGTTAGTAGAATATTTCGAAACTAACCCTTTACATTAGATCCTCTTGCTAAGATCCCGGAAATTCCTCAAGAAATCATCGTGTTACATAACATGTAATTGGCAGTAGCCGCTTTGACACGGAGGCGGATAATATGGCAAGAACTTCGTTAATTTTAAATTTGTCACAAATATACAGTTTTTATTACATATTCAGTAATACTAAGTTTTAAATAAAAAAAAAACAATCATAAAACATTTTAAGTTTTATGATTGCGTCGAATTGTGTTCTGTTTAAATTCTCCTATGACAATTCTCAAAGCTTTTTCTACCGATACGGAACAAATGGAAGTGAATTGGTAAGGTATTAAAAAAAACCTTTCACCCATTTTTCTACAATAGTGCCTCGGTAGCGGTTGCGAAGATGGATTCACTTACACCAAATTTATTTATTAAATTTCATATCAACCGCAATTTATAAATCGAAATTTTATTTTTGAAAAAAATGTGTTACTATTGTAATGGGGACAGTAGTTCATGTGATGTCGGGTAATTCATTACACCATTGAATCTTTTAGCTTCTCGTTTGAAGCGTGAAATTCATCTGCAGTTAACGATGACGATGAACAAAGCCATCAGGAACAAAAACTTCCTCGATACCAACGTGATCTGGTGCATCAGTACTTTTTGCTATTTTAATTGTGTGTGTCATTTATAAATTTAAAATTTCTTATTACTACAACTCTATAATATTCTCCGGATTAATCTATAGTTAAAATTTTAGATAGGTTATATATATATTGACGTCATCAAGCTTGTTATTCACTATTGTTTCAAAAGTACATCTTAATGATATTATATATTATATAGAAGTTAATCAAGAGTGTAGTGAGATTATTTGTTATTAACCGAGAATACTATTCAATAAAAAATATTATTTACAAAATGATTAAATAAGTAAAAATTATAGTTTCACGGTTAGGAAGAAGAAGTTAATGTATGCATTGTTTGCAAAGTAACATTTCAACGGGCAGTCTACTCAAGGTCGAATTATATATGCATATTGAGAGTGAAATCACACGTATCATAGACGTAGTACGTCGTAATGCGTATAGACAGACACAATTGTATAAATGATGATAATACACTAAAAATAGAAGATCCATACTATGTTAAACAACGATTAGAGTTATTCATTTATTTTTATAAATCTAACGTAAAATATCGTAACACAAGTACTTACCGGATCTTGTTCACTTCCGTCCGATTTGAGAGCTTCTCTGCTTTCGTTCTAAAACAACAATTAACGGCATAAGAGCATTAAATAGAAAATTTTCCAAAGGTGTAAGTTATAGAAAAAAAAAATCTTAAAAACATAAATTAAAAAAATTTCGTATCGTTTTTTTAGATTATTTTGTAAGTTTTTAAGTGTATTAATCTTAACATTCGTTGATCACAGTCTGCATTTAATTTATTATTATTTAAATTCTTTTATTCACCTTTACAGAAGTTGCAATCGATATTCCAGGAGGATCGTCTCCAGAACCCTCATGCAGTTCGGATGAGGCCGATATAAGATTATTCTCCGTGGACAACTCTGAAGACTCTGATGATAAGCTTGTGTTTGGCGACGAGCGCACTTGCTGACGAAATAAATAAAATATTTAAAAATACATATCTCAAAAATATATAACATGATATCTACAGTGATATTTGATACATCATTTAAATTCATAAAAAAATATGTATGGTTAAGATACATACGCACTTCATTTGTACTAAAAATATACTGTACATATTTTACTATTTATGCTTATATGTACCAAGAAATTGAACAACAGGAATGATTGGTGTTTATCTAGTATGATTCCTTTTCCTACCAGTAGTGTAAATTGTATCTCTTGAATTGCTATAGCGCCCACCAAAGGAATCTAAGCCGAGTAAACTATTCAGAAAAATAATGTAAAGATAACAAGGTTCATAACAAAAAAAAATTAGATTTATACTTACATTTACGAAAACAATGACGCTGCACATTACGATGAACCTGAGAACATGGATGTTCATTATTTCTCTAACAATCTAAATACAAAGTTAAATCAGTAAAGTACTCAATGCTAAATAAGTTATGTAAACAATCTAAGACGTGGTGGGCCTTGTAAATCATTTTAAGAATTATAAAATAAAATATTTTCATCCAAAATTTGGAAAGGTGCAGTGTATATGATTCTAATTAACGCAACATTGTCGCGCCTCTTTATTGTATTAAAAAAATGCTAATTGGGATGTAACCAATGATCTTTAATAATAAGTTTAACAACATAATCTAATAACAATAAGTAAATGGATTTTAGCTCGTGCCGCACTTGCAACAGTAGTCATTGTAGAGATCACTAACTCGAATCAAAGCATTATGGGGGGTCAAAGACACGGTAGCGTAATAATAGGGCAGAGGATTGAACCAGAGAATCAATATCGACATCAATTACCGAATAAAGTGGACTGCGATCGATGAAATTATTTGATCGTGTGCAATAGCCGATGTAAACAAAGTAATTCAATTTCATCTAATCTTTTCTTTTGTATCATTACAGACTTCACAAAATTGTTTGTAATAAACATATCAAACAAAAAAAACTGTAAATCTCGTTTCAAAATGAAGTAATATGAAATTGTACATGATCAACAACAACACATGAGATATTATATTAAAAAAAAAACAACATAGTAAACATAATTTGACGCGAACAAAGGGAAAATTTATTTACATTTTCTGGTCATATAAGAAGCTAATATGAAGGAGAATTCTATTAGATCTATTTGTATCCCTGTTGACTTGTTCTTAAAAAGTAATCAAATGAGTACCTAATCTATACAGTAATAACAATTCTGTTCAGTTTTTGCCAAAATAAAAAAAAATTGTAAGGATATAATGTCACGACTCAAGTCATTTACCCGAGTAAATTTTTCTCTGTACTTGAACCATATAATTTAGAGACATCAAACTGATTTAATTTCTGACTCCATGAAGCTTATCTTTTTAAAATCTATTATTCAGGAGTCAGCGAACTTCTAGAGGCGACCAACAGACTGGAACCTTCTTATCCTTTGCACGGATTGTTTGGTAATCGCAAAAATTAACAGATCATTATAGCAGTATCTCGTAAATGCACGACAATACCAATTATTAATTTTTTTTTATAGGATATGAAAGATAAATATTACTGGTAATAGGTCTCGGGAGATAGTCTAGGTATGTACACTGCAGGTCCTGTTTCTACCACTAAACAGCAGTATGAAAACATTACTATGTTTTGGTTATAAGTGCGTTGTAGTCAGTGAAATTATTAGGATAACCAAATTTAACATCTTACGACTCAAGGCAAGGAGCACAATGAAGTGCTGTGTTATCATCCTAAGTAGGGCCACTTTGTTGTTTTTACCAAGTGTAACACTTAGCAGCAGGTAAACGTTTCGTTGCCTCATTATTTTGTAGACTAAAAGACGTTTTCGTAGTGTTTTAGGTACGGTTTTTTTTTTATTTATCGAAGCGACTAGATGAGAGGGATGTTCACCTAATGGTAAGCGATACGCCTATCCATTACAATGTGGCACTAGTTAAGATAGTATTCATTGTGCTCGTCGCTTTGAGACATAAGATGTTGTCTCGTTACTCCAGTAATTACATTAGCTTTAGCGCCATTCAAACCAGAACAGAGTAATGTATGCACAGTTCTGTCTGGCAGCAGAAATAAACTCTGCGATAGTACCTAATAAGACGGTCTCTGGCAATATAGACCTACCATCATTAGGGTTAATAAAATCGGTGCAGTAAATTGTTATTGTTATTTACAACTTCATGTTTCTTATATGAACTTTGACCAAACAGGTCACCATCGGGTGCGCATTTTAATACCATCGGATCTGAACAAATCGGCAGCTCAATAATAATCGGTATACGGATTCGTGCTCGAGTTTCGAATGGATCAATCCGTTATTCGTGCTCATCCAACGGGCGTTATGGCGTAATTTACAATTCGTAACCGCCGACGGTTATGTTCATCGATCACATGCAGCCGAAACCGATAAGCGCATTAAATAAAGTTTAAAAAAATTAATATATAAAAATAATTTATTCAGCAATCGCGGCGACTCGTCTTGTTCATTACAAGACGACCTGAAAAGGTATCTTCTGGGTCAACAACGGTCCTATCACACCTTTAATGATACAAACATAAACAGTATGCGGTAACCTAACATCGAACGGGACTTACGCTTGTATACAATTTATTTATAATGGCTATACAAAAAAGTAGTAGATCTTTACATTGATAAAAGCCGGCATTATTATAAACTTGAAGTTGAAATATTTCAATGGACGGTATTGAAGAAGGTAGGTGATATTATCACGTTTTTAATGCGATGCAAAAATAACCATTTCACATAATTGTGACAAAGTGCTATCTATATCTGTCTTATATCTAGATCTGCAGTGGCCTAAAGTAATTTTAATGATAAACAATAACAGATAGATCAATTAAGTCATTAAAAATTATTCCATAGTTTACATAAACACGCGTGGGTATAAATTATTGATGACGTTGAATGATAACAAAGAAACGGAGCGAAACTGAATAAACTGAAACGTCTCTTCAACGTTATTACAGTTTTGCTTTTTTCATCATCACTGTGATTCTTTATAAAAGTAAACGTTCCTATCTATTGAAATGTAAGTCTTGTTTATGATTAAACGGAACAATGAATAAACTATTTGTAGTTTACTGGTAACCGGTATGATTTATTTTAATTATTTTATTGTTGTTCATTGTATTATCTACTGATAACAAAAAGCGGACCTAATACCCATATTGAATTTTTTATCAGTCGAACCTAGATAATTAAATACTATATATAGCAGGGCCGATCGGTATTGAGACAATCAATTTCAATTGATTTTTTTTTTATACAATAGATAAAAAATAAATGAACATGTAAAGTCAATCAAACCTTATACCATTTTAATTTATTGCCACGTATGTTACTATATAAATTTTCAACTAGATGGAGCATATTTTAAGAAGCACCGCAAGACTATTGATATCCAAAAGATAAGAAAAAAAACGTGGGATACAAGGTGAAACATGTTAAAGTTATCTTAATTCGGTAGTAACCTAAACCTTGTGTAGAAAAAGAAAAATGATAGCTAAATAAAGGACGTTGCACCTTAGTCAACTTCCGACAAACAGCTATAAAATATAATAACAGTATTGTAATATGAGTAATATTTCCGTTAAATAAGTTTTGTATTTTGTCAAAGGGATTTTATTATTATTATTATTAATTTATGTGGAAACTTTCAACAACCAGTAAAAAGAGACTAAATTTTCTGCAAATGATATATAATTTAGTAAAAATATGCAAGTTTTGTAAGTTATACGTTCATTTCCAAAATGTATGCTCCAATTTGTATATTAAATATCTGAAAGCCGTGGTGACATTTTGTTGTTTTTTAATCGCGTGCTGTTATACTCTAATTACCCCTGAAATGCCGTTCGCTGGTAGATTACTAATTATGCACCAATCTATGGGGCGGAACGGAAAACAAAAAATGATAAGCATAACATTCCGCAATGCTGATAGATTAAGGTTCCCACGGGACGTACCAGAGACATACTAAAGCTCAGGTAATAAGCTTTTACTGATTAAGCATACATTTAAGTAATTTCCTTTAATAATCTGTTCAGATACCACTACTGGTTATGTAGGATTTTTTTACAAGTGTGATGAAAAAAGGGGAGAAAACGTACATGTACGTTATTCAGCATTACAACTTAAATTTATTTTAAAAGTTTGTTGAGAGAAACGTTTATATTACACAAATACCCAACCAAATAACAAAACTTTAAATTATTTAGAAACGAATAGATGGCAACAAAACCAAAGTCGGTTAGTTGGTTATCACAAACTATATTTATGCACTTCAACTGAAAGCTCTTTGTCGTCTCGCGCGTTTTACGCATTTGTCCCATAAATGGTAAGATGACATTGGGTTAACAAAAAATTTGTAAATGCTTTAAAATGTCATGGAACAAAAGCACAGGGAAGATGGCAACGGTGCGTCGCGGCTTCACGTAATCGACGTAGAACAAAAGACATAAACGAGCGCACGCTGCAATGTCACCGTTAAGTATTTTCTTATTAGTTTTTAGGTACCCAACCTATTTAATGTACATTTTAGGAAACGCTGACTCAGTTTATTTTCTAATAATATATGCTTTATAAAAAACAAATAAGCTCTTTATCATATAATCATAATTAGATAATACAGATCGTTGAACATATTTCGTAATTTCTTTAAATATATTTCAACTACTACTATAATATTCTTCATTCGTACAAGCACAAACATCCGCAGTGACCTCGCAACGTTTCCGCCACAATTACAATCTCTCCTTAATGAATCAAACTTGCAAGGATGTTTTTTATTCATTTTAAGAATTAAAAATTTTTTTGCTTTATTTTATTAGTTGTCTGTTTATGTTGAAAAATTGTATCATATTCTGGTTTATTGTATCCAATTTAATGTAAAAATTGCTTTTATATTTATTACGGTGTATTTGAAAAGCAAATTAAAGACAGTTTTATACAATTTTCAACAGAAACTATGATATCACGTACTAAAATAATACAATAAGTTTACTGGTGCTAAAATATTATTATATTGCTACAATGTTTGTAATAATTATTATGACTTGTTTACGAAAGTAAAAAAAATCTTTGTTATTGATTAACGGTTTTGATTCGAATTATTAGTAAAAGTCTGTAAAAGACAATAAGTTGAATTTTGAATCCATCTTCAAAATATTTCATTAGCAATGATATAGGACAATCAGTTTTTATAAAATTAATAAGTAACTTATGAAACTTATAGAATGTAATAGATTAAATATTTTTATCAATAATTCTTTTCAGTTCATAGATTTATATTTTTTTTATAAAACAGTAACTAATTTTAAAGCATTTGATATGTAGACATCTATTCATTATTTTGATTATTGTAATAAATTATGATTTATAAGGAATATATTCGTCCTGACAATAATACTTGATTTACATGTTTATCGTTCGTACTAATTATAATTTTAGTTATAAACTGCTTCCCTATAATGTGCGTGACCAGTTTATTTGGTATTACATAATTTGTATATTTTTTATGAATACTGTTAGTGAATCTTTAAATGAATATTTAATTGTACTAAATGTAATAATTAACATACAATCAATAAAAACAAATATTATTACGGGAGGTAGTTTTCTGTTATCAAAGACCGTTTAAGTAGGTACGACAACAACGCGTATTTCTATCCTGAAACAGTGATGTGCAAACACTATTATGTTGCAGTTTGAATAATGTGGTTTTTAGGTAAATTATTCATGTAGTGCAAAGTATACCGACTTACGCTACATTATGGGCGAGTGTATCACTCGCCATCTGCTCAACATTTTCCTTGTTTCGCGGTTTATTGAATGAAAACAAACCTCTTTCATGATCATTACGTGTTGAAACTATATCTCTCGTCACGAGATGATTTTGAATGAATTTTGATGTGTAACAAAGGCGAGATATACTAACTTGTAGTATAGTTTTTGCAAAAACAAGTCCAATTAAATGGAATATATTTTCGAAAGGCTTACAGGTAAGTTAAATGTATTAGTGTATGAGAATACGGAGTTAATTTAGTTGTCTAAATTATAATTTCGTGTACAATCCCCAAGTTGAGTTAATCTATATAGTTTCCTATTAAGAACTAAAGAGAGCGATTACTAAAAGTCACGGTCACGTATAATGATTATCAAGCATCCCTGGTAGCTGCGATCATCGTTGCAGCTCTTTGTTGATAGATTGTTATGGCTATTAACATTTATTATTCACGAGTGACTTTCCCAAATAATGTTATCAATTAAACGCTGCGCACGATCGCCAAGGATTCGACAGGCAGTGATCGTAGAGCGCGGGCGGTGCGCGGAACCGCACCGTTACCGCAGCGACACGCTACACGAAGTGAGACAATCACGTTTAATACAGATTTTAGCTAGGTGATTCTGCTTTGTAGTTAATAATTTATTTTAGGCGTTTTGCCGATCATTTTCAGCTTGTGTGTTTTTTATTTACCAGGCATCGATAATTCGAGCGTGACGTCCACGTGATAGTAGATATACATTACTCATTCGTGGCCTATGGCCCCAAGATGGAGTAAACGGCGTCCACAGTGATCCTACATCGCGTTTGGTTTTGAGATTTACTCTTTATCTCATTCTATGTTTTGCAGATGTTAGATATGCCTACCCATAATAATGTGGCGATTAGAAGAAAAACTAAGTAAATGAAATAGGCTAAATTGTTAATAGCTGTAAGTGAAAAAGAATAGAATATATAAAGTGTAGACAGAATATTTATTTATTCTTTATTGTACACCAGTTACAAAATTTGGAATATATTCTACATATACATAGATGTACAATGGGCAGTCTTATTGCTCAAAAAGCAATTTCTTCCAGACAACCCACTTTAAAGGAAGACGTGAACTAAAACAAAGATAAGGTAGTGGTGCATTAAATTATTAAAAATAAAAACGCTAGGTGATAGATGCAAGCAATAACACAATTAAACAGAATGTATAATTTAAACATTATGATAGTAGTTACTTAAGTGTTTTTTGAAATAAAATAGGGATTTGATGGTACGAATATGGTTCAGACAGATTAGTGTATAGTATACAAGTAAGACCCATGTAAATAAAATAAAACAGTAAATAAAAATAGAACAAAACCTAGGAGAAGATGTACAAAAATAATAATTATAAGCCTGAAAGCGTGTGTGTAAATTTTTATGTAAATAAATATAATTTAGCTTCAGCGTTATAATAGAATTAAAAAAAAGATTATATATATATTATATGTACAAAGTCTTTAAGTAAAGTTATTACGAATACTATATGGTACCATGCATAATTTATCTACTTATATTAGGTCCTTACATATAATAGCGTTTTGTCGTACTGACCACTTTGATCTGTAATATCTCCTCTTTGATTAAGAATTCCAAATTCAAATTTATAAATTTATTTAGCTCGTACATTTGAGTTTTGAAAACAGTTATTCATTTGATTTTTCCTTATTATTTTTTTCTTTAGCGTCGCTTATTACCGCATAATGGAAAACATGAAATATCTGTATATTTACTAGTACGAGTTCTATCGTGGCACCAGTGCTGCAGAAACAGCTCGAAGGATTAATGATGTGTACGGCGCTGGTGTCGCAAACGAAAGCAAGGTACGTTTTTGAGTTCAACGTTTTCGTTCTTCAGAAAAAACCCCGTGGACGGCCGGAGACCAAAGTAGAAAATGAAGAATTAAAGGCTATTGTGGAAGCGGATCCATCAGAAAGCACTTCAGAGATAGTTACAGGTTAAGTGACAAAACTGTATTAATCCACTTGAAGCAAATCGGAAAAGTAAAAAACCTTGAACGATGGGTACCTCATGAATTGAGTAAATCGAACTTGGAAACACGCGTCGACTGCTGTGTTAATTTGCTCCACCGACACAATAGTAAAGGGATTGTAAATCTAATCATTACTTGTGGTGAAAAGTGGATACTGTACGATAATTGGCAGCGCTCAACGCAATGGTTAAACCCTGGAGACCCTGCGAAATACTGCCCTAAACAAAAATTGACTCAAAAAAAAATACTTGTGAATGTTTGGTGGACTAGCGCCGGTGTCGTTCACTACAGCTTTCTAAAATCTGGCCAAACGATTACGGCAGATATCTATTGTTACCAACAGCAAACCACGAACGAAGATGTAGCTGCTAAACAACCGAGATTGGTCAATTGCTCTAGGCCACTAGTGCTTCACGACAACGCAAGCCACACACTGCACAACAAACAACCACTAAGTTAAATGAGCTACAATTGGAATGTCCGCGACATCCACCGTACTTCCCGGACCTTACCCCAACAGATTACCATTTTTTTCGGGATTTGGACAACTTCTTATAAGAAAAAAAATTCAATTCCGATGCGGCAGTCCAAACTGCGTTCAAAGAGTTTATTGAATTTCTCGCCCCAATGGTTTTTTCAGTAAAGGGATCAATAAACTATCTATGAGATGGTAAAAGTGCATGGATAACAACAGTGCATACTTTGATTAATTAAATATATTTGACAAAAAAAAATGACTTTATATTCCTTACGTACAAAACGTCAATTTCATATGTATGGACCTAATAATAAACTGTTGTGTCGTCGTATGTATTAAAAAAACTTTAAGTATGTTTATTTTATCAAAAGTCTCTAAAAAAGATACAACAATATTTTGATTTACAGGATGTTTTTTTTGCCAATAAAGTTATTACTATAAGAATGTCATAGTAGAAATTTTAGCTTGAATATCATATAAAAAAACAATAAGATTTCCATGTGAAATTCCATTATATTCCATAGATTTTCTAAACAATTTCTTATATATCAATCCTGTCTTATCAAACAGAAACAAGAATAATTTCAGACTATTTGGTCGTGACGATCTCAAGTTATAAAAATTTAAACATGAGTTTGTCGATTTTCATTTTACAATTGTATATATCCATAAAAAGATTTAAAAATTTGATGCTGTTTGTTAAAGAGATAATAACAATAGACGCCGCTTATTGTACTGAAGCGTAGCGGGGTCAGGGAACTAGTACAAATATTTTGACAATTACTCTTCACACCTTTTATTCAATTATCTAAGCTATTCATGTGTATTTTCTTCTATGATAAATATTTTATTAATCGGCAATAATGTAACAAGTATATTATGTAATTGTCAAAGTAAAATTACTTATTGTATAATAGACATTTTGCTATATTTTTACACAATAAACTATTTTGTCTCTACAAAATAATAGTGGTTTCAAAAAACTACTTCGTGACCTAGTGACTAATAATGTCAATTAACATCAATTACAAAGAATAATTTAAAATTTAACTGCATGATTGTTATTTAAGGATACAGTGAAATTATAACTCATATACATACTTTGAATAAAAATTTTAATAGTAAAAATTAATCAATTGTATTTATTTTATTACTTAGAAGTTTAATAATACAAAATTATAAATATTTCAATATTTTAATTTTCTGAACGTCGGTAAGAAATAAGAATTTATACTTTTACAAAAGCTTGAAAAAGTTAATGCGTTAGCCGCTCGCTTACCTCGCTTTTAGCACCATTTTATAAGAACAGATGCACTAGACGACACTTATTCAGCAACCCTCAACTGTCCACTGCACTTCAAAATAATAGTTTTTATTATATTTTTAATACCACGTTTATTAATATTATACGCAGATAAAATCCCGATGTTATTGGGTGCTTACTGCGTGCTGTCAAGTTGCAGTACACGCGCCTCCGGAGACGGTCGGCAATGAAATAGCTGCTGAAGTGAGTGCAGCCTGCGTGATTTCTCGACTGCGAACTCTCTGCTAGTAGGTGGTCGAAATGGGCCTTAATGGATTCCTAACAGATCGCCACTAAATATCGCTGGATAAAAAATGTGAAAGCCTTTAATTTATAGATTGTCGATTTGACGTAGTTTTTTTTTTACTTTATTTTTTGTTTTATTCAATTTGTACGATAAGTACACTCGTATTACAGTAAATATATTTAAATCTATTTATCAACAAAGAGGTCAAACTCTCCGCGCTTGTGGTCTTCAAGAAAAATACATTAGTGCAAAAATTTAAACCGCATAATTTTTAAGGTAAAAAATTATCATTTATGACCAACATACACATAAGAAACGTTATGTCTCTAATAAAGATAGCTATAAATTGTTTTCAATTTATAAGCGACATAAAAAGTTACACTTCTATCGTAGGAACTAATTGGCTCTCTATGATCATAGAAAAGCCTGTACCCAGCGTTCGTTCCAATCACAGCGTTTATTATTGTGCAGCAATAGACGTTGGAAGCGACGACATTTTTTATGATAAATTACGATGATCCAGTCTCACTAAATATAGAACATCATACACCCGTTTATTAAGTTATTAAGAAAGAGACCTTCAGTAGATTAAAGTTTAGGAAAATATCCATCTCAATATGGTTATCATTTTATCATTAACAGTTCTAAATCTGACTACGGCTTTATACGCCAACAAGTGAAGTTACAAGAACTGAAGATACATTTTACTGATACTTAAATTATATATCAGTACTTAATTTTTATTATAGTTACAGCTAAAACGGTGAATAACTTTGCTAAGTACAGATGTGATCAATAAAAGTTCGGAATCAATGTTACAATTTTTTATATTTCTATTAAATCTTGCTTTATCTGATACATACACGTGCTCAAGTGAAAATTAAGAAAAGTCTTTCAATTCGCACCAACAGGTTGACGCCGACGATGAGAGAGGTCAAGGTCACCACACCTATTGTTATCTTCATTGGCCTGATATAAAAAGTACTAAGTTAATATTTAACCGTCGATTTATTTAATTAATTAAGCAACGAGATGAGGAGGAGGTATTCTTCCAGCGCGAAACGTTACACCTACCCGTAACTATATGATAGATGGAATGTTTACTCAGCAACATATTTCGACCATCGCCACGAGATATTAGAAATTAGGTTTGAATAGCATAGCACCTACAAAATTTGTGAAAAGTAATAATTTGGGGGAGATGCACAGACATTTCGGGTAGGGTATGCAAACAACACCAGAAATCTGCGCTTATCTAAACTGCTAAATATAAACTTGCAAATTTAGCAGTTTAGTCAATTTAACACCAGTTTAGCAATAGTCAAAGCATAGATATATACCTTTTTAGTAACTTGAAAGGTTATTATTCAGATAGGTTTAGGAAGCCAGAGTGTGTAGTGCTTCTTTGCCTATATGATGCGCACGCCTCTATCTGTCAGTAACTGACAAAATATAATTACCTCCACTAACAATTTAGATTTGACATTATTCTTACTTCTATTAAAATATACAAATAAACTGCGAAAGATTACGAATTATCAATCACAACGCATTATCATCCATGTACCTACAGCGTCATCAACTTGAGCTTTTAAACGGATCGTGTATGCATTCTTTTATCAACTTCGTTTGAAAACATTAATATTTAACATTATTGAAGACTAACAGATAAGTTACTAAAATGGAAATTGTAATGTATCTATCTTAAAGTAAATAATACTTACCCATCAGCATTATGGAAGTACAGTGCACTCCGCAGGGTGTAGTAAACGAGTTGCATGTAGCAGTAGATTAGGTAATAGAGAGCGAGTGCGGTAGCCGTGACCGACAGCTGGAGCAGCTGCACCAGGTCGGTGACCATGCTGAATGAGCCCCTGCATCCCTACAGAAGCGAAACCATTTTGAAAATCTAAACACAATTTCAACAGTACGTTATAGATCGAGCTTTTTAACTTATGAGATTGAACGAAAAGAGAGAAACTATGCTATTCTAGTATCAAAACGATAGAATTTTATCTTTTTCTTTTCCATTGTATGAATTTCTTTCCTATGACATACATAAACAAAATATTTAATGTTTCGGCTTCTGCTATTCAGGATCTTCTCTCACAAGTCAATGTCATGCAGTTTTTAGTTATCCTTAAAAAATATGTTAAACTTGGCCGTTTTCTTTTTCTACTTTATGGATATTATAAGATTTTATAATAGACTTTTAGAGGTCGGGCGTATTTTATATGTATTGTATATAATTACTAAATATTTATAACACCTTATCGCATCATAATTCTATATAACATGGTAAATGGCAATATATGTCCATGGTAATAAAGCATATTATCTTTATAGTAAAATATTCACTAATATCGTAAAAACCACGTACATGGTGACAAGAGTGTAGGAGATGAACATTATACCAACATTAATAGATAACATGTAGGCGATGAATGTTATATCAACATATTTATCAAAATAGTATCAAGTACACTTAAAAATGATTGTACAAATATGTGTGTAATAGAATGGGATAGAGATTGATAACTCAACGTTTCCTTAACTTCAATTAACTAGTGATGAGTAAAATTTGTCTTAATCTTGCAGTCTTGGTCCTAGTATGGAAGCAACACCAATTTTACACGAGCAAGAAAACAGAAGACAAAATTTTATCAAGACACACCCCTGTTATGCAAGACCAAGACTAAATATGCAAGAATAAACGAAAAAATTAAAATTCCATTGAAATGAGTTAAAATATTTATGATATTTCAACATATGCCTTACTTCTGAAAACAAAATAATTAATATATTATAAGACTGAATATGCAAGATCAAGACCAAGAAAGAACACAAGATCAAGACCATTACCAAGATTATCCAAGTCTTAGTCTTGTTCTTGCTTTACTCATCGCTACAAGTAACCAAATGTTACATTCATAATAACCTATCTAATAGCGGTACAGATAATGTATAACCTAGAGAGATGATATCTTCCATTTAATTGAGCTTTAGTGAACACCAACCTACTTGGGAGTTAACTTTATTGAACAAGGTCTAACTTTATAAATTATGAAACTGTTAAATAACCAAAGTAATTGCAACAAATTATGTTTAATCTGATAAAAACATTACGGAAGCGATAGTGCTATCCGCTTTTATGTCCGGTTTCCGACGAATTTAATTATTAGAGTAATATTATTTCATAAATTATATACGTAATTACACAATCAGTAATTACAACCCAAAATATGTAAAATAAAACAATGGGTTACCTTAATTAGACAACTTTTTCATAGTCAACAACATATAATGTTTAGTTTTATTCATGTTATTTTAACAAGATATAATGTTTGAAAAAAGAATTTCTTCAATCTAGATCGTCTTTAAATATTACAAAATATTAAGATAAACGCGTTAGTTTATGAATGTCCGTATAGCGGAGGTCAAGGTTTCAAGCCAGTAATTCAAAGATTAAATGATAAAGGAATAATGCTGGATTTTTTTAAGGCATTACACGGGCACCATTAGAACTTTGACCGCGTCCTCTGGGAATAGTCAGTGAGACCGCATCACGATCCTACGATAGTATCTGATCTCACGAGCCCACAATTCTTGCCGCCTTTCCACTTGTCAGAAAACGAATTTATGTATATAAAATGATCCTTACATACTACGTACGTTGAACCCGCAGTTTTCTTCGTATTGTAAGTATGGAAACATTTCAAGAGGAGCTAGAGATTCAGAGAAGACGAAAGCTTAATAAAATAATCAAAATACACCGAATTAAATAAACATCTTATACATTCGCGACGTAGTTACTATACTGTTTTAAAATTTCCTAAATGACAGACCATTGATAACATATAAAAGTATGAGATGAAGCATTACTCACCGTGGTTGTTTCTTTTATTTCCTTTTCATTTACTGCCATACTAACAGCGGATTCGTTGGTGCTATGATCATCAACGTATGGTGAAGAGGGCTGGTGAACCGCGCAGAAGGCAGAAATACATGTTCCAGTGTTATGCTGCAATCGAATTTTAATCGTCACACATGTTTTCAATAAAAACTTGTAATTTTATTGAACTTAACGCTCGCTTAACGAGACGAGCTGGATGTTCAGCACATAAGAGATACATACGCCCATAACACTGTAGCGTTAGTTAGGATATTTATACTAAGTTACTATGTGCATACACTACATATATTTGTTTGATTGCATATTCGAAGCGATTTAAGAAATCTTAAACAAAATTTGTTTACTTGTTTTACAACATAACATAAATAATTAAAGTCATTGTAATACTTAAGGCGAACTCTCAAGCAGAAGCCGTGGTACATAACATTTTATTTTTATCAATATATTAAATTTAACTGCAACTGCCAGATTTTTTTTAAAAATTGTTCATGGGATAAAGGTAGTTGTAGGTCTCTGTTGCCAGAGACCGTAGTGTGCAAACATTACTGTGTTCTGGATTGAAGAGCCGCTATAGCTAATATAATTACTGGGGTATCGAGAGTCAACACCTTGTCTCAAGCGACGAGTGCAATGTGATGCAGTATACATCATCCTAACTAGCGCCACGTTGTTATGAGCGAGCGTATCACTTCCAGCAGGTGAACGTCCTGCTCGTCTCTTCACTTAATTGAGATTAATAAGATAAAATAATATTCATTTACAGAATATGTACTGGCCCTCGCCTTGACCGGCGACGGGGGTGGTGGTGCGGGGAAACATTCAATAATTTTCCGAAGCTTGTCGCTTGTCCGTATACAGCCACATTGTCTGCGCCAAATTTCGCTACTTGCGAATGTGTCTTCTTTATGGCCGCATTTTCGACAATTTCCAAACTCCCAAATTTCATTAACCACTAGATCAAATAAATCAACATGGAAAAGTTGTAAACACAAAGATCTCTATTTCTTCTTCTTCCTCCTGCACTTTTCCCAGCTATGTGGGGTCGGCACAAAGATCTCTATTTATCTTTCATAATTTTTCTGTTCATAGCGTATAATATTATACCTATATAATGATGACCCTGAATGAAATAAAATATACCAAAATCAGTAATACTTAAGTTATATCTCTAGTGTTGCTTTTGTTAGTAGGACGTATTGAAAGTGCTGAGCCTTCAATGCGTACGCATTTATATGCGTATGACGTCACTTATAACTCTAGATAAAATCTATATAGCTCTTATAAGCAGTAAATTCTATCCACACCAATACAAACCGACTTATGTCAGTTATAATACTCTTCGGTTAAAAGATCAATTGCTGCTATTTCTTTACTTCTTTCCCTCGTGGTCTTGACTTGAATTTCATTAATATATCGTTGGATATCATTTTAATAAATAAGCAAAATAATCATTACTTACTTTGACTTAAAATTTTAGTTCAAGACCTGTAATATAAAAAATTCAATAATATAATTTATCTTTAGCACACATTTTTATTTTCTTTTTGCATAAAATATAAGGAGCTGAAAATCACATAAAATATTACACCGAAAACTTATCGTTTATTGATAAACGAGCCAAAATCTGAAACTGAAGGAATGTTTGACATTACTGACATTCAGCTCCCAAAATAATTATTTTTTTTAGTCCATTATAACAAAAAAGTTCATGTGTGTACATAGATCATTTCTTTAATACTTTTTCATAATCTAAATTGTATGCTTATTCCATATAACAAAATTGTCTCAGAGCATTGCGTTTACGAAAAAAAAGAGACCAAAAAATTTACCAAAATCAGGACTCATCTATTTTAGATTTAATATAAGTTATACATTAACTTATCCCCTGTATGGTTCTAATCCATTGATGCTCATGGTAGAGCGGCGGTAATCACTTGTACTCTGTATTTCTACTAAAGAAAATAAAATAAATTTACAGAACGCGAATACTAATTCGGACAAGACTAAGATTATGCCAAGAAAAAAAAAATTGTTGTTAATTTTATTAGTATCATCGAATCGAAAAAAGAAACTAGCTTCATTTCAAGATTAAAACTTAAACAAAGCGCTACGCAGATTTTTGTTTATTATTATTTAATTTAATTATCTGCCCATAGAGTTTATAATATAATATAATAATATTTTTTTTTCTATCTATCTTGAATACAAGGAACAAATAAGAAGCAAATGCCGGCAAACGAAACACTGGGAATACGATGTAAAAGGAAGTAGCTGGGTCGGAATGAGCCTGAATACTAATCGACAATGAGACCTGGAAATCTTTAGAGACATTTGTATATGCAAGCTGTTTCGACAAAGGAAAATAATGAACGAAAAGTGGTGTTAACTTTTGTAATCACTGCAAACAGTAATAAATATATTTATTGATGAATAATATTCATGAAGAGATATTCAACTATAAATGCCAGCTAAATTAATACCCGTATTCAGACCTCAAATAAAGATATTTTTGCTTAGAATAAACATTGAACTTACTAAGTTTAACTCTTAAATCTCTATTAACATTATAAAAATACATCTAAAAAGGTTGTAATGTAACATCAATTTAGTACATAATATTCAGGAGCGCTAACATAGTTTTCAAGGTAGTTTTGCATAATACAATTTGTATGTCCTCGTAAGGTTTATTTTTATACAATTAAGTGAACAGCTATATAGCGTTAATTAAAATGTTTACACGACACAATGTGGTTCATGTCTAGACGTAAAATTTAGTTTCGCAATCACAGTAATATCGCTACAACGCGTTTTGAACCGGAAGACAATTTTATTCGAGGAAAGATAAGCGATGCTATTATTCCGACATAGCATTTATTTGTGGTAGGTTCTATTGCCGGAGACCGTCTAGATAGGTACCACCGAAGCACCTATTACTACCGTCAAACAGTAGTGTGCAAACATTATTATGTTCCGGTTTGAATGGCGCTGTAGCTGGTGTACTACCAGGGGTAACGCGACTCGGCGTCTTATGTCTTAGGCGACGAACGATCATAGCTAGGCGGCAACAACGTCCGGCTTGTCTCTTCTCTTAATTTAAATAAAAAACTCGGTTTCCAATGATAGTAAAATTAAATTTGTTTATGAAAGGTTTTTCAAATTAAACCCAAAATATATATTGTTTACAGTATTATATAATAATATATCACCGCGACAGTTTGATTGTCCCAGAATAAGTTAAATACGGCTGAACTGGTGACCGCGGACGACAAATCACGTACAAGTATTTACGGTAGCGCCGTGTGAAAGCTTTCTCTGCGTATTTCACACTTTGCTACGGCCAAACCTTTCAATACAATTACTAAATCTATTCATAATAACCAGACAAACAGGTCATTGGGTTAGGAGTTGTTTTACTCTTATACTTAGATGCATTTTGTAGAAATTTAACCAAATATAAACACTTCAAATGTTAAGTAGCGTTTCTAATGTAATTTTTCTATTAGGTATTATTCCATTAGCCTAATTGTTTTACATTAAAGTTACTATCTAAAATCATGTAGCAGTAAAATCCAGAGTTTAAATACATTTAAACGCAGTAACGTTTTTAACATTTGAGGCAAATGATCATAAGTATTATTACTATTGTAACCTCATAGCGAAAATAATAGCTCTTAAATGTACTACGCTAACGGTCATGTGACGTCATAACAACACCGCACATGAATCTCCAAAAAAAAAATTACATCATGATTATCCGCCTCGACGACTCTCACATAGCGAATACAAACCGTTGTGGTAGGTTAAAAAGAGATTTTAGGGCAAAAGGTAGCTGTAGCTGTATAAACGTATTATTTTCTTTGGATATTTCCTTAAAGGGAATAATAATGCCATCCTTTTAAAACTTAATGACTAATAAAAAGAGTAATGGACAATTTTCTACTACTCATTCAACGAGGCGATGATACGAACGAGACGTTCGCTTGATGGTAAGAGACACCTGGGCATAACAACGAGCCGTCAGTTAAAATGATATACATTGTATCACATTGTGCTCATCTCCTATAGGACATAAGATATTATGTCTCGTTGCCGCAGATATTTCACTAGCTACAGCGCCCTTCAAACCGGAACACAGTAATGTTTCCACGCTACTGTTTGACGGCAGAAACAGGAATTGCAGTGGTACATACCTAGCCAGTCTCCTACAACAGAGACCCAACATCCGTACAGTTAAATACTATTTGTTTTTAGAAATGCCGGTGTATTTTGGATCAGTCCAATATCCATGTTTTCCGTTTCATCCATTCTAACTGATCAGAAAGTAATCCTTTTTTATGTCAGCTTTTACAAAAATTTGCAATTTTCTTTACAATTTTTCTTTTCTTAACCGACATTAGAGTATTTTCATGGTCATTGGTCTTTTACTTTAGTCGTTCGTTAAACAATATGTCGTAGATGGTACAGTTCTCGAACGGCTACGATAGTTAAAAGGTCGTAAAGACGTGTTTTGAAACATGCACGTCGGCCGCTAACACTACGTAACGGGTGCACTAACTGAAAGTGCTACTAATCCGTGCCGATAAAAGCTATTCTATGCGTGCATGTTTTCAATGATCTCGACTAATTCAGCAGGCGGCAAACAGTTACCGCGGTAACGGTATGTATTATAATTTCTATACATTTCACCTCATTGTTGCCTTGTGCGGTACGCGGTGACCGTGAGAAAATAATATTACCGAAACTGCACTAAAATTTATATAGCGACACAATTTTTGTGAATAATATTGCACTTCTGACATGAATTTTCTTTCTGTTATTTTTAATTCTATTCACTATCGAGGCGAGTTGGACGTTCACCTGATGGTAAGTGATACGCATGCTCATAACAACATGGCGCTCATTAAGATGATATACACTACAGCTCATTGCGCTCGTCGCCTGAGATAAGATGTTGAGTCTCGTTACCCCAGTAATTACACTAGTTTCAGCGCCCGTTAAACTGACACAGTAATATTAACACACTACTGTTTGACGCCAGAAATAGGCGCTGCGGTAGTACCCAACAAGATGGTTTCCAGTAATGGAGCCTCACCACCAGTAAATAAATGTACAGTATACCATAGCAGTTTAAATAAAAACATTGTAAAAGACCGAAAAGGATAAAATGGTTTAAGTTAAAGTAAACTTATAGGTTAATGTTAACCGACTTTTAAAAAACATATTTAAGTAAACCCTGTCCAATAATATAGTCGATTTCAATTCTAACTCCACAACTTAAATGATCAATCGTTTGAAGCTCGATTAAGAATCGATTGAGTTTCCGTGAAATTTCCGTTTTATTTACTGGACCAACTTGAATTTGGACACACAAGTTGTTTTCAATAAAAGAAATAATTACTCGCTATTTTTTACAATTTGTTCTACAGAAATTTACAGTATAAGTTTAATTTTACATACGGCCATGAAACTGTAAATAATTCTAAACTATAAAAATGTTATCATCCTTAGGAAATAACGAGCCAATCAATTAAAAATATACTTCTATAAATATTTATATAGAATATTAACTATACATGGTCCTTGAGTTACACATGTGTAGAAAAAAAATTACAGGAAAATTATAACCCCCGACTAATAACCTTCCTCGAGAGACCAATACCTAGTTCTTTTCGAATTAGACACGATCCACTATCTAGGTATACTAAACGAAATGTAATTGTTTCATGGCATACCTTGCTGATGTCGGTGAGAGTGTGACAGGATCAGGTATCTAGAACACTATTAAGGGCTGCCCACCTGTCGCGTGATTTTAATTTCACGGTCATTCACTCAAACTAGGGTAACCACATTTTAAGATTTTATTCCTAGCTCGTAGTTATTATATAACGACATCTTAAAAATAATGCTAAGGTTTTATTTTTAATTTCGTATTCAACATTATGAGAAATGAAATAATTTTATTTGCAGTTTTTAAAACCGTTTTGATATATGTGGGAAGACAAAATAAATTCATAGATTTGTATATTTTTAATTGAATATTAAATAAAAACATTCTTAGAATTACGTTTCTTGGATTGATAATAAAATTAAACAAGTAATGAGGATTTTTTGTTATTTATCTATCTTAACATTAAATTACATCTGTATCTATTGATAAGCAATTTTTGAATTGAACTTTTAAGAAAATTTATAATAAATACCCGTTCGTAAGTTCCCACTACTGGGACTCGAAGCCTTCTCTCACAAGTAGACAATCAAGGCTATTTATCCACCCCGCCGTAAAAATGCGGGTTTTGGATGTTACCGTGTCCGTGTACCGTGTACCGTGTCCGTGTACCGATGTACCATGTCCATGAAACCTGTTATTCTTGGAACATGTTTGTTTCCTCACAACGTTTCCCTTCACTGGCAGCTTAAGCTTAGTGAGAAGGGACGATTACAAATTATATAGCAGTAAATTTCGAAAACTTCTGATAAGATATATATAAACAATGACGATAAAAATAGTTATAATAAATTCCGGAGCAAGCCTGACTGATGGTAGACTTACTAATGATTGAAAGCGACCAGTGAGGAATGATTGCTGACGCCATTGCGAAATAACTTGTCGCGCACCGTGCAATATCTTAAAATATATGCGACGAATGTTCGCTTCGCTTTCTTTGTACAAGCGTTAGATAATTCAATGGACTTTCTACTTTAACTGAAATAGATTAAGTAACATAAATTATCTATAGTATTACACAGGTTAAACATTTTCTACTAAACTTTAAGGCCGATATGTAAACTACAGTTTTATATTATTTATTTTTAAGGAGAGATGTCAGAAAGCGAATCATTACAGAAAGTATTACCTAAACGTTGCCATGCTCGTTGTACCTTGCGTTTAAAAAATCTGATAACAAAGTTTAGACAATACAATAACAGGAATCCTGTTCACAGATTACACCTCGTGTACCTGCTGGACGAGATAAAAATAAACAATTGCGTCCGTTAATTATAATTCATCCAAGGTGAAATTTTATGTTAAGGCGAAAATTGAAGACTCGAACAATGGCGCGGCAAAGCAAGGCCAAACAAACAATAGCCTCAGTTGAAGTGATTTTGGAAATGCGAAGGCCGCGGATGTCGTATTGATGAACGATAAGCCCTTCCTTCTCGTTAGTAGCAACAACTAATAAACACGTGAGTACAGTAGTAACAATAATTATATCAATATAAATATACCTCTAAGTGAAAAATCCTTCTTCAAAAGTATATTACTTATATCATTCTCTTTTTTTCTATCGAAACCACCTTCATCTATTTCAAAGAATCTATACTGTCTGATATGTTAACGATTTTTATATAACTAGTTTACGAATCAAAATAAACAGTCTTGTAGTGTCCTAAAAAATATTTGAAATGAAAAAAAAAATTGAAATTTGTATACATTCCACTGAAATCTTGGTTTATTTATGCGCTATTTTTTATGACTTTAGCACGTCTTTTCAAGAATAGCAATTTATAAGTTCAATAACCGAATTATATGAGTTTATTTACATATTCGTGCATACATATATATCATGCCTCGTTCCTAGTGGGGTAGGCAGAGACCACCTCTCTCCATTTGCTACGATCCTGGCAGATCTCTATCGCTTCGTCCATTTTCATGAGCATCCTTATGCATGCTCCGACGAGCAACCGACGTTGCGAGTACTCTTAATCCGGCCTTTCTTTAAGACATTTTCGATTTGATCGAAATATGTCCGAATAGGTCGACCTGCACTGATTTTTCCAATCATTCTTATCTTGTATACCTCTTTCGTTGGTCAGAGAGTATTCAACCGTCTGTCCGGCACTATTTTGAGTAACGGGTATGCGACCCCGGCTTCTCGAGCTAATACTGTCTCCTTTCTGCTCTTTCCGGGACAGTAGTATCCCCTCTTATTGTTAATCCCTTCCTAAAGTCCGCACTTACTTACACATTTCCTTACTTAATACTTCTTATTTACCTTCCGCCAAGTTAGTAGTAAGCCGTGCCGAAGTGCTGCATGCCCAGAGGCGAGGCTGGGATTAGCGTGCCGTTACACTGGGAACGGGTGACCCCGGAACAAGGCTAACCTTGCCTAAACAGGCGGGGCTCTGTTTGTTGACAGTTATTTTCCCTTGCTACTCGTGAGAACGCAATGGAGAAATATATTTCGTGCCAGAATGGCTGCGACGAGGTTCGCAACCCATCACATCTCGTTTCCCGTGGGAGCGAAAAGTGGGCTGCAGATAGCCACTTTGCTATATATGCGTATGTCTTTTTTTTCATATAAAATTACCTTAAAATGTACTCCAACTTCATGTCGTTAAGTGACATTGAGGCCGAAAATGGTGAAGCATTCTTATCAAGAATATTCATCTATCATATGTTCAGACTCTCAATTTTGAACAAATAACAGCAATACGAAAAATAATATAGCGAAAGATTGAAAATATGAGGGAAGTAATTAAACAGTCATCTTGGAATAAACCCTGCCACTAATAATACTATTAACACACTTAGCTTCGGAATCGAATCGGTGCTCTCCGTGTTATAAGTGCGAGAGCAATTAAAATTGTTTAATCTAAATTATGAATGAATAAAAGTCAAAAATACGCCATCATGTGTTTAATAAATAAAAAATATACATAATGTACGCCGCTGAAGCATAGTTACTTAGGGACCAGCCTTGGTTTTCTTGTGATACAATACCAATAAGCGGATCGATTACTCAAACATTACAAATAGAAATTAAAAATTTTAAACCTGTCAAAATACATTTTTTAATAACAAACGTCAAAAAGATCAATTACAAAATAAATAAAAGTAATCGAATAACGTTTAAGCAAATCACTTTGCTTCATCATGATGAGAAACATGTTCAAATCATAGTGAAGACAACACTTACCGCTAAGACAGAAATTGTGCACGAAGTTACAATTTACACAAACACCAAAATTAGCTCCGTAATCGCATACACTATTACATTTAACCTAATAGTAAGCCATTAGAAAATATACTCCTTTCAACTGGACATATAGTTTTGCGCAAACACACATCAAACTATTATATATATCGGCTCCGTTACATATCAGAAGCACAAGCGCGGTTCAAAAACATCGCATGACGGGAGATATGGTTTCAACGTATGAAGATAATGAATGAGGTGTATTACATATTTTTTTAAACAATGAACGAGACGAGCACGAGGTTCACCTGATGTTACGTGATCCGCCCGCCAATAACAATGTGATACCCGTTAGGTTGATATACACAGAACCACATTGTACTTGTCGCCTCGACACATGTTAAGTCTCGTTACAGCAGTCATCTGACCGGCCACGGCGCATTTCAGGTCAAGAACACAGAAATGTTTGCACTCTACTATTTGGCGGAAGAATAGTTGCTCTGGTGGCAGCTAGACGACATCATAGTTTTTCCACCGGAAAACTGTCAGCTTCATTTAAAATTTTGTCTTTATGGAACACGTACTGCTTCCATCACGCAATGTTATCAATTCGCAACAGATTATACTTAAATTAATATTTATTCATTATATAATCATCATCATCTCAACCGATAGATATAATGTCCCCTGCTGGCTATAGTCCATTATTTAGTACTAATTCTCAATCGACGGATTTCGCATTAGTCGTACGTAAATGGAATGAGTAAATAACATACCAGAAATACACATAATGCATCGGGCAAACCGGAATGTATATCTAAATAGATTTTTAATATTAATCGTAAATAATCAAATGCTTAAACAATTTTGTACATGATTGAAAGCTTTTATACTTTGTATTTATCACATCAATAGAAACTTCAATGTGTATTTGTCCGAAATAATATTTTGTTTCTATGGGAAATTCTTCATAAAGATACCCTGCCTTCTGCGGAGGGAGTCAGGGTTTTGTGGTAATTTTTACAAAAAGAAACCACATCAGTGGTGGTCCTCAGTGTTTGGAACGGACGTCGAATCTCTGTTCGGAGGACTACTGCAGCCTCTCACGCTATGCTTTTATAGCGCGTTCACAGACAAACCACAACACATTGCCCAGCGGCCTCGTGGATACTACAGAGGTAGACCACTTCCAACCATTTTCCTTCTCAGAGTTATGTTACTAAACCTCTACTATATATAACTATATCATCTCACAGGCAGCTTTCTTATTTGAATTATTATTACACAACGGCACTAATTAAATATATAACGAGTCCATCAAAGTTATCATCACTTCAGCTTATTGATGTCCCCTGCTGAACAGTTATGATATTGATAAATTATAAAAAAATGTATTGACTAGGTTATAAATTCGATTAAATGTAAATAATAAATAAAAAAACTAGCATAGATAAAGAATCGGAACAGACTCGGGACTTTCATGTTACAAAACGATCTGCTGCAGAGCTGCAGAGGCAATCAAAAACAAAAAATAATTAAATATACTATAGAGGCAGTCTAGAGATGTCTTACATTATTTGGTATGTTACCGATTCATTTCTACTAAAACGATACATACTTATTACAGAAACCTAAAACTATCATCGACTAACGTTAGAATATTTTTTTACGAAATAACCTCTCATTTAGCAATAAATATACGATCATACTGCGACGTAACTTCGATTTAAAATTTATGCAAACAAATTTACACACCATACATAAGCTAAATTAGTCGTATAATAAGTTAATTTTTTTTAGCTTCCAAATCGGCGAGAGTCCCGAGTGCGATGAATCTATAAAAGTAAATAAAACTAATACTAATTTCATCCAAATGAAATAATATGGAATATTACGGAAAAAACTATAGGAAAATTATACGTCAGTCTCAGTTTTACTGCTTGTGCGTCGACTCCTGCCCACGGCCGCCGGATTGACCCAATGTGGCCCGCTCAACAGAAACTTCTTCACATTGTACTCCATTCTCGCCAGGTCCTCTGGTGATATCTCTTTGTCCGTTTTAGACTTCAGTGCGTCAACCAGTTCGTTTCCCATATTATAATTGGCCTGGTCGTGGCGTTTCCTGCTCAATTGTGAATTGTCGATGTTTATCTCTGTAACCGTAACGTCACCGCTGTCGACCGGAAATATTGTTTCCTTCACAATATTACCAGTTAATTTCAAATTCGTAGCTTTTCCACTTTTATCTTGGTTAGTGTTCTGATTTGTAGTGGTCTGATGAATCCAACTATTGTGAGTATCGCGCACGTACGACTTTGAGAATTTACTAACCGGATGAGGCATATTGAGCGCGAGCTCATTCAGTGTCTCGGTTAGTCTGCTCAGTTTACTATCTCTTTTTACGTTACGATTGACAAAACCACATTCATCCTCTAGCGGATCGTTAAAACTGTTCTGCTGCTCCAGGTTCTTTTCGACCCACTCCGCAACCCTCAGCAGTTGCTGCTTCTGCAACAAAGCTGTGCTGTCGTCGCTTGACAACGAGCTCGTACTCTGTTCATTGGTAAACACTTTAGTGTTTTCATTTACCTTCAAATGTGTCTGTGTTAAATTTGGATAAACATTCACTATGGCCGGTAAAGACGATTTCTGCTGCTTAACATTTGCCTCTGTTTTTTTATCTAAATTTGATAAATCTCCTATCGGCGGGTAATCTTTCGATATCTTTGTATTTTCAATGGAATGAAGCTGGGACATGTCAATTTTTTTCAATGGTCTCGTAAAATGATTCGCTTTATTTTGTTCGTATCGATCGAAGTTAAATATTTTAACGTCTTGATTATCAGCTGTTGTCACAAAGTTACATTTCTCTATTGATGTTTCCGCTCTGATATTTTGTATGTTGTTGTCAATATTAAAATCGCTTAGCAAATTATCGAGTTCTAATTGATTCTGTTGACTGGTAATACTTTGGTTGTTGTTAACATTATTATTATTATTATTGTGGTGTTCAGAGCTATTTGAGAAATTGTGAGTCTTTAAGGGTTGCAATGGGGATGAAGAAACATTTAATAAAATAGGGTTTATAGAATTAGTTTTACCCGAACTTTCCGAATCTTTGTTATTGTTGTCAACGTGGACATCAATGAGCGTTGTTTCAACTACAACACCATCATTGTTAACTCTACTTTTATATTCATCATCGGTTTTCACCAAATCAATGAAGTTGTCCATGCCGTCATTTAAATCTTTGAATATTGAATTTTCATTACATTTACTTTGGCGTCTATAGAGCACTGGAGGAACATCGGGTTCCGCATTATCCAGTAGTATATTTTTAGACCCGGCCTGCATCCGCAAATGACAAAATCTAGGTCCAGGTCCTACTTGCGTGTTAGATTTGTGGGTGCTTACTGTTGACTTCGCTATAGAAGATGTTCGACTTGCTGCACCCATAGAACTGTGTGAATTTTTTCGCATACTACAAATCTCCACTGTCTGCATCTGATTACAAGATTTTATCTCCTTTTCCATTATTTTATCTTTGAAAAGTAAATCATCATTAGCAGCAGTGTGGATACTGCTTTTGTTACTTGAAATTGAAGTTTTTGTTCTATCACAGAGCTTATGATGAACTGATGGTTCCATATTCACTTTCTCATTATTGCTACATTTCTTCAACTGCTTTAATTCTTGTTCTGCCTTGTCCACAGTCTCATTTTCAAGATTACATACTAATTTACTTTTTTCAGCTGGAGATTCTGCCTTAATAATGTCATTATAGACAGTCTTATCCATTTTGTCTTTGATAGAGTCTAAGTTTAAATTTTGTTGGGGTACTATATACAAATTATCATGAGCGAGATTTGTTTTTTCGTTAATGAGTTTTATTGCATGAGGCGAAATGCTCCTTATACTCAAGTTCGATTTTAAAGACTTGATTTCAGAATTGCAGTTCAAGCACAGGGAATTCTTCACATCACCACTTAAATGAGTTTGTGTTGATACTGAATAGTAGCTCTCATTATAGCAGAATGGTTTGCTTTGTGATTTAGTGCATGTACATGTATCACAATGTTTGGTCAAGGTATCTTGAATGCTATCTTCGAGAATTTTAGACATTAGAGAGGCAGAAATGTTGAATTCATATTCACTAGCATCAAATGTGTCTAAATCATTGCCATTTTTGGATTGGCTCGAACTTCCTGGTTTTGATGTTTTAGACATAACATACTGGGATACTCTTGCTTGTGTATCCACAGGGAGCTGTAAGACACAATAATAAAAAATAATTATGTATACCATTTGATTATTTTTAATATTGGTTATATATCTTTTACTTACGTTATCAAGTTTCTGAGAAACAAAATTATCTGGTTTGCATTGTAGCAACTGAATGGCCAAGTTCATATCATTTTTATACCTTTCCTGGAAACATATGACCAAAACATAGAAACAACACAAAGGCTATTTATGAATACAATAAAAGATACCTAAAGTGAAAAAGGAATAGTGAAAACATATTTTTGTTCAACAACAATGGGTTAATGTTGACTAAAATTTAACAAGGTATAAAATGACATCAACACAGTGGATAGCTGAGAATGCATTCTTACAACACACTGAGCTCTTATATGTTGACAACCAATGGTCTTATGGCGGTTATATCACAATAGGATAATAGCTACCCCGGCAGATTATAATTAATATGTACAAACCATATTAACATCCAAATTCTACAACATGGAGCACCAGAATGGATCCAGGAACTTCTATATTTCAACATCTTAGCCACCACTTTCCAGAGACAGTTAAAAAGGAACATATATGTAAAAAATACTTAAAAATTTGGTATCTTCAATTGTATTGACAACAATAAAACAAAAATATTGATATTATAACACTTAAAATAATTATGTCAATGCTGTATTTATATGACTTACATTTTCTTTTTGCAGCATGCTATAGTTATGTTTAGATTCGGCTAATCTAACTGATAATGTTGCGATGTCCTTTGTCAACTGACTCTTTTCACTTTTCATCTTGTCCACCATTTGCAATAACTTATCTTCCAAAACCTGATTTAATTTTTGCACTCTCGCTTGTGAATCATACAATCTAAAATAGTAAATAATTAATTGTTATATTAACCAAGAAAAATACAGATTTTTTTATCTTGATACAAAGATTTACAAAAAAAAATTTCATTATCACTTACTGCATTCACTTTCCTACATAATTTATGTTAAATTATTTTACAAAATTATTACTGGAATAAAATCTTCAGAATAATCCATTTTTAACGATACATAATTATCTTACCAATAAGTAATATTGTGTTTAATTGCTTTTGACTGTATTATCTACATTTGATACCAAAAATAATTTTTATGGCCCTTTAATGTATCATAACTAACTTTTTACTATATAATAATGGTTATTTTTAGTATCCGTCATATCTAACATTTTCTTTAATTACTTTTTAGTTACACCAAATATAATGTAAACTAATGCAATTGCAATAGATTTAGTAGGAATAAAGTACATGATACACATCCATAATTTCTACCCATTCAATTAATGTAGGTCAATTCAACTTTACTGGTAGATCTCTGTTGCTGGAGAACATCTAAGTACGTAAGTACCTCTGCAAAACCTTTTTTGCCTCCCAACACTGGTGTGCAAACAATACTGTGTAGCAGTTTGAAGAGTGCAATAGCTAGTAAAATAACTGGGGTAACAAGATTTAACATCATATGTCTCAAGGTGGTAAGCACAATGAGGTACCATCCTAACTAGCACCATGTTGTTATGGGCAAGTGTATCACTTACCTTGTGAACATCTTGCTTGTCTCATCACTTCATTGAATAAAAAAAAGCCATATACAATGTGCCACACATTATTTATATTTCAAGGTGAAAAGATATTCTCACAATATTTTAACACAGTCATTACTTGTAATAAGATATACACTGACTATGTTCATCATAATTTTTAATAAATTATAATTATAATGAAAATTAAAATTTTTTTAGACATAGCTTTTGTGATATTAATGCAGAAAATTTGCAAAATAATTCCATCAAATCAAATCACTTATACAAAAAGGTAGAAACAGTACACAGCATTAAAAAATACTGTAATTTAATAATAAATGATATGTAATAAAAAAAAATTACTAACAGTTTTTCTACTTTACAAAGACAATTTTACAATGACTTATTTCGTTACAATAATGATCTTCAGTAGGGAATAATTTACCTTCATTATGGTTACTCTTAAAATAAGATAGCGAAATTTGTAAGAACCATAATCAAACCAATAAACCAATGACTCAGTATGGATTTAAATACTAGTATACACAAGTAATAATCTGGGAAATAATGAAGTAATATAATGCCTCATATTACTAACAACATTTGACAATATTTTTGGAGAAAAAATTACCTTTCATACTTCTCCCTCCAAGTGTCAACCTGTTCTTCTAAGTCATCAACTCTAGTAGTATACTTAACAAACTCCGTTTCTAGACCTACAATGTGTGCATCCTTCTCTGCAACATTTTGCCGAAGGGTTTCCACTTCTGTATGCAACTGTGCCTCAACTGCACCACTGTTGCATCCCTATTAAGTATGGTGCAACATCAAAAAAAAATCAAAAACAAGCAAGTGTAATGTACATAAAATTGTAGGAATGGTAGAATCAGTCTGACATTTGCTATGGTGAGGATAACTTTAATTGGTAACTGATGGCAAATGAAGCAAATAAAAAAAGAAAAGCAATGTGCATTACTGTAGTTTAAAGCAAATATTAAAATATTCTATGATGACATATTAAATAAACATATATCATTAAAAAACAATTGTTATATAAGAAAACATTCTTGTGCTTAACACACACGCTATATTAAATTCCATCACGTTTTTCATTTAAATTAAAATATCCATATATAACTTATTAGTATGATATGGTAATAAATGTTTTACGTAAATCTTTTACCTTACAGGGAGATTTTTTTCTTTGATCCATCACTAAATTATATTGTCATTAACATCTCACATATCCGAGAGTTTATAAAAGCCACGTCATGCGAATAAAATATTTATTAGCAACTATATCAATAAGCTACTTCGGAATAAACAAAATAAAAAATCAATTTGTCACTGCTTCACCTTTACAGGTATTCAATTCAAAATAAACGTTATAAGTTTATTGAAACATGTTTAAACGAAATAACGGTTAATCTTTAAATATTACTATTTATACATTGGTAATATGAACGTAATTAAGCACCTATTTCACTTAACTTGAAATTTCTAATATGCAACTTGTCGCCCAATAGTAACAATCGTAACAAAATTGACGTTATTGACATTTACATTTAAGAGACTTATTATTTATCTGTGGCACAGAGCGTAAACAGTAAAAACATTAATAATAGTATTTATTCTTTAAGTTTTAAGTAATTAGAAAAATGAAAATATTCAGTCGTTATTAAAGTAAAAAAAAAAACAGAGTATAATGTACGCAAGTAAAGGAAGCTTCCGCTATAAGCTAATGCTTATAGCGGTCCGCTCAAGAAAGTCTCTGAAATCAGCATAATTATGCTGATTGAAGAGACTCGCTTGAGCAGGCTTAACCTATAAGGTGTAGGGCTTAATATAGAATAAAAAAAGGGACTTGCTTCGACACTAAATTAGAAGAACATTAATTTATACAGAAAAAGCTTACAATAATAAATAATGTAGAAGTAATTGATAATTAGAATTAATACAAATGTTAAAAATACTTTTTCTGTTTTTATATGACAAAAATATTTTAAAATTCAATAACATTTAAGAATTAGGTAATGTAAAAACTAGTTCTGTTCTTGACTTTCATAATATTTATGGAGGTTAACTGTGTACAAGTGTAAATAGCTACTTACTTTCGTAAAAATATAGAATCTTTTCCACAACACTATTAAAGTTAATTAGAAAAACCAAATACCAACTATATCGTAATGTTGTTACAAGTAAGATACTTATAAAATTTTAGGTAATTTGCGGCTAAATAATTTAAATTGAATGTTATAAAAATGCTGTGTTTTAGTAAATTAAGCGACGAGGTTAAATGTTACGCCCACTCATAACAATAATTAAGATTACCCAAGTTACATTCACGAGTAAAAATAGCGTTTCTTTTTAGGAACATATTTCGCGTTGTCCTACTGGGTCTCTAATCTTTTATAAAATGACGGACCTCCCTCGTCTGTTATACAAAGATCACGGAAACTTGTCATGGCGAAGAGGTTAAAGGGTGGTATCACATGCCTCGTAAGTGTCCAGATCGAAACCTGCCACGCTTAAATACATTGTAACTGTGTGTTTTTTTATATATTACATTCATACAATTAAGATCATAACTATATAAAATAAGAGTTATTGATAACAGAATAAAAATTTAAGTCCTAGTAAAATTAACGAAATAATAAATAAAATTTATTATAATAATTTTATTATTAATTTTCTTATAACATTAAAAGAACAACTTGTTTTATATTTGTAAATGGTTGCAAAATTAATTGTTTACTATGAAATTATTTGTTTGTTTTATTAATCAAATGATTTAAAAAAATTTAACAATAATATTATAAAATATGTTCCATCACATTTTTATAAATAGAAAAGAATCAGTGGTAATTCACATTTGCAGAATATAGGTACAAAGAACAGACAGTGGGTCTGAAATAACTGGTTAAAAATAAATATTGATAGACGTTACCCGTTGAAGAAAGATCGTCCGGCAATACTGTATAAACTTTAAACGCAGAAACACGTCTGGTGCTGACGGGTAATCTATTTCGGGATTGCGGCCTCATGCTTTATACTCGTCCACGTAGTCGGCAGTTCTTTGTATTAAAAGTGGATTGGTCATTACCTTTAATAAAGTCGCTAGTTGTTTATAAAAGTATTCCATAATGGGAAATATTTTCAGTAGGGCTTCAGCGAGAGAGAACGGAACAGTCGCTTGTGAAAAAGGTATTAGTGAAAGCGGGACCATGGAAAACACAAACAATAATTGCGAAACCAGTATTGCTGATGAATTACAAGATACCGCAGACAACAACGATACTCGATCTAAACAGAAAGAACAAGAGATGAATGAATTCAGAAAACAACTAACTATTAAGCGTGAACAAAGAAAAGAAATATTATTACGACATAAAGCTGAGAAAAAGGCATTGGCAAAATCATTAGAAAACGAAATCAAATCTAAATTGGAACTGATAGAGAAAAGCAAGATAATGTACGATTTATTGCTAAAAAACAAAATTGACGTACCCGATGAATTAGACCATATTAACGAAAACTCTGAATTTACACAATCTTTTTCACAAATGAAAGATGAGGTAGACATACTAAAAGCTAATAACAATAAATTAAGATGTGAATTAGCAAATACCAATATTACTTTGCAAGCGGCTTATTCCGATATTGCAGATTTAAGTGCACAAAATACTGAATCTATAAAACAAATTAAATCGCTTAAAGAAGTAATTTCTGTCAGTAAAACCATGATTAACTTACGCGAAGAACAATTGAATGAGGTATGTGCATCATTCTCCATAGTGAATATGAAAGTATGTTATAGCGGGTATAATAGTTAGTAGTACATTAGGACACTTCGTTATATTTTGCAAAATACTGGAGTTAATAAAATTATTGGAATTATTAATATAATATAATTATTATAACGTTGAAGTTGTTACGAGTAGAACATTTCCATTACCATCAAGTGGACTCGATCAAATAATGCCCGTCTTATCTCTCGAAATTATAATTGCTCAAAATTATTAACTACCCTGTTTTAATTATCGTTGGTTAAATCTTTTTAGAGTAAAGCTGAAAAACACGAAATGTAATATTGTTTCTATATAACGGTTCTAATATGCTGTATACATTTCGGTGAAATGACTCTTGATGTATTAAACATCATTAGTTAATAGGTCTAAATGCACAGACAATGATAAAAACAAAACCTTCACGTTTTGTTATAATATAAAATATGCATGTCACTAAAGACTGAATAAATAAATAACAAATATTTCCATCCAATAAATGTACAGCTACAACCATTATTATAATTTTTATTGCATCATCTTATTACAGTGCTATTTTTAATTTTCATGGTAAGATTTCAAAAAAAATTGCCATGCCACTAGGAAGTTAAACAACTAAACTCTTCAATTCAGTTGCTCATATTGTTTTAATACAGGTTGTACACGTTACGTACGTTTTAATTTTGCTGATATTATAGATAAAAGTAACACTATTGTTAGCCTCTACATTGGCACTATATATATCTAATAACATCAGATCATAAAATTATTTTGAATCCTTTCTAGTTTTAGTTAGTCATAATTAGAGACAAATAATTAGCAATATCAAGTGCAAGAGGCATCAACCTTTGCAGGTAAAGTTTCTTTACCCGTCACAGTCCACCATAATTCACTACACGCGTAATTTTTTCTCGTGATTGGCAAAGAATATTGTCAGAATGCCAAACAATATATTCTGCTTGAAAAACAATGCTTGCAGTATTTAAAATCATATGACGATTTGATTCGTCAATAAATTACGCGTTACATATGTTCCACTACAAATTCATAATTTTTATTTTAACTCACAGTTGAAAAACAAGTTGAACGAAATTGAGCAATCACTTGCTGATAGAGAGACACATATTTTGTCTACTGATTTAAAACAAGAATATGAACGACAGCTACAAAATATACGGACTTTAAGAGGTCTGTATGAAGAAAGAGCACGTTTAGCTGAAGTAACCAGACAAGCTTTAGCGAGAGAGCTGCAAGAACAAAAAGAATTAAACCAGGCAGAAATAAAAAAGTTAGTTATAAATTTAGTATTTACATTTTAATAACAATGTAATTTACTTAAATTTATTTTTAAATATTTACAGATGCAACGATTTAAACATTAAAGTTGAAGAACTTGAGGCTGCAGTAAATATCTTAGAAGAAGACATCAAAGACAAAAATATTGAAATAGCAACATGCCGAGATGAAACACAATGCTTAAAAGCTGAAATGGAAGTAATTAATAAGGTATGTATATACAGGTAATATTGTTAATACTCTGTAAGAATAATTTTTAAAAACTATAGGTTTTTTAGCTTTTCTCACAAGTACTTTTGGGATACAAAACTAAACACGATTTAGATAAACTCGTTAATCGTCTCGAACAGCATCATGGTATACTTACACATATGGCAGAAAGAGAGAATGGATCTGAAGCATCATCCGCTTTGCCTAAATTACTTTTGCAGTTGATTAGTCAAGTAGAAGAGAATGAAGGAAATAAGCAAGCTGAAAATGAAACCACAGATAAAACTAAAAGCATAGAAGAAAATATCAATGAAGAAAATAATGGTATAAATATATTTACATTTTTAATGTTTGATTAGAAAAAGTAATAATATAAATTGGTTATGATACTGATTTGGTCATATATTTCCCAGGTATTCGAAATTCAGTACCTGCTAATGCTGAAGAAATCGTAGAAAATCTTCCAAAAGTCTGGAAAGTACTGATAGAGCTTTTGAGTCATCAAATCATACCAGAACAAATTGAAACACCTAAAGTTACAACTTGTTATAAATCGGTAGAAACAAAATCAGGCCCAATATTGGTGCCAAGTGTGAGCCAAACTTATATCAGGTTGAAGGTAAGTTGCCATGTTAATTTATTCGATGCTTCGAGAACACATTATAATGTTAATGCGTCAACAATAAAAATGTTACTTCACAAAAATACTTTCATGATCTCTCTTTTGCATTTCTCTAACAAAATGCGCGCATCTATTATAAGAGTTGGCATTGATCCAAAATTGTTTGCAAATTTTGAAATTGCCACTAATAAAATGTTATTAATTTTATTAAATAGTGTCGTTTGTTAAATAATTTGTTTTATAAAATTTTTTTTAGGATTTGATAATAGAAAAACTGTCATTAATTAAAGAAGTTAACCGAATGAAACAACTTAATGGACATTTGGAGACACGTTTACAAGAACAAGAACGTCGATTATGTCTAGTTACCACAGAATTAAGCAAAACATGGCATGTAGTAGGCCGATTACGCAGGCATCATCATCAATTACACACACACGAAAAGATACTTAAATATGAATTACAGCAAAAGCGAAAATTATTAAATGAACTAAAAGAAGAACTAGAATATTGTAGAGAAAAATGGGAACAGGCTCGTGAAAAGAATTCTCAGTCAGAAAAAGATTGGAAAAAGCTTAGGGCTGAGTTTTCTAATCGTAAAACGAAATCGTTCTCTTCCTCTATTAACAATTCTGCTGAAAGTGGTTACAGCGACGAAAGACCTTCTGACGACTCATCCGGGTCGAATGATGAAAGTGAATATATTAACGAACCACAAGTGCGATGTAAGAAGAAAATTAAGAAATCGTTTGAAACAGCTGCAGATTCAAGTGCAGATTTTAATTTAGCTGCAGAAAGAGAGGAACCCACAAGCGACACAATGGATATTGCTGATTTACCATTAGATAATCAGGAAGCAGAATCCTTAATAATATCTGACTCTTATCAGTACTTGGATAAAACATTCGTAGAAACAGAAGATGAAATTGGTGATATTGCAAATGATTCCTGTATAGAAGAATCAATGGTGACAGAACCTAATGTAAACGACTACCAGTCTTGTAACGATGAGTTTGATAATATAAGCTATGAGGGAGCAAAAAATAAAAAGAAGGTTGAATCACTAAATGCACAAAATATTGCTCATGAAGAAGAAACTGACGCTAAAGTAGTAAGAGATTCTACCAGCATTTTAAATGAGGTAAATGATCAAAACTATAACTTTTCCAGAGATACCAAAAAAGTGCGGGAAGAGTGTATTTTTGGCACGGCAAGTAATAAAAAACATATAATCAACGAGATAAATAATCAACCTTCTTCAAGTAAAATATATAATAGTAGCAATTGCGAAATAACAACAAAATTAACTGAAACTTTTGTGGAGACAAACTCAGAATTAAAGTTATTTACAAAAGAAGGACCCGAGACTAACCAAGATTTAACGCTTGAATTTATAAACGATCAAAGAAAATCGGGTACTGAAAACAAAATATCTGACTCTAAAAACAAAGATTGTGCTAGTTCTCCAGAACCTTGTATTGATTTTAAAGCTATATTAGATAACATTAAATGCCAAGATGATCATCTTAAATTAAAAGACCAAAGATTGGAAAATTTAGAAAGTGGCTGCACCGATGTTATTAATAGCGTAATTAGTACTCTAAAAGCAGGTGATATTATTTCAAATAAATTAGAGATACTTCATGATGATTTCATTAGTAAATATGATGGCAATCCTCATTCAAGTAGCTCCACGATAGATACATCAAATACAGCTGACAATAGCACAGAACCATCGACATCGATCGAATTGAACCACGAAGCTATGTTTGCTGCGCGTGATATGCGTCTGAAGAGATTAGAGGAACAGACGAAATCGTTGGTAAACAAGGTTAATAAAACTGCAACGAAAGGAGTAAAATTGAATTTTAAATTAGAAGAGCTTCATAATATTTATGGATCCGAAACATCTCGCGCCGGTACACCATCAGAGGATAGCGAAAATAATTCAAAGGATAACAATGAAAATGATGAACAATAAATCATAACACACTACATCATAAACAATATCCTCATATATATATAAATATTTAATTGCTTTTTTTGTGTTGTATTGTAATATTGTCGGTTATTACAAGGTAGTCCTATGATCCACCTTGTGGGATTAGTAAAGGTCGCGAAATACCGATGGACCGATCTGTAGCTTTGGCCATCGGTGATCTTTGAAGGCCTTTTTACAGACAGACATCTATCGGTTAATGATCATAATGATGACAATTATTGTTTTGATCAATTTTAAAGAAAACTTTAAGATATTTTCTTGTCAATTGAAGGTAAAATATTAATATTACAATTTTGTTTTCGTTATTTTTATTTTAGAACAACAACTGTGTCACCATTTAAAATCATAGCCAACCGTGTATATTGTATATGATAGAAAAGGATTTCAGAACTTAGTAAATGATATATAAAAAAAAATAACATAAAGTTTGCGTGTTTGAGACTATCTTGATGTGTAAGATAACGTAAAGAATATTTTCGCTTTGATTTTATTAAACAACGATGGTATAGTGTACAGTTATATATTATTTAGAGAATTTATTCGTAAAGAAAATTATTTAAAGGATGTTTTCTTAAAAAGAGAGCTCTGACTAAAACAAAATAATAATTTTTAATATTTATTTCTTAATATCAAACATTTACAACACATAAAAAATCAGGTACTTTACGTTTAACATGTGTAATAAAAATATTATTTAAATCATAGATGTTTTTATAAACATTATACCTGGATTTAAAAAAAACGTCTTTCAGTTTTGCCAGAAAAAATATTAACAAATCATTTGGTTTCGCATTATGCTAAGTATAAGTTTTTATTTTTTTTTTTTATTTAATTACATAGTTTGCTGTGAAAGACTTAATATGTACACCGTATGTTATTAGTAGTATATACTTGTTGAGTCAAATTACGAGATAATCTACTCTTTTTATAAATAAACGCCTTTCCGCTAACATGCGTCCATTTTGTTCTTAACGTTTCTCGATTGGCTAATAATTTAAGCTGTTTAAGATACATGCTTAATCAAATACACTGGTGGAACGTAAAGCAAGTTCTCGCCACTTGGCATGTATGTATGTTTCACTGGTTGTTCGTACAATTTTTTATTCCACGAGAAGGCGAGAAAGAATTTCACCAGAGAGTATGTGAAACAGCAGCCCATAACAATGTGGTGCTAGTTAGGATGACATATAATGCACTACATTATGGTCTACGCCTTGAAAGTTGTTCAAATACATAAATATCATCCGATATTTAAAAATTACAATTTATCAGTGACATTGGCTGATTTATTATCTACGCCATCTTTTGTGTGTTTTTCACCATGGACCCCGGTACCTTCTTCGAGTACAACAACTATAGCCTTTTGTACTTTATTAATTGGTTTTCCATCTGTTGAACCATACAGTCGCCATGCCCAAATAGACAAAAGTAGCATTTCAAATATAGTTATTGTATTTTGTGTTACTGAAAATATGAAACATTTTAAATCAAAATATAAAAAAAATAATATATATATCATTAATATAAAATGTTTGAATCTTACTATATTTTTATGATAAACATTTTAGTTATTTTTATTTGTACCGACTCAGAGACTAGCAGGTAGTAACTGAATAAAATTACGATGAAGTGGCTTGCAAGTGTTTGAACAGCATCACATTGTGCTTATCTCCTTTATACATAAGATGTTAAATCTCACCTCATAACTTCACTGGCCCCAGTGGCTTTATAGCCAGATTTGTTAACAGACTATTTAGTTGAAATTCGGATAAATAAGCTTAAAAAACATTTAATCGTGATTTACACTATACTTAAGAAAAAAACTAATTTCTTACCGTTGACCAACACTGCAGGATTTAAAGACATAATGCAAGGCAATGATACAAAATCAGACAGCATTTTAGCTATACCGTATTGTAATTTTACTATGATAAGAACTAGCTGCAAAGCGAAGAATCGCGGCCGAAATACGAAGCCGAGGCTCTCTGAGGCGCGTACGGTCATAATCACTCCCCAAATACCCGATAATATGGATATTGCAACGAAACACTGGATGAAAATTAAACCTCGTCGGTAAACCATCTAAAAAAGAAACAGAAGTTTTATAAATAAATGAAAATATACATAAAATTGTTTCAATATAAATTTTTCATAGAAAGGGAGCAATAAATATTTATTACTGTCTTAATATATAATTTGACAAAAAAATTGTTATTTGTTTATACTAAAGGTGGGCAAACAAGCGAACAGTTCATCTGGTGGAAAGTGATCACTGACGCCGATGGGCAGTCGCAAGACCAGAGAGATCGTAGCTGCGTTTACACCATTAAAATATAGGCTCTTTTCTTGACGGCACCCATGTTGTATAGTTATAACATTTATTAAGATTGAAACGAAAATAATAAAAAAAAAAAGACAGTATAGTATTAGAGCTGAATTAAATACCATCAGTAAAAAGGAAAGACTGAGGACCTAATTAGTTTTATCAATCTGATCGCCAAACTTCAGTTTGAAGAGGGTACCTCGTGATGATGATAGTATATATAGTATGAAGTATATAAGTGTTAAAAATTTAGCCTAATTACTGTTGAACTCTCTTATTGTCAAATCCTTAAAAATTTGGGATACATTTGCCTCGTTTATTTTATTTTGAATGGATTTGTTGATATTTATTTGACATTTAATATAAAAATACAATTACATTTTGTAATCAACATATATATAAAAGGTAGAAATAAGACAGATAGAAAAAAACCCACCGAGAACATATAATCTGTACTTTTGGAACGAAGACATAAATGTGTTTTATTTTTTTATATATGTAAAAGAAAATAACTTGCGCGTTTGTAGGTGATAATTATTTGAAATGTATATATAAAATATTTGCACCAAAATGAATCATTGCGTGTTATCTCACGTGTTTACATACCATGTCCTCTGCCCAAAGCACCAAAATGATTACGTAGAGCACTGCTTGTACTATGGGTATTTGCAGCACTAAATAACGCAAGCAAGCAAGACTCCCCCTGTAAACAAAGTGACAGATATTATTTAATTTAGCAGTTACTAAACATTCGTTAAGTACTCTGTCAATATCGCAAGGCGTTATCTGCAAGTAGATATTCAATGTTAGCGTTTGTTTACACAGATATTATTCTATTTTAATAATACCTATAATATTTTTCTTATGCAATATAAAAATATCGTTTTGTGTTATTACTCTTTACATGACTAATATTACTCTTGTGTCAGTTCGAAACGAGCAGGACCAAGCTTTAAATTAAGAGACAAGGTTACATAAAAAGTTGTAATAATACACTTCTACGCAAGTCATCATTGAAATTATAAGTGTTGTTACAAGGCAGTATATTTTTACTCTAGTTGTTTAAAATATCAAAGCGTCCTGCATAACTGAAACTCGCCATATGCGGTTGAAACTGGCTCGAAGTGAATTTTACTTTCCTACTACTACTGTACCTCTCCACCACAAAAGAAAACCTCAAGTATTTTTTTTCAGTATGAAAATTAATAGAAATTCTTATCTGAAATTGAAAACATACTTTTATTTTAACAAAACCTTTATGGGATATTAGGGAAGTATGATGGTTGATAGGCTGCTGTAGTCGTCCCTAGTGTCCCATCCAAATGAAAACATTCTTAGTTCATAGTCTTTTAATAATCACTCATGCGATACGGATTGTAACGTTATGTTTCACCGACTTCGACTCTCTAACTAGCGCCGCTCTTCCTTTCTTTTCTCGGCCTGTTGTCACAGCTAATTCCAAATTCCAAATTCAACTTCAATGGTGGGGTGCGTTCGGAAATCGAACGTCGCCACACCTTCATAAATAAAGAAAAATTTGTAAAAATGTCTATCGCTGACTCAATAGTACATTGTTAGTCTTGTTGAACTTTTTACAGGAATATACTTTGTCTTAAAAATTAATTTATGAAGAATCCATTCATAATAATATGACACTACTGTAAACTATGTGTAGAAATTAAGAGTCATTTTAAGAATAATCGAAAATTGCATTGAAAATAACCCATTAGTCCTTAAAAAGACACAACACTTCAAATATCAGGGTTACAAGAGTCGCCAAAGTAGAAGTACACGTCCATTATCCAGGTTCTATTATTTATCAGGATATCTGCGTTTATGATGTACAGATAATGAAAATGTGACTATTTTGAAGAGTTACTAATATTTACATAAACGACGGATGAAATTCGCCACTAATGAATATAGTTTTAATAACGGTCTTACAACCATACACGCACTACACTAATTGTAAAGGAGCGGTTGTTATTAGTGTATGAAAAATAATTACGTAAAAACGAAAAAGAGATTAAACTTTTATTCAACGGTGTTATCAAGAAAAATAAAAAATAGCTTAATTTTAATCTCTCAGTGGAGATTCGTACAGTACCATACAAAGATTACGAATATAAAAAGGGACAAGATAATTAAGAAAAAATTTAAAAAAATTAATTCAAGTTATTAATCATACTTATCGATCTGCGGTCTCGGTAAAAAACAGCAAGGCCAGCAGCAGCACGGCATAACTCGAGTCTCCAAACGGGAGTCTCCTGCACGTCTGTAATTGAATGAAAAGCATGAAAATGCGAACGCTACATTTGGCGCGGTTATTGTATATGTTCAATAAAAATTAAATTTTTGTGATTAATACTATATCAATTAATTCATGTTTTATGCATCATGTTCCTGCGTAGTTTCCCTACATAGTAATTGTGCATAATTCACCAAAAAATTACCGACAGTTACCAAGAAAATATCTTATATAATTTTTCTCTCTCTCTTTCCTGCATATCGACGATTTTCAGATGATTTTCACGAAATTAATAAAATAAAATTAATTCTTTTTCATCGCATAGTACAGTAATAAAGCCGTTGACAATATAATAAATATAGGTAGTAATATAATATATCCAACATTCCGCAGTTGATCAGCGATGTTTTCTTGGCAAAGAGGAGTTGTGGGAGCAATAGGGAATTTATATGCAATAAGTTCTTAACAAATATAAAATACTTATTTTAAAAATTACCTGACAAATTGACTAGTCCCGCCGCACTCAGCAATAACGAGGCAGTAAAATTGGTACATGGCCACCATCACTACCTCTTGTGCTATAGCCTCAGCTACTAAAGTTGCACGTGGCACTACTATGGCTACGTATGCTGCAGATGCCACTAGCTGAAAATTTTCCAAAATAATTAATTGTTCGATGTGTCGAAAGTAGAAGATAATGCATCCCTGTAGATGCTGGAAGTTTACAAGAACACTTGTAGAGCAATTGACAAAAAACATTTCAGGAACTCGATTGATACTAACAACTTTGGACCAAGAGATTGAAAGTACTAACAAGAATTACACCTAGAAAATAATTTGTTTCAAAATATCCAGTGTAATATTAAAACATCAACATCATTAACAAAAAAGTTGTAGACTTTTATATGATTTTCCGTATTTGTGATTTATATCATTAATTGATAAGTGAGTCAAATCGGCCTATTGAAGAATTTTTATTGTTTACAACTTCCAAGCAAAACTGAATACGTCTGTATGATGATATTAGTTTATTTATGTGCAACAGTAACAATTGATCTGATCTAAAGTGTATTAGTAAACACAACATCTAAATTCACCAGAGATTTGCCATTTCTAGATTTTATTCTTCTTTTTATATTACCGATTATGTATGTATGTACGTTTTGACATAATTATTCCATTGATTTAGTATAACATTAAAATCACTTGAAAAGATACTAGATGTCAAAAAACTTTTACAAGCAAAATCGTATACTTACCATTATCTAAAATAGAATCGACAAATACACATACCTATCCATAAGATATTACGGCTAACTCTTGATCAGCATAAATAATAATGTCAAAAGACGTCTCTACTGCCTTTTCAAGCATATACTTACATAGTTAAAAATAGATGCAACTACACCAAGCAAATTACAGGCTTTTTATAATGAAATCGTATCATTTGTCGCGAGATCATAACATCAAAAGATTTGACGAATGTCTTCAAAGTCCAGAGAAATGCGGCGATAAATAAACAAAATTGTATAGGTCTCTCTTGATGTATTTATAAAAAAAAATGTGGTATAAATATAAGTTCGTCCTCATATTTTTCTGTCTACAAAATTTTAGTTATTGTATTGGTGGTAGATTTGCTAGAGACCATCTAGTTTAAAGAGTGCTGTTTCTGATGAAATTACTGCAGTAACGAGGCATCTTCAGTTTTAAGGCACCATTTGATGCTGTGCAAACGTCTTAAATGCAGTAGCACCTTGATCTCATAAGCAGGGGTACCACCAGGCGTAACTGTGTTATTTGTCACGTCAATTGATTTCAAGTTACATAAAAAAACTTTAAAACGACGTTCCTGGAAATTGTTCTTATTGTTATTATTAAATGTCGTAATAACATTTTCGTATTGCGTATTATGCGTTTACATATTTTGCATAGTACATTTGTTTTTGACTTGTGAAGAAAACGTAATAGATTTTGCTATTGAAGTAAATACTTCATTTTGTACCTACTCATTAACTAATCTATTTTTAATAGAAGACCGTGGAATTGCCAAGTGGTTAATTAATTTTTTTTCACTTCTTTGTAACCTGGTCAAGTACAGAATGTTTATAGTTTCTGACATTGAGAGATAAATCATGAAAGACAAAACACTTTCCTCTGTCGCCGTTTGATCGTATACAATAAAAAACTAATAGTATCAATGCTCATGATTAACCACTGGAATTCTGTAGGCTTGAAATGTCAAATCATAAACAGTTTAAAAAGTTAAAAAATACACATAAAATTATTACATTATCACCTTTCTCATGAATTTGTACAAATTTGCTATAGAAACTACAAAAGCATAACGGATGATATTTTTATAATGACTTACGTACATCTGAGACACCAAAATGTGTAATATGTAACGACCACAATTTCACATCGTTATAGAACAAAACGCATATACGTAGAAATATCGTTCATTCTACTTTAAGAAATACCAAAGTTACAATCGGACAGAAACTTTGACACAAGCAATCTAATCGAATCCTTCACCAGTATTATCATTAGCCTATCGATACGGCCTGCTGAACATGGGCCACCTCAAAATTGGATATTTATAACAAGCGTAACGCTTGAGATATAAGTTGGAAAGTATAGTACGCTGGTAATAGACACGACTTCTTTTGTTAACTTTTGTCGACAAGTCGGCAGCAAAGCAGTTTAAGGAAATAAAATGCAATTCTATCTCTCTCGTTTAATCGACTTCTGTAGTTAAAGTACATTTTAACTAAGCTTATAATCACGCCATAAAATGTTATCTTGACTCATTGTCTACCAGTGGAAGCGTTGAAGGTTAATTGGTTGGAATGAGTTATAATTGAGATTATTAAGATATACTATGTTCATAGAAGCTAATAGAGAATATATGGAAAAAGAGCTCGTCGTGTTATTATATTATAACAGAACATAGCATATTGTACACTTTGGATATGAGGATATATTTCAGATTTTATTGTGAATTATTGCAATGAATGACGACAACGCCAAGGCGACGAGCGCAATGTGGTGATGTGTATAATATTCTAACTAGCACTATATTGTTATGGGCTTATCACCCACTATCAAGTGAACGTTCCGCTCGTCTTGTAGCATAAATGAAGTCTTTGAAACAAGCTGAGCTAGATTCTATTGAATATAGTTTAAACTCGCACTTACTACAACTACATTAGATCTACAATGATAAAAACATTTAACTCATTACAAATTTTTATGAAAAAATTTTTGACTGCTGTTGAATTCTAGTAAACAGTACCTATAGAGATTGTTCCTGCAATGATAGAATATTTTTTACTAAAATCTTTTAACGACGATAATAAGTGTCCTAATCGTAATCGTTAATTATGATTCATGCCGATATAAACAGTGGAAAAATGTAAAACATCATATTTAGCAACGAAACTCGAAAATTATTTTATAACTACATTTTCATTGTTATTTTAGGATAATAAATTGAGATATATCACGTTGCGGATATTTATACTCACTGGATAAACTGACAAAATAGTGACAATGTTTGTCGAAGAATCCCGCCACTTCTTCAGAGCAGATTTTATAGTGACGATGAATAGTATCCATAATAATAATAAAATTACTAATCCGCTTGACCAAAGAACCCATGCGTATGGCTGAAGAGCTGAAAATTAACAAAACTATAAGCTTTTTTATAAGTATAATTGGGTTTATAGAAATGAACGGTGTAAATTAATTTAAGGCTTATTTTCATAGAGAACAGAGATCACAATAAAGAAAGAAAATGTAATATTTAAAAAAAAATTTACTAGTATTTATTTTAAATACCACAATTTATTATATTGTATACTTTTATCACATTTATATACACAATTAAAAAATGTACAATCTATAGTACAGAAAACATGTATATAACATACAATTTCAGGAACGTATAGTATAATTAAAAGAATAATTGTGTTAATCATAAAATTAGTATGTCGTCAGCAGACAAGGGTTACATACTTATAATATACAAGAACAAACATATTAAAGAGAATTGCAGTGTTGCCACGCTTCAAGGCGCCCTGGTATTGGCAATATCCGATGTATACCACTGCTCATCCTCGGTCTATTTTTTTTTTTTGAATATTACAAATTCTATCGTTAAAATTATTTATTATCTTCATAGATAAGATTCATATCTTAGAATAAGTTTAAAGCGATATAGTAGCTCACACATAAATACTTTTTAATGAAACAAAATTTCTTGAGCCAAGAGAACGAAGGAGCCCTAAATATTGCCAAGAAACGTTAATACCGCCGAACATCATCAGAGAATGTACTGAAGAATTTTAGAATAATCTGTACGTCAAAATCTTTTGTCACCTAACAATACGTCTTTAATTTGTACACAACATTGAATAGACTTTAGCAAAACTATACAGAGTTGATACGGACAACTTTTGGAGAAGTTGATTTTTTACTAATAGAAATTTTAGAAAGAAATAATAAAGCCGAAGTTATGTACATGTGTAGAGCCGTACTAGCTACAGTATCCGAGTGTTGTGTAATAATGCAAAGTTATTATGATCATTATGTTGCAAGTGGTGAAGGCAATTAATTTACAAAAAATTAAGCCCTGACAGTTCTTAACAATTACAAAATCACAAAATCACAATGAAATTAAAAGATCCCAGTAGCTTTCAGACGTCAATGATAATTATATTTCTAGCTAAGCGCTAATTATATTTTTTGTCTAAGCTCATTTATGTTTGTTTTTACCTGATAAATAACAATTACAATAAAGTTTTTAAGAATTTCCATGCACTTAAAGTTATAGTAGATATATAAAACATCTTTTAAAAATGTGTTTAATCATGTCATAACGTCGATAACCCTTTAAAAATTATGGTCGATAAAAATATATTGCTTCATCCATATTTTCCTTGATATTTATCAAGGCCCAAAAAAATTTGTGATGTAGTCATGGGTAACCGGAAATGAATGTCTTTAAATAGGGTTTCATATGTGGGAATCACGAGAGATGGCAAGTTGATGGAGATATTGAAAGAAGTTTTTGAAAGGGAATCAAGTGAATGGGGCACTTTATAATTTTATGTATAGCCGAAAAGTATCACAAAGTGCACGACTGGCTGTGCATAGGGGCGTGTTGATCCACACACTAACGTATGGTAATGAATGTTGGGTATGGTAGAAGAAACATGAAAGTAGGATTAATGCTATGGAGATGAGAAGCATGAAAACTATAACTGGAGTGAAGCTGATGGACAAAGTGAGGAACAGTGTGATAAGGGAGCGGTGCGGCGTGGTTGGAGATGTTGTGACAAAGATAGAAAAAGGGATGCTTAGATGGTTCGGTCATGTTGAAAGAAGATTAACGAAAGAGGTATAGAAGGTAAGAATGATTGGACAAATCGGTGGACTGATCGGAGATGTCCTAAAGAAAGGTCGGGTCAAGAGTACTCGCAACCGACGAGCATGCATGAAGACGCTCATGAAAGTGGAGGAAGCGAGAGATGTGTGCCAGGATCGTAGCAAGTGGAGAAAGGTGATCTCTGCCTACCCCATTGAGAACGAGCCGTGATATATATGTATATGTGTATGTGGGAATTTGGGCCATCTTCCACCATGCTGGCCCAATGCTGGCTGGTTGGTGGGAGCCAGAACCTTATTTGTTGGTTAGCAGGGTGTACCACGAGCAAATGAGCTTGGTTTTGATCCCGTAAGTTGTTTTGCGGAAACCCTTACACCCCACACATTCCTAAGAAGAATGTCAATAACTAGGTTATACTTGATAACACTTATAAATGCTTATAAGTTTAATTAAACTAAATTAGTAATAAAAACTTTTTGTAAACTCTATAATGAAATGTTAATAGTTCAAAACAAGTAGCACCAAGCTACTTTTTCCTGCTAAAACTCACTTTCTATTCGTTTAATGAAACCATACAAAGTTAGTTCCCATTTTTGGCAGCATAACTCCGTCGGATTTTTCAAACTATACAAAAATCATGGTTCACCGATTTAGCACGGAAGTAGCCAATGGGCCACTCAGTCTAAAATATTTCGTTCGTGATTGCCCCTAGCCAGCGGAGACCACTCCGGTACGGAGTCAAGGTAAACCGTCATACGATCGCAGACCCTGTCACCGTTTTTTCGTTATATTGCAAATGAATGTATAGTAACTAAATATAGATCCACATAGTTTATTAATAGTTAAAAAATAGAAGTCATATCGTACGTATTTTACTCTACATAAGCCAATGCCATAAAAAAATTCAACGAAGCAACGAGACGACGGACAATGGACGTTCACCTGTGGTAAGTGATACACCTGCCCATAACAACGTGATACTATTTAGCATGATGAAGATTTTGAGTGTTGTTACCCCAGTAATTTCACTGTTTGCGTACGACTGTTTAGAGGCAGAAAGGGAAGCTGCGGTGGTACCTACCCAGACAATCTCCGGCCACAAAGACTTACCACCAATAATATTTTTTTTTTATATAATAAATTTGATACGTAATATGTTATAAAAACAATTTCAAACTTCGTTCTCTGTTTGAAAACTTGTAGCTTGACAAATTTTTGTACAGTCACGGAGAGTCAGTGTTATCTTAAATATTTATAAGGTTATTTTCTTCATATTTAAGATAACATTATGGCAGTTTTAATACACTATAAAAATGCTAGTTGGCAGTCTGCGCTTACGCAAACTAACAAAGTTCTATAATACCTCAAAGACTTGCGTAACACTATGTATTGAGTAAACATAACTAATACAGCAAACGTTCCATATCACATCGCACTCTCTTATTTTAATTATTCAAAATATATTTCTAATATTGTGCTTCAATATCTCAAGAAGAAAGACATAAAATAGAAATATAATTTTTAACGACAACTTTGACACATAAATGTTAAATTATCTATAATACTAAAAAGCCTGAACTACGATAACAGTTAAGGAAGTCTTTATTTACTTATATTGATGACAGCTTGGTATTTTTTTAAATATTCCTGCATTGCAACATTAAACATTTTTTATGTACTACTAATTAAAAATTACCGCCACAAAAACTTCATGTTGTTGACCTCAGAAATTGATCGCTTATATAAAGACGGATATGACCTGGAAGTGAAGGCGAGACGATCCATACGTTCGTCCGACATTTACAACGAGAAAAGAAAAAAATAAATATAGTAAAACCCTTCAAAACATTTTAATACAAATTTTATTTTCATGCTCTATAATATCATACATTAAAACAAAAGTTATTGTTTTTATTTATGCATTTACATAAAAAAAATTTCAACGATTAAACTTCCGCTAGCTGATGGCATGACCTTAAAGGATATATGCAATGTGTCTTTTTTGTTTTTTTATCATGTTATGATACAGATCTTTGTGTTAAAGAGTTTTAAGAATTGATTCTTTAAGGTGTGTAATCTAAACAGGGTTTCACGAAAATTTTAATAAATTCACATCAGTCGCATATTAGAAAAGTTAAGTTTTGCATCTGCTTAAAATGTTTTTGTTTCTTTCTTTCATCCGTATGTTAGTAACACTTACTCTATACAATTTTATAAACACATCTACAGATGCAGGTACCCCTTTAGTAATTTTAGGTATCTATTGTTTGTATTTTTACACAACGTATGTAATTAATGAAAAAAGATAGAGAGGTTAATTACTGTTAGCATGCGACTTTCATGCGTTAATGTGAAAAAATTGCTAACAAATTTGAATACAATACTGCGTCCTTTCGCTTCCATGGGAACTCAATGTAAACATGACTGTTCCCAAGAAAAACCGAAACTAATTTATGATCATACAATAACCATGTTTTAGCCACGACGTTTGGTATCGACTGCTTGTTTTTGAAATCTTAGGCCAACAAAATAGTAAAGCACTAAGGCGACCAAAGAAAGAGTCAAGATGATCCAAAGTTTTCTTTCCGCAAATATATTTTAGTTGTTTTATGCCTAATTATAATATTGCTATCGAGTTTAAAGATTGTATAACTGGCGGTTATAACCCGGTAAATTAAGCAAAATTTTTATATTGTATTAAAAAAAAATCCGGGGCTTGTTGCTGATATTAACACTCCCGCAACTGTTTTTGAGGAAGGAATTATGTAAATACCAATCTTAAATAACCTCTAAGTGGCAGAATCAATATCTCTACTAAATTTTGAGTCTTTACGTTTAATAGTTTCGGAGATCTTATGTTGCGCCTGTGAATTCTGTTTTTGGCCGGCATAACCCTAGTATGTGTGATAATCTCTTCGATACAAGGTACTTAATTGTAGTTAAATTTAAAATAAACATATAAATAATGTACTGACAGACCAGTTACTATCGATTTTTAACGTTGACCAGGCTTTGGTACCACCGCAAACAATACAAACGTAGAATATTCTTAGAAGCGTTCTGTTTCTATATCATTTCCTAAATTATAAAGGTCGTGGCTTTTTAGTGATAATCAGCTTCTTATAATGTTAGGCCAACTTTTTTGTTCTTCACCATGTGTACGGCATCGAAGACTGTAATAAACATTGTGTTGTTATCAACTGCAAAGGACTACACAGTATCTTAAGAGAAAAGATTTTTTTTTTTATTTCACGGAGCGACGATGAGTTAAACAGAACATTCACATCATGATGATACGTAGACCCATAACATTGTGACGCTAGATGAATAAGTACTATACCACATTATGCTGGTCACTCTGAAATACAACATGTTAAGTCTTATTCCATTAATTTTAGATTATCGTCAGCTGTATATACAAATACAAAGATACAATAAAAAGTTATATTTCAAAGAAGTTACTCAAACATATACATACTATCTTTGTATTTAACGAGTATTGTAAACCTTTGTTAAATATACAAGAAATATCTTATTGATCATTGCTTAAAAAGTGTTAGTTTTGTTTTACTCTTCGGAAATTTTACGTTACTCAGTTATTACTGTAAGTAGTTAAAATTGTTCCATTATTATTCATTTAAATCAGTGGTGAGTTTTCTCGTAAGGAGTACATCTTACATATGTACATCTTACACATTACAACATATTTGTACATATACATTTGTACAACATACAAAAATCAAGAACAGTGATCATTAACTTAACATTAATCGACCATATTAAATAATAATAATCACTCCAAAAAAATCCATTAAGAAGTTACTCAACCACCAAAAATTGGACGGTACAGTAAGCAAAACTAAATAAACATTACCTGACGAATAGGAACTAAAACTAGGTTCCAAAGTGAAGTTATGGCAAAGGAGAGTTGTGTTCATTGCGTCATTCGTTTCGGGAAGGCTTTTGTCCGTACTAACATGTCGCGCTGCAAGTATCCTCAACTCACTGCTTTCTTCACCACTTAACAGGTTCATGTTTTTTTTTTATTTTCCAAATCAATTATCACTTTATGGTGTTAAAAAATTGATCGCAATTTTTGTATTTTCCAATTTACAACATTTTATTTATAAATTTAATTCTATTATGATCGGCATACACTTAATCCTTATGTTCGGATGTCGAGAACCAAGCGAACGAGTATAACGTACCTTGTCTTTGACTCTACTGCCGGAGTCGAGTGCCCAACACGACACGCTCACTTTCTTTCGACATTTCGGTACGCGCAACAGTTTGACAGTGAAGTTCACGATTATTGTCGATAAAATTAACAATATTAATTAAAAAAATATATTACGTAAACTAATTACACTATCAGTAATAACAATATATCAGTTTCTTAACAATAAGTTAATATTTCGATTATAATTTGACGTATAATTTAAAAATACAAACTTCTAAATCACTACATTTTGTAATATATCACTAAACATATGTATAGGTAAACAAGCAAACATTTCTATTGTAATTAGTGATTATTGTACATTTCTATGTACAATAATTACTATTTTTAAATGCTGATGTTTGTGCTTAAAGCAAATGGTAATTTACGAAGCTGTCTTTCTATTATAAATATTTTTAATTTTTAACCTTATAAAACATTATTTTATTAAAAAGATATATTCTTGGGACGATGATGACAGAAAACAGTTACCAACCCGTTAAACACATATTATATTGAATAAAACTCATAAAAATTGTCGATGAATAATGGCTTACCAACAGTACTAAACTTTTTAGGCATTACCTTCTTGATTACCCACTCTTTGATGTGAGGTAACAGCAAGAGGGCCGTATAACCGACTTTACTAATCACCACAATTTTGCAATATTGGAGTAAAATAAATGCAAATCTTTTATTAACTTTATTCAACATACATTTTGCTTGTATCATAAAGAGAAAGTCAATGCCGACCATGACACCGTGGCTTAGTACCTTTGAGACTAAGCTCCGTGAGTCAGTGAATATTATGAAGTTTTAATGTACTGGTAAATATATAATCAGGTCTTACAACGACGTTTACGTTATTTATTCATTTCTTTTTATTTTTGGTAATTCTTTCGTGCTACGTTATTAAAATTTTTATTGCATAATCGCAAAATCTAACGTCATTAAAATAAAAAAGAGAATTATTCCATGTAATGCATGTATTAATAGTAACATGTATTTAATTTATGGTGTCAAATGAATTTTTTTTACAAATTAATAATCATTAGAAATATTCTATTTAAATCGGTATTTAGTCATATTTTTGTAACAACGTAGCTAAAATTATAAAAATGTATACCTTATAAGCTGTTGCCCTTATACATATGACTAAAATAAAGCAATGTTATTATGGTTGCAAACAATAATAACAGGTTAGTTACTAGCGTTGCTACTTTAAACAACTTTATGTAGGTTCCAGTCAGCCACTTGAGACTACCACACCCGTCTGAACAGGTTGGTGTGGAGTTCTCCTGCCTGGGGGAAAGTGCGGAGGAGGTCCAACTTGCCACCTCGGCTGCCGATTCGGCCATTTACACCGACGGCAGCCGCATCGACGACAAGGTGGGTGCGGCGTTCAGCGTTATGCGGAACGCCGCAGAGGTTACTTGTAAGAAACTCAAGTTGGGCAACTTCTACACGGTGTACCAGGCAGAGCTGCTGGCATTAGCAGAAGCGACGGGGTACGCGGCCAGCGGGTCGGCGCAGTCATGCGCCGTACTTAGCGACTCGAGGTCCGCCCTTGAAACTGTCGCAAGATCGGACACCCTCCACCCCCTGGCGCTTCGTGTGAAAGAGAATATTACGAAAGCGCGGGCAAAAGGGATGAATGTAAGATTATTTTGGGTGAAGGCGCACGTGGGGATGGAGGGAAATGAAAGGGCGGATCAACTGGCCAAGGAAGCGGCCCTGAAGAGTAAAAGAAGACCGGAGTACGAGGATTGCCCCGTTTCCTTCGTCAAGCGTCAGCTCAGGCTGAGGACGCTTGACGAATGGAACAGGAGGTATGTGCAAGGTACGACGGCTTCGACAACGAGGATTTTCTTCCCAAACGTCGTGTCAGCTTACCGGACCCTTCGCCGATTGGAGCTCGACACGGTTCTGGTCCAGATGTTCACTGGGCACGGGGGATTCTCCGAGTACCTTTACAGGTTTAAACTCAAGGAGAGTCCCGCGTGCCTCTGTGACCCAATGGTGGACCAGACCGTGGAGCACTTGGTCACTTCCTGTCCCGTGTATGGCAGGAGACGAATGGAATTGGAGGTGGAGCTGAACAGGCAGCTCACCAAGGAAGCCATTGCCTCCCTGATGAGTGAAGACGAAAGTCGCCAAAAATTCCTGGACTACTGTAAATTAATAGTAGCAGACGCTATAAAAAGAAATAAGTAAATAATTAAAATTTTAAAAATAGACTAGAGTGTAATGAATGGAGAAATAGGTAGAAATGTAATGTAATAAAAAGTATAGCAAAGAAAGAAAGTAAAAACTGTTCAAATAAAAACAATAAAAGTAAGAAGGGAAGATAAGAAAGGAAAGAGGAAGAAGAAGAAGAAGAAGAGTAGACAACGATGATAAAGGAATGATTGTTCCAGGAAACAACACGGCGGCAGTCTTCACGAGCGGGAGGTATGGAAGAAGGAATTGGGATGGAGTATGATTGGAGAACTGAAGTGAGAAAGATAAGTACGGAAAGTAAGATAAGAGAGAATGTAGGAAAAACAGAAGTAAATATTAGATGTTAAGTGATCTGTACGAACAGGCCCTGACCCACCATACGCAGGGGAATGCTTGAAAAAAAGAAAAAAAAAAAAAAAAAAAAAAAAAAAACACAACTTTATGTGGCCCCGAAAACAGACCTACATTGCACTAACTACACTCTCATGCTTACTAAGGTACTAGGTTATCGAATCGGCTAAATGTCATTATTTAATTTAACTATAATATGCCTTCCTTATTATGTGGTTTTTGAAAGTTATTCCAATACACTTTTTTTTAAATCAGCACATTTTTCATTAACTTCAAGGAAATAAAATAACTAACAAATTAAACAAGTTATCCGTGTAGACTTTCTCTTGCTAACAGAAATTAGAAAAGGTCTTTTTTTGTTATGGAACTACGCTAACATTTTTAAAGAAACTAATTACAATCTTTTTTCTAATGTGGTAGAAAAAAAATCATTTGCGCAGAGCTAAATTTAATTAAATATGAATTTAAAGCACAAAAATCCCACCTGTTCAAACATAGCTGTTGTATAAAAATCTATTACATAATATATTCATACTAAAAAATCTTTTTAGAGGTATTCTATCATGATCAATTTATTCTAAAATTTAACAATTTTCATCCTCAAACTATCGACTCAATGTGCTATTAAGAAGATAAAGAAGAAAAAGTTTGTTCGGAAAAATGCAGCCGCTTTGCATGCGATCTTAACCAATGCTGGCTACATTAAGTGTCGCAAACAGCTTCGACACGAGAAACAATCTCGACACCATACTTCCAGTCACCAGTAGCCATTCGTTTTACGCACACGCCGGTCACCTTAACGCACCCTACTTGATTGACTGACAACTTGGTAGAAATTTAAAGGTATCTTTGTATACTGCTATACAATTCAAGCTGTGATTCATTGGGGAGAGCTATGTTTGACAGTGAACAGGAATTGACTAAGAGGAATTACATAAAATTATTATAAGTAAACCTCACAAAAAGAGAAAAAAAAGATAAACCCATATCTCTTTATTTATTTATTTATTCTTTATTGTACACCAGTTATAAGGGTAGAGGAAGACCGAAGAAAGTGTGGATAGATTGTGTGAAAGATGACATGTGTAAGAAGAGTGTGAATTTAGATATGGCGGCTGATAGAAAGATGTGGAAGAGAAGTACATACTGTGCTGACCCCATATAGAATGGGAATAGGGCAGGAGGAAGAAGAAGAAGAAGATTGTACACGAGTTACATGATATAGGATACATTACATATATATACATAAATGTACAATAGGCGGTCTTATTGCTTAAAAAGCAATTTCTTCCAGAGAACCCATTGGGAAGGAAGACGTGAACTAAAAACAAATAAAAGATAGTGGTTCCACTAAATAATTAAAAACTATAACACTTGATGAAAGATGCAAGCAATAGCACAATTAGACAGAATTTTTAATTTAGACTTTATGACACATACATACATATATCACGCCTCGTTCCCAATGGGGTAGACAGAGACCTCCTCTCTCCACTTGCTACGACCCTGGCACACCTCTCTCACTTCCTCCACTTTCATGAGCGTCATCATGCATGCTTGTCGGTTGCGAGTAGTCTTGACCCGGCCTTTCTTTAGGACATCTTCGATTTTATCGGAATATGTCCGCCTAACGCGGCTTGCACTGATTTGTCCAATCATTCTTACCTTGTATACCTCTTTCGTTAATCTTCTTTCATCCATTCTTTCAACACGGCCGAACCATTTAAGCATCCCTTTCTCTATCTTTATCACTACATCTTCAACCACGCCGCACCGCTCCCTTATAGTTTTCCCTATTAGCTTCACTCCAGTTATAGTTCTCATGCTTCTCATCTCCACAGCATTAATCCTACTTTCATGTTTCTTCTGCCATAGCCAACATTCACTACCATACATCAGTGTGGGGATCAACACGCCTCTATGCACAGCCAGTCGTGCACTTTGTGATACGTTCCGGCTATTCATAAAATTATGAAGTGCCCCATTCACTAGATTCCCTTTCAAAACTCTTGTCTCTATATCACCATCATACTTGCCATCTCTCGTACACTGTGAACCCAGATATACAAATTCTTTCACTTGTTCCACTTTTTATTGTGTTTATCATACATTCTTCTCTTTCAAAAACCATTACTTTCGTCTTGCTTACATTCACTTTCATTCCTTTGCTTATTAAAGCACCATGCATCATGTCTACCATCGCTTGCAACTCCTTCTCCGGTGATAAAAATAAAACTTGATCTTCGTCGTATAGGAGGCATTTGACGATCACTCATTCATTCTTATTCCATACTCACTATCTTTCAAATCTACTAGATTCGTACTGATGTTAACGCTGCAAGCCAAATCGACTCTTACAGCTTATCTGATACTGGGCTCGTGGACCCGGATCCACGGCCTGTTTCCAAAAAAAAGTGTATTACGTGGAATGTAGTTATCTGACGGCGGATTTTCACATTGTGTCTGGTTCTTTGGTTTTTCTGGCGAATTTACTCGGTCGTCGAGGGCGGGCACGGACCCGTTCTCCTGCTATCTTCGCCTGTATCGGAATCTCTGGGCGCTGAGGACAGTCCCTATTCGTAGGTGTACTTCGCGTACGCGGTGTGTGGAGCTGTCGCCATAAACAACCAATTTACGTCCCCACTGTTGGGGCACAGACCTACCCTCAATATGATGGCGATGGGGTCGTAGTCACCACGCGGGCCCAATGCGGATTGGTGACTTCACACACATCTTAAAATAAATTCTAAAGTCATGTGCAAGTTTCCTCACGATGTTTTCCTTCACCATTTATATTTCGCTGTTGTAACTAAAGTGTTGTCGGTTACTGTTGGTGCGCGTGTGGTGTGCGGGACCCCTGGGGATGACGGTATTAGCGCATGCCGTGCTCTACGCTTATTGGTCTTGGGATTCGGAAGCGGCTCATAGTTGGCCGCTTTGGCCACCAGAGGGTTAGGGTGAGATGACACCTTGGCGAAGTAGGTTTCGGAGCACTCTCTGAAGTGCTCCGTTACGGTTGGTAGTATGAAGTCGCCATGGAGGTCCAAGTTGCGCTGGTACGATTCGGCACCAATGGCGATGTTGGTGAACCGGTTCTGGAGAACCTGCAAGGGTTTGTGGCGTGCTTCGGAAAACGGGCGAAGACTACGCTGGTGTAGGACATTATAGGTCTTACGCATACCTTGTAGAGGTGAAGCTTGTATCTGAGAGAGATCTTGCTTTTCTTGCACAACAGTGGGTAAAACTTGCCCAGTACTTGGGCCGCTTTGTTTCTCGCCTTGCGAATGTGGGTGATGAAATAGAGCTTGGCATCGAGTATGATACCGAGGTATTTGACCGATTCCCTCCATGAGATGGACTGGCCGAAGAGGGAGATCTAGCCGAGTCTATGACCGCGGTAGATCGTCTTAATGTGAAGGGTTGAGGGCTTTCGGTGGATGAAGTGAATGGTTTCACTTTTTTCCGGGTTTACGTCGATTCACTACTTCCGGAACCATTTGCCTAGACGAGTTCAAACCATACAATTTACACCAATTCATAATACAAGCAAGATCAGAGTTAATGCTGTGGACGGCCTGACAGAGATCACTAAGAGAACCTTGTAAATTTAGAGATCGTCAGCATACAAGTGGTAAGAATAAAATAAGTCGTGGGTTATAGAATTGGTAAAAATAGAGAACTGGATTTGAGACAACACGCCACCTTGAGGCACGCCAGCATCAGTGTATAACCAAGTGGAGAAATTATTCTGTACTTGGACGCTCTGTTGACGGCCAAACATGTAACTATGAAATCAGTAAAGAACAACCGGATATACGTTAACAATGCGCAGAATGCTTAACATGACATCAAAGTCGACAGTCTTAAAGACATTAATAAAATCAAGCAACGTAAGTACTGTTAATTTTTGATTTACCATTCCATAACGAATGTCGTCGGTGATTTTCAGTAATACAGTGATAGTACTATGGCCAGGACGAAAACCGGATTGTAAGGTTTTGAAGATGTTGTTTTTTAAGAGATATGGACTAAGTTGGTTAGATATTAATCTTTCAAGAACCTTGGACAGAAACAGGAGTAAAGAAATAGGGCGATAATCAGACAGGCAAGTAGGGCTTTTCTTTTTCAGGAAAGGAATTATGTTGGCTTTTTTTCAATGGGAAGGAAAGGATGATGTATTAACAGATTTGTTAAAGATAAAAGTAATGACGGGAGAAATGATATCTAGAATGGGAATTGTTATTTTAAGACTAATGCAATCAACACCAACGGCGTCCGAGTGGATAGATAAAATTACTCTCCTAACATCACAGTTGTTCAATTGACTAAAATTAAAAAAGCATGTGTCGGGAGTTGGCTTAGCTGAAAGATTTTTCAGCGTTGTTTGTTTAACTTGCTCATCAGTGCAAGGAGGAGAAGAGAAATGCTGATTTAACAGATTGAAATCGATATTTGATAGTAGGTTCGAGTTTGATTTTCCAACTCCCAATGACTTAAGCATGTCGTACTTACTTAACGTATAGTATATCGTATCACACATAATTTTTTTCGTCATTCGTTAGTGCAGATTTATTTAAATAATCACTGCGTTCCGGTTTGAATGGTAACGTTTTATACCTCCAAGCAACGAGCAGTATGGCGCTATATGGTATATCATCCTAAGTAGCGATCGTCTCCTTGCTTCGTCAAATAAATAACCATACTTTGTAGTACTTATTATATTAAAGACTTTTTGTTTAATGCAAACATTTAGCTTCTTGGTTTGTCAACAGTCTCATGTTTTCTACTTTCGTAATTCATTTTGTGTTACGCACTACAAGTTTAATGTAAATATTTTGAAACAATGATCATTAAAAATTTTACAAATTCCTAGTTTTTGATTGATTGAATATATATAAAATTAACTGTAAAAGTTTGCTTCTTTCATTAATAAAGGAAACTTAGTTATCTCTGGAACACGATCATCTATATAAAAATGGACATATTTTTACAGGTAAAATAATGAGTTTTTTTCTTATATTCAATGGACTCTATTTCAATTTCAAATGGTATTAATTGCTTGTCTAAAGTACTTTGACTATATTTTAAAAGCCGATAACCAACAATGTTATTCCATCGGCAGATTTAGAAATCGAAAGTGGTGTCCAGATAGTAGCCATCGAAAAGCTGTGTGGCGTTTCGCCTATTTTATCTAACTGTACATTGTTCTTTATACTTTAAGTTTCAAACTGTCTTCAAACATATTGTAATAGATAATAATGTGTACATTTTTGTAATCTATGTATTTTCAGGATGGCAACCTTTTACCATCACGCTACGCATAGACAACCCTCGGTTGACGCTAGACACTCTACTGAACTCTCACTTGTAATCGCACAGGCGGAATATAGGAACTTTATTATTATAATTACTAACATTAGTATAACAGTGTTACTAACTTTTACAATAATTAAACGAGTCAGTGAAACATACAATCATGTTACTAAACAGAAAGTTTGCTACTGTTTCAAAGAAGCTGTAAAGTAAAACAAGTAATACATATGTATATTAATATAATACTTTAAACTAATGACATATTTTTACAGCGCCTGCGCTTTTACTATAAATAACAGCTTTATTTGGTGTAGAAACATTGATGTGCGTGAACATAAAGGCGTACTTTATATGTAACGTAATCCAAAAATATTAAAAAACAAAGTAATGACAAGAGTTGTAAGGTGTAGTTTCCGTAAATGTTACTACCTGTTAAGCATATGGATTTATCCCGCTTTTAAGACTTAAAACCTAAGTTATATATATATATATATATAATAATAATTTGATGACATAAAAACGACCTTCGGAAATAAAAGATCAAATACTGAACTTCTGCTATTTGTGAATTTTGTAAACAAAAGGGATTTAAAAAATTCACTTAAGATTCAATGAAGTCGGATAAGGGTGATAAAATATATGAAGAACGGATCTAACTGAATTTTACTGGTGGTAGGTCTGTTGCTGGAGACCGTCTAGATAGGTATCACCACAACGCCTATTTTTACTGCCAAACAGTAATGAGTAAACATTACTGTGTTCCGGTTTGAAGAGCGCCGTAGCTAGTATAATTACTGGAGTTACGAGATATAACATCTTATGTCTCAGGCGATCCCAACTAGGGCCACGTTATTCTAGGCGGGCGTTTCGCCCCCCCCCCCACCTCCCCCTCCCGAACAGGTTCCCGCTTTGTCTTTGTCAGGCTCAGTAGCCGTGGCTTGGTCACGCACGGTGAAGCTAAGAGGAACCTACCCGGCCCTCCCGACGTGATCGTTCCAAATGAGTTCCGTGAGCTCACCTCAGATGATCACCTGCTTTTTGCAGCCGAGGTGGAGTCGCGGACAAAGAGGAGTGTCAGTATTATGATTCGCCACTGTCCCTACCTTCCGCGACTAAGCAGTGCCGCACCGCTAATGCGGCGGCGGTAGAGCCGCGGGGGAAGAGGAGTGTCAGTGTTGCATATAACAGTTTGCAGCGGAACCCAAGACCAGATCCACCGCAGAGAGTCGAGAGAGCTCTCTTTCTTGGCTCTCATGGCCTCTGGGTGACTTATTCGGGGGAATCCGGAGGGTGCGCTGTATGTTCCGACCCACCCTGACAGAGGTGGTAAGGGGCGAGGGGTTCTTCACTCCCAAGATGGAGCTGCATGGTACAGCCGGCGCTGGCGGGGTCGCGGAGCTGTGCGAAAGCGTTCCGGTGACCCTGCCTGCTGTTCTCTGCCCCCGGGAGCAGGTACGCGAAAGCATTTTCCATACGTAAAGTAAAAAAAAAAGAATAAAAAATGCAGGCGTATCACTTACCATCAAGTGAACGACACGCCCGTTTCGGCGCTGTTGTATGAAAAAATATATCATTTAACTGCTATATAACCTTCCCATAAAAACCACACACTGTAGTGTTTCACAAAATGTAGGTTCAAATTAACAACTGTGAAGATTATTGAAGTAAATTACAACCTACTTAAAGTTGATGATAAATCGCTTATCAGCATTGGTGTAATCAGAAATAAAAACCAACTATTTTTTTTTTATAAGCGTTATTCAAACCAATAGTTACAAAATATTATTCGTGTTATTAAAAAAGGCAGGTAAATGTGAAACAAAAGGCAGCTTTAAGTATTTTAGTTAAAAAAATTTACATCCATTGTTTCTTTAAAGTATAATACTACGTTCTTATTACTAAAACTCATTTAAGTGTTACATTTGTTGTTTAGTACATTAAGTTATTTCTTTAAGGATTATATCGAAAATGCTCTTTTAAGGAGTTCTCTTGAAGTACTCGAATAAAATATATCCTGTATAGAAACCATCACGTCAAGTTATCAGATTTTTAGGGGTTATAATATTATTTACGAAAAGGATCTCTTCTAGATGTTTTCCAAAAAAACTTTAACTCCAATTATTTTACTTTGCTGGGAGTAGAACTCTTTTGCTGGACTCATCTATATAGATACAACCGCAGCGCATATTTCCGCCAAACAGTAGTGTGCAAACATTACTGTGTTCCGGTTTGAAACGCGTTATAGCTCACTAGCTAATTTCTGGTGTAATGAGACTTAACATCTTATGTCTCGGGCGACGAGCGCAATTTGATGCATATATCCATCCTAACTAGCTTCACGTTGTTATGGACGAGCGTATCACTAACCATTACATGAATATCACGCTCGCCTCGTCGCTTAATTGTACTAAAAAGCTTTTCAGTAATAAACTTAATTCCCGCGACACCTGTTACAAAGATTTTTAATACAAGTTTTCATGTAATAGGAACAAATCATCGCTAGATGGCAGCGTTCAACAGATAAATATATCTGAACACTGCAACATGTTGAAATTACTCAATAGATAAATTTCAGGTTTGTTTATCTTTATATTTCAATGTCAGAACATAGGAAGCTATTCCAAATACATAAAATTTTAACTTATCAACACTTATACATTAAATGGTGTGAAATACTTAGCATAACAAGTATCCAAATAATATTTAATTATGATTTAAATTGTTTGATTGTAAATAAAAGTTTCTGCTTTTGTATTAAAATTAAGAATAATAATATAAATGTTTTTAAATATTTTACCAACTTGAATTAACGGTAACAATGTTTTTATTGATGAAGTTTTTTTTTTACGGAAATAAAAGCACATACCTCTCTGCAACGGTCGTACTATTTAGAAGTCAACGACACTTACATTGTAAACACCGTTCTTTTTAAAGCTAATAAATTTTTGTACAGGAATTGTTTTTCTTTATGATACTATTTGTCTAATGAGCAATAGTATTTTAAGGAACTCATTTAACAATAACTTCTAAGAATTCCGTTACTAAGTTCGTTGGGCAAAATCTAATAGATGCTTAAACTACGATACTTAATATAAAGATTATTTGCATAACAAATTGTGCCTATGAACAATAGTTTTATTTTAAAACATTACTGTGTTGATTTTTATCTTTTAGGAATTTTAGCAAGCGTCAATAGTCTACAAAAAAAAATATCAGGAAAAAACTGCCGGAGCCGAGGGCATTGCCCGTATTTAGGTTTAGCTAATAGGGTGAAACAGCACTACGAGCAAAAACTCTCTTAAACTTTATCTTTGAGAACTACGTAAGAAGTAAATTCATTACTTTTTTAGGAATTAGTAACTAAAAACTAAAACTATAAATTAAAAACCTGTTTGTCTGAACCGGTTTGTATTGAAAAACTTCATTTATTTATTTCAAATAACTTAAAACACTGTTTCTTAATAATTCTAAAAGGCATTGTAATACAAGCAAAATAGTTGAATGTCTTGTCGTAAATGGTTTTGTTATTTTGTATTTTTAATTATGGCACGTTGCAGGTTTTAATAATTAACTAGAACAACTGATAAACTTTTTTATATTTGTTTTTAGTTGAGCGTTATTTCTATTAATACCTCGAGTGATATACATAGTTACAAAAATGTATACTTCAGTAAACATCACTTTTTTCACTTCTACGACACTGATAACGATTTGTAGATAAAAAAAGATAACTAAAAATTCAAAATACAAGATAAAATCGCGAATATGTAGGCACCTGTTTAACAATTGTGCTTAAAGCTATTTAACTAATATCAGAACTTAATTTACAGAGACCATCTAGATAGCTATCTCAGCTACCAAATCGTAATGTGCAAACATAACTGTTACTGTTTGAAACACATTGTGGCTATTGAAATAACTGGGGTAACGAGAGTTAACATAATGTCTTAAAACGGCAGAGTCAAAATAAGAATAACACACATTGTTATTGGAGAGAATATCACTTACGAACAGGTGAACGTCTGGCTTGTTAACGTTTGGTGGAATATAAAGAAACGCCATACTTGTTTAGCAAGCTTCGGACAAGTCTAACGACAGACTGAACCACCAACACAGAGGTAAACGCTGTTCATATTACAGGCGTGTCGGCTCGATCTTGTGTTTATTTACGTCCATCGTATTGTTTGTATACAGCCCGGCACGACTGCGCATCTGTGTACGTCATGCCTCTCCCCTGTGCCCCCGCAGAGGCCCCCGATTCCTACGCCGGGGTCGGCTCGGCTCACTCGCTCATTCATTCGACATTCGCAAACGTTGTTGCGCGTTATCGTGTCCGTGAAGTAGTCTACTAAATTGTCAATAAACCAATAATCTTATTACGCTATGTTGAAAGAAAGCACGAGATATGACAACCATAACACTGTTACCGTTCAGGAAGAAAGGCGTCAGTTAGCTTCGACTAGGTTACCAGCAATTGAAGAACTTACACTTGGCCTTAAACAGAAGCTTCACCTGCAGGCACGGGCCCGTGCTGCACCCTATTATATTAGAAAACAAGAACCTGTGGATCTCGTAGAAAGGTTATTAGAGCAACGTGCCCTTGTCGCCGAGGCTGTTAGAAGATTACAGGAAAAAAAACAATCGTGTCATGAAATATCAGTAGATTCTTAAATATTTTATATTTTTTAATAAACGTTTCAGTTGTGAAAGTGTTGAACGTGTTGTGAAATCGCTTGTGTGTATAAAAAAACGTGTCGGGTTACAATGGTGCTATATGCGGAGAGCATGCGAGAACGAGATGGCCAGCTATGACGTGTCACACACTACACGAATCACGAGAACGAACCAAAATGGCCGCCGGTACTCTACAATCATAATATTTATTCTTCGTTTTATAGTGACCTTAACTGATCAAAGTACTGAATGACGTAACAAATGTTTAGTATTGTTGTATCTTCTATATGTTATATCTAATTGTTTTAAGCGTTAACACGGAGACTACCATTTCTAACAAATAATTTATTTTAATGTAAAGTATTCATGAGCTTTAACTATTGTTTATGTCCCTGAACGTAAAACTGTTCAATAGGAAAGTCATTGCTACTTTATAACGTGTACATAAGTAGGTGTTAAATATTCGCAACCACTGTACGTCAGTCATAAGTTTATATAATAACTTCAACAATCATGTTTAATAACCATTTTATAAACTTTCTTAGTTTGTTAAACCAAATGCCTCGGAAAAAGTAATTTAAGATATGATTGTAACAGTAATGAACTGCTTTAAGTACAGTTACTTCCTCGCATGTTAAATGTATTTTACAGGAATATATTTTGTAACGCACACCTGCGATTTGTTGTGGTGGTACGTTTTCCCAACAATGAACTAACACTTGTCCTCAATTTCGCAAAATATTAGTGACAATAAAGCTGTGGATGGTAGTGTGCTTGTCTAGACCGCCTCGGCTATCATATGCTAACATCTGGAGCAACAATGCTTTAATGACACATGATTTACAATATGAAGGTTATAGTTAAACGGGAGCGCATTTGAATTATCCTACTGCCAACCAAACTCTACAACGAACACACGATCCCAAAATCAATCCAGGGACCTTAGTCTTATTTCAAAGCATGGTTAACAACTACGCCACGAACGCAGTTTTATGTGGTATGCGACACGTTCAAAATGTAATGATTGGGTACCTACCTACCTAATTATTTACTTAGGAAATTTTATCATAGGCAATATTAAAATTAATTAATAATATCTCTGTAGTACATCAACAATTTTATGTACAACTGTACCAATGTGGGTAAAAAATCAATGTAATATTACATGTGTGCATGTTTTAGTGCATTTTGTGATTTTTAGATAGTTTAATTTATCGTCGATCTTGTGATTTAGGTAAGCATTAAGAGTTATCTAATAAATGGAATGAATTTCAAAGATATCAACTTTGTTTTTATATAACCTAGACCATACCTGTACCATGCCTAACCTGTTCATTGTATGTATATACACATTGTGCTACAAAATTAATATTCAAATTGTTTTATTAGTAAAACTCTTTCCTATTTTATTATTTTGTTTTTAATACGTACTACATATAAACAATACACGTACATAATTAGTTTTAGTCCGAGATAAATAAATATATATGATATAAATTAATGTTAAAAAATTTTAGATAATCTACCGTTATAAGAAAAAATTGGATTTGAGATAATAACACGTAATTTATTAGGTAGCTATACTAAAGCAGCAATTGAAATCACTGAAAATGTATTTTATTCTATTTCCTATTTTTTTATGTAAAAATTTACTACAAAACTAATTTTAAATATTTAATAACGACCAAATTTAACTCTTAAAAGCACGCCCTCTACCGCAGAATTTTGTTTTATTGTAATAATGTTATAATCCTTTATGCATAATGGCGTCTCTAATAAATAAAAAGTACATGTAACAAACAGTCCGCAACATTTGAGGTCACGGCACATGAAGAAATTACTGCATAATTTTAATAATTACAACGTTATTTAAAAAGGGGTCACGATAGTTTTAACATGCAACCTTTTCTGTAGGAAACAAGCAACGCTGTGATGGATAGTAAAGTGTGTCAAATAATCTGGATTTTTTTATTTTTTTTTACAATATATAATAGCTTTAAAAGTTTTTATTTGTCAATAAAAAACAACTCATGGATATTAAAGAAAACATTGACCTACAATTTAGAGCATATTCAGGAGTCATTTCTGTGTTATCACCAGTAGATAGTGAATATTAGTTAAAAGACCCATATTCAAGGTTATGTAAGTAAATATATCTTAAATAATGAGGATATCTCGAGTTTAATTTACATTACTTTTGTCAAAAACTGACAATAAAAAACAAAGCCTGAAATTTATTTCAATACCCAAGGGAGTGACATAATTTTGAATCATTATTATATTCCCTAATCGAAAAAATGAAAATAGTTTTGTTTGTAGGTTTATCGCTGACCTAAGTATAAAGTTTACCACATTATTTTTAATTCTTCAGCGTCTTTTTTAAAGCCGATCAACTTTTTTCCAAACAATCAGTTAAAAGGATCAAATCATCTGAAACTTAGTATATTATACATTTATAAAAGTTACAAAAAGTAAACATTTTTCATTTATTCCACTAATAAGAAAATTGTCTTTCATGTAAATAAAAATATTTCCCTAATACGACAAATTTATTGTATGAAGTTATAAAAATTGTATCATCGATCATCAGGCTTGCCTAATAATTACTACATCATCAGGTTTACGTAAGTATGAGTCGTACCTGCAAAATTTAATACTAGTGTTTAGATTATTCATGCTTTTTCATATAGGTTTAGATAATTCATGCTTTCAAGTGAACTACAAAGCAAGTTTCGTAAATGAATATTTGTAATATAAAATAAAACAAACGGCAAATTTAACCGAACAAAATAAAAATACTCTTTGTGGCTTACTTGTATTTTCACTATTTTCGTTGAAGTTTACGTAAATTTAACTCATTACATTATTACACTTTTATACACAATGTACATTACGTGCTACATAAATATCGAAAGATATAGGTACTCTTACAAGTTTTTAATGTATTACAAAAACAATATTTCCTCAAATGGTCTTGTTTTGAATAGTATAAAAATATTTTAACTAGTACATACTTGATATTATCTGCTGTGCTTTGAATAAATATCTGGTTTTAAAACCTGGTTGCATAAATACGTCTATCCTGCTGTCAGTTGTCAATGACATTATATATAAAAAATTATGATTGTAAATAAATTTTCTTTTTTATTAAGTGCTACTTAAAAAAGTATTTATTATATAATTTTTAATAGCGAAGGTAATTGTTATTCAACAAGGATTTGAAAAAAAAAGAATAAAGTTATACATACATCGCGTTGTTTTATCTCCATAATTATAAAATAGCTCAAACATATTATATATGCAATGATACACGCGTGTACTATAAATATATAACTTATCTACACTTTGCAAGTAACACCAGCGATAAAACATCTCCCTATTATTATTGAATAGTTGACACAAACAGGTAAATACATTTAATGTGACACATTATTATCGAATAGATAAACTCAATGTATAAAGCAAGTGTGCACGTTTAACTTATTCTATTCGTTTTCAGGCATAATGACGATGACTTGGTCGATGGGTCCTGGTACTTTCGAAGTACCTTTATCACTTTTTTCCAAAAATAGGGAAAGACTAGCTGAAAAATTAAAATATGGCCAAATAGTTATTTTGCAAGGTGGAGATAGTATAAATCATTATGACACTGATGTGGAGTATGTTTTTAGACAAGTGAGTATTGGACTTTAATTAAGTATTTATTTATCACAATGATTTACTAACAATCTGTTTTTAAATTCTTAATATTGAAGAAATTTATTTTACCATCCAGTCTATTGTTATGATTATACAAATTACTTAACAAAAGACTAGTGGTAGATCTTTTTTGTTAAAGACCATTACACAGATACCATTGTAACACCAATTTCATTCTCATTACATTCAATTAATAATTTTAGTTAAACTTTTTAAGAAAAAGTTTGAAATAAGAAATACTTGTATATATCGTAATCAAATATTTCAGGAGTCATATTTCACTTGGATATGTGGTGTTAGAGAGCCTGGCTGCTATTTTGCACTAGATGTTAGTACAAACAAGGCTCATCTCTTTGTACCACATCTTCCAGAGGAGTATGAAGTGTGGATGGGAAAGTTGCTTTCTTGTGAACAGTTTAAACAGATATATGGTGTAGATGAAGTACATTATGTTGAACAGGTAATGATTATCATATCATTGGCATGCTCTAATTGTTAAGGTCAAAATATCAGTTTGTTATTATTAAAATTAATGTTCACAGCTTCAAGATGTTTTGAAACAATTAAATCCAGAGGTATTATTGACTCTCGTAAGTATTGTTAATGTTTTTTTAAGTTTTTAAAATAATTTTCATGACATATCATAATAAATAATGAGCTTTAAGATACTTTTTTGATTATTTATATATACCTTGCATGTGCATTAATGGTAGGCAAGCAGGGGAAAATGGAATAAATGAGACTAAAGATTTTAGGCTATGAAACTCTAAATTTCTGATATGGTTAAAGAAAGTTTTATGCTTCAGAGTGGGCCCAACACCGATAGTGGACTTACAGCTAAAGAAGCAGTCTTTGAGGGCATTAATGAGTAAGTATTTTTAATCCCTTTTAAATTTTTCAATTGATAACTATTTTTAAACCTTGTGTCATAAAGTGTTATTCGGAAACAATGTTATGGTAGCCTTAAATTTAGCTGCATTTTTATAAAGCGATTTCGTTGACCATTACACAAGTACACAAAAGTTCCATTCTAACTTTCATTTTTTTATGCATCACAAACAAAATGTTCATCTTATGGCAAGTGACACACAGGTCTATGTTACTATGTAGTATATTTATACTATTTATTTAGTATTATTATATAGTATGAAAAAAAAATTACTACTACATAGGATATTTACACAACAACACATTGCTTTGTCACTTTTAGTATACAATCTAGAGCAGAGGTCCGAAAGTGGTGATCCATAGATCATTGGTAGGTGTAAAGTTTTAATATGTCAATAAGACAGATAGATCAGAATTTAAGGTTATACTGAAGCTATTTAAATTGTTTTATTTATATCAAAATTGAAATACATTTTTACTAATTTACAAAATACAATATTTTTATATAAAACATTTTTATCAACCCTTATTTCATAACAACAAAAGCAACTTTACAGTAGATCGGCAGAAAAATGTGACACATATTCACTCATTATATTATGTTTTAGGATACATCAAAGTATAACATCGTTCATAACAATAGGTTTTATTATGGTTTATAAATAAAGCTTCCAAAATTTATTTAAAATTAATAGTTTTATTTTATTAACTTGGTATGTTTTATTTTTCTTAGGCTACAATTATTTTTTGTAAATATATTTAACATCTAAAATATCCACGGCTTTTAAATTATAAATGAAAAATTTATGGTCTGAGTCAAAAATTTCGCAACCGCTGATCCAGAGCGCCAATTCCATGACAATTTAATTTGTTTATTAGATAATAAAATGACATGGATTAGTATTTATTAAGGTGTTTTTTATACTGCATTCAATATACAAACAAGCTTGTATGCTATCATAAATATTAAATATACAAAGATAGCGGTTAACATCAATAAAACATAGTATTTTTTAGTATAGTTTCCATTCGCATTAATAAAATATTGAACACAAGGTTTCATTTTCTTACCTTGAATATTTAACAGTGATGTTTAGATTAACATAAACTGTATTTTAACTTGCAGATTTAAAGTTGATAACGAGACATTATTTCCGATCATCGCTGAGTTGTAAGTACAATTCAAATATACGTCACAATTCATATGTATATAATGAATATTGATGATGAAAATATACTCTTTATATACTTGGGTTTGACAAAAACATGATAGGCATTTTTTTATTTGATGAAACTTCAAGACTAGTGGAATTTTTAAAGGATGATAAACGATACACTTAACTACAACGTGGCGCTAATTAGAATGATATACACTGCACTACATTGTGCTCGACTAAAGTAAATATTGTTAACACATTAATTGGCTACAATAAATAAATAGATATTGTCTAATCTACTATTTGTAATATGTAAATTATATAAAGTTTTAATCAATTAAAGAAAAGCTTATCTTCGATATTTGAAAATTTAAAATAATTGTTAGAACACTATATGATATAGATTATGGGACAGGTTTGTAATAATCAATACAATACTACATTTCGTAAAAATACAGTACAAAGACTAATAAAAAGTATATAATATATTTTTTGTTACGCAGACGTGTCATAAAAACACCCGAAGAGATTGAAGTTATGCGTTATGTTTGCAAAACATCATCGGACGCACACAAACAGGTTATTTATGTTATATAATATTCATACAACTCAAAAGTACGACACTTCTTTAATCGCTTTAACTGGATAAGTGATAGTCTTGTAATACAGATGTTACCCTGGTTCGATTCCGGAATCACATGTGGAGGTTGGTCAGTGGTTAGATGTTTTGGAACTCGTCGGGCTGACACTTTTATGTTGTTAATGTGTCGCTATAATGAAATTGATGTCGTGTGTTGAATTTGTTCATTACAATGTGATTTAATAGGTTATGCTCTACGCGAAGCCCGGTGTAATGGAATACCAATGCGAGTCGGTGTTCCTTGACCACTGTTACCGCATCGGCGGCTGCCGACATGTGTCTTACACCTGCATCTGCGGCTCCGGAGACAACGCGGCCGTACTGCATTACGGGCACGCCGCCGCGCCCAACTGCAAAATGATCCAAGACGGTGATATGTGGTGAGTCACGTTTTTTTAACCACAAAACAAAAGAAAAGTACGGTATAGCAAAATTTTATTTAACAATTATAAACAATCTATAATATATTCAAAAAATACATGACGATAACTTTAAGATTAATATTGATCAACTTCTGAGATCGCAGGGCACGCGGTCATTATCAATACTTCAAATCTTACTTGTTAATAGCCGGAACACAGCAATTCTGTTATGAATATAGATTTACAATGTAATGGTTTTTAGATATGTGGGTTGGGAAAAACTCATCAATAACCATTTTCCACCTGTACAATGGAATTAAACCACGGACTTCCGTGTAAAACGAATACTTAACCATTGCACATCAAACGCAGTTAAGTGTAAATTATATGTTTATACTAAGATTCGGAAGATTATATTTATTTGTTTATATGTGGAGTAGTAAATATTGAAAGGATAGATCTATTTTTATTTAAAAGTTATCGCAATCCTGAGTTCTAAATAATCGTTCCGTATTCTTTAAAAAAAAAATTATCACATTTTTTGTGGGAAACGAGTAAACACGTCATATCGCTTTTATATCAAAGCGCGGTTTTATTCCGCTGAGCGTTGGGGCGCGGCAAACTAGTCAACAAGGGCGCGAAAAGAAGACGAAATACGAGGAGAGATCAAAAAGTAGTGTGAACGACATATATACTCCTTAGTAAAATACTGGCATAGCTCAGATACATATTTGTAATGTATATTAATAAAGAAAAAAATCTTCGATTCTTTTTTGTGTTTTTCTAAATGTAGTCATTTGATTGCTTCGTGTCGGAACGTGTTCTCGGAAATGGAGAAAAACGAAGTGCGAGCCGTTATTATATACCTCTGTTTAAAAAAGTTAACGACGCAAGAGTTTCATTGCGATTTGGAGGCAACATTAGGAGAGTCTGCTCCGCCGTATTCCACTGTCGCAAGGTGGGCTTCTCAATTTCGAGTAGGGAGAACAAGCATGGAAGACGAACATCGTTGCGGCCGTCCATCGCCGTCAGTCGCCCAAGAAAATGTTGCGAAAGTCGAGAAAATTGTTGAGCGATCGAAGAGTTACCATCCGATACTTAATTCAAGACACGGGCATTTCATATGGAAGTATTCAATCCATATTGAAACAATCTTTGAATATGAGAAAAGTCTCCGCAAGATGGGTGCCGAGAATGTTAACCAACAGTCAGAAACAAAATCGACTTGACATTTCGAAGATATTGTTTATTACTTATTAAAGACAAGTTTCAAGATTCTGAAAACTTTTTGTCTGGTTTCGTAACAATGGACGAAACATGGGTCCATCATTTTGATCTCGAGACAAATCAACAATCTTCGCAATGGAAACGGCCATCGTCACCGACCCCGAAGAAGTTTCGTGCCGTGGTATCTGCTGGCAAGGTTATGGCTTCAATATTTTGGGACTCAGAAAGGATATTGTTGATTAATTACCTGGAGCGTGGAACCACTATTGCAGGCCTATATTATGCAGCTTTAATTCCCAAGTTGAGGAATGCCATCAAAGAGAAAAGGAGAGGAAAACTTCGAAGGGGCGTGCTGTTTCAACACGACAACGCACCCGCGCACCGGTCGGTAGTTGCGATGGTTGCCATTCAGCAAGCTGGCTTCGAGTTGGTTGACCACCCCCCTCATTCACCAGATCTGGCGCCTAGCGATTTTATCTGTTCCTCAAATTGAAAGAATACTTAAGGAGAAACAGGTACGAAGACGATAACGATGTAATGGATGCTGTGGAGAGCATTTTGTAAGACCAAGACAAAACTTTTAGAAAGGGATTGTAGCCTTGGAAAAGCGCTGGAGTCGGTGTGTAGAAACCCTCGGAAACTATGTAAAAAAATAAATTATTAAGTTATCAATACTCATTATATTCTATCTTAGTCTCACTACTTTTTGATCCCTCCTCGTATGTCTATCCAATTGGTAATAAAATAAATTTGAGACCGTATAAAAATTATAATACGTAGTACACAGTATACTCATAAGCTACGCATTGAAGCGCGGTACATGCGCAAGTTTTGTATGTACATCTGCACAAAAGGTGAAACAACAAAAAAAAAACACTACCACTTGGTGACGTACTAATGAGTTAGTTTTGTTTATAAGATGTTGAAAATTTCGGAAAAAAAGGTGATTTGTTTAAAAAAAAATATTTTGATTGTAAAAGTGTTTTTTCTATATTTAACCTGAAAGGATATTTTATTTTTCTATATAAAAATAACACATATTTTGCAAAGTAAATAAATAGAGTCGTCTTTTTAAATTAAAACACTGGAAGATTTATAGAATATTGTCAAATACGTGGAAGGATATGAATATTTTACGAAAAGTATAATTTGGCAAGAAAATGTCAAAAAAGTCCCGCGTTACGATGCGATTGGCGGTAAAATATCTGATTATAAAGCGAAAGAATAATTCATATTACACTAGTTGAAGGTCATTCACGCTAGCGATTTCATCGATCAAATGTTTACGTTAATCTTAATGTTTGTGTGAGACTTATGTCCGGCCATGTACGTCTATCAATGTGTTAAGTTATAGTATCAATTAACGTGATACAATAACGTAATCGTAGATGTCGTGCACCAGATATTTATATAAATAAATACTATAATGAGCTAGCATTACTTGTCAGGTAATAAACTTTTAAGTCAATATTAAATTAATAAAGATTTTTGGAAGACGGCAGTATGCCCAAGCAGAGGACAAATGATGACAATTAATAATAAAGGCACAAAAAATATTAATTTTATAATGTTCTACAACAGCGCTTTTTAAACAAGACAATGTTTACACACTATCGCTTTGCGGGCTAAATATTAAGAGAAGTATCCTTTTTGTAATTACTCTTTTACCATTACATACATGTATTTTTTCAGTTTATTCGATATGGGTGGTAACTATGCGGGTTACGCCGCCGACATCACTTGCTCGTTCCCGGCAAACGGTAAGTTCACCGGGAACCAGAAGCTGATCTACGAAGCAGTATTAGCGGCGAGAGATGCCGTGTTAAGGTTAGTAAAGATATTTGCTAATAGTAATCTCTGAAGGCGTGATAGTAGATTTGTATTTCAATACTACACGCTTGGCATATCAAAAAGAGGCGAGTTCGAGCTCCACAGAGTTAAATGTCCCATCGAAGAAAGCATTGTGAGGAAATCGATATCTGAACCAAACAGCTTTCGTGAACATCTGACATCTTCAATTGGCTAGTGTGGTTGATAAATAACCTTGATGTTTTCCCTATAAAAAAAGGGTCCTTAACTTTAGTAGTGATAATAAGTATTAGTGTCACTTCTGAACCCTCGGTGTTTTAAAAGGCGTTCAGATTTTCTTCTGACCTCTACCAACATACTTTGCTCGCAAAACCTTACCAAGCGTGGGAATTCATTCCCCCAAAATTTGAAGAGCCGTTGATAGTCAGAAAACAAAGTTGAAAATATATATCATATACTTTAGAGAGGCGAAACCGGGTGTGAAATGGACCGATATGCACTTGATCGCTAACCGAGCTATGTTGGAACATCTCATAAAAGGCAACTTGCTTAAAGGGGATGTGGAAGAAATGATTAGGGTGAGTCTTCGTATATATTCACATTAACACATTTGTACTTAAAACACTTGAAGTACATAGTGGTAGTTTATTTTATAGTGACCACAAACAAATTAGCCACAAGCAAATAGCCGCAAAAAAAAACAAAATTTAGGTTATGACTTCTTAGGTTTTGATGATGGTTTCGAAATGGTTTAAAATAAATTAACACTAGATGGGCCAAGCAGAAAAGCCCGACGGACGGCGGATTGAGTATAGCTGCTCTAACATATACAAAAACATTTTTATAAAAAAAAATCACTGAAAACCTATAATAATATGTTGGTCTGTACATTCATTTCCTTGTCCTTAATTTCACACAACTTTGAATATATGCCGTAACTCTTTCAATTTAACCACTCTTGCACATATTCAAATATTTCTTTTTTCGACAACTTATATCATCCTACCGGGTAAACCGTGTCATGTTGGCGCTCGTCAACAAGACAAAGAGATGACGTAAGGTCTGCCTGTAAAGTCAGGACAAAATGCTATAAGTTATCATTCAAACTTTACATACAGTGGTGGTCGTATAATTAGAAATACTACCAACGGTCCTTGACATTATGTAAGACACTTCACCGTAATCGTTTTTATTTTGAAATTAAACAATAAATAGGACAACAATATGTTCAGCGATTTATCATTTAATAGAAAATCAATATAAATCCCATTACACAAGTGCAGTTTCGATATTACATTACTGACAAACATTTAAATCAGTTTTAAAGTATGAACAATAATGTTCAACTAATTAGAACAACAAAAAAGTATAAAACGCAATATTTTTTAAGTATTATTATTAATATTTTTATTTACGAAATAGCTGCTATCCACAGCCTGCCAATAGTTATAATTAATATTTAGTGGCGTATCCTTTGTTTTCAATAACAGCACTGCAACGACGTGGCATTGATTCAACCAATTTCATACATTTTTCTAGGGGGATTGAATTTGTTCAATTCCATGCTTCAACAATTGTTTCATATAGTACATTTTGACTGGTGTTACGTTTGTTTGAGAGTTTCTTTTTAACAATATACCAGAGATTTTCTATCGCGTTTAAATCCGGACTGTTTACTAGCCAGTCTAAAACGGATATACGTTGTTCGGTAAGGAAATATTTGACGCTATTGGCCGCGTGTTTAAGGTCATTGTCATGCTGAAAGATATAGGTTACAGGCTCATGATCGTCCGAGTTGGGAATCACTGTGTGCTCTAAGATATTTTTGTATTGCCATTGATCCATTGTACCTTCAATCTTCCGAACGGTAAGAAAAATCATAGCACGAAAATGTTCTCGACGCAGATCCATTTTTTAATGAATCAAGAAATTTTGAATGGGCTCTCAAAAAATTGGGGGAGGGAAACTTGAAAATCGACAGTGGTATTTTTACTTTTAAATAATAATCACAAGTGGCCAGTGTCTTATACATAAAAACTTTTTTTCGAAATACTTTCTGAGTGGCCTGGTATATGTAAATAAAAATTATTTGTCTAGTTGACGCATTACAACTTTTATTTTTACCCATTTTGAACAAAATAAAATTCAAATTAAATTTTTAATTGCCGCCAAAATAATAGAAAAAACCAAAAAAGAAATGTTATTCTCCAATCACAAAATTTGTTTTATATTTTATGCATTTAATGAGTTTTTTATTTGAGTGGCTACATTATTGCACGATTATTAATTATTGAATGTGTATATTTTTTACGAACATTTGTACGTTGAAGTTATACTTTATTTAATCATATCAAGTGTTTATAATTATATGACCACCACTGTATCTTTGTTGCAAGCTTAATGTTCTGTTGGTGGTTGTCACACGTCAATGAAAGCTGTCATTCTGGAAGCTTGTCGGCTTTATCCTGACGTTTTCTTTCACTAAAAGGTGAATCAGAATGGGAATCGAACCTACGCCCCTCCGAGGCGCAGCTTCTGTGTGTAATTGAGGTATTATGGCTTTTATATATTGTTTACAATAACATACATATAATATTATGCTGCTATAATTTCCAGGATGGTGTTAATGGTATTTTACAACCTCACGGCTTGGGTCATCTCCTCGGTCTGGACGTTCATGACGTGGGAGGTTATTTGCCGCATTGTCCGGAAAGGTTTGGTGGGCCCTTAGCAAGACTGCGCACCGCCAGGGTATTGGAGGCCGGTATGGTCCTCACCGTGGAACCTGGCTGTTATTTCATACCCAAGGTAAATTTTACCCTTATAATCGATAATTGATAGATCGACGATCTAGAGATCGCAGGTAGCACAAGACTGATTGGTGTAGAAACCTTCAGGGAGGTCCATATCCAGTTGTGAACTTCTATCTGCTGATGACAATCAAAATGATTACAAAATATTCACATACCACCATCAGCCTGTAGACATCCACTGCTGGACATAGGCGTCCCCCAAAAGATCCCCTAATCGATCGGTCCTGTGCCACCGACATCGCCGCGGACCAGGGTCCGTCGATTGTAGGGTTTCATATGGAGGATTTGGGCGACTGCCCACTACGCTGGCCCAATGTGGGTTGGTGTGAGCCAGAGCCTCGTTTGTTGATTAGCAGGGTGTACCGTGAGCAGTTGAGGTTGGCTTGGGGCCTCTGAGTTGTTGTGCAGGACCCCTTACACTCCCTATTCACATACACAGATATAAAATATAATTCGTTTTAAGAATAAAATTATAAAATATTTCTTGACTATAAACACAATTATTACCTAACAAGTTGTGGCTGTTGTTGATATTTCGTCCAATTTTTTTTACATCCTCCAGGTTAGCGCTTGACCACGATCCTACTTGATGTTAAGTGGTGATGTTATGTAGTAGTAAGGCGCAATACCTTAGTAGCAGCCTATTCACTCTTTGCTTGAATACACCCACATCTTATTTGGACGGGAACACCGGTGCCGACAAGTTATTCTACTTTTTTGCTGTCCTCATGAGCAACGAGGAAGTGAACCTCTGAACCGAGTGAATGAACCTCTTTGTTCGCAAACTGGGGATGTTCACAATATGAAGATGGAGAATCGCCATGCGTATGGTCGTACGTTGGGCAAAAAGAGACTTGGGATTTTATATTGTGTAATTCCATCGCACACTATCCTATAATGTATCCTATGCATTGCATCTTTATAATTACTAAAATATATTTATTTAAGGCTGTGTATTAAAATAATGATTATATTTACATATCATGTTGGCTGCCTATGAAATTAATTTAAAAAAATAACGATATTATTGTCAGCAGCATTTCGGATTTTTATCCACATAAGTGTTGAATCTAATCGTAGTCGCCAAAATCAAACTGCAAAATTAAATAATTCGTTATCTTTATCAGCTCCTAGATAAAGCGCTGAACAACCCAGCTCAATCGAGATTCTTCAATTGGGACGTTGTGAATAAGTACCGGGGCTTCGGAGGCGTTCGGATTGAGGATGACGTTTTGATCACCGAAAACGGAATCGAGGACCTGACCAGTGTCCCCAGGACGTTAGTCTTATTTAATATATTTTTTGATAACAATGGCACAGCTAGAGATGTCTAAGTCCAGCAAAAGACTGATGATGATGACACAAACTATGTACAGATGTTGGTGGTAGAAGTTAAAAAAAACTGCTTTTCAGTGTGGATTTTTTTTTAATCAATAATATTTTTTTTCCTTATGGCAACTTTTTAGTCTGTGGTCTATGAAAATAATTGATGGTATGTGCTACGCCTGCTCATAAAAATGTGGCGCTAATTGGGATGATACTACACTGCACAAATTATGCTTGTTGCTTTAGGACAACCGCCGCAACTCATATTTCTGCCGCCATACAGTAGTATGCAAACATTAGTGCGTTCCGGTTTAAAAGGCGCGGTAGCTAATGAAATTACTGGTGTAACGATAATTAACATCTTATATCTCAAGGCGACGTGCGCAATATGGTACAACACGTATCATCCTAACCAGCGCCACATTGTTATGGGCAAGCCCACTGTTTACCATGCGAACGTTTTTTTTCATCTCCTTGCTACGTCATATAAAAAATTAAAAGGCGCATTAAAAAACTAAGATTCCATATAATTTTTTAAGGGGATTTTTTAAATGTGGTGTTTGTTCTTATTGATTTCAGAGTCGCTGAAATTGAAGATTTTATGGCCAAAGGTGCCAATTTCAAATAAGTTTATCATCCAGCATTAGATATTTATCTGTGGAATATTCATCACTTGAGACAAAAATGATATTGTAATATATAATCAAATTAATATTAAGTGTATCAAATAATTATAATGTGTACATTCTTTCCGTTTTTATATTTTTATGTATATTTTGTAGTTTCTCTCAAATTAAACAACTTTTATTGAATATATTTACGTTTTATTATTACCATCACATTTTACTTAAAGAATTACTACAAAAATAAATAACATGTACTTAAGTAATTCCCAACAATTACTCCTGAGGTAAATAATACTTACAATAAACATATAAACGAACAGTAGGCGGGATTGGTAAGCAGTACTTTAGTCCATAAGGTTTTTGATAAGAAGGGTTTTAAAGACATTGACAATATCCATTTTAATATAATTATAACACCAACATTTTTATTTATTTTTGATCTACATTAAGACAACACTAAACCTCAACTTAATGTAATATTAAGTGACAATGAAGCTATAGATTTGAAGCGTGCTTGCCCCAAAGTGTCTGACGCCTATAGGTTGACAGCCGTAACACAGCAATGCTGTTGTGGCGGCAGATATACAATACAGAGATGAGGGCTTACCACCAATCATACACAATGTGTGGCTCCAGAATTAAATTAACAAACTCTGTGTTACACAGCACGAGCATAACCACTGCATCACGGAGGCAAACATTCATCGAGTGTTTAATAAATACTGATCTGAGATAAGCTTCTAAAAGAATTAATCCTCATAATATATAATGAAATCACTGTTTATTTGTAACGCAAAAAATCTTTCAGTGCTTGAGGTATATTTAATTGATCAAGTATTTTGAGAAAATTCTTGGTGGACACATTGTCACCTAATCTTTTCCTCAAACATTCTCTAACTTTCATTCTGCACAAATGGTTTAGTGGCATCACTGTATATGGAAGCTTTTCAACTGTCACTGTCTTGTAGTCCAACCCTATGATGAATAAGAAGAACATTTGCACCTAAAAATAAAAATATTTCTTTAAAATAACATACACCAAATAATAATTAAAAACTAGTAACAGCATTTTTTTTTTTTTTAATTTCAATAGATCCATAAAAATTTTTATTTGCATACCTGTATTGGAATCCTTGGTAACAGAGAATGTTGGTTAGCAAAGTTTAACAAACCTTCCGGTTCACACGTTAAACTATATGGCATCATCAAGGACATAGTGCAGGGGCTTGAAGTCATAGAAGCTACAAATGCATCTGGAATGCAGATTGCTCCACTTGATGGCAATGCAGTTGTGCAGTAGTCTACATTGCATCCATGCTCACAAAGTATTTGAAACACCTGTGAAGTCAAGTGAGGATAATAAACCTGTGTTTTTTTAAAAACTAATTTAGTCTATTTAACAAAGACTAAAACAAATACTTTTAAAACTTAATTATGAGATTTGTTACATCAATATATTTTCTATAATTCTTTTAACATTTGGACTTACACATTCACCAAAATAATAAAAAAAATCTACATACATCATATAAAAAAAATGTCTACTTGGTCATTGTATTGTTATTTAACAAAATCAACCAGAACTAATAGATTAGATACAAAGAATACCCTCACAGAAAAACCACTACATATTTTAACTAAACACTTGGAAAAATTTTAAAGAACAGCATCCAATACCTGATAGCCAAGGCACATATAACTTCTAATTTTAAAAATAGTAGTTTGATAACTTTTCCTTACACTTTGAGAGGAAATTAATAAAATTTAATTTAAAATGTGTTTTGGCATTTAATAGCCATTGGTATTTGGACATGATACAAAGTAAATCCACAGAGTGTATTTTGTATATCCTTTTTTTGTAGAGTTATACAGATATTGTTATGATGAAAACCACTTGTAGCATGTTTAAATTATACATGTTTATGGATAAGTAAGAAACAAGTAGTGACCAGTGTTATTTCAAAAAATATGTCAGAATAATGCATGCTATTTTGAGTTATTGATAAGAAGTATGGGATGACTAAATGTTAGTATAAAAAATATCCCAATAGTTGAGTATGGTTCTGTTTTAGGTAAAATAGCACCAAAGATGACAGGAAAAGGAAATAATTTCTAAGTATATTTTTAACTTTGTTTACTTGAAGTGTAAAAACTTCCAAAAAAAAATTTTAATCGAAAGCTAAAAAAATGTTGCAAAATTTTATTGTAATATATTTTCAAAAGCTTATAGAAATTAAGTTTCCAAAGAGCTCCAAAAATTGCAAATCTAAAGTGCAATGTGCAGAGTATTGCTTGAAAGACTGATGACCATGTGGCAGTAATGGTTTTGAGCAGTTGCTGCATTGTAAATGTCAAGCTCCAAAGTTTCTCACAACAATCACAGGAAATGACAGATTGGTATGAAGATTTTAGGAGGCCTATGTTCTGCAGTAGATGTTTATCAGCTACATTTGATACTAATTTTCAGCAAGAATGCACAAAGAATACTTGACTTAATTAATACTGATAACTTTATTTGTAATGTTTTTTAAATAATTTAAGAAAAAAACTTACATGTGTAAAACAAGAAGTGTGTGTGGAGTAGTGTATGTACACAAGAGGTGGACACTCATTAATATTCAATGCGTTAACAGGGACTCCTCTCAGAAGAAACAAATTGAAGAATGCTTTAAATTTATCAGATGTATGGTAAACATATTCACATACATTAAGGAATAAATTTAAAGGAGCACTGGTCAGATATGTAGGCCTTATGTCACCAATTTTCTCCAATGTTACATGAAAAGGCTCTACTAAATAGAAGAACTCCGGTCCCAAATCATGGAGTAACAAACTTTCAAGTATTTCCATTTTCATATGATGCGGCTTAGAGGCACGTAGGATTATGTCATGGTTTAGCTTTTCAGTATTAGTAGCAAGTAGAAGCTTTTTAAATATCCCACAATGCCCATTTTTTAATGCAATATTGATTGCCAAATCATCTTCAACATCTCTGATATGTGGATCAGCACCCATTTCCAATAAGAATGAAACAACATCCTCACATGAACCCATTGTAGCTAACATTAATGCACTGTCTCCACTTATTGTTACCTGATTTATATCATTAACATATGGGTACAATGCTTTAACTGTCTCTAGGCAGCCTTTGTAGCATGCAAAATGAAAAGCAGTGTATTGAGACTCATCCGTTATTTCAGGATCTGCTCCCGCAGACAACAAAATATTCACTGCCTCTGTTTTCATACCAAGAGCTGCATCATGTAATGCAGTATGCCCATCAAAATCTTGTACATCAATCATAGCATTATGCTCCAATAGCAACTGCATTACATCTGTTCTTCCATGAGTACTCACAATATGCAAAGGTGTAAAGTTCTCTGTATTGCCATAGTTTGCAATATCTGGTACATTTTCCAATAACGCTTTTATAGTTTTAACAGAAGCCCAATAAACACAAGCGACTTGTAGTGCTGTACAGCCTTCATGATCCTCAGCTAGTGGCCGACAGTCTGGATGTTGTAAAATTAACAATAGACTTTCGTAACTGCCAGCGGACGCGGCTTCATGCAGACTAGTCCAACCTCGATTATCAATGCAGTTCGGATTTATTTTTTTAAGTAGTCTCTTCACTGTTGGAATATCATTGTTTCTTGCAGCAAAACTGAGCGCATTTGTTGTTACGGGATTTAAGGAACTGAAGTCCATTTTTAACGAAAATAAAACTTCTTTTTAATCAAACGACGAGACGATCCGGACTCCCACCTTATGGTAAGTGATACCTACAGTCATAATATTTTAATTATCATTTAAATCTATAAGAAAATCACAACATGGATGACAGTATTATCACTAAAATTTGTAATAGAAGCAAAACATATTGAAGGCAAAATAAATAAAAGAATAGAGGCAGTATTTTTTCTTACTTACTTCTAAATTTCACAGAGGTAACAGATTTTTAGAAACCTTACATAATCTTAAATATTAATGATATATCTTTAATTTTTTGTTTTCATATATGAGCGACGAAAAGTTATTAAATTTTCTGTTTTGCTTAATAACTCAACATTGATGTTTTGATGTCTTTTTATATTTATGGTTACATAAAAATTTTACGTGCGCTTTAACCAAAATTTTTTAATTACATTAAGATATTTTTCACAAAATTAACAATATAAATCATTACTGAATAAAATACGCAGGTATTCCTTCTACCTACACCATAACTACCACAATAACGAAGTTACAGATTATTGCTTTAGACTATAGTGATGTCGAATGTTCGATTTTCAATAATCGTGAAGACGAATTTTGCATTACGGCTACGATGTATTTACAGAACTACGTTTACAAAATTAAGCATTTTTCCCAAATAAGCTCACCATGCGCTCGACCAAACAACTTTCAAATATTTTTCACTTCAAAGTTTTCTTAATAAAACCGTGACCATATGTAAATGTTTCATACCTTGCGTACTTTTCATTTTTGATTTTGTTTCTGTCTTTAATACAGCAGGTAATGTACGCTAAAAGAGTTGATTTACATAATAATTCAATGAACACCAAGAAAAAGCAGTCCAGAGATATTCTCGTACTGTACTATTGATTTTTTTCTGTTTGTATCTTTTAAGTTTAAATTTTAACAGTTTTAATGCCTAGTATTGAACATATCTTAAATCATTTCTTAATTGCATATCGAGTTATGGTATTAAAAAATTTGCATCATGGCGCTTAGATGTCGAGTTTTGCAAGCACTACTCGTGTCTATGGTGAATATCGGTTATTCTGTTTCATTTTACATTTACGATCGATAATATTGAAACCGAAGACCTAGTAATTAAGGATGAAACATCAAGAATGTTATTGAATCAAATGAAAATCATTATTAAGACAAATTAAAAATAAAGTTATTCAAGCTGAATTAAAAGCTGAAGACAACGCATCGGAAATCTATAAACTTTTCATAAATGAGAGGAAATCAATAAATTACTCAGTTTTTTGTAACAACTAATTTATTTAACAATTAAATATACGTTACACAATAAAATATAATTTAGTGCAAAATATTCTCTAGAATATTAATGTAAAATCCAAAATGGTTTTTGGTTCTATTGAAAAAATTTTCAAAACTTTCGAAAACAACGGAATTGTTGCGCGTTATTTTTATTTATTCTTCAATAATGTTTAATTCTTACGGATGAAAAATTTGATCTAAAAAGTACAAATTAAATTATTATAAATTCATTTGATCAGTAATGCTAAGTATTGATCCTTTTAAAAGCCACTGTTCACTATTGTTTATTATTTTTTTTAAAAATAAAATATTATTGTTATATCTAATACATAATTTACTCAAAAAACATTAGGTTAGAGAATCAGTACTCTAATTATTAATCATCCAATAAAGTGTAAAGTTAAGTCATTTAACTTTTCGCAACTTGTTGTATTAGCTGGCTAAGCTGATTTGTCAAATATAGGGTAGAGAACAAACCCACCCGTTGTTAATGTAATAGAAATAGGTACACAGAATCAACATTAGTAATATTCACATCTGAATGGTGCTCAAACTAATTAATTATTCATTATCCACGAAAATCTGTTAAAAACGAGATAAGTGCGACATAAATACATTTACTCTTTATTTGTTAATAGTAGTGGAAATTTTATTGGCGCAATTGTAGTAGCCCTCGACAATGAGTTTGCGCGTGGGGAGCGTGGGGAGCGCGGGGAGCGCGCGGGGTAGGGCCGGAGTCGTAGCTCCTCTGCACTGCGGAACGAACCGCGGGTGGCGCGCCGTCTAAATAGCGATGTCACCGAGGTTTCTTGCAGTAAACATCTAAGAAAATATTTAATAACATCAAATATTAGTTCGACATTCGGGTCCATAGTTACTGTAAACTTCGACCACCATAGCAAAATTTTTCATAGAATCTAACATTGTAATTATATTGCATGTCTGTGCCAATAAAAGCAAAGAAAAACCGGAAACAAGACCTAATTCAGGGCTCAGTAATAATAACAATCAACATTATCATCTTTAGACGCCTTTTTCAAATTAAAGTTTGGCGATCAGATTGAGAAAACCAATTTGATCCTGAGCTATTCTTTTCAACTTTGTTTTTGTTTTTATTCTTATTAATAATTCACGTATATTACTCTGCTGCTGCTAGATTCGAACGATGTCAGCGCTGCAAGCCATGCGACTTTTACAGCTTATCTGACACTGGGCTCGTGGACCCGGATCCACGGCCTGTTTACAAAAAAATGTGTACTACGTGGAGTGTAGTTATCTGGCGGCGGGAGCATATTACTCACTGCAACTTCACAAAACTTGTGATCCCCTGTTTTTTACCAATTTAATTATAATAATGTGAAATCAACTTTACGGTGAATAATAATAAACTTTGTTTTTTTTTTTTACGAAGAGCCAAGGCGAGAATATTCACCTGTTAGTAAGCCATACGCCTGCTTATAACAATGTGACGCTAATTAGGATTAGTGAAATTATGAGCTAAAGATAACATCTTATGTCTCAAGACGAAATTATTAACATTGTGCACTGCATAAGAATGCAATAACATGAAACAGAATGCAATACCATGTTAATATTTCAATTAACATTACTTAAACTTTTCTGGTAGGTCTCTGTTGCCAGAGACCGTCTAGATAGGTGCCAAGGATATATCTGCCGCCAAATAGGAGAGAGCAAACATTACTGTTCCGATTTAAAGGGCCTTGTCGCTAGTGAAATTACTGAGATAATGACGCCTAACATCTTATGTCTCAAGGCGACGAGCTCATATTAGTGCTGTTTATTTCATTCTTACTAGCGCCACGTTGTTATGGGTAGGCGTAACACTTACCATCAGGTGAACATACCGTTCTTCTCATCGTTTTGTCGAATAAAAAATTGTTTTAAAATAATCGTTTAAACGTCTTTACATGTTACTCAACTGTACGCCATTTTATTACATCCGATCCCTGACATTCACTACCATACGTCCGTCCCCCTTTTTTCCATGCAGTCTATTCTACAATAATAATGATAAGACACTACTTCTCTAATTCAGTGAGCTGTTGTTTCGGTGTGGAAGCTGCAACGGGACGCGACCGTCCGAGTTTGGCGCGAGTTGATTGCAACATGTCTTGAGTGACTAATGGTTGACTTTCTTTAGGCATATGCGGCCTAGATCGGACAGGGTTATCCTATAAACATATAAAAAAATTACAATAGTAAAGGAAAAAAAGATGGGCATTTTAATGGTATAACATTTGCTTAAAAAATATATATCTACATTTATCTATCACGCTTGTCAAATGTAACGTCACAAACAATGTCTTCCTTCAGAGAAAGCTTAAACTTAGTGGGGATCGAAACCGCAATCATCTGCTCCAATAAAAAATATTATTAGTAAAAAAAAAAATCTTCTTCAGATATAACCTTAGCTCTTCGCAGTTTAACATTAGCAATGTCCTCCGGTGTAATGGTTAGCCTGGGCGCGGTTATTCTTGGTGGCGCGGAACCACATCGCGGCATGGTGTTAGATCGGCTGGGCAGTTTGTTAATCAGCTGTGGAGGTGGTGGAGGCGGCGGCGGCGGCGGCGGCGGTGGTGGTGGTGGAGGAGGAGGCGGCGGCGGAGGCGGTGGCCCTTTCACCGGCACCGATTCATGATCTTGCTGATTACTAAAAAATTAAAGCTAATTAAATTATCTTTTACTACTAACAGTTTTAAAGTAAACAATTAAAATCTCACTAAAGAAAAAGTCAGCCTATAAAAGGAATTGTATGTGTGGTGGAACCTATAAAAATATACTTTTTTTTATTCAAACAGTACTTTGTTATTAAAAGTATTACAATATATGCCATAGCATCTGATTACATATATCTCTTTATTACCACAATCTACCATCGTATGCTAAAAACATTGTGGCAGATTTATAATATTGGGCGCAGTAACAAGCTAAATGCGTTCGAAAACTACCACCATAAACCTTCGGAATTGAACCAGGACCCCTTGTTTACAAGTCACTTGGGTAGACGCGTCAATACGGGGGTTGTGACCTAATGTTTAGTGTACGATTCTTGTTCTCTATAGTAAATTGCGAAACTGATAAGTTTTTTTTGTTGAAAACAACGATTAATGTTAAGCCACGGCATACGGCGTTAAATTAAAAGCATTCCTGTTTAAGAATAGATAGTGTGCGACAATTTTTTTATATACTTATAAATAATTTGGTAGACATTGCAGTGTGTAAATATTTTTGTGTTCCGGTTCGAAAGGCGTTTTTGCTAATGAAATAAATAGGTAAGGACTTTATATTTCTTGTTTCCAAGCCATGAGCACTTTTTGGTGCAGTGTTTGCGATCCTAATGAACAACATACTAATAGGCGTATCACTTCCCCGTCAGGTGAACGAAGTATTTATCACGTCTTTTACTCGAATAAAAAAAATATAAAGTTTACCACTTGCTCAGCTTGTTTTCCAGTTCACCAATTTTTACTGACATCTTTTTGACTTTATCATGTAATTCCTCGTTTTCTTGCGATAATCGTGACTGCTGAGTATTGAGTTCTTCCAGGAACTTTCTCAGTTCCTTAAGTTCTTCAATCATTAAATTATTGCAACTACCTTTACAGACGGTAGGCTCGTGTAATAGGTCGGAATATAGACCAGTTATAGATTGGTAGCCCTGAAATTATTTTTTAATCTTATTGCTGGTATACGAACAAAATCAGACCAGGATTAAAATTGAACTAAAGTTAACGTTATAGATTTGTGTCGATCCTTTTCTTAAGCGAAGCATATATTTATTAACTTGCGCCGTATTCTGTGTGGAAAATGGTAATTCACACACATTATTGCAATTTAAATATGTTTTCACATGATAAAGATAAAGGTTACACAAGATGATAGAAACCGTAATATTAGAAGATAACATTGAAAGATTTATTTTACTTATAAAAAAATTTAATCTTAATCCAAAGTATTAAATGTATCGTATGATCAACAAAAATAATAAGAATTAATTTATATAGGCATGATAATTTTTTGAATGCAAATCGAAAATGCGAAATGATATTTACCAACATAGGGTTTTTTTTTTTTTTTTTTTTTTTTTTTTTTTTTTTTTTTTTTTTTTTTTTTGTTTTACGTGGGGGAAATGCCTACGCATACTCGTTCTCGCGGGGGCAAGGACGAGTTATGTCGGACTTGCACCGACTAAAACCCCCACGATGTTCCGCCTCATCGCCATGATGGCAGGGTCACGGGAACGCATGCACTCAACCGCGACCCTGCCGGCGCTGGCCGCTTGCGCAGCCCCACCTCGGGAGGGAGGGATGAATCCTCCCTTTCCAGGGCGCGCCGGAACATGCAGCGCGCCCCCTCCTCGACCTCATGCGTGTGCGGGCGACCGGTTCCCCCGAACCTGTCGCCCAGAGGCCATGGGAGCCACTGGAGAAAACCTCTCCCGGCTCCCCGCGGCGGAGAGATGTTAGGCCCGCCGCTACCTGTCAACGGCCGCGGAGGATAGGGAGAGCGGCGCATCTCAATACCGGCACTCCTCTTCCCCCGCGGCCCCACCGCCGCCGCATCGCCGGTGCGACACCGGTTGGCCGCAGAGGGTACTCCCTCCGCGACCCCACCTCGGCTGCGAGGGGCGGTATGAAACCGCCCCTGCAGCCGGCCGCTAGGGCAGCACACAGCCGCCCCTGCGGCCCCCGGCCGCTCCGGTGAGCTCCAGTTACCCCAACCGGTGCTCGAACCTGGAGCGGCCGCTTCGGCCAGCCCTTCGCCGCGGGCCGGCCGGGTGGGTTCCACTTGGCTTCACCGTGTACCGGACCACGGTTACTAAGCCCCTCCGCCACGACAAGGCGAGAACCCGTTGGAGGGGTACCAACATAGGGTGGTTTAAAAAGAATTATTGATTATGGTTTCCTAAGTTTTCAAACTGAATTTAGATCCTAAATAGAATTGAATACAATAAACAACAACTTCTAAGAATATTATCAATATAACTAATTTATTTAAGTAGGTGGAGGCGAACCTAAAAAAAATAAAAATAAACATAAAAAAGTAAACGGAATTTTAAATTAAACATAATAAGAAAATGTTTCTAATTTAGAAAAAAAAATTACGCGTCTATAAAGCAATGATTCAGGAATAAATAGTACGATATTGTAAGTTAAAGTAGTGATGTGTTACCTTTCTTCCAATCCAAGTACAAATATCCAAAATACGCCATGGTTTTACTCGGTTGACACGACGGACCCCTTTATCTTTTCGTGGAGTTTCTCCTGATAATATAAACCACTCAATGTTATCAAACAAGTCATTGTCCATCTCACACTCAAATTCCACATCTAATCTCACACTACCGTTTACAGAACTCATATTTTTTTAGAGATGTGCACTCGATCATATTTGCTTAAAACGCAAAGTGTAAATCTTTGGTCGGGTTTATTATCATTAACGTTAATTTTGAAAGAGCGTGATGTCACTTCGCTATATTTATCTGCTACTGACTTTTTGCACGTTAATATCCGTTACTCGGCTCGGAGTTGAATGATGTCAACAATTATATTATTATAACCTTTTAATCTTCTTTTAAATTTTTAATACACGCTTAACACTCGACCTTAACATACTTAGTAACACAATAATTTTGACTATCCGTACACGACCAAAAATTTGAATACACTTCCGCCTAGCTATTTTGTATTATGTTTCATACTCAATTATAGAACGATACTGTAGTTAATACATTAAACCTATAGTAATGAAAAAAACATTAAATGATTTTATTAATTTTCCTAGAGCATAGAATTTTTTCGATTCCTCCCTTCCTGACACGCTTCTACAATTTCTGAGACAGTGTAAGAAATGAAGACAGTGAAAGAATAAAATTAACTTTGATATAGAACCTATCATCCCTATTACTTATACCCATTAATTATTTCGTTTCTAACATTGTAAATATATCGTTTATAGAGGAACTCTAAACGTTATGGTTGCATTTTATATCAAAATCATAAGTAGGACAACATACACTTCTGAGCATAGGTCAAAACCCTCAAGGATTTTCACACAGACTGGTCCTGCATTTTAAACAATGGTGTGAAACAGAAGGTATTAGCTAAATTAATCGTTTGGTTATTGATAAATACAATAAAATTCTTTCTGATTATAACAAGAGGAGATGTAATCATAAAAGTAATATTAAAACTAAAAAGTTGTAAAAACATTGAAATTAATCTGAGGAAATTCCAGTTGGAACAAACATAACTTATAAGTAATGACTTGATCCTAATATAACTATCAAAATCAATCATTCCAGGAAACCAGAGTTTTATAATAATAGTTCGATAAGTGGCTATGTTGATTAAAATATTATACAGTAAGAGCAATGTTTGAAATGTATGTACACGATTTTAAATACTGTTCACGTGCGAAATAGTACAATACTAGAAAAAAATTCCAAGAATAGATAAAAATGCTTCCTGTCTAATAAATAATATTTAGACAATAGTTATATTAAAAGTGTAAAATAACCATGTATAATTTTAAATATTCGCACAACGTAAGAAAAAACTTACCGTCAACAACATTTTTTCGTGATCTTTGTATTACATCTCTAAATAAACTAGTCTCTGATTTTAGTTTTCTTTTGCGAATTTTAAATGAGCTGTTACTGTTTATAGATTTGAATGAGGTTTCCGATTCGGTTGACAACTTGCTAGATGAGTCTGATGATTTCAGCGTTTTACATTCTGTTAAATAATCTGTTGAATAACTCGATGCACTAAATCCAATAGATTTGTTTTTCTTCGAGGGTCGAATTTCCTCGTTATCGTCTAACAAATCTTTCCTGAGACGTTTGTTTGCAAAGCTTATGTCTGAATTGTCGTTACATATAGTGTCTTCAAAGTTGTAATCTTTAGCAAAGGTTATATCTTTTATATCTACTATGGTATTATCATCTATGATCGGTTCAGTTTGCGTAGAGTTATCAACTCTAGTTTCGTCTGTCATTATAATACTTACAAAAGGCGGTGTAACATTATTCTCATTATCTTTATGATCGTCTAACCTGACCTCCCAAGACACATCAAGTATATTTTCTGTAGAACATTTCCGTATTTCTTCGATCGAATTGTTTATCTTCAAGTTCTCAGTTTCTATGTTATTTTTTGTTTCTTTTTTTCTGTCCCGTGTCATTTTGATATGTTTAAAACTTACATACCAGATATCTCTATATTGTGCGTATTTTAATACATTTTATAGTCTGATTTGTTTAATGTCTCTGTCAAATATTTCTTACGTTGGGTACTTTAATAAACATCATTTTGTTCGCAGTATTGAAATGAAAATTATAGCAGATAAAAAAGTATTTTAAATATTTCCGTAGCTCTGAACATTCAGTAAATTTATAAACCATGAAATAAATTTTCTTAATTGAATATTTTTTATTGTGGTATAAAAATGATTTTTTATTTAATTATAATCTACTAAATGTTAATAACGAATACGTGAACTGTTTTTATTTATAACGCTGTTAAATTTCAAATGTCAATGTCAGTATACTGCAGTGGAAGGTTTTCTCGCCGAGTACATTAAACAGCTGATCGATAAAAACAAATTTTAACGTGTTCTTTTATTTAATTTCGGTAATCATTTTTTTTTAATAATGCGTTCTAAGAAGAAATTTTTTTATCTGATAATTACAATCGTAGTGTTAATTTTATTGTTGCATCCTGATTTAAATGCAAGACGTACATATGAATTTATTGAGAAACAAAATATTCTTAGTGTACTTCATAAAGAAACAGTTAAAAATTTTACAAGTACTGCAGTTGTTGACTGTGATTATCATAACGTTATATACGATGAAAGTACATTGCCTACTACTTCAATAGACGGCGATTTAAACGAAGGTTACAAAATAAAAGAAGGCGGGGAATATATACCCTGTGATTGTAAAGCTCTGTTTAGTTCAGCGATCATCGTTCCATATCGGTATTAGATATTATGCTCTAACATTTTATATATTTGGAAATTTTCATTACCTAAAATAATTAATAAATACAGGGACAGAGCTGAACTGTTGCGAAGTTTCTTAGTGTATATGCACTCGTTCTTACGTCGCCAACATATCCATTATCGAATATATGTTGTTGAACAACTGGATTCTCGACCATATAACAAAGCTAAGTTGATAAACATTGGTGCAGTAGCTGCAAAGAGTGCTGGATATCCTTGTCTCATTTTACATGATATTGATATGCTGCCACTATCCCCAGCTAATATATTTGCATGTGCTAAACACCCTAGGCACATGTCAAGCAACATTAATAAGTTTAGGTGGAGACTCACTAAGTATAAATATTATTTTTCACTTGTACATATTAAATAGTTATACAACACATTAATGTTAATACATATATTGACATAATAAAAATAAAATCATATTGATAGCCTAAATTTGAATAAATAGTATCTTTAATTGCTCTTTGTTGGTGATGGCACAAAAATATAAGTATCCGTTTGGACAACCAGTGGTAGTAGCTAGATATCATGGTTCTGAAAGAGTAAAAGTCTGATGCTGTGATTACTTAAGAAGACCTTATCATGCCATTGAAAGCTTTTATAGTATTCTTTCATTATTCACTAGTATGCACTAATCTTTTTAAAGCTTTTAGAAAATGTAATACTGTTATTCTTTATGCTTGTATACATTTTCCTTTTAGATTTGTTTTACCAAACTTGAATTTCTTTGGTGGTGCTACTGCTATTATGACAAAGCAATTTAAAAATATAAATGGAATGAGCAACAAATATTTTGGTGTAAGTGGTGAAGAAGATGATTTCTTTACAAGGTTGAAATCACTAAACCTAAAACCTTGTAGATTTGAACCTCAAATAAGCAAATATTTCAAGTTCCCTTACAGATATCGCAAAATTGGGTAAGCATGGACCTATGTTAGCCTTGTTGATTTATATTATACTGCAGCTTAAATTTCTGCTGCCAAACAGTATTGTGCAAATATTACTGTGTTCTGATGTGAAGGGTGCTGTTGCTGTGGGGTAATGATAATCGACATCTTGTCTCCGGTGATGAGTGCAATGTAGTGCAGTATATATCACCCTTACTAGTGCCATGTTGTTATAGGCAGGTGTAACAGTTACCATTAAGTAAACATACCGCTCGTCTCATCATTTCACTGAATAAAAAAAAAATTACTGATCACTCTTGAATTCTGGTTAAAACAAATTCAGGCTTAAGTATGCTTTATTATCATTAAAAAATAATATAAAAGTAAAGATGAAAATAGAAATGCTACAAAAGAGTAGTTATATTACATTAAGTGAAAAAATAATAATTTTTTGAATTTTAGGTATATAACAAATCAAAAGTTTACATTTACCAAAAAAGGTATGTTTGAAGATGGGTTGAACACATTGAAGTACACAGAAGTGGCTACAGTACTTCATCCCTTGTTTACACATATCATGGTTGACTTGTAACATTTACATATTTGCTTAGAATCTTATGAAAATATGCTTAAAAATACATGTTAAAATACCTGCCATTGATCTCAAATTTAATTCTATATGTAGGTAAATTTAAATAAGAATACTCAATGATAACTAAACAGTAGAAATAGTAAAGAAGTTGTGATGAGAGCAATTATTTATTTAGAGTTAATAGCAATAAAAAATAATTATATTAGAATAAATGGCCCTCTCTGATTGTAAGAGAAAGCATTGAGTAAGTTGTATATGTTATACAGAAAAGAAAATATTAATTATTAGCCTAGAAAGAAATGTTCCTGATTAATTAAAATTAGACTAATTATATATCAATTGTTGTTAACTAACTAATAAATAATGTTTCAACAACATATCATAATAAATATTATTTTATAATCATAAATATAATTTCATCAATTTGTCGCCTGGTTGGGTGGAGCACTGGCTAAATGCTTGCTTGATTATAAGATTACTGGTTCCATTCTCGAGCTACATTTGGATTTTATTAGGAGTAGACAACTGCAGCCTGATCAACTACTAACCTCATATTGTATGTCTGCCGCCATAATAATGTCGCCGTTTTAGATGTGTCAACATATGAGATCCAAAATATTTTGAATGAGCACACTTTACGATCCACACTGACCATTCTCATTTAATATCCTGTAACATTGTTAATTGTTAACCCATATAGGTAAAAATGGGTTTTATATATGTTCATAATTAGTGGTGTAGGTTCAATATACACATATATGGCATAAGTTTGTTGAAAACATGTTAACCTTAATTATTGTAATTTCAATTGAAACATGTAAATCCTCAAATTTTTTTAGTAAGCATTGTTATTTGCCTTACCTAACAATAATAAATTGTTAGGTTTATAACTGAATAGATTTATATTATAATTATATTAGATACAAAGAAAATTTCTTTTTCTGTTAAGTAATGATAAGATCAAGACATTTGTTTATAAAAACGTGCCTGTCCATAGAAAATGTAGTGCTGGTAAGGATGTTATAGCTTCCTCCACAATGACCTCATCACACATTTATTGCTTTAACTACAGCATCCTATATTGTAGAATATTAGTTTGCACTTTACTGTTTTGTAGCAAAAAAAGACTGTGGTAGTACCTATGTAGTATTGTCTCCGAGTTATAGAATCCTTTCACTACTAGGATAATGTTTAATCTTTTAAATGTACATAGTTCCTTGTAAAACAATTGTTGACATATTTATTTGTTAAAGTATGATATTATTGTAATGAGCGATTGTATTTACAAAGCTAAATATTAAAATTAAACACAATAGTTTTGGCAATGAATATATTTGGTACGAACAGTGGTTTATGAAAGATGGTCCCATCAAAATCAAAAAAATTGCATCAAGATAATTCTATTGAATCTTATATTTATAAAATATGTATTGATACATCTTTATATAGTTAAAAATTATGGGATTCTTAACTAACAATGAACTTTTGCCATGACTATATTAATTAAAAGTTATGGTCTAATATCTATTCATCAAATAATTATTATTTTTCCTATTTCAGTGACAATGTTACATTTTTAAAAGAACAACCTTTTTTAATACTAAGAAATTGTAGGATGTAAGAGATATTTAATACTATTGCTATATATCACACCAAAACAAATATAACTAAATTAATTTAGCACCTTTTACCAGTTTTTACAAAGTACCAAAGTGCTTACTTAAAACAGGAATATTTATACAATAATACTTAAAATAAAATTTATGTGTAGATGTCATTTAAAAATATGACATTTATAATACTCAAAGAACTGTATATACATCAATTAATAATTACAAAAAAAATGCACTCCTAAGACTGCACCATACATAATTGTAAAGTAATTTGTCATGTACTTTGTTAGAGAAAATAACGTATGAAATATTTATACAAAAGTATAAAAAATCACTTGTGAGAAAATTTTCAGTTTTTGTTAATTAAACATAAATGCATTTTTACATATTTTTAACAGGTCTTTAAAATTTAAAAAAATTGTCATGAATATTTATAATATATATTAATGTCCACTTGAGTGTTCATTTAAGAATGGTATATAAATACTTTATAACCACAATTACAATACTAAGAATCAACAACCCTCTTTTTGTTCCCACAGCTGGGATTTATGGTATTTTCAAGCAAAGAAGTGTCAAGATCATTTATTCACAAAGCATGCTAAGTTCATCTTAAAAATTTGCTATGATGTTAAGTCTATAAATTAAGTAATTTTTATAATATCTTATAGCTGCATTACTTGCATAGAAAAATTTATTTCTTTCTGGCTGATTTTGTTTTTTTGGAAATTAACATTTTTTTACATGATGGTCACTTGAATATTTGAATAAGAATAATTAATATTACGGCCGTAATACTAGCATACTTACCAAACCCAATACAAAAGAGAATACCAGCTTGAGATTTGAGCCAATGTGCAACCAGTTAGGCAATTGTGATGGAACTAGTTTCTCAGGGTGTGTGGGAAGCATCAGTGCTGCTATACAACATATACTGACTGCCACTGCAACCACATTGATAGGTTGTTGATCCCTGCATGATTTAAAAAAAAATACATACAAAAAGTTATGATTTGACAAGAAAATCAAAATGTCCCTTATTTCAAAGTTTAATTTCATATATGTTTTTGATAATTGTTAAACAGAAAGTAATTTTGTAATATTCCAATATAGTAAGTTTTTGAATTTACAATATTGGAATGTGTAAGTTCTTGAACTTAATATTGCCAAGTGATACAGAATGACTGAATCTAAGTAACTTAATTTAAGCTAAAGTTTCATATATTGCATTTTTATTGACTGTAGTCAAAAGATACAGAACTAAGTGAACAAAATAATTGAACTAAAATTATCTAATGTAAATTAGATAAATGGCCCATTACAATTCATTCTGGAAATAAGTATGATGCAACAATAAACAGACATCAATGATAATTTAACAACACAGTTAACAGTTTCACTAGGAATATAAGCTCCCCATATACAATATCAACCAATTTGTTTATTATCAACACACATTTTTCTATACTCTAGCAAGAAATAAAGCATAGTACCTGTGATGTAATGGATGATTGCAAGGTGATTTTGTAAGTTCTTCTGTTGGTCTGATTGATTGAGGTTTGGTGGTTAATGGATGAAAATTTTCACCCAAACTTTCCTGAAATGTGTTAAGAGGCTCACCTTCTATAAGTTTTGTAGGAATGTCTCTTTTACCCAGTGCCTGAAACATATCAAAGAGAATAGAAATATTGAATGTTGCAATAAGTATTTATTTCATTGTAACAATAATAATATGAAGCATGTGGTAATTAAAAATTTGGTTTTAACAAATTTTAAAATTACCACATGCTTCATTTGAAATTGACAAAACCAGAGCTATTACAAATAAATTGTATGGCATAAATTACATATGAATTCACAAATAACACTTCACAAACATTACAAAACCATTTACAAACCTGCTGGGTATTTCTATCATACATTGTTATTCGGAATTTCTCAGTTGTGTTACAATGTGCCAGAGATGGTTGTGTGTATCGTACCACTATATCTATACAACTTTGTGCTGCAATTATTCCCTCAGGATCAATTACGGTAAACTTGTTCGGTGAAGTGCATAACACTGAAAGCAATATGGTATATTTTTTACATGATCCATATGGCTTAATTTATCGTCATATTTTAAAATTTACCTTTGAAATTCACGGAGAAATCATATGGATTGTAAACAGTTAACAATTGCTTATGAGTATGTCTAGCGTTTAAGTAAAATTCTAAGGAGACAGGGAACACAAAAACTGGAAAGTTCTTCATTATCTCCTTTCGTTCACTAACGAGAACAAAGTAAAAATACAACAATTTCGATTGTTTCGCATCTCTTGTTTGACGTTTGACAGCTGTTTTTTGACAAATGTACTGCTATTTCCATATTAGCTGTGTTATTAACTTCGTTATAAACGTAGTATTCGCTCAAATATAAAAAAAAACATATCTGATCGTACATATATTTTAGTTTAAAATACCATAGGTTTATCAACATGATTATTTAAGATTTTAGGAAATGTAAAATTATTTTGAACTTAAAATAATATACTTACGTAAATTAAATATTTTAATGAAATAAAACTTGAGTAATATCTGTTTAAATTAAGACTTTAACGAAAAAAATATCTATAAGCGATAGTTGGATATGCATATGTTTGTTACAAACATCATTTCTAATTTATGGTTTCTTAAAGAATAAGGGTCACCATAATTTAAGAATTACCCCTTGATTTACATTACTTTCTATTATATGTTATATACTTACAGCGAACTTACTTTTTCCTATGCATTACGTCCGCCTTTTTGTGCACATTTGTGTGTGTAGATTTAATATCAAATAAATAACGATGGTAAGTTATTACATTAATCGAAATGTATCAGGTCGGATAGTAATTCTTTTAATAAAATATATTGGCGTAACTTGTTACCATTCGGTATCAATACTACATACTTTAAGATTATTAAATTTTGTTATTCTTTTAAGGCTATTTAAAAGTTGGTAATCTATGCAATAAAACAACTATAAATAAATTAATAAATATATTTAATCAACATTCACTGAAGTGTAGAAATTTATTATTATATCTCTATATTCAATATCACTACAGCAAAAACAGAGCTGATATACGATGTAAATTTTTAGTTCAACGTTTAAATGTTATTATTTACACATTTTCGATAGTCTTATGATTATCGATTTATTACGGAAACACCTGCATTTCCTGTACATCGAAACAAAATATTTGCGTGTGTGTGTATATCTGTATTTTGTTTCAATCTTCAAAATGAAATACGGTAAATATTTGCAGTAAAGGCAACTTATTTTCGTCTTGAGATCACATCGTATAATTAAAAAAAGTTACCGACAAAAGATTTCGATCTTATTTCATCACAGAAATATTGTTTTTGTTTTTTTTTTATAATTAAAGCTACAGTATATGAAACTAGTTACAAATGTTAGCATTTAAATCTAAACACCATGGCGTGTTACAGTTATAAATTTGTGCAAGAACCGTAAAGATGTAATACTGAACGTTGTAAATTAGAATCTACTGATGGTAAGTTTGTGTTGTCAAGGCGCGTTTTACTTGCTGCTCGACCGTGAAATAATAGTACGCAAACAACAATTTTTTTGTTTCAATGGCATGATTATAATGTATTAAAGCGACGATGTGATGCAATCTTCATGTACTACCGTCCTGAATAACGCCACATTGATATGCACAGGCCTAATACTTATCATCACGAATATCCTGCTCACCTCATCTAATAAATAAAAATAATAAGAAAAAAAATACAAATACACATTACAAGTTTATGCCGACAGGAAATAAAAGCTAAAATGTTTCTTAAAAGCAAATATTTGTAGTTTTAGTACACAAATTATTAATTGTTTTTAATGATTTTACACAAATAACTTGAATTTTATGATATGAGAATGAAACCTTGGGATTATTTTTTTTTTTCATTGTGTCGGTAAATACTTTACACGGATGTACAGTAGTGGCCATGTTACTGGTATGGATACAACATAGCGACAGCCGGGTCTTCCGTCTCAAAGGTGATGAGCACATCCTTAAATTTATCAAGAAGTTGCATCAACTGTGAACGAGTGACGTTTTCCATGAACATTATTTCTTCTAAATGCTGTTCGCCGCGAAAATATCCTGTAAAATAAAAAAGATGGCAGTAATATTATTTATTTATGTTGGAAGAAACCACCACCACACCATATAAATTTTTTTTAGTAGACATATTGTTCGTAAATTTTATAATAAAAATTAATTCAGTGCATTGGCATAGTACACCACATTGCTTTGAGACATAAGATGTTGTCTCTTTACTCACTTAGTAATCGCTAATTACTATTATAAATAGACCCAAGAAGCCGCTGCAAGGGGGCAGCGCAGCATCGATCCGAGCGGAGATCCTTGAGAAAGGCCTATGTTTAGCAGTGGGTATTACATACATACATATACATCACGCCTCGTTCCCAATGGGGTAGGCAGAGACCACCTCTCTCCGCTTGCTACGATCCTGGCACACCTCTCTCAGTGGGTATTATCTGACTGTTAAGGTAATGTAATTATAAAATTTAAAAAATACCGCGCATGTTTACTCGTAAGGACATAAAATTCAAACTGCTAAAAAGTTTGAGTTGTAGCTAAGAATATCTTTGAATACAATCATTAAAAAAATAAATCGCCCATCTAGAAATTCCTATGCAAAATATAGACGAACATATATATAACTTAAATGTTCACCTTTTTTATGTAGTCTCGCAAGCAGCATTAGGTCTTCGGTGTGCGCGGCAGCAGGTATTGAAGCGAGCACGGCGCGCTCCGCCGCAGTGAATGCGTGCAACGGGGAGGCGCCATCAGCACAACCCGCGGGCCACCCCTCCGCCTCGCAACCGCCCGCCGCGCTGCACACCGTCGGTGGTTGGAAACTGACCAATGTTATTAAAATATTATTGTTAATTACCAACACATCTTTACGTAGCCCTGTAGTCTTTTTTCTGTACTTCGGTATGGTTTTAAGTTATTAGGTTTTAAAGGTTTTTTCTTAATGATAACATCACATCTACTGCTGTTCTGCAGATAGCCATAAGCAATCTCCAAAGTATCTATTACTGCCGCTGACACAGGGCCAGCTAGTGAAATTACTAGATGACGAGACTACATAACATCTTGTATTTCAAGGCGACTAGCACTATGTGGTGCAGTGTATAACATTTTATCAAGCGTCACATTGTTATAACTTGCAATTGAGTAAATATGTCACTTATTTCGTCGCTTTGTTAAAAATTTGTTCTTTAAATGTTACATTGGTAAAAATTAGGAAGCGATTTTTTAATATCAATATCGGTAGATGGAAGAGAAAAAAAATATTATTTTTAAATGTACATTATATACATTTACTTTGCATGCTTACCTCATTTCGTTCTGCAGTTTTAAATTGAGAGAGACACCTTTCTTTTCGGCGCCATTGGGCAACCCATTACCATTCTTTTGTCTAGGTGATGTATCATCACTTTCCGTTCTATCTTCGTCACTGTTTACATCTTTAATGGATACGTTAGTTTCTTTCAACGACGCGTTCGACAATCTAGATGTCATAGTATTTAATAATTTTTGATGTTGTTGAGATTCAAGTTCATTGTGCTCATCTTTAATTATATCTGTGTGATCATTAACATGAGATTTCTCTTTATCGCCATTAATATTATTCGATATACCGCTATCAACGGAATTGCCATGTTTTTTATGTTCCATACCACTCCCTGTAACATTTGGTTTAATCAATCCATCAACAACATCTACGCCATCATCGAACGAATGGTTTGCTGAATCCACTTCATGTAATTTCTCATACTTTAGATGATCTGATTCAATAACTATCGGCTTCGTGTGAGAGAAATCAGTTTGATTGAGGTTGTTTTCGGTCGGATAGTCTTCGTCGGAATCCGGGAAGGCGTTCGCGCTCTCCCTGGCCTCCACCGGCTCCGGAACATTGAGCTGCATTTGGTTTAGCGATGAGAATGATACGTTGCACGATTGATTATAAATGTCGTGTTTCTCGCAATAATATTCTTTGCCATCTGAATAATAACAAATGTAAATATTAACGAATACTCTTTTTGTTTAATTTAAAATTGATATAGTGCAAGTAAATAGAATAATGAGTAAAACAAAATATATAAATACTTATGCTTGATTCGTCATTTGCTTTTACACGCTATATATCTCGAACTGGTGAAGTTTCGATCTCCTCGAAACTTGAGATTCGCTGAACGAAAACAAAGTGACAAAATCGGCATGTTTCATAAACGAATGCATTCGCGGATTAATGGCATCCGGCATCCACCGAGTCACATAACTGGGAACATAAATTGGCTTTTAATTAGATAACAGAACCTCCGGAAACTCACCGGAATCCCGTCCCCAGTGTGGCGAATTAAACTGCACGTAAGTGTGCAACTGCAATAGAAGTCTACGGCGTAAAAGCCAGGCTACGACTCGCGCCAGCTTCGCACCACCACCACATCCCCCTCCCGCTCCTCCAACTCCGCGCGCTACGTACCATAACGGAGCAGGGAGAGAAAATTCGCTAAGCATCTGTATAATATATAAAATGCATAAAACTTTTCAGGTAATTAAAAAACAAAATAAGAACGCTTGCTTTATAACACGGGGTCTGTGGTTTTTATCTGGGAGCATATGTTACGGAGTTTGGTTTGAGTGTTTTTTGCGAATCCCGCTGCTTGTTACCACCGTTATACAGTATCATCATCATCATTACATACCGTCTGCATACTGAAGTTTGTCGATCAGATTGAGAAAACCAAATCGATCTTCAGCTATTCTTTTTAACTGATGGTATTTAATCCATATATTTATCGGTATACAGCATATCTGTCGCAATACTTCAAGTTCTAGATATTAAAATATGAGTGCCTATTTAAGACAAGCTTCACCTAGCACAGCCTCAATGTCACATACATAAAATACATAATCAGCGACAGGACGCCCAATGCCGATAGTCATTTAACACTATATGAAAGCAATTCAAGTCAGCTTATTATAGATTAAAAAAACCTTTTAATACTGCCAAACAGAACTGCTCCCGTATGTTACTAGGGCTTAACAGAGACACCCACTAAATCCGCATTAATTATTTCAACCTCATCACCAGTACCACATTATGTTACTTATATTGTGGTAAATGATGTATTGTGGTCAAAATAGTTTACTTTTTGCCATAACAGAAAAGTCGTGCAAGAGAGAATTTAATGGTAAGTAATATGCCTGCCCATAAAAATAAAGAGCTAGTTAGGAGTATACACACAACAATATATTGTGCTAAAAAGTCTTCTTTTAGTAATTTCAATAGCTTTTGTTCGACGGATATTATAAACTGCGGTGGTACGTACCTCGTTCGTCCCCGGTAACTAAAAGCTACCACTATTAAATCTAAATAAAAAATTGTTAGTCATATAATAAAATTTTATGTCGTACTTGCAATAAACACAGCCCTGGGAACTCTTTGGCGAACTCGTCTAATAGCGGAGAGTATATGTTTATGTTAGCCCCTGGCGCCACGACGTACACGTTGCCCTCGCAAAGGGGGTAGATAACGGTCGCCTTTGCCCAATACACCAGGTGACCGGTTAATTGTGATACCTAGTAAATAAGAACTAAATTCTTTAATTGTTATTAATACCATTAAGAAATTATGCAGTAGAAATAAATACGAATTAATAAATGTATTTTTTTTAAAGGTGGACTTAATGCCATTGGCATTATTTTCCAGTCTACCTTGAATAATACAGAAATATTGAGGTAGGTGCATTAAATAACTACTACTATAATACACAATATACACATAAAAACACACATATATAAATAGATATACATGATATTAACTTAATATTAAAAATTATTTCAACAAAGACTCAGTCCTAATTTCATTGAGGAAAATTTCATGTATTTTCTGCTTAAAAATACACTGATCAGCCACTGTTCTGATATTGACAGGGAGTGAATTTCAGATAAGAATAGATTGAATAGAAAAAGAAAAGTAGACAATATCAGAGCTGTTAGAAGGGCACAAAAGAACCAGGTTGTTAGAGGAGCGAAGATCTTTGTTGTGGTTAGTAACTAAATACTAAAAACAGGTAATAAGATAAAGAGGTGGTTTAGATGTCTAAACAGAAAACAGGGTGTTGAAAGCACGCAGGCTTCACTGCTGATGAACTACTTTAACTGTGAACGAAACATGGATACATGATATATATTCATTACCTAGAAATGTTTTAAGAAAAGTGGAAAGAATTGTAGTGATAATTAAAGTAGAACTATAAACCAGTGAATATAAATACCTTATCTATTCCACAATAAAATTTCTTTAGTGTAAGATAAGATTAGTTTTTGTATTTATAAGTAAACAGTGAAGAATTCCAGAGATATTTCATGTTTTTGTGAAATAATAGATACACTACCATAGAGGATAAAAAAAATTGTAAAGACAATATCTTGTCACCAAATATTTTAAACAATGCTTGAGTGGATCAGCTCAAAAAATTTTACAGCTTACCATTTAACTATAAGTACCTGTTAGATGTTATCTTGTACATACATATATTCATCAGTTATCTTGTATTACATTTATAAAGAATATTTAACATGTGATATTTAAATTTGGCTCACCTGAGTGAATGATAAATCTGCTTCCATAGCAAGTGTCTGAAGACTTTTAAGAGGACTATAAAGTTTGATCAGTCTTAACAAAGCAGGACTTCCATCAAGAGGAATTGATGCTAATAAATGATTTGGATCAACCTGCACATAATAATTATGAAAACAAATATTAAGATAATTATCAAATTATTAACAATGAACTCTTGTTTGTAGGTGTAAATGAATGTTCAATCACTATGAGGGATCCCATATCTCAATGCATCATTGAATAAAAAAAAGGAAGAACTTTTCAATGTGCATGTAAATCTTAATTTGTTTAATATTAGTATTTGACTATCACCAATACAATATTCCATGATTTAATTCACTGTGCCCAACAAAGTAACTGTGAAAATAACATACCAAGAGTAGAATGCCATGGTAAGGTCTGAGCTTCTGCAGACATTTATCTATACATTCAGGTTCAACAATCAATCCTCTATTGTGAGATTGATGTGCTTTGTGAGGTAAGCAAAATGATAAGAGCACCCACTTATTTATACGTACTTGTACTATTCCTGTAATTTATTTTTAAATAGACAGTTAAAATTATTAAGTAAAAAGTTAAAAACTCAAAATTTGTAATTCTTTACCTGTAGAACTAAGACTTTCAAACACAGCTTTCATTGATCTGGCTAGTGAACTTCTTTGCAGAATCAGATGAAATGCAGACTTTGGAGTGCCATCTCCACCATTTTCTGTACTGTATGTTGTAGAGCTGACAGAGTGACGTAAATTTTCTTCTTCCTCATCATTTTCTCCAGAATTTGTTTCACTATCCAGTGCTGACACTTCATCGTGAGCTGCCATCTGAAATTAATTAAAAGGCAATAACTGCCATAATATTATTTATGAATAGTTATTGCAAAAATAATGAAAGTTGATGATTAAAATATTTATTGCAGCAAAAGAAAGAATAACATTGTTAAAGAAATTAACACAGATAAAACATAAGATACACATTACCATTATTTTCATTTCTTCAGTTAAATAAGAACACCTCTTTTCCTCATGCCTCAAGGCTTTGCCTAGTCTTTTACTTAGATCATAATAGCACTTCACTAAAAAAGGTAATATATATAAAATTTGTTATCATAAAAAAAAATTCTTAAATAAGCTTAATTTATTATTAATTTCTTAAGTATTTGTGTTGTGTACATAAAAATTACCAACAATAATATTTTGTATCACTTTAAACAGATTATGAATATAAAAAGTGCTAGAAATATTTTACCTCTTTTTTAACTACATTGTGCAAAAACAATGAGATGTTAAATTCAGCATAATTAGAAGCACAATTTTTTTCATTAATTTGAAATAGAAAATTTTAAAGTCAATATGGCATGTTTTTTACCAGCCATTTTGTGCTGATCATATTTTTGGCCATATGTCTGGTACTGAAAGTTTTATTATTATTGACATCTAGGAAATAACAAATAAATTGTGATACTAGCTTCGTGAGATTAGGTTACTTACACAGCTCTTAATATAATTATATAAAAAGGAATAATAATTTAGTCAATAATTTAAATAACATGTATTCAGTGATTTGTATTAATATAGGGATAATAATCTTTATTAGTTATAATTGAAAAGATTTACTATTTGTTGTTAAATCAAGCAAGCAGATTGCATTAAAATTTAGCAAGCATGCATAAGCAATAAACATAAATACAGTAGACAGTATTACCATAAACAAATAGTATTACTTACCAATAGAATGACTAGCTGATGCTTGCAAAGCAAAAACAATATTTATAAGTATCATTGAAGCAGTGTCATCTTTGTTGGTTCTGTATGGCAGAAGTGTTGGATGACCAACAAATCTAACATCATTAACTTTTAGTTCAAATTTTCTATTACAAAGCTCTGCTTTTACAGCAAATAATGTTGATAACATCTCATCCGTGAAACCACTTAATTGACCTAAAATGCAAAATATTTCCAAAATGGTAAAGGTAAACACACAAACTTAAGTTATAGTCGAACAGATTTCAGGCGGATAAAAAATATGTACATTTTTAACTTTTTAAAATTTATTTTATTTTAAACTTTAATAACAATAAAAATGAATTGAACCTTGCTTGATGTTTGAAGTTTGTGATTGTGGATTTTGCAAAAGATCTTCTGTACAGTTTGTTGCGTATGGATTATGACGACCGTGTTTCTTCTCTGTGTTTTCATCTTTATTTTCTGATGTATAAGGATATCTGAACAAAAGCCTATCACCTTTGCTGTCCGACTTCACAAAAAATATGTTCAAAGGATTGACTTCCATTATTTCACTTTTTACTCAAAATGTAATAAACAATTCAAAAAATGACGAGAAGGATATATGGCTTTGTGACAGCAACAATAAACGGTTTTTTACTGTCAAAACTTTTTTACACATCTTTCAAAGCAGAATTTTAATTAAACTTTGTTTACTTTCTCTGTTATTCGTCAAATAATAAGTTAAGTTATTTACACCATACAAAAAAAAAACATGAAGAAGAAAAACGGATTGAAACAAGAAAATAGTCAATAGTTGTCAAATTGGACGTAAATGTACAACATAAAAATACAGATAGTATACAGAAATAGTTGCAGGATTTTATTAATTAAAAATTAAAATGTTTAAATACATATCAAACTTTAATTAAAATCACTTTAGTTATTACGTATGTAAGTTAGACGTAAGACGTTAAAAAGGAAGTGCCTGCATTACAGCGTTCTAGGCGAACTTATTAAAACATATTAACTTTATTAAGACATATTGTAATTTAACATAACATGATATTATTATTAACTGTTAGACAATTGCAGTTAAAAAAGAGTAAAGTATCATATCAATTTTATATATATCAACTTCTAAAAGAGAAGTAAACAAAATTTTAATACAACGTAATATTCTGAATTGTTTTGGTACTGCAATTTCCTATTTTTAGACAGCAACATTTAATTGATTTGTCAAATAAGAACACCTATTGCCGCAGAGATTGATAGAACAATTTGTTTATTTAGATAAAAATGGCAAATAAAACTGAAAACACATTTAAAGTAAACCCTGAAAAAGTTCCTCTTGAAACTGATCAAGGTATTTTAGAAAGCGAAGAACGCAAATGGGGAATGCCTTTGAAGGAGGTCTACAAACATGGGCTCTCGTTCTACAAAGGTATTTTATCTTTATTCACTTTTAATGTTTATCGTGTTAACATATTACATTGTTTAGTTACTCCTTTTAGATAAAATAGTACTGTGAATAAATCGATAACATCTAATCAAAGGAATCATCTATAAATACACTTTTTCGTAAATATGATATAATTTTATTATATACACAATTTTTGTATTATTATTAGTGTAACGCATTGTATCGTTAGTTTTTTATTCACCTATTATTTTATGAAAGATAAATTTTATATAAAATAATATTTTCAAAAATACATCAATATATGTTGTTACTTCAAAATTCATTTGTTACTCAAGTTAAAGTGAATATATAAATAAGTGTGAATGAAAGAGAAAGTAACTTATATTGAATAATTATTAAATTTTGATCTCATACAGAGAGAAAGAGATAAGTTTTATTATTTGCTGCAGATAAAGAAGGAAAAGCTATGCATTTAAGTTATGAAGATAAATTAAAGCTTGTGGCTTACACTCAACAAACAGCTCATGGTCCTTTGGATAGTAACTCTGCACCTCCTCTTGGAGTGTTAGATGTCATTGGTCGGGATCGCCGTGCTGGATGGCAATCCCTTGGACAAATGTCTCAGTTCCAAGCTATGGCTGGTTTTGTCCATACTTTAGACAGGTTTGTTGCTTTTGAAATATGACAATTAATACTTTTTTAGTTCATTATATAATGACTTACAAAAAAATTATAAGAATTGAGTGACATATTCATATTAATAAATTAAAAACTATTCCCAAACTAGGAACTGATGTGCATTTATGTATTCTTTAATGTTAAGGGTAATTTTACTTCATTAATTCTTAAATACTCTGCCTTTTAATAATTAACAGATATTAATTGATAGCATTGTATCATTTAGTATAGCAATAAATAAATTAATTAATGTTCAGTTTGTTTCTTCACAGATTATGCCCATTATTTAAACCATATTTAGAAGCAATACAAAAGGATTTAGAGGATAAAAAACTACAGCAGTAAGTACAAAAATAAAGATATGTATTAAGATTACAATCATAATTTTTGATATGAAAAATTAATAAAGAAAAATATGAAGTAAATAAATAATAACTTATTTTCATGGATAGTTTCGAAATGTTCATTTATATATTATTAAAGAAATAGACATTTTTTAAAGGTTAAAGAAACAAGAAGAAGAAAAGGCTCACATTGAACTTGAAAAAAGAATAATGTTAGAGAAACAAAAACAACAAAGTACAAAGCTTACAGAGGAACAGCAGGTGTAAGTGAATAATATCTTCTATTCTTAAATTGATTTTTTTATCTGTACTTATTTTTATAAAATTGGATAACAATATATGTCACATATTAGGAAGGGAATTAATTTTATACAACAAAGCAACAAGATAAGCAAATAAGACTCAATCGTAAATTTCTGTCTATCATTATGGCACTAGTAAAGATGATACAGTGCACAAAATTTTTTTCAATGCTATGATACACTTAATATTATGGCTCATTACTCCAGTACTTATTAAATTAATAGTATGTTAGCTACTTACTCATCACTCACCTTTAATCATTTGTGTTATTATACTTTTTATGTACAAAGAAAACAAAAATTATTTACTGCAATAACACATTTATTTTAATTCTTGGGTTATTGTTGTTAATAATTTCTTTGGCTTAATTAAATGCAAAATCACTTTAATTTATACAAAATTGATATATGCAATTGTTTTTACTTTTTTTTATTAAAGACAAACTTATAACAATTTTACATTAAGAAAGACGGTTCTTTATTCAACATTGTCGCTAAAGGTTATAAACATATTTAAAACTTTCTTATTACAAATTAAATAATTCCTTAACCTAAGTCAACTTTTAAATCCAACTCATATATGATTTCCTCTCCATTACTTTTTTCTCTATAATTTGACTTTTTTAAAGGCAAAGAATAAAGGATGCTTTAAATGCACAAACATACAACCAGTTTCTTCAGTATGCACAACAACAGTTTCCTGGTAACTGTGACCAGCAAGCAGTGCTTATACGACAATTGCAAGATCAACATTATCAGCAATATATACAACAGCTAGCAGTGGATAAAAGATTAGCCAATTCTAACATACTTAACAAGGATAGTGATGATGACAAAGAAAATGAAAATTTGATTGACGAAACTGTGGAAGATTCCGATTTAAATCAATCTGAGATAGTGGAGATTATAGATAATAAGTAAGTGAAAAGTATTTCATATTACTATTACTAATATACTCGCGAGCAAAAGTTTGGAATCACTTACTTGAAATTGGTTACGCGCGATCTCGTGTACTAAATATTTTTTTAATAACAATAAAAATGACATTATTTTAAAGCTTCGACTCTTAAGTTTAAACTGATACCAAAATCATTAAATTCATGCCAGTATTTAAGAACCTATCCCGGTTTAAGTGAAGGAATAACGAAAAAGACGTGTTTCAATTGTTTGATACGTCGCGAGTTGCGACCTATTGACCCCTATAAAAGCATGTGTTATCGGATTTTCTTTATCAGTCGACTTTCACACGTTGACCGGTACACATCTCCGCTACTTTTGACCCTTTACCTTGTACGACAATGGAGACAAAACCTACAGAAGCAGCACAAATCGTAGCCCCATTGCAAGAAGGTTCAGCTAGCGGGTTGTCGCTCATCGGCTCCACATAAGCCAGTCTTGTGTTTCGAAAGCTTACAAGCGCTTTCGGGAGACTGGTGGCCTTATCCCGAGAAAAAGATCTGGACGGTGTCGGTGCACATTGGAGAGGGATGACCGTTTTATCGCGTCAACCTCTCTCCGAAATCGGCATTTAACTGGTGTCGACGTGCAACAGGAGCTCGAAGATGTTCGTGGAGTAGCAGCCAGCGAGTGGACAGTTCGTCGACGACTCAAGCAAGCGAATCTGACTTCAAAAAGGCCTGCCACAAGCCCGAAACTCACGGCAGCTCACCGACAAGCACGCCTTCAATTTGCTCGCACCCATCTTGATGGGAGGTTGAGCAATGGAGACAAGTCCTGTTCTCAGACCAGAGCAGGATGTGCTTGCATGGTAGCGACCAAAGATGTCGGGTCTACAGGCGGCCTGGGGAGCGATTTGCGCAGTGCTATTTTGCTGAAACAGTGGCTTATGGGAGCGGCTCTTGTATGGTGTGGGCCGGCATTTCCTTCGACGGTAAAACCGAGCTTGTTTTCGTGCCTGGTGGGGTGCGAAGAGGCGGTCTAACTTCGGACCGATACATTTCCGATAGTCTGCTGGAACATGTCGTTCCCTATGCGCAATATATCGGTGATGATTTCCTCCTTACACACGATAACGCTCGTTGTCACACTGCCCGTATAACAACTAAATACCTCGAAGAAGTCGGTATCGTCACATTAGACTGGTTGGCGCTCGGCCCTGACTTGAATCCCATTGACCACATGTGGGATGAACTGAAGAGGAACGTTCGTTCCAGAACTCCTGCTCCTTTGCGTCGGAATGAGCTGAAATCGACGTTGGTTGAGGAGTAGGAAGGTATCCCACAAGTATCTATTCAGAAGCTGATCAGGTTTATGAAGAATCGTCTTCGAGCAATTATTAGGGTGATGGAGAGGGAACACAAAGTACTGACATTTAATTTTAAGGCTAAATAAAATATTTATTTATTGTTTTATTCATTCATCATTTTTCCATATTTCCTTGTTTTCCTACCTCCGTCACTTAATCCGGGATAGCTCCTTAACTACTGGCTCGATACCCTAGCTCCTTAACTATGAATGAATTTGGTATTAATTTAAAGTTGACAGGTGAACCTTTAAAATGATGTCATTTTTATGATAATAAAAAATTTATTTAGTAAGAAAGATCGCGCGGAACCAATTTCAAGTAAGTGATTCCAAACTTTTGCTCCCGAGTATATATTACATTAAAATTGTGTCATTGTTTACTTTACAAACAAGTAAAATAAACAGCGCTCTTAATACACAATACTTAATGAACAAAATTCTACTGGGATGACTTGTCCTACTCTCACCAGTAAAATCAAGATAGTTTAAGGACCTTACTGGCTGGCTGATTGGTAGGGTATTGAATGCATAACTTTTTGGACTACAACTGCCTTACAAACTGTTCACTCACAGCTTCTAATAATAATGTAAAAAGGTAGCAATAAATGGACTACTCAACATATAAATCAGTATATATGTAATGTAAAATAAAATGTAATGTAATGTAAAATGTTTTACATAAATCTCCACTTTCCAGATATGCTACAATATTTATTTATTTATTCCGCTATATATTTTTTATTTATCTTTATATGTAATATCTTTCTCTTCAATTATCCTTCCATTATGTTCTTTATGCAGTAGTCTCCTTATAAATTGTGCTGTATTTTTCTTTATATTCCTTTTCTTTGCATCAGTAGATCTTATGATATTTTGGTATATCAACTGAGATGTTTATTATCATGCTTATCAATATATTTTTAGATCTATGCAAACATCAGAAAAAACACAACTCACAGATTATAATGAGGAATCAAAAGGTGAAGAGGACTCAGAAGATGGTAAGATATGAAATACTGTTAAAGTGATAACCAATATCCTTTTAATTGATTATATGTGTATTTTTTTCTTTATCATGACTATAGACAGTGCAGCAATTTATTGAAAACTCTAATCAAGATATCAGCCATAATGACAATAAGTATATTTAAAGTAAATAATAAAGCAATTACACAAATACAACCACTTAGAATTTAAGTTAATATTTATCTAAGTCTTAAATAAATAGTAACAAAATAAGAATAAAAAAAAAATAGAGCCGAAAGGCAGTACAAAGACAACAAGGTCTCACGTTCGGTTCCACAGCTGTAATATGTGACCTTCGTGTTATAAAGTAAGCGGTTACACTATTTTATTAAAGTATTACGACAAATTCATAAATCTGATGAAATCAATTTTAGCACTATTTTAATTTTTTTTTAGTTGGCAGTATAAAAAATGAATTCGATCAGTTTTAGCACTAGTTCCTTTTTTTTAGATGGGTTCCCAGCTGTGGAAGAAGCGCGGATGTGGACACGTGGGGATATTGGTCAGTTTAAGGAGTCAGCACGCGCAGGTGGTGGAAGGCTCACGGTGGGTCAAGGTGAAACTGTCACCGTTAGGGTGCCAACACACAGGCGCGCTCGGTGCCTTTGTTGGGAGTTCGCCACCGATAACTATGACATAGGTATGATATCAAGTTTATAAAAATTGCCTACTTTTTTTAGATAGAAATTAATAGATTTAATATTAATAAATATTCAGTTGAATTCTTCGACTCTGCTGATTGTTTTTTAATTATACAAAGCGCGGTATTCCCTGCTCGTCTGTGAGCGGACTAAACCCGCCAGATTGTTCGTAAAGTCGTGTATTTGTACTTATATAGGATGGCACAAAAAATAACCTTATAAAAAGTAAATTATTACCTGTGTTATAAGGTACTTTTTATAAGGTTATTTTTGCGCCACCCTATATAATATTTTACATGAAAAGTCAAAACAGCTCAGAATTTGCGACCCATTTTTAAATCGGCACTGTCAAAATATTGGCACATTCGCAATAAAATATATCTAATGTTTTTATATAATAAAGAACGTTTTATAAAGAAACATATATTTTAAAATTGTTTCTTAATGTACATACAGGTTTCGGCTTGTATTTTGAGTGGAGTAAATCACCAACAAGCGAAGTTACTATTCACGTTTCGGAGAGTGATGAAGACGAAGATGTCGATGATGACGGTTATGGTGATGAAGGTATGAATGCATCTAGTTCGTATACTTGACGTCTTAATTATTTATTGAACCAGGCTCACGACCAGGGCGCTTCAAAAGTATTTCAAAAACCAGGGCATAAAAATACTTTAGTTTTTAAATACTTTAAATCTTTTCTCATCGCCCGATTCGTTCATGAATTGAATTAATTGATGATGGAATGTTTTATTACGTTTAAAATAAATAATATATACAAAAATTAAATAATGGTTTAAACTTATAATAATAAGATATTTAATTGATGTTAATACGAAAAGATGATAAGTAAAAAAATAGTTTGATTGATAAAGCAGTTTTACATATTCGTTTTATAAATACAACAATTGATATTTTGAATTTGGTTGTTCAATCGGAAACCGTGGTTATAAAACATTGCAAAATAAAACTTATGTTAATCAGTAAGATTAAATAACATAACCGTTCTAGCATAGTAAAAAAAAAGTTTTTGGAAACGGTTTTAATTTAAATTAATGCAGCTACATACTTTATTATTAAAAGCATAAAGATTCATTTCACAATTCAAGCATGCATGTCTTCCAAGTACTTCTTATGATATATAAATACGTTTTCATTAAAATACAAAAACTTAACTCGTGCGGTGTACATTACGTGTTTTATTATACGCAAGTGTAGTAAAAAGCACTCAATGTTTAATTGGTTTTCTCAATCTGATCGCCAAACTTCAGTTTGAAGAGGCTACCTAATGATGATGAATCATGATCATCTTCTTTCATAATATCATTTTTTTTTCATTCATCGATTTGTGTCTTCCGCGAATGGTGTGTTTCGCGACCGAATGCGTCGTGTCTATAAAAAAACGAAAAATATTAAATACTTAAAAGGAAATATCTGGTTTTGAAAACCTGGTCGCGTAAATATGTCTTATCCATAATCTCAAAACGTTAGATACCTCTTTCTTGACCGCTTTTGCAAATAAGCTTTTAAATGTATAAATCATCGTGTCAGGTTGGCATTTGCGAGATAATTGACTTTTTTAAAATAAATAATTGAGAATATTTTTTTTTTATAACAGATTTCACGATCCAAGAAACTGCTACAGACCCAGAAATAGGTGGCAAACGACGCGTCCTTAGCCACACGCGACCCCTTGTCAGTCTTGTGGTGCCGATATATAGACGTGATTGTCACACTGAGGTATATAACCATACTTTTACAAGAATTAATGACAAGATTAATTATCTACACATTTATATACCTACTACACTTTTGTATAGAAGAAACTTGATGTGTACAAACATAGTATGTCTTTTTTTTAAATTTCCTCGTTTCAGTAAGCGACGGTGTAGTCTTTGATAGTAATTCGTACTAGCCTAGAAACCAGAAAGCTTTTCTACTATTTCTTTTTAAACGGTAACACATAACGCACAATTAAAATTAGCAAAATCTCTAAAAATTTATTTATAGTTTTTCCATTATCCCAAATTTGTGATAAATCATTTTGTAAGTCTATGCATCCCATAGGTCTCGAAGAGGGTTCGATTCCCACTGTGCACAAGCATTCGGTGAAAGAACATATCGTGAGGAAACCGTCAGGTTCCAAGAACTAGCGGCTTTGGTGGACTTGTGATATCCACTACCTCGTACTTAGCCATTTATCTGGCTTTGATTCTCTCCTTTCAGTAGTGGGGACAAAAAACGGCTTCTGTTTTTTAAAGATGTTAAGCGCTTTAAAGTCATTTTGACTCTTACAGCTTATCTGATACTGGGCTCTTGGATCCGAGTCCACGGCCTGTTAATAAGACGACTATTGTTTTTTTTTTTTATTGCCATTGTCATGCCAAATATGTAAATGTAGTATATTTATATAATTAAAACTTTTTCATGAAAGAATTTTCATGATTTACAGGTATACGCAGGATCACATACGTATCCTGGCGAAGGAGTATATTTGTTAAAATTCGATAACACATACAGCCTCTGGCGTTCAAAAACATTATATTACAAAGTGTATTACACACAGTAAATTTATTTATCATAATCTATTGTAGATCCATGACAGAACATATGAAATTATTATACAAAAACATTTATTATTAAAAAAAGAGTTAGCACTTTACGTAAAATAAAGTGTCATGAAAGCGCTATAAGAGCTTAACGTGTATTGCTTAAGTATAAAAGATTTCTCATTTTACCCGAGTACATCATAACAAAGTTATACGGATTGTATGTTAAAAAGTATGTTATATCCTTATCGTATGTTACTAAACATAATAAATATTTTATATACTAACTAGAGTTTAGCAATTATTTTGAAAATATCAACATATTCTTTAAATTTTTGTCGTATATGGTATAAAATCTATACCGAAAACATAAGTACGTTTTTAGTATAATATTAATATAACCAAAAAAGGAAGCAGTCATGGCTCAGCTTGTAATTCAATCGCCACTGAGTTTGAGATTCCAGTGAAAGAAAACGTCGTTGGGTAATCGAAAAGCTCCTAGAACAACTTTAGTGGTCATATTACAACCACCATAGCGCAATAGACCAGCCTGGTGAATAAATAGTCTTGATTGCCTCCTTGTCAGGGAAAACCCCGAGCCTCAGTTATGGAAACATTAAAACTGTTGTTTTTTTTTCGTATTACTATTTCCAATATAAATATTCATTGCTGGTATGTTTGTGTAATATTGGGCGATTTTAACTTAATATGGATCTAATTTTAAACATAAACATTCATTTAAAAAATTTACGAACAAATTATATATTCCGTCCTGCCTACAGTTTATTCACATATATAGATTCATCCCATAATGTGACACAGACAAAACAAGGATACAGTAAACATAAAGGTCCTCACTATCCACCCACCTTTAGATGACCCCTAAAACCTAGGTGGAAACCTCATGGTGGATATTTATGTAGATTACATAAACATTACATACAATGGATTAAAATATTTTTGTATTAGATCCAATCGTTTATATTTATAAATAATTTAATTTGTTTACTGTATGTATTTTAAAAACATTCTATTGTACCTAGTATTTATTATATAATTTCATTTGTATGGAATGCGAATAATTATTTATTTAACGTTTAATAATAATGGTCATATTAAATTAGCTGAATTAGATGTTTATCATACACATGTATGATATGGGAGAGCATAACTATACTCAAATACGTATAAATATAAGTAGAAGGTGACGAGCATAATGTAGTGCAGTCTGATATCATGTTAATTAGCACCACAACAATAACAATATCACTTCACTAACCATGGTGTGAACGTCCAGCTCGTCGCCTGTATTGATGTGTCAATATATATGAAGTTTCGTTTGGGATGATTATGTTCAGCGGTGGATATCAATATGTTGCAATGATGATAACAAGGATTTCTTTTGCAAATAACTACTATAATGATAATTTCAAAGTTGTATTGCTTTAAAACTATACAAGTACTTAAAAATATTCGTACAGTTCAAATCTGCTAATAAATGTTAGTGTATGTTTAGATAAGGTATATTTTGTCAGTGTGTTAGATATTAGCCGTAGCAAAAGATTTAACTTAAGCTATTTAGTACGCTTGAAAATATAAAGTATATAGATCCAATATAACAACACATTTCCTGCTTGGTTAATAATAATATATTAGATTATTAGATATATTATAAATTGTTTATAAACCGTTGGTGTTGTTAAATTAAAAAATTGTAGCATCTAATTTTTAGTGTACTAAATTGTTTATTTGCATTTCTAACTTAATTCCGTTTAAAGAATATTTAGTTATATTGTTGTTACTTATTTTAATTTTCTAGTTATCAAATGTGTTCTTATGCTAATGAAGTCTAAGCTCTTCACCCATCACCTCTCTCTTTTTTGTATCGTTTTTACTATATCTGATATTGTATTATAGCAAATGTCAATAAAATTATTTCAAGTACTTTAATATATTAGGCGAGATGTTATTCAAGAATATCCATATGTACGTAAGAACGATAACGTGAAAATGTCTATAATCACACAGAAAAGTGGCTAAAAGGTGAATTGCCTCATCGTTATTAATTACATGTCATTTAATAAAGTAATAATATGGTGTTGCATTGTATGGTCTCATTCAAGCAGAACAATAATATCACTGAAACTTTTTTTTAATTAAAATTTTTATATTTTATTACAGGAAATAAAATATGGGCAATTGATTTATATAAAGTTTATTTTTATTAAAAACTTTATTGAATATTTCATATTATGACTATCAATATTTTTTTACTATCTTTTTTTGGGCTAAAAACCTAATTATTAAAAACAACTGGGATATATTTGAAGAGCTACGGCATTGGTCAGAGCGAATGTGATATATTAGTCTATTTAAACAAAGGCAGCCCAGGAGTTTATTTTTAGTAATGTTTGAATATGGTTTTGTTTGAATGTCAGTTTATACTACTAGCGTGCCAACGTGGCGGGCGTCAAATATTGGTGGCGGTGTACCATATATTTTAATCGTATGGTGGTACTTCCGAATCAAAAATTAGTGAAAAAATTATAGGTGTTCTAATGAAGTGTAATTTTTTTGTTTTTCAAGAATAGGATGAGATATACATTATGATTTAGTTGTTTGACCCATAATGGATGTAATATACGATATAGTTAACTATTAAAAAACTAGAAAAGAGAAATAATATTAATTAATCGATCCTACTAGGAATGAAAACCAAAGTTTATTTACTCCTTTAGTACATACAGTTTTATGAAAAGAGGATTTCAAAAATGTAAGTAAGTGAACAGATACTGTTCACTTTCCATGACCTAAATTTAAATAAAATGTGTCGACGTAGAGTAGGTAATCTGTACAGAAAAATTCTTTAAACGCCATAATTATTCCCTAACCCTTAAGTAAACTTGACATTGATTTTTTTTTTGTTAATTCATGTTTAGAGTAATAATTAAACACAAATAAATTTTTTTTAACAAATGTCTATCCTAAAGTTCCCTAGACGTTACAATATATACATGATTAGATATTACTTATAACTATTCTATTCTTATATTTTGGACAAGTTTGTTAAGTTTTAAATCCATATTTTTTTGTTAAAATAATAGATTTTGTAATAAAAATATAATTTACATTATAAAAACACTAATTACATTGTGCACTATTTATGTACGCTTGTTAATGTGTTGCTCGAGATAGATTCCATAACTAAGAAAATAATTAAAAGGATATTCGTGGTATTTGTATTTATTTGTTTTAACTGCTTAAGAAAATTTGCATTTACATATAAATTTAGATCTACTAAACAATACAAGTAATGATTCTTATTTATTATCAAATATTTTTTATGTTATGACTTATGCTGTTGCAATATCAATTGTAGTTACGATAAAATTATTTCAAATAACATCAAAACTTGAACTTCTATTATTCGAACAGTTTTAGTACCTTTCATCGCAAATTTATTACTGTGAATATTCGATGATCAAATCAAAAATTACATTTAAATCAAAAGTATCTAAAAATATTAAAATACACTATAAGTACAAACGTTAATAATTGTAATTATTTTATCTACCTTCATAAGCATTAATACCAAATGGTTAAAAATAAATGAATTTTATTTAATGATATCTAACATCGTTTGGGGTTATGTAAGTTTCTGTTTCGTGTAAAGCAAGCACAAAAAATATGGTAATACACGAAATTATGAGAATGAAAAATATTAATCGCTATATAGAAATTAAAAGTTTGGCTTTTTTGTCTTTTACAATATTCAAATGTTATTTTATTTTTTATGACTTCGAGTTTTATAATGAAATCCCTATTTTCTATTATAATTTTAATACATAAAATATAAGTCATGTAATTTTTCATTATATTGCTTTTCACTCAATAAAAAATATTCAACTTAATAATCAAAGACGTATACAAAAGCAGAGAATAAGTAGCCCTAACGTAAATGAAAAAACTTTCGAAAAACTCCCATATACTTAATTCACTCGCACAATTCAGGGGTTTAATTAAGTAATAATTAAAATCTGTCGCTGCATTATTATTATTACTGTTGCATTATTATTATTCAAATTTACTTATCGTCATGATTTAATTATTTTCAAATTGATACCGAATCGTACCGAACATTTGATACGCGAACAAAGAATAATACTAGAAAGGACTAATGAACTCACCTTTAAACTAGTCTTCATTATTTTAGTACTCTTATTAAGACGCAAAGACTATTCTAGGCGAAACTGATCAGACTGCAAATTTGGATGTTTTTATAGAAAATACTAGTTATTAAACATGTATTTAATAACTACCTACATTTATACTTTGATCGAAATCAAAGAAAGATCGACATCTGGTCCAGAATCATTTATTTTTTAAAAAAGTATTTTATCAAATGATCATCGAAATGTTTAAACCACATTATAAGATGATGTGGACGCTACGTTTTATAATATTCAACCACGCAAATTCAATATTTTCATCCTTTGGAAAACTGCGCAAAGTCATGTAAGCATGCATGTCAAGACCCATTAAATTAAAAGTTAAATAATAAATATATAAATGCGGCCCCTCAATATATTCCAGTATATAAGACGTTTAACTGATTATCCGGGCTTTACAACTCTCGATTGAACAATTTTAATCAAAATAAAAACTACAATCGTAATTTACAGCGTTTTCGTTTATTAATAGCTTTGACATATCTAGCCATTAACAAAAAATTTCACCGTGATTCGAAAATGCATAAAACGTACAAAAAACCGACCTGTAGATTATAATCTCTAGTGTTTTCTTATAGGCTGGGTTGCCACACATAGGCGTCATCTTTACTTTAGTCTTTAGCACATAAGCTGAACGATTCGTAGAAAATAAAAGCAAAAGTAAAACTATTCGTCACTTGTTGTTGAAGTTATATGCCGTTTATTTACAGCTTAACAATGGAGAAAACCGTTTCATATCAATTTTATTGTCATAGTCATAGTATATAGTCATAGTGTTAATGTCACTACAGTAAAAAAGAAATAATTCACATTATTGGCGTTTATTTCGAGTAAAAGCAGTGTAGTTATTAAAATATTACTATCCAGGTGTTTGTGAATTTGTGTAAGATCTGCTTCCTTGTACGCGTTTATGAGAAGAAATAATACTAAAAATCGTTATCTATATCGATTATGATTTAAAATGTTTGGATCGATTACTGTCATCTTAAATGACAGTGACACTGACAATAAGCAGCTGCTTTATTTTTCTGATTATGATTCTGTTCCATTGACAGACTGTTATGTTTATTTTATTTTTTAGAAGTTTTCAAAAGTACACATAAAATGTTTAAAAGATTAATTCATATAACTTCAAATGTTAGAGTATATAATAGACAAAATGCACTACTGTTTAGGATTACTTTAGGAAGCCAGTCAAGTCATTATTGTGGATTCAGGTTATACTCTAGTCACAAAGTTTCAGCGTTACGAAATTATTATGAAAGGACCTCCTTAGCGGGTGATGGATTGACATGCTCAAACCCAAGATTTTATAGTAGCCAGATTGAAACCCAGGGCAAAAATGGACAAATAGATAGTATTAATTCAAAAACTGCTATGGAAACGTCGAAGCGAGTTGACTTAAAGTCAAAAACTTCTGAATTGAAACGTTTGTTTTCATTAGCGGCACCTGAAAAATGGACACTTACTGGTAAGGTAGTTCATATTTATCATATTCTTTTTCTTGCTTTGAACAATTTATATCAAGATTAAAATTTTGATACAGATAAACATAATTTTACAAATTATGCATGGTCATCATTAATCAATGAAAATATCATTAAGTATAGGTTGACATGTTTATAAACTTATACTATTTTATATAAAGATTTATTATTTTTGAAAATGAGAAAATGTCTTTCAAAATAACTGTTTTAAATTTATTTATGTTATTCAAACATATGAATGGGTACTACAGTATGCCATAGAAAGTTTTTACTAATATAAAAAATATAAATATATAAAACACAAAAAGACATCCTTGTAATAATAGATGTTCTTTTTTATTTATATTTATTTCTACATTAAACATTCTCTATACCATTATACTTGTAATATCCTTAACAAAGATTTCACATTATAGTGTTTAAAAAAAAACTTTGAAAAAGTATAAAAATACCAGATTCATATAAAAGCAAGAATTAGGAAAAAAAAAATTTATTACAGTATATTTACAATAATGACAATTAAAACTAAAGTTAATTCATCATTACTCTATTAGTGTTTAAATGTTGTGTGTATGTTGAGAAGCTTATGTGTGAGCTTAGTTTAAGTGTAATTAAGTTATTTTAATTGTTTAATTGCAGGTGCTATTGGATTTCTCATTGTTTCATCGAGTGTTACTATTGCAGTACCATTTTCTTTAGGCAAAGTATTAGATATAATTTATAGCAGTACAAATGATATAGGCGCAACAACAGAGAAATTGGATGGGTTATGTTTAATGCTATGTGGAGTGTTTCTTATTGGTGGACTGTGTAATTTTGGAAGAGTATATTTAATGTCTATATCAGGTAAGTTACAGCTTTTGTTCATTTTCCTTACTGTTCTGTAGGACTATTTAGATATTGTAATTGTCTCATAATATGTAATGTATTTTTGTCATAAGCAACAAATTAGTAAGTTATGAGATGAAACAAAAATGTTATATGTTAAACTTAAACATCTGAGTACCAGCTAGGTACCTGAAATGATATGTTATATAGAAAAAAATTTGTACTCTAGTTGCAAGAATATTCAGACATGCAATAATTTTTTTTTGTAAACAAAGGTTTACAATGGAGATTTTCTTTTAAAGATGAAGAATCTGTGGAATATATTAATAAAAGTAAAATTTTTAGGCCAGAGAATGACCCAGTCATTACGTAAGCAAGCATATGCTGCAATAATGAGACAAGAGCCAGCATGGTTTAATAAAACATCAACTGGGGAACTAGTCAATCGTTTATCAGCTGATACCCAACTTGTTGGCCGGAATCTCAGCCAAAATGTTAGCGATGGCTTACGTTCTTTATTAATGACTGTTGCTGGTGCTGGGATGATGGTAAAAATTTTTTCTTTGATTATTAGAATGTTTTTTTTTATGTGCATATTTTCAATCGCATGTTTCCTGTTATAATTTCAATGCCTTATATCAAGCAATTTAATTTGTCTATGGAAAAATGTTTACATAAAAATGTCCTTTGCAAATTACTACAAATAAAATTATAATGTTTGTAATATCAATATACCAGCAGTTGACTTTATAATACTATGCAAAAAAAAAACTTAATTTAACAGCAAATAAGTAAAATTGTAGGGTTTAAGAAAGTTTAAAAAAATTTGTTTTGTGCAAAAAAATATATTTAGAGTTAATATTTTTTTTTATACAGGATAGTGCTATGAGTAATATTAATGTAAATACATAGGGTGGTACACAATGTCTGCTTGTTCTTTAACAAGGTCAATTTGAGTTATAATATAAAATATGCTAATCTTTTCCATATGTTTGGTTCCAAAATTAGCAAATATGTAATATTTCTGCTAAACTGCACTTATATCTCAAGTATGGTGCCTCTTGACATATTTAAGGTTATCAAAAAAGTCAGCATAAATTTAGTTTATAACTTTAAATATAATGTTATAACTTGTATAAACCATGTTAGTGTTAAAGTGCCCATTTTGTGAAAAATGGTGTACTAAGGGTTCCCAACCATCTGGGACTTGTAAGTAGACTCCGATATTAAAAGTTAGACTTCCGGAAAGCAATAATTTCTCTGATATTTTTTTAAATTATATTTGCCTATATATCTCTCAAATATTAAATGCTACTTAAAAGCAAAGTAAATCTAAAAATAAAAATTATGCAATATTTAAATTTTCCTTTCATAACTCTAACATTGCTGTTCCCGAAACCCGTTTTGATAAAATCCTCACGGGTTGGCTTTTCGGAGAGTTGGCACCCCTAACTGCTCTGTATGCTTTACCCTAGTATGTCGCAAAAGCTGACAAAATGAAATATCTGTACAAAAGGCTTGTTGTATGACCTACGAACTTACTACGCTCGTCAACCAATATTTCAAGTATGACGAGTACGGCTATTACTCCCATTTAAGAAATATATGGTAACCTTTGGACGTTAAAAGGCGGAAATGATAATACTCGTATATTACCCAATGTCTTTCTGATAACGCACTACTAATGGACTAATCAGTGTCTCGATGACGGTAAGGTTTTATTATCAGCTGAGAGACAGTTAAAATATTACTAGTTTCCGGGTTACCTATTAAATATAGTACTCAGCGACGCATCTATTTGTAATAAAAAAATAATAAGTAAAAACTACGTCCAGATTGTACAGAAAATTATTTGTAAAATATGTAATACCGACTGTACCTAAGTAATATTACTTTCAATGGTATTTAATTGATGTTTCTTCTTTGGGGGAGTTAATTTTAAATGATTTTTTAAGTCGTGCAGTTTAACTACACAGTTTAGTTAATATCTATGTTATATATTAGGTCCTTACATGTGAAATTATCGTTTTGTTGTAAAGACCACTTTGATCTGAAATATCTCCTCTTTGGTTAAGAATTCCAAATTCACATTTATAAATTCATTTAGCTGGTGCATTAGAGTTTTGAAAACAGACATTTATTTGTTATTTCCTCATTATTTTTTTCTTTGGCGTCGCTTATTACCTCACAATGGAAAACATGAAATATCGATATATTTACGAGTACGAGTTTTACCATGCACTAGTGCAGCAGCAACAGCTCGAAGGATTAAGGGTGTGTACGGCGCTGGTGTCGCAAAAGAAAGCACGGTAAGTTTTTGGTTTCAATGTCTTCGTTCTGGAAATTTCGACCTTCAGAACCAACCGCGTGGACGGCCGGAGACCAAAGTAGAAAATGAAGAATTAAAGGCTATTGTGGAAGCAGATCCATCACAAAGCACTTCAGATATAGCTGCAGGCTTCGGCGTAAGTGACAAAACTGTATTAAACCACTTGAAGTAAATCGGGAAAGGGAAGTAAAAAACTTGAACGATGCGTACCTCATGAATTGAGTGAATCAAACTTGAAAACACGCGTCGACTGCTGTGTTACTTTGCTGAACCGACACAATAATGAAGGGATTTTAAATAGAATCATTACTTATGATGAAAAGTGGATACTGTACGATAATTGGAAGCGCTCGTCGCAATGGCTGAACTCTGCAGACCCAGCCAAATCCTGCCCTAAACGAAAATTGACTCGGAAAAAGTTACTTGTGAGTTTTGGTGGACTAGCGCCGGTGTCGTTCACTACAGCTCTCTAAAATTTGGCCAAAGGATTATGGCAGATATCAATAGATATCTGCCGTAATAGTCAATAGTCAGCAAATGCAAAACATGAAGAAAGAACTAGTTGCTAAACAACTGAAAATGGTCAATCGCTCTAGGCCACTGCTGTTTCACGATAACGCAACACACTGCAAAACAAACAATCACTAAGTTAGATGAGGAACAATTGGAATGTCTGCGACATCCACCGTAGTCCCTGGACATTGCCCCAACAGATTACCATTTTTACCGGAATTTGGACAACTTCTTACAAGGAAAAAAATTCAACTCCGATGCGGCAGTCCAAACCGCCTTTAAAGAGTTTATTGATTCTCGCCCCCATGGTTTTTTAGTAAAGGGATCAATGAACTACCTATGAGATGGCAAAAGTGCAAAGATAACAACGGTGCATACTTTGATTAATTAAATATATTTTACAAAAAAGAAAATACTTTATATTTTTCCCGTACAAAACACCAATTTCATATGTAAGGACCTAATATTTATTAAGAGCCCTTTTAATGCTTCAACGACTGGCATTCGCGGCATTATCCCTCCCATACAGAGACTCAAAGCCGTACATTGACTACGCTGGCGAAGTACCTAGTTGATGAATATTACATGTCCACTTTTGCTGTTGTTGTTGGATCAGTTTGCTTTCCTTATCATATTTTCTTCATCGGAATCACAAGCACAGCAGGGATCCAATCCGCGTGTCTTCGAGACGTTAGCGCGATTGACGCCTTTACAAGACTGACGGCTTATTATTTTTTTACTATAAATGTAACTTTTTAGTTCTACATGTCGCCGTCATTAGCGATGATCGGGCTGTGCGTGGTGCCACCAGTTTCCATGTTGGCAGTTATATATGGGCGATTTGTTCGCGGTATTACGAGGCAGTTGCAAACTACCTTAGCCGATACTAGCGAGGTACAACAAGGCATTTTTTTTAGTTAGTTCATTTTTTTTTTCCAAATTGACAATTTAAATTCTCACAAATATATCACAGTTAATAGAACCAATTTTTGGGTAGGTTATCGCGTTTACGGAATAATTACGCCGACGTTGAGATGTCATTGTTTATGATGGCGGGAGCTATTTATTATTCACTAACCCCAAAATGTTCTTATTGTCGTACAAAAGCAGTTAGTTGTTTTACTATTTTGCTTCTTCTTTCAGTACATATTAATTTATATCACAAAGCGTTTAAATTAATTAGTAGCTTAAAATAATAGCATTATGTACGTAGTCAAACATCGGCATTGAAGTGCGTTAATTCGTTAAGTTAATCTGATCGTAAGTGAACGTCTGCCAATAAATATCAACGAGGCGTTAATACAGATGTTGTATACAGCACTACATTATATAACATACATATAATAAAAAAAATTATTATTATTATTTTCAATGAATGTACCACTCAACATATGTTATTGTAACATTTCAGTTGGCCGAGGAAAAGATTTCTAATATAAAAACAGTTAAAGTGTTCAGCAAAGAACAGAAGGAATGCGAGTCTTACGCACAGAGGATCGAAAAAGTATTGACGTTAGCTTATAAGGAGTCATTGGCTGTTGGCAGTTTCTATGGCATGGTAAGAAAAAAAAATACAGTCGTAGCTGTTACACATCTCAAAAGAGCGTGGGATCTAGCCCCACTAAGCTTGAGTTACCGGTGAAGGAAAACATGAGAGATTCAATATGTTCTAAAAACAACAGATTTTCCGAGCATGTGACATGCACCCACTCGCTCTTGGCCAGCGTAGTGGATGTGGTTGAATGAGATCTCCAAGTGAAACAAGTCAAGTGTTAGTGTATTGTCAATAAAAAAAATATTAAGCTCATCTATGTCCCATACATTTCAATTTATCTAAAAATACTTGTTTTTTTTTCGTTTGTACATTAAAAAAATTAAAAACTATTTATTTTTTTTCCTAAAAAATTATGTCTTTCGTAGACAGGACTTGCGGGCAATACGATAATAATACTGGTCCTTTATTATGGAGGCGGTATGGTGGCTTCGGACCAGTTAACAGTGGGCCACCTTACCTCCTTCTTACTGTACGCCGCATACGTCGGTATCAGCATAGGAGGCCTGAGCGGTTTCTATACCGAGTTAAACAAGGGCTTGGGGGCCGCAACGAGACTTTGGGAAATTATGGATAGGACACCTTTGATTCCACAGACAGGTTTGTATTAAAATTAAAACATAAGTTTGTAGTCTCTTGTAACTTTAATAACTTTTGATCATTTAAAGTATTTCTGCCACCAAAGAGTATTCTTTATTGGTTTGAAAGCCTTTGTAGTGAACCAAAATTTTGAAATAAAGAGACTTGATGTTTAAGGTTGGTTGACTTGGTGACAAGGACAATGTGCTGCAATGTACATCATTCTAACTAACATTACATGTGGGCGGGCGTACTATTTACCTTCAGATGAACGTTCAGCACGACTCTTCGGCTTCCTAGATGGTCTCATCGATAGAGACTCACCAGCAGTAAAATTTCACTAGGGCAACACGCAACAAAAGTATGTCTTCGGCTGATGATGTCGGTCAAAAATATAAAAACTTATTATTTACTACTACTACTTACTGGTGGTAGGTCTCTCCTTCCGGAGACCGTCTAGGTGGGCACGGCAGCGCCTATTTCTGCCGTTAACCAGTAGTGTGCAAACATTACTCTTTCAGTTTGAAGGGCGCTGTAGCTAGTAACGCTAATCACTAGGGTAACGAGACTTATATCTTATGTACCCGGCGATGAGCACAATGCGGTACAATGTACGAGTATATCATCCTGAGTAGCGCCACGTGTTTATGGACATTCGTATCATTTACCATCGGTTACGACAGGTGAACGTTCCGCTCATGTCGTCGTCTATTTGATAAAAAAAAAAACTTAATTTTGTCTACTTCCGTAGTTCAATTCCGAAACCACATATAGTTTAGTTGATAGATGGAACCTGACTGTCTCCACCCTCATTCTAAACCATTTGTGTTTAAGCTGTCAACATACGAGAGCCAAAGTATGTAGGACGAGCAAACTTCACTATTTACGGCTCCATTGTCATTTAACACCATGTTAAAATTTAAGTTTAATGTTAAACTGTTGTAAAAAAAACACTGATTCATGTTTTTCAGGAGGCTTGAGACCGGATGTGAGACCAAAAGGCGAAATAATATTAGAGAACGTCACCTTTTCATATCAAGGTTCTCCTTTAATCAAGGGTTTGAACCTGCACCTCACGCCGGGCAAGTCGATTGCGTTGGTTGGACGGTCGGGGTGCGGAAAGAGCACTATAGCGTCTCTCATACTCAGACTCTACGATCCTGATAGCGGCCGAATACTGTTGGACGGTGTTGACATAAGGCAGCTAGATCCTGATTGGCTCAGGAGTCATATTGGTTTCGTCAGTCAGGTGATTTATTGTGCCTTATTTTTAAGTCGTTTTTATCTGTTCTCGAAAATACCAAAACATTATTTCTGTGGCGCAGTGGCTATGCGCTTGACTTAAATTCGAACGTTTCTAGTTCGATTCCGGAGCCATGTGGACCGTGGTCGTTGAGTGCGTATCTAAGAACGCGCCTGGCTAGCTGTCAATGTCTTGTAAATCTTCCGCGGTAACAACATTTATGGGTCCCGATTGTCAACGTTTAAAAGCCACCTCACAGTTCACCATCCAGCACATGAAACTGAGGTCGAATTGTTAGCTCATTGGTGATTAGATAAGGTTTAAAAGATACGTATTTATATACACTAATTTGCTATTAATATCAGCAATCAATATCAATGACGTTAAAATTAAGTTAAATGTAATATTATAATTACTATTTGTTTACTTCTTCAAACTTAATTTTTATCTCTCTCTTTCAATAATTTTAATGGAACTTGAATGACATTGAAAATTTTATTACGTTATAAATAGCGATATCGTTAGTAAGGTTAAAACGGCGATTCTTTTTTATCTCTATTTGTCAATATTAAGGTTACGATAGCAGCTTTTTAAAGCCGCTTTGAAGTTTCTATCAGGCAAGTCATAGCAAAAGAACGAGATAGAGTGCGCAGAATATTATATAGCTATTCAGTATATAGCCGTCTTATAGTTCTCATAACCAGATTTGGAGCCGTCTCTTTCAATGACAGAGTAAACATCAACACGTGGCCAAGTGCTAGTTGGTGGATGGGGTTTTTCCACTAAAGCAATTCTTGGAGCATACCGGTTTACTAACGTTGTTTTTCTTCACTGGAAACTTAAGTTTAGAAGAAATCAAGCACACACCTATTCAGAACGTACAGCGCGTAACGACTGCTCATAATAATTATTAAAGATTCATCTCTAGTCGTAGTTTTTTGTTTTCACCTATATGTTCCATAAGGTGGTTTGAGATCGGCTCTGTTCAATCTGCTCTTCCACTCCTCTCTGTACTCGACATCGTCGTGGGATAGTTAAAAATATAGTTACTTAAAGATTTATATTATTTGCAAAATGTTATACTATTTAATTTGTAAATTTTCAGGAACCAGTACTATTTAGTGGATCAATTAAAGAAAACATATTATATGGTGCACTCATTGATCACGAGCAGATGGTAGAAACAGATGTAAGTTTTTTTTTAAAGTATTAATATACCGTAAACATTCTATTTGTTAAAGGAAAGTTTCTTACAGGTACTATAAAGCTTTATTTGCGGCAGATAAAGCCACTCAGAATTCACTTTAATAAACCGCAACTTTATAATCGGTTGCCGTTTGTAACATAACATACACATAAAAAATCATTTACTGTATTATCATTCATTATTATTAGCCTGAAGTAGCCCCCCACCTACTACAATCCATCCTACACTGCTATGTATGTAAGGTATCTAAGGGCTTCCCCCGACTTTCATTAGAATTTTGGTCCAAATTGAGGGGACTAGCTGACATAGCATCTGATTGGAATATTATAAAACTTCAAATAGAGAGTTTTAGACTATTTTAGAAGCAGTCTTGACATAGAGGTTTACATGCATACATATTTTTTTTGTTGATTATTATTTTTGTTTAAAACCGTACATTAAAGGTAGTACTTATAGTAATACGATTACACCACTTTAATTACAGGGTAAAATGGAGCCGGCATGGATGGTCGCGGCGCGCACCGCCCAGCTGCAGGAGTTAGGCGCGTCGTGCGACGGCTGGGCACGCGACGTGGGCCCCGGCGGCTCACAGCTTAGCGGCGGGCAGAAGCAACGTGTCGCCATTGCGCGTGCCATTGTTAAGGTATTTTTTTTTTTAATTCAGTAGAGATGTTAGACTATAGCTGAATAGGCTCTTTTCCTTACCATAAAAAATTAAGAAAATTTTGTGATGTGATATTAATATAATTTCAAACTTGCTATGCTTTGACGTGGAGTTCTATGGTGGTTGAATTTTTTTGAACATGTCTGGCTAAGTACAACTCTTAAAATATATTTAAGTGTTATCTTTCAAGAGAATTTAAAAAAAGCTTGCGGTGAAAAAAAAAACATTGAGGAAAATCTTTGTATACTCTAATTATATCCTACAAAAATATTACTTTTCAGAATCCAAAAATACTCATACTTGACGAAGCTACCTCAGCCTTGGATTCATACTCCGAGTTCCTAGTCGATAAGGCGCTCAAAGATATAAGTAAGGATCGCACAGTACTGACGATAGCGCATAGATTAAGCACGATACAGTCCGCGGATGAGGTCGCGGTCATAGACAAAGGATTCATCGTCGAACAGGGCACCTACAGGGATTTGATGGCGAAGGAAAACGGCATTTTCAAAGAACTCATCACTCACCAGACCTTCACCACGAAGGCCAGAGAGAAAAGTGAAATGCAAAGACAATGATGACGTCAGCCACACCTAGTGTAGGTCAACTTTTACTCATGACACAAAACAGATGTTATTTAATTTTCAAGTTTTATTATTTATTTTTTTTATGTTGAGATATTAACATATTTTAATAAAAATAGAAATTATTCAAGTAAAATTTAAAAAAAATTAAGATTTTTATAAATAAAAAAAAACTGAAATTATTAGCAAACTATTATGATAACAAAGAAATTTAACGTACACATCGACGAAAGTGATAAAAAATTATATGATAAACTGATGGGTAAATAGTTTTTACTTTTTACTTGTGAGAGAAGGCCTTGAGTCCCAATAGAGGAAAAACTATGATTGGTTATTTCTTTTTCTTCACTGGAAATCCGTTATAAAATATTTTATAAATTTTAGGTGACGAGAAATAATTTTAATGTTTTAAAAAAATATAAATTTCTGAAAAATTTTATATGTTCTTGATGATGGTACAAAATTAACAGGGAAGGAGAAAATAAAGTCATTCTCTTAAAAAAGCTTTCCGAGTAAATAGGGATTTTATTTAACCTTAGAAAATATTTTATTTAAATTATTAGATTTCCTGCGATTTTTCACTAAATGCTTACTACATGAATAAAACTGCCATTTTTAAAAATTATGCTGCAAACTTTGCTGTTGAATACAAAAAGAATTAAAGAGGCTAACTTTATTTTCCTAATGCTGGAATTTAGTGGCTGCACTGGGCCGAGATGGACATAGGTATGACTGTTCTAACTCGCGGTCTAAGTCCATTGGGATATATTTGTTAGGAATATAAAGTTAGGTCTTTATTTTATATACTAATTACGATTTCCATATTTATTATTTATGTATTACATCTGTAAATTTTGTCGATAATATTTGTTGCAATTTTTATTGCACGAAAAATATAATGTATAAATTATTTAACTGTAAATGTTGGACGGGTATTGGATTAATTTGTTACAGTAAAAATAAATTGTTGTCATTTTGCATGTTTAATTTCTTGAAGCGCTGCTTTTGTAATGCGGGAGGTCCTTGTTTCGATGCCAAGGCCATATTTCAAGTTTGTTTGATGGAATTGATTTTTAACTCGCCTGGGTTACTCGGAAGCCGCGGTGGTTCAGTTTGTAAGATTACGTTTACAAGAGGCGTGGATTTGATCCCGCTGACATTGTTCAAAGAACAATTTCCGTGGACATGTCATAAAAGGGTGGGAGTGTAAGCCATTTATTCACCGGAAGACCCAGTTATTGGAACAATTACAAGACGTTTTATTTTACTTGGGTACCACCCATGTAAAATGGTCGCCATTATAGCCTTGCCGTGATCCGACACTTAACATATGAGAGCTAAAGTACTACTATTTAAAGTAAAGTAATACTACTAACTAGTGTTTGCACGCTTTACCATTTACCTTATTGTCACTTAACATCATGTAAAATTGAGGTCAAGCTTTAGCCTATTGTATCATGGATAAAAGAAGACCATTCATTTATCTCTTTTTCTCGTTTAGTGCGTTCCAACTTTTTACGTTCCAAGGTCAGCGTGTTTCCACCGATGTGCGCCTATATGAACCAATTATTATATTCGTTCTTCTGATTTACATACGTTATGACGCTTAGTATTTTGGAGCTGGTCAACCACTATGAAGTGGAGCTTATACCATTGGCACTAGAAGACCGCTCCAGGTGAACCCGAAATGCACATTTTGTAAAGCTGTTGGAAAACGTTACACGTTGTGCAAGTAACAGAAATCAATGTTATTTGTTGTTGTAAACAACGCAGTATGTCGATATTCAGATTCGCTACATTCCGCTGACTTTGCAATGCACCAGTAATATAATTTTTGTAAAAGTGTTATTTGTGTAAAATTCCAGAAATTAAAGCAATTAAAACGGATTAAGACTGAGAATACGTAATTAATGCTCTGCGAGGAAGGTTTGCATATAATTTGGATAAAATATTTAAATTATGTTGGAAAATGGAAAAAAAGAAATAAAAAACTAGTTAAAAAAACAATACTCAAATATAAAACATGACAGACATTAATTTTATTTTATTTAACAAGGTATAAATACATTTCATTAAAATTTTCCACATCAAAAAATACTTCGTTTTCAATTTGCTTTGGTTTGCAAATTGTTAACCAGTTTATAAATTCTTCAAAAATGTTTAAATAACCTAATGTATCAGCCATACTCCTGTTAGTAACAACAAATGTGCCCTTTTTTAAATACTTTTTTAGAAAATACCAGATGTCTTTATGTTTCTGTACATCAGCAAAAAAATCTAAAACATTGATTATAATTATATCACTTCTCAGAGCAATGTCATTTCTGTCCATTATATCAGAATGAACAACTTTTATTCTATTTGTGTCCATTGAAAAATGGCTTATTACTTTTTCTTGCACTTCACAAAATTCTTTATTTATTTCTATTCCAATGATGGAAGACACATTTGACAAATGATATGCCTGAAAAGAAAATATTGGAATCACTACAATATCTATGTATGGCAATAAAGAATTACTTGTATGCTTTTTACATTACACTTACTCCATAAAGTACTCCTCCAATTCTAGAACCTAAATCTAATAACTGTTTTCCTTCTAGACTTGCTGGTAACATAACATTGAAAATATATAACAGGGTTTGTCTAGACATTGAATGAGAAATAAGAAATAAATCCTGAAAACATGAAATGTAATTTTATTTAGTCTAAAATAGAAGATCATCACCATCATTTCAACTGATGGACATCTACTTCTGCTAGATATATGGCTCTTGTAATGCGTTCCATAAAGCATGGTCCTTGGACTGTTTGAATTTTTTATGTCTTCTGTTTACCTAATGGGAAGTCTGCCAACGCTGCACCTTGTGGTGCAGGGTCACCATATCTGCCATTTAAGTGCCCAATATCCATTGGTTCTATTAGCCATAGCTAATAGCACAAAATGCATATTATAAGAAAACTGTTTATTATTTGTTCAGCACTTACACTATTCTGTTATCATTATATTTTAATTACTTACACTAATAAGAATACGACAAGATAAAGGTCATCAACTAATAGCTCAACTCTACTTTAAAGATAGCATTTAATTATGATAGTATAAGATGAATTTAAGGCATCAGTTAGACTCTTTGTACTCTATTTTTAATAGATATTACATTAAATAATTAAAATACTACCGTAACATTACGAGAACTGCAATCCAAACAATACTGTCTTTTAAGTTTTCCTCTCTTTATCAATTCGTTAACTTCATCTTCATCATATAAAAACTCGTCTACATGGCATGTGTTAGAACTGTTACAATCTGATTGATCTCCCACAATTGGTGGCACTATATTTTCAGTTGGCATTTCAGCTTCAAAGGGTATTATTTTTTTTATTACATTACCTATCTTCATTAACTCTTTTTCTTTATTGTGTAATGATCTCTTATACTCTAAATCTAAAATATTCATACAATGTATTAAAAAAATAACAAATGAAAAGGGTGTTATTTTATAATGTTGAAATATTGATAAACCTTTTTTATATGAACGTGATACAATCCAGTTTTCAATTAAATCCAGTTCAGATTCATCTAATTCTGTTAATAATTCAAGAATTTGAAATTTGGTAGTAATAACATCGTCTACAGACATGGCTTCAACAACTCGAAAAGAATAATAAGAACTTATGAAACTATGTATATCCTGCGTACACTTTAACATAAAGTTAGTCCCTCTTTAACCTACAACAACGGTAACATTTGTATACTACTGTTTGCCGGCAGAAAGAGGCCAAATAATATGTAATGAAAAATTATTTATCAACTATGTTTATAGTAAGCAATAAAGTAATATCATAACAAAGTAACCTATACAAGTCAGCGTTTACTAACAATAGTGCAGTACGATAATAGAATCCATAGGCATATAATAATAACTTTAAAAAGTATGTTTACAGTGTTACTATTATTAGTACTTATTGTGCATACACTTTGAAATATATGAGAATATAAGTAAATAAAGTAAAAACCTTAAACTAAATTTGATGTGAAAAAAAATTACATATTGTTTTACAAGACAATGATATCTAGTATTTTCTAATGAAATACTCGTTAAACAGAGAGTAATCGGTAATTCTTGACGTAATCAAATAAAATATGTTTATTATATTTTAATGGCCTGATATTGATTCTATGTTTGATACTATTTTATAAATTATTTTTAAATATAGATTATACGTAACACCATTGTAATTTATGTTTATTTTAAATAACAAATTCTTTTCCAGTATTCGAAAACTCCATAATCTCAAAGTCGATAAAATAGTAGAAAAAGTACTTCATCCAAATAACAAAAAATTATATTTACGATATTTTTTTTATATTAGTATTTTTTAACAGAGAAAACGAATCTTAGAAAAATATCAACAAAGAGGAAGTAGTCATAGAGAAAAGTGATTTAGAGTATTCAGAGAATAGTGCATTCTTTGAATGTCTTAAGTCGTAACTTTGTTTCTGAATATTGCGATCGTTTTCGTGGTAATGTAGTATTAAATTATTTTTTAAAATAATAAGTATGTTTCTAAGTCACTTATAATAAAATTTTGATGAAATAGCTGATGTTTGATAGCGAAGCGAAATATTTGTTTTTGTTTTGGTTTGTAGTAGATAATATGAGACGTTTTTAAGTGCTGTAAGTAAATAAGTTACATTATGAATAACATTCGAAATATTAATCTGGGGATATGGATGTCAGAAAAGAAAAGTCAGAAATTTAATTGGAAAGAACTCATCAAAACTTGTAACTCACATGGTTATAATCTTATCAAGGTAGTTTAATTAATGTTTGTTTAGCATATCTAATTGTTATTAATTTATTGCTTAATTGCCGTTAATTTTTATAGCTCGATTTAGAGAGGCCTTTAGAAGATCAAGTTGAGTGTCGTGTTTTCCTCCATAAATTAACAGACATTATAGCTGCAGCTGACCAAGGTGATCCAAAGGTAAATATGTAAATTACGGTTCAACATTGCGTCACTAACGTAATGACCAATGGTATATTGTAAAAGTTGTTAATATTAACAATGTCTTATTCACACAGTCTTCTAGAATTATTGGTAATGTGGAGCAATACTTGTCAAATCATCCAGGTATTATAGTAATTGATCCATTAGACAATGTCAGAATCCTATTAAACAGGTAAGAATAAAATGATAGTTTTTGTATTAATTGTGAGTTGTAGCACTTAAAACATATAGGTTTATAACATTAAATATATTGTTTAAATTTTGCAGTGTTGTTTACAATAAAGTTTAAATGTTTTTAGGTATCAATACTATTCTATATTACAAGGAGAGTCTTTATTCCAAAGTCAAGGAATATTTACACCAAACTTTGCAGAATTTACATCATCTAACATAGAATATAATATGGAAATAATGCGACAGAGAGGTGTAAGATTCCCAGTAATTTGTAAACCAACAATTGCACATGGTTCTAAATCTGCTCATGAGATGATTCTAATATTTAATCAACGAGGTTTAAATGTCTGCAAACCACCATGTGTAGTCCAGAGCTTTGTCAATCATAATGCAGTCCTGCACAAAGTGTTTCTAATAGGAAACAGGTCAGTTGAAGACATTTTAATTAATACTTTTAAAAACTCTATCCTAAACAAAAGCAAAGATTATTTTAAACACTTTTATGTTTGTTATTTACAATATGTATTTATGCTATGCGTACTATTTCTTGTGAATTTTATTATTACTTGGGCCTACTGTTTGCATAATTTACATATATTTAAGCTTGTTATAATTTACATTTACTCATTATATTTGTTTCTTGTAATACCAAATTTTATTCTAGATTAAGTGTTATTTTTACCTGTTTCATTGTTGATTTTGGTATTATTATACATATTTTAATTATGCATGTAAATTATTTTAGTACACAGTATTTCATCAGTTAAAATATGTTATTTAAAGTATTTTTTATAATTGGAAAACTCAGGTTTTACACCTAGGTTCCTTTACTTATGGAGTCTAGTCTGAGGGAAATTTTGATTTCTGGTTGGAGGAACACTTTTGTAATGAATATTTTTTTTTATATTATGTTGACTACTTCCTTACTTGGTAATTAAAGTATTGATGTATAATTTTATGCTGGTGGTAGTTGTTTTATTGGAAAACTGTATAGGTAAGCACCATCACAACATCTATATAACTGCCTTCTATCACTAACAATAGGTAGAGTACATATTCCTAATAAAAAAATTATATGTGCTTTATTGTATATATTTTTAAATTAACAAAATTTTATTTTCTATCATTTGTTCATGTCCAGCAAGTATTTCAATTTTTTTTATGTTTTTCAGGTATCATATTTGTGAGCGCCCTAGTCTCAAGAACTTTAATGCATCTGAAGATTTAGATCCTATTTTCTACAGTACTGGTGAAGTTTGTAAAGCAGATAGCCAATCAACACTTTCTATACTAGATCCACAAGATAAAGCTGATATTCAAATAGCTGTCAATGAAAGCAAAATAAAGACTATAATCAGAGTATTGGAGAAGAAAATTGGGTTGTTACTTGCCGGTTTTGATGTTGTTATAGATAATACATCAGGCAATCATGCTGTAATAGATATTAATGTTTTTCCTAGTTATGATAATTTCCCAAACTTCTTCACACATCTGTTAGATTGTATTGATGAATCTGTAAATAAAATGTCCAATGGAAACAATTGCTCTGCCATTATGAAAAGAGGATCTGACAATATCTATAATCAAAAGTCAAATGGTTTGATTAATGTTTCTCAGGGTTCACGTCAATTTGGTGTTACTGGTATGAATATTAATTGACATATTATATAGCCATTATGATAATCTGCCATTAGGATATAATTGCTTCCTCACAACTGAGGTTCCAGGTATAATTGAGGGGCCACATGTTGGGGAGTTTGGTTGATGGTAGGGCTTATAGAAACCTACCTACTATATTGGAAATGTTCAACTAAAAACCTTTTGTGTTCCACCTTTCAACATATTTGGGCTAGTTTTCTGGACAACCGAGCTTCACTTTCTAGGGTCTCATTGTCATTTAATAACCTGCAAAATTGTGGTCAAAAAGGCCATTATAGATAAAAAAGGATTTAAGAAATATGGTTACATCATGATTTAAAATGATGCAGATGATTATTCACTCATCATAGATCATCCCTATTATATTGTTTTTGTTAAAAAATGAACACCAAAGAGACATTTATAATTACATCTAACATTAGGTTTTCATACATTTCGCATCTACTATATTCTAATACATGCGCTATAACAATTGTTTACTTAATGATGACAAGTCTGTTGTTGAAGACTGTCAAATTGGGTACCATAGCATCTTCTATTCATGTCGCCAAATGCAAGTGTGCCAACATTGTCGTGTTCCAGTTTGCAGAACGATGTAGCTAGGAACATTATTAGGGTTACATGTCATGACATCTTGTGTCAGAGCGACGAGTGCAATTTTGTGCAGTGTATATCATCATAACTAGATCTACATTGTTATGAAGAAGACTTATTATAAACCATTAGGCGAAGTTCGTGCTTGTCTAGTTACTATTTGGAATAAAAAAATTAAATATAATTTGTACAAAATTATAATATTTTATTGTTATATACATATATACAGAGAATTTTAATGGTTATTGAGATTTAATTGTTCAATTGATTAGTATGTTAGTCATGTAATCTGTTTGGTGATAAATATAATTAATAAGTACATAGGGACTAAAAGACATTGTTATACTATTATTACTAAATGTTTAAGTTAGTTCTATAGATAAGTGTTGTAAAATGTATACAGTGTACTAGGTCCTTGGACTAAGATGGAAGAGGTCTTAATGGACCTGGTTCATAATCCCTAATAAAATTATTGGAACAGCAAGCAAGGGAAACTTCTGTGTCTACATTCCATTCACGGCTATTATGACCTTAATGTACACTAATGTCACTGCCTCAAGAGTAAAGCGATCAAAAAGAAGATACAAAATGTAGCTATTATATGAAATAGATTTTTTTATGAAAACATTTAAATGTGTCTGTTAATAGAATATTTGGTTATATTTGTAATGATTTAACGGTTATTTACGAACAAGATCTTTATAACTATTTAAATAATCCATATTTACTGGTCTGTATTGCCAGGGACCGTTTATTTAGGTACCAACGCAGCTCGTATTTCTGCCTTCAAAAAATAGTGTGCACTTGTGTTGTGTTCGAGTTTAAACTGCCGGAACTTAACATTTTGTGGCATGTGGTTACCAACACAATATGGAGTATTGTGATAACTAACCTAGAGCCACATTGTTTTCGACGGGCGTATTGCTTATCATTAGCTGAACGATCTGCACCTCGTTTGGACGCTTCGTCCGATAAAATAAAATTCTTTATATTCAATGATTGTATTAAGTGAATATCTTATAGAACGTATTAACAAGATCGACATTGTGTATAGTTACAAGTTTTCACATGATATTAATTTTGTGCGTTCAATTTAATGGTTACACACCAACCGTCTAAATAAAATTAATGTACGTATTGTTTTTTTTTAAATTTGTTCTTTATTATACTTATATTTTTGTATAGTAGAGGACCCTACTGATTATCAAACGCACAAAGAAAATCTATGATACAAAAATGCTTTTACAAATTTAATATAATAAGCGTAATCTATGTACTAATTCAACGAGTGTTTTTGTTTGTTTATTGTGCATTAAGAACGATGTACAATATCTAGTATATTAACATAATGTGTCTCAAGGCTATGCACAATGCTGTAGTTGTGTTGTAGTGTGTGTGTGTAGAGTTTATCATCTTAACTAGCACCGCATTATAAGCAGGCGTATCACCCATCATTGGAGGTCTGGCTTGTCCTGTTGCTTAGTGATACGCTTGATATAATAATATTTATGTATTTCCAAAGTATAGAAATGGAGTAATTTCTTTAATTTAAACGATATAATATGTATATAATGCATAGCTAGTTAAAAAATTTAACAAAAAAAATTCTATTAATAATGTATTTAAATTTTGAACTTACACTGCTTATGTGGCTTAATATCGTTTGCGTACATAACTATCATAATTAAAAACCGAGAAACTTATTGATATTTAAATTAACACACTATATAACAACAAACGAGTTAAAAAAATTATAATTGTATTAATAAATATAGTATATTTGTTAAAATCGTTTAAATAATATTTATAGTCTGTGTTGTGACTGACCTTTGAATCTTTTTTTAACTTTGTTATTTCTCGTGTTAAAAATATGGAATTTGAACTAAAGTATGAACTTCATACGTGAAGTTATAATATTTTAATATTAACATTTTTTTATTATGTATATAGTATATTCAGTAAAACACATTGAGTATGTAAGGCCTAAATAAGAATAATTATCTATCATTTTTCAAATTACGATAAATAATAATTTTTTTTGGTGTCTATAAAATTGATAGATCTTTTTCTTTACTTTGCAAAAATCATGTTAATTTATGAGATACTTATCCAATACATAAAACAAAATTTTAATTCTGTTATGGTCAATTAAAGAATGCTTATGTCTACATTTGAAACTAACAATAATAATATGTTACAAAGGCTTAGTTGAAAAATATTTTTGATTGTTATTTTTTTTGCCTATATATGCTTGGAGAGGGAGTAAGTTAGATGGCATAAATTTTTTTTAACTATTATTACCATTAGGCAATATATTATGATAATGTATTATTTACCAGAGACTGATTTTTAAAGAAAATCTAGTTGTAAGATTTAATTAAGTACTCTTTTATAAATAACGTTTTTGTAAACTAATCGTGCGCTCTCTTTTAACATTGTATTGTTATTGATTTATACGTTTTTAATGTATTACTACTCGAATTATATACATGCATGTAAGGCATAAATAGTTTTACAATTATATTTTTTTACAAATAAAGTTTTATTTTTTTTTTTGCAAAATACACAATGTCAATTTTATGTGGTAGTTAAGAGGCAATGGGTTAGTGGATGGTAAAGCTTGCTCGTCAAGAATACTCGTGTTCTTATATGTTAAAAGCCGGAACACAACAACGCTGTTATGACTGCTTACATACAATCTGAGGATTGTTTTAAACGCAAGTTGATCCGGAAAAACTTAAACAACGACTAAAATTATTTTATTCATTGAATTTTTAAAAAAATTAAGAGAATAAATACATATATTATTACAATCTAATAAAGACCTGGCAGTAACGAAGATAATTTTGATGATAACCTTAATCAATTTTTATGTAAATAGTGATTTTATTACATGTATTCGTAAGATTGTGTTGTCTAGTTAAATATTTTGTCTGTTTTGTTGTTCAAGGCCTGGTCACAGGTAATTAAATCTTGTTTCTTCGGTACTGTCGGCAAATCTTCGCCTGGACAGTGTTGATAATGAATTAATAAGTAGAAAAAATTATATTAACTAAAATTTTTGCAATTATGTTTAACTTAAACATAAAATGAAATGAAATCTACGTCAAAATGTTACGTCCTGCTATCGTAATAATAAAATCGACAATTGTTTATTCGTTACAGTACTACGCATAAATCAAACCTTGTTGTGGCAGAAGTAATTCTGTACAATTTATATTACATTACGGTATGCAACATCCGCGGAACATCTCATCATTTGTCTGTTACAACTCCGTGGTTTAAATGGCAGGAAGTATTACTGCATCATCAATATAACTGCATACATGGGACAGACTATTCAGTGGCCATGCGCTTGCCTTGTACCACCGAAGTTCTTAGTTCGATCTGAAGCTATGATATTCGAGCCCGTCTGACTCGCTTAACTACCACTCTCATATTGTTAATCTACCACTATATCGCCATTATTGTTCCGAATGTTAACTTTTGAGACCTAGAGGATTCTAGGCGACGTTTCTCTATCCATTCTCCATGGGAAATTAAGGTCAAGTGTTAGTCTACTAGATAAAAAAAAAATCTATCGTTCTACAAAATGGATACTAAGTTCTATCGCTGTCTAACGGTTATCGTTACAGAAAAATTGGAAGCTGAGTAATTATTCTTGTAGTTGCGCTGTTCCGAATTGCGATTCAGTCAGCTGTCGGCACATGTGGCAAATGCACGCTAGTCGCGCGCGCAACCGGCGTTCGCGTTCGTATCGGTTTTCGCATTACGGAATAACGTCACACTTTTTTTTTAAACTGCGTACCGGTTATTTAAAAAAAGAAGTTTGTTTGTGATAAATCTCCGTTTAAAATATATTACCAATTTCCTGTTTTGCAGGTGGACTGTCAAAATAATTATTTTTATGTGTATATTTTGTGTATCGTCATAAATTTACGTAATTAATTTAATTTTCCAATATTACCTGTTAAAGTAACTAAATGTGAAATGTGTCTTGTGTTGTGATTGAGTTTTAATAACAGCGTGTATACAAACATAAGTAAGTTATTAGTCATATTAAACTTTGTTAATTAAATCTAGTTTCGGACACAGTGCAATTTCATAATGCTTTTCCAATCTTTTCATTCTAGTACATTATGGATATTTATAGAAAATAAAAAAGATGTCAGTCAATATTTTCTTTTTTACAAAAATAAGCAAAATAATGAAATATTTCATAAAATTTACAATAACGTATAAATAGTGGTAAGTGGTAACGTAATGGTAATTGGTAAGTTTGTAAAAAGAATCTTTTAGTTAATATTCTTTAGATTTGTTTTGTTTTCTAACAGCTCTGATGCTTCGAACAATAAAACGTGAGAGTGTAATATTTTCCCTTATGCAAATTGGATCTTTACATAAACAATGCACTAGTTAAGATAATGGCGTATCGTATCTTATTTTATTTTTTATTTTTATTTCATATTGTAATCATTTAAGTAGTTTTATTATAGTATATAATTTTGAATGTTATAGCATTAGATAATGTATGATTTTTCATAATAACTAATAGCAGATTTAAGATAATTTATTCCTTAAAACTGGTTTATTCATTAATTAATTTACAACTTTTTGTTTTAGCTGAGATGAATGGAATATTACGTGAAGGCGTAGTGCTTCTTGGCATTTTTTCTCAGACAACCCCTGTTTAAAATAATATATTAAACACTTATATAATAAATATATGTAAATAATTACAGTTTTACATTTTAAAGATAAATTGGAACTATAGGAGGTTAAAGGTTAAACCAAATGGTCGTTAGGTAGATATTATGTAGTTGAAATTTGAAACAGTACTATATAGTAACTGCCAAGAATTACGAAAACATAAAACTTTTTTACGATTACATTTCGCTATTTATTTTATGGTTGTGATCGGTTAAATTAGTGAAATTACGTTTACGAAAGTTATTTCACAGTATATATATCTAGGTTTTCATTGAGTTATTAAAAGTATCGCCAATAAGGGTTTTGGTCTTCATAAAAATGTCTTGTTTATATATCGTTGGTGTTTTATTAGGAAACTAATTCGATGTTTTGTAATTAACAGCTTGCAGTTTTATGTATCGCTCGCATGTCTCAAGGTTAGGTTAGTTAATTTAAAGACCAAATTTTATGTCGTAAAAAATAAAAAAATACTGCTTATATACAGCCAAAAAACATCGGAAGGTTATTTAAAAAAAAAAATGAAAAACTTTGATTCTTCTTGTGGATTATTTTTATTTGGTCTTTTAATTTTTTTACATCAAGGCAAAATTTATAGCATTTTCTGATAGGAGGATTACTTTTGCGCCACTCTATATGTATAACTTATAAAACGCAGTAGTTATTAGAGCTACTTTTAAAATTTTAGGAAGATATTAATGGATTACGCATATTTATGTGTGTAAGAACAATTTTCATTTATTTTTAAAAAATTTTATTGTTTGTATATTAAGTTTTTCTCGTCTATAAGAGTTTTTACTTATTTTAAGTTTGATGTCTGTACCATAAATAGCTGATTGAAAATTAATGCAGCAAATTTCCAATACTTCCAGAAATTTTGTTACATGGGGATAGTCTTTTATTTGTTTACTAGCGTTTTTTTTAAATAATTACAATATTTTAAGTTTTACATTTATAATTTGACGATCGTTGTTTATAAGATATATAGCATAGTAGTGTAGTTAAGTTTCTTGAGCATTATCTCATCACAGAAAGTTTAATTTAAATTTTTTTTAAAAACGTTCATTGGATGTTTGTGGTTATTATACATTTTTTTATTGATACAAAGTATAATGTTTAAAATCTTGTACGGGAAGTTAGTTTTGAATGTGAATTTATAAACCTAGACCATTTAAAGGTCCAGCATTGAAAATATAAACATGGTAACCCTTTGCCAACCGCTACTGTAGCCGTATTGCAGAACAAATTCCGAATTAGTATCGCTTGGGTTCCCGCGACCTTCGTCTAAGTGTCGTCGCAGAATCAAACTGTCTCGTCTGTTAACTGTAAAGTGAAACTAGTTTACTTGTCGGCCGCCGTTAATAGGATCGGACGCGTTCCATAGGGTTGCTCTTCCTACACTTTTTCTTGGGCAAGTGCGTAGATAGCCAAGTAGGGTCGTGTGCCCGAAGGACCGGATTCTGCTGTATATCCGGCCCCATTCTGTCTCTGTGTTTGTTTTCATATAACTATCCAAACTTCCTTATTGTACATACGGTTAATGTTTCATTTCTCGTTAGTTATCTAAAGTCAATACCATAGATCCGCTACATGATAATTATCTTGTTAAATTTTCATGCTCGAATTGGAAAATTTTATATTAATTGAATTTTCTTTAATAAGTATATTTAAATTATGATTAAGTTCCTTTATCCTTTTCAAAATTGTGCAAAGCATCAAGTTTTCACTTTAGACAAATGTTGTTTAGTCTCTTGTCTCATTAATGATTTATTTAACTAGTTACAGTGTTTTTTAAACTGGTATATTGTTATAATTGTTAACTGATGCTATAATACAGAAATTAGAATTGCGATAGTAACACAATTCACCCAGAGGACAGGCATGCCTAGTGTGGGGCCATCGGTAAATGACTCTTGATGTATGTTCTTGTTTTTTTTGTTAATTCATTAATAAAAAAAAAACTAATTCAAATGAACTCTTGAAAAATAAACTGCTTCTGTAATTCGGATTACTTCGTAGGAATAATTTCATTCTCGTTATGTATTACATAAATGTATTATCATCTTTGCTATATTATTTAATTTAAAAGCGCAATGCGCTGCATAGTCAACTTAAGATATTAACTATAATACTATGGTTATATAACTAATTAAATTATCAACATTACGCGAATGAGATTACAGTGCAAGGATCATTCTATATTAAAACCAATAATAATTTATAAAACATAAAATAAACATTATCCTAAAAGGTAATCATTTTAGTTTTTTAAAGTCTATATTATATATGATTACAGTAAACAAAAATTCCTTTTTTTTAATAATTTAAATAATTTAATAATATAATAGGATAGAGGACGGAATGATGGTTGGTCTCTGTTGCCGGAGATCGTTTAGGTAAGTACCACTGCAGCTCTCATGTCTGCTGCCAACCAGTAGTGTACAAACATTACAGTATTCCGGTTTGAAGGGTGCTGTAGCTAGAGTTATTACTGGGGTAACCAGATTCAATATCTTACGTTTCAGGCGACGGAGTGCAAAAAAATGTAGTACAGTATATATCCTCCTAACGCCACGTTGTTAAGAGCAGGCGTATCACTTATTATCAAGTGAATGTCCCACTCGTATAGTCGCTTAATATAATAAAAAATAATAATAATAACACATTGTTATTTTTTTAAAGTTGCTTTTGTATCTATTGTTACGTTCATTAATTAATGGCATGTCACTAGTCTATGATTTCATCGTCGGCACAACACTATGTCGTATCTCCATTTTTGTTTCATCAGGGGTAGATGTGATACAGACCGTCATTCTATTATATCTCGCGGTCTCGACGAAGAAGCAAAGAGTGAAGTGTGCACCACGTGCGAATTAAGTAATTATAAAGTAACGTGAATATTTATTTGAACTCCTTCAGGACGTTTTCATAGCTAGGGAAGTAAAATAACAGAAATGTATGTTTTTTCAGCTTTTCGTAATATCGTCTTAATGTTTTTCTTTATCTCCTGTATGTGTAACATAAAATTTTACATTATCGCACTTTAGAGCTTATTAGCGATTTTATTAAATTTGTGTCGATGTTATGGTATCGATACCGCGCTACTAAGGCGTATCGATTCAATTTATCGGAAGATTTACACGTCGTCATCATTGTCAGACTGTCTCTATGTATATAAATTTATACGAATACATTTATTTATTGGCGTAGGTACGTTTATATTTTACATAAGTATTTAAATTTCATACTGTAAATTGAGAACAGTTGTGGAGTTATTCAGTGTCCCGATTTGTTTACTTTTATTAATAAGAATGTCCAAAAATTAAATGAATTGAAAAGAAAAAATATACAAATGTTACATATCACGTTATAAGTAACAAAGAAAAAAATTGACTATCACTTAGATAAAGATAAATAAGCAAGTCTTTAACGCGAGAACTACTAATATTTCAAATACATAGCATAAGAAGTCATTGAATAACTAGTAACTTGACAAATGGTATAAAGATTGAAAAATAGTTATTTTTTTTTAATTTATTCTTTAGATTACCATAATTTTAATGTAGTTTTAACAACATAGCCTCTATATTAGTAATTCAATATTTTCTAACCTTAAACTCTATACTAGTTTGTCACCGGTTGGCCTACATGTAGCGACGTTAAGAGAAATTACTTAGGTCGGAACATAATTTATAACTTTGAGCAAAGGAAATAATTGTTTATAATCATGTGAATTGTGTGGGATTATTACAGTATATTATATTAGAACGTTTTATTTTTTTAAACGTTTTCCTTGTTTCTTACCTATTATATGATCATTGATAATAATCTACGTATCCATTATGAGTTATGAATCCAATTTAAATTTATTATGTAGCTTTCAAAACTAAAAATTTATTTGTAAATCTTCATAACAAGTTTATATAGGTAATAAAAATAAAAATAAAAACATTATTATGATAAAAATCTAACAGTATCTAGATGTCAAAGCATTATTGATGAAGCCTATGTGTAAAAAAACCTAATGATGAATATTTTAAGCTGGTCCATGTTCTATTTAAAACGTGAAAGTAGAAAAAATGTTCCATTGTTTTATTTCTTATCAGATTGTTGCGAGCAGCGGTATTTTTTTTATATGCGTGAAAGACCGATAACAAATAAAACGTAGGCGACGTATGGTACATTTACAGCCTCTTGCTTCAGAGGCACCTCTTAGGTTGGTTCCTAAGAGAGCGAATATTGACACACCTCAGAGGCCATAGAAGAATCACGCTTTCGTGTTTGCTGTGTAAAATGTTTTTCTTAAATGTAAATGTCATCCGTTTATATAATTTTAGTCATCCACACTTTTTTCCTGACGATATATTTTTTCGAATATTTTTATAGTTTCACCGGTACACACATTTGTAAGTAAATAAAACTAAACGTTGACAGATTTGTTTTAAATTAATGATGTCCGTCATGATCATTCACTAATTTCCTTTGCTTTTTTAATAAAATCAATCGATTCGTAAAATTTTCGTAATAAAATAAAGCCTTTCTAAATTTGAAGCAAGTCGACGGTCATCAAAGAGAGGACATTGAAGTTTTTGCTCTTTAACAACAAATAATGTGATATTTCTTAATTTGTACTTATCGCAGAAGTCATTACATCGCTCGGAGGCAAGTATTTATGTACACAACCTCTTAGATAAATAGAACGTCTATTTGCGGAGGCGCCAAATGGGATGTCAGTGCTTTAAGTTGTAATATTTGTACAATACGAATCGTAAATAGAACGTATGAAATAATGAAATTGTTTATTGATCTTTGTTTTGATGTTATCTCTAACTATATATGAGTAATTGATGCGTGTATATATATCGAGTAAAATGATCAAATAGTTTAATTTTAGTTCATCGGGGAGTAGAAATATACATTTCGCAATAAGTAGTATATAATAACAATATTTTTCTTTGTAAAAGTTGAGTTTTCAGAAAAAAATATTGAAATTGGTGTAATGTAGTGAAATTATAATGTACATTAATATCTCATTAAAAGATATAAGATTGGTGAAGTTTTTTAGCACCAAGCGTCCCGCTTAGCGGCGTGTACTGACATTGGTCCATCGGGTCTTTTTTTATTTCTTCATCGATGACCGTAAATGTAGAACCAGAATGTACACCTGCCCTGTCAATGTCTGGGAATAATTTTACGCCTAGTGAGTTACCGGCCGAATGCTGCCAATTATCTGCCATTGCTACCGTTGTGACTTAATACGACTTACGTGATGTTATTATACCTACCTACTTTACTTCCTATTTTGATAAGACCAGTTTGGCCATTCGAGCCAATTACGGCTTCGAATCCGTACCCGCGATCAAGTGACTGGCGATGGTGGATCTGAATCTATATTCTCCTAAATTATTAAAGGTTCATGTTAAATTATGAATGAAAAATATATATTTTTAAATTCAACTAAGCGATGAGACGGGCGAGAAGTTCACCTTATGGTACGTGAAACGTCGGCTCATTTATACGTGGCGCTAGTTATGATTATATACTCTGCACCACATTGTGCTCATCCCTTTGTGGTAAAAGATGTTGTCTCATTACCCCAATACTTTCACTAGTTACAACGTGCTTCAAATCAGTAAACGTCATTCAAATTGTCCTTAATATTATTATATTATAGGCTATTAAGTTTAGTTATAGTATAATTTTTAATTAACTGTTTTAATTAATCGATATTTCATGTAAGAGAATATGTTATAAAGTACATGTATGTTACTCATTAAGGAAAAATATAAGCGACGCTAAATAGACACCAACGTTGAACATAAATTAGTGTACGCAAAATTAAACACTTGCTACTCTCTCGCAATCATTGAAATTTTATTAAGAACTTCCTCTATGTTGCCGATTAATGAAACTATATGTCAATTTTTTATTCACCCTACACATAATACGAAACACGTTTAAAACATTAACATTATAACTAAACATGAAACTAAGTAATTTCTGAGCTATACTTATAAATGACTTTTCAGAACAAGCATAGGGCGTGTTATGATTGGATTGAAACAGCTTGTGTAGACAATAACTGATTTTCACTATTGATATAGTGTTATAATATACAAAATACAACTACCCTCAACATCTCCCCCAATAAAAGCATTATACATACATTTCCAATTCTTTTTTTTTAAAAAGAAAAATATATGTTAAAGTAAAAATTGTTAAATGAAAACATATACAAAAAAATAAATAAATACTATTTAGTTTAAGTACACGTAATCGTTTTCGAGTGAGCGGACTTGTCTCTTCGGCGGCGTGGGTTCGGATCCCACCGCTGTCACCATGTTACGGTTGCAATGACAGCTTACGTGGACAACTGATGTATTTTCATTACCGACGTAGATAAATATATAAAATACAATTACTCACAACAGGGAGGATATTCGAATATGAATAACTTTGTATTTCCATGGACGCCACGCTTCTAAATATGGTCACGCCTATGAGCCGTGCTCATAGTTTGCGCATTAAGCAAAGAATGGACATACATAGACAATTCAAAAATATAACTAATATGACAAAATAAATAAGAAAACTCTTAGTGAGTTTTAAGTGTATTACTTTAAATTATTTATTATTATTATTAAAGTTTTAATTGTGTATGTTATTCAGAAATTCTGTTAAAAGTTTATAATTTTTTTTTATAAAAGTGCCTTAAGTTTCTTGTAATATACATATTTGTGGAATTCAACCTTGTGGTAGGTGGTTTGTTAATTATTTACAGCGAAATGCGATTAAGTGTTAAAAATTTACAATATCATAAATTATTTAAATTTTGATATTCCTTTTTAACCTCAACTATTCACACTAATCCCGATTGTGGAAATGTCGGATCTGCGTCACACAGTCGTTGTCTACCCTTACGAGTGAAAGTGCGCGAGGCCGGTCACGATATCATCGAGTCTCATTAGCTTCCTCACGCTTCGATCTAATGAGCCCCACGAACCACCGACCAAAACCATTGTTGCTCTCCGACTCCTCGCTTCTGATAAATGTATTATATGATTGCCAGATGACTTGTGAAACTTCTCTATTGGGCAATGCTATGCGAATGTCGAGCGTTGGCTACTGAAATAAAAAAAAAATTTACTGCTGGTAGGTCTCTGTTGCCGGAGATCGTCTAGGTAAGCACCACCGCAGCGCTTAGTTCTGCTGCCAAACAGTAGTGTGCAAACATTACTGGCTTCCGTTTTGAAGGGCGTTGTAGCTAGTGTATTTTACTGAGGTAACGAGACACAACATCTTGTCTCGGGCGACGAACGCAATGTGGTCCAGAGTATAACATCTTGACTAGCGCCACGTTGATATGGGCGAGCGTATCACTTACTATCAGGTGAACGTCTCGCTCATCTCGTTGTTTAAATGTATAAAAACGATTTGATATTTCTACTAACTATTTTCTGAAATATATTATGCAGAAATATGAGTAGAGTTAATGCATCAGCAGGTAAAAATACTGATATATTTAACAGGTTTATAACTAGTACAATATATAAACGTATCTTTTTATATTATTTCACGAAGTGACACGACGAGCGATACCCGATGGTAAGTCATACGCCTGTCCATAACATGGCGCTAATTAAAATGGTATACTCTGCAGCTCATTGTGCTCATCGCCGCGAGCCATAAGAAAGAAGTTAAATCTCGTTATCGTAGTATTTTCATTGGCTACAGCTCTCTTCAAACCGGACCACATTAATGTTTGCACATTACCGTTTGGCGGTAGAATTATTGTATGTACCTAGACGGTCTCCGGCAACAGAAGCCTTTCACGTAATACTCCTGACCAAGTTTTAAAATATCCACACTTTGTTTTACTACTACGCTATGTTTAACGATAACATAGATTGTTATTTACTACATTTTAGTTTTAATAAAATAATCATTGTCGATTAGCTTTTGATTCTAAATTAGTCAAGTATTTGTCTTCTAAAGTAAAGTTGATTTAAAAAAAAAAATGCTCAATAGACATTTAATTATAATTGTAATTCTGTGTTGATGCGAGAATGGACAAGAAATAATCGTGGTAATCAAACACAGTGAAATCTAGTTGGACAGCTTAAATGTACGTAATATATGGTCGCTACCATGTTTGTGGGCCGCAAACAATTAGTGCGGTTAGCGTTATCTTTATTCATGATTTTACTGAGCGAGTTGATGCAAAGGTCAAGTAGACTACGTTACAGTAAAATCTTATAAGACGATTGACAAATTCGACAGTATTTTAAACGTCTTCATATAATTAATATTAATTATATTCAAATAATAAAAAAACACTGTATTCGTCTTTGCTGAGACTTGAGGGCTTGTCTTAGAAAGGGAGAGTGAAGACGAAGAGAACGAGAAGTGCATCATGCTAGCCGCGTCTTTCACTTGTTCAATAAATTATGTATTTTTAGAATTTGCCAGTTTCTTCACGATGTACTCCTTTGCCGGCAGCTTGTGTGAATGATATATTAAATAAACTCACAATTTTTTTTATTAAATTAAGCGACGAGACGCGCGGGACGTTCACCTGATGGTAAACGATACTACCGCCTAGAACACCATAGCGCCATTTAGTATAATATATACTGCTCAATATTGACCGTGGTTTGTAGAACACATTACATGAGACCTATGTCCAGCAGTGGACGTCCATCGGTTCAAATGATGTTTGAGTCCGTTGCCTGAGACTTAAGATGTTGAGTCTCGTTACCCCAATACTTTTGCTAGCTACAGTGCCTTTCAAATTTAAACACAGTAATATTTGCACACTACTATTTAGCTGCAGAAATTGGCACTGCGGTGGTACAATAACATGTTCATTTTAGATTTTTAGAAAATATAAACTATTGTTGTACTTTTGCTGTAAGTGGATAGGAATGATTTTTAATCAATTTCGTTTCATTTGTTCATTAGGTATGAAAATTATTAGGAACAAATATTGTTAGCAATATCAACGAGTTGATTTCGAAATTTTGATTTAAATTCTTGTTATTAGAGTTGTTGTTCATGGTCAGTCTCTGTTATTTTCACGGCCTCAAAATTGAATAGCCGTCGAGAAATTAATTCAAACATTTTGATTTAAGGCCAAGGAGGTCTGAGATTTTGTTGTCTGGTGTAAGTATCTGTTCATTACTTTGCATGCTACAATTGATTAGATAAATACCGTTTTGTTAATTATTAACTGTTGCTCAAAGTACGCAGGTCATTGGCACAATACAGCGTACATTTTGTTGTTGTGTGTGGCCAATTGATAAATTACTTTATAGTTAGCGAGTTCTGTTTTCTCACTTCACAGATATTAACACGTGCGTTCCTGAACTTAAAAAAATTATGAGATTCGTTACAGATCTTTAGTTGTCCATTGCTATAACATTATGTTAACTTGTTTCCTCATTTTTTTTTTACAAAAAATTAAAAAACAATTACCTGCAGGTGATAATGATAAATAAATTTAAATTGTTACGTAACTATTTAAGATTCTTAAAAAAACGGCGTACTAAATTTCAATAAAGAATAATCTCTTATGTTTATGGGAATATTACACATTTAATAAATCAATTTTTTTTTTATATTGTTGACTTAATTATTGACTTCCTTGACTTTTTAAGTGGTTTGCAGGACCCATGATCACAAAAAAAAACTGAAGTGTGTTCGTTGTGAAGTTTTACTGCTAGTAGGTCACTATTGCCGGAAACCGTCTAGGTAGGTAACAGCGCAGCTTCTATTTCTGCCGCCAAACAGTAGTGTACAGACATTACTGTATTCCAGTTTGAAGAAAGTTATAACTGTGGGGTAATGAGACTCAACATCTATGTCCCAGGCGACAGGCGCAATGTGGTGCAGTATATATATATCATCATATCTAGCGCCAGGTTGTTATAGGCAAAGGCGTATAACTTATCGTCAAGTGAATGACTCGCTCGTGTCATCGCTTAAAAGAATAAAAATACTTTGTATTTTTTTTAACATAACTTTCAGCAAAACGAACATGAGCGAATTCAGTGATTAGCGCTACGTTGTTACGGGTAAGCGTAGTATCATTTACCATCAGGTGAACGTCCGACTCGTCTCGTCGCTTAATTGAATAAAAAAAAAGTGCCAGATGTCTTGACCTCACATTTAACATGGAGTATTTACAGCGTTATAATAATGATTTACAGTCAGATCTACACAGAATGAGCTCATTTTGTCTACTTCGAGTTTTCACAAACTAGATAAGGAATGGCCGTATTCAGCTACATTCGCTACACAGATTTCTGTATGCTATTTTAGTTTTACGTGGGGAAAATATGTTCTCTGCTTAGCAACAAAGATGTTTCATTATAGCAGGACCTCTGTAATACTTTCGCTCATATCCACGACCTCGACATTGTTGGTTGTATCTGGCGGTCTCATGGAAAACGGGGTTCCAGTTTTACTCGCATGGTAAGAAGATACATAATTTTTATGCCACGTATACGATAAAAGCAGTTTAAATTGGTTAAGAAACATATGGTAGACGATTAAACTGAACTGCTGCTTACAACAAAACATATGTAATGCAGAATAAAAAGGAGAAATAAAAATTGTGTTACTTAGAGTGGAACGCAATTATATTGTCAGTGCAGCGGGTAACAACGGATGTGTCGGTTGAGTTGAATCGATGGCCAATTTTTACATGCGGTGCTCTGCGAGCTCCAATAGACCGTAAGTATTCTGTAACTCTTTTCCATTTTTTATGTTACCAGTGCTACTACCATCTAACCGCGGCCCCTTGTAACATTCATTAAAATTCTTTTATGAACGGCGCTCATAGTATTAGCTTCTTAATTGAAAATTTGCAACCCGGTTAACAGCTTGTGTTTTATTTGTTATCGTCAGATATTCCATTACTGTCTATATTACCGAAACTTGAAAACCTGCTTGCTGTTTTGGTATACGGGACAAGAATAAAATTTGTGTCCTTAACTCTATTATTTACATCAGAATATTTACAGTATCTACTAGAGTTTCTTCTTCATGGGGAATTTGTTTATCGGTCTCGTTGAAAGTTGTGTAAAAGTGGGTTAAAAAGTGGAACGTTACACAATACAGCTGTGTACTATTTCGTAGCGATTTATGCAGCTGTACGGTTTCTTCGTAAATATAGATCGTTTCATTTATGTGTTAAACAAAAGTTGATTTTAAAAAAGAGATTTTTTATTTCATTAAAAGACGACGAGTCAAACGTTCACCTTACAAGCGATACGGCTGACCATAACATGGAGGTGTTAATTAAAATGTTTACGCAGGCACCACATTGCGTTCGCTTAGACGCATAGGTGTTAAAGTTAGTATTCAAGTAATCACTTAGCTACAACGCATTTCAGACTGTAACGTAGTGCTCTTTGTTTACTACTGTTTGGCGACAGTAAAAGCTGCTGCAAGTGATATTATTTATAGTAATGAATATTACGTAGAAAATTGACATACCAATTAATATTTGATTCGCATTTAATTCAAATACGAGGTACTACGTATCATTTCTTAGAAGCTCAGAAAAGGGTTCTAGAGAAAAGCTCTAGCCCAAGAGTTTATTTTATTTAAAAATCTGTAACAATATATACTCTTATGAATATGCATATTTGTATAGCACAGCAAATATAAAGTTACATTTTGTTTGTAAATATTTTGGGACAAAAATAACTTCCAGTGAGGTCATGTGCTCCGGGTCTCTTCAATAAAAGAGATCATGGTTAAGTGTAGTAATAATAAGAAAATCAGGAATGTGGCTAAATTAAACAGTTTAAAATATTGTTGTTATACTTCTTTTATTTATAAAAATAATTCTGAATTATATTTGTTTACTAAAAATATTCAATTATTTCGATTAGATTCTTTTATATACTCTTATGTGGATCTGTATCAGAAATGTCGATTATAAAGACTTTTGAATATTACTTGTTTTTGAAAAAAAATCAATAGAAATAGGTACAATTAAATGTTACCTTATCCATATCTACACAATAATATACATAATATGTATTTCTGTGTATATTAGATAGTTAGATAGTATAAGCATCGATAATGTAAAAATTTAATTATTAGAAAAAATGTATATAAATTAGTAGTGAATATTTTGTAAATAATAGGATAAGGTAAAGCCCTGTATAATAATATCAGGGAAAGTTAGAAATAAATAAATAAAAAAACAGTTGCATGTAAGCAGCGAGTCCTTACGTCATATGGAAAACTGCTGCGATACCATGTTTATGTGAGAATTATTCATTGTTAAAGTATAAGTAAATTTTGGTTTAGTCTATTAATCAGTTTTAGTTAATATCAGTTAAGAGCATTAGGTTATATAGTTATTCTTTACACATACGAAATATAGGTTTTTGTTCGAAAAATAGCGGACAGAATATTGAATTGACAAAACTGCAACAAAAATTGCTTTCACACGACAACAACTTTATAACACAACATTTAATTTGTCGGACTACATACAGCGTTGCGAACATTTTAGTATCCATCTACGATGGGTTAGTAAATATATTGGAATTTTAGTAACAAGATTGTGTTGAATTATCATTTTATTTACGTTACAATACCACAAGGTCGTTAACTTTTTTTACTAGCACAAATAATCTTGTTCCGCTGTATTGTCACGGTGTATGTTTAAAATAGTTTCGTAACATCTAAACAATAGTACGTTTTTACAGTTCTCAATACATGCGTGGGTTCTGTAAATGATCCATGGCGTTGAGTTCCTGTTGGTACAATCAAAAACACATTCTGATATGTAAACTTGGAATTCATTACTATCGTTAACATGTGTACTTCTAACATAAGATAGCTGCTAAAAAATACTTAGTTTTATTCGGTGTATTCTCTTTATAATGTTTTAAAAGAGGTATTGAGCTACGTTTGTATTTATAGTCTTACAAAATTTTGTTTCAATATTGACTTTTATCAATATTTTGACATAAAATTTAATATTTGATATAAAAATAGTTTGTTTATAAAATGTTAATATAAAGAGATATGTTTTGAAAACGAAGGTAACGCCTTTTTTTAGCTAAAAATAATGATTGTTATAATGACTTAAATTGACCGATTTTTATAGCTTATATGTACTTTACCTTCATTTTCAAAGTTAATACTCCTACATAACCGCAAGATAGAATACGTAGGTTCTAAGAGAAAGTTCGGTATCCAACCCACACTCGTAATGTCGATCAAAGACTATAGGAATCTGCACGATTTAAAAGTATATGTGCCCATGTTGTCTATAATACTGAACGAGAAGTTTCGATGATAAAATGAAATTGTTGATAGCTGCGATAGAATGAATAGTTTAGATAAAAAAAGGGAGCCGTTGTTTGGTTCTCATTATGTTGTTTTGTTCTTATTTCATATCTGTTATTTTTTCTTTAATAAGTTTTTCGATAATGTAATAAAACCTCGAAACTTGTTTTCACGCTTCATTCTTTCACCTATTTTTCAAATTTATGCGACAGTTAAATATTTTTGAATTGGTTCTAGTGAATGCGCAGTTTCGACGCCCACTCGAAACTTTACAGCGGCGTTAAAACGTTTTAAATAAATTATATTATATATACTACTCGACAATGAAATTTAAGCGACGCAGTTAAGTCTTCTATGGGGCACTAAAGTACCTAGAAAACCATGCGTCAGTACCGGTACCGTAAACAATGCCAGCGACGTAAGGGAAATCGCCTTTCGAAGCAGACCATTTAATTGGTATTTCCCAAAATGGAAAAGGTTATTTTGCATTTGATAAGATTTGTAGTGTATAAATTATTGTGAACTAACGCAGCGCTGTTACATTTAATACAAACTATAAAATTATTTTAATCATTATTATTTTACATAGTTTTTATTTAAATGTTTCTTTTAGACAGCTTTCATTAGAAAAAGAAAGAAAACATTACATTAGGGGATTGGAGGTATTGGAGATAAATAGATGTAATTTGGATTTGAGTTTTAGTAGATAACATTTTCAAGTTAGATTTACAAAAAGATTTGAAAGATCTATAACAAGCTTGTAACATGACAGGCTTGTTATAGATAATTAATTTTGACTGTGGCAAAATATTCATGTATCTTATGGTTTATGAACACTAGGTTATTAAGCCAAGTTCTTTTATACACTATTTAACGTTGATATTTTATTTAATCACAATTTCTGATGTTAACAGCCTTGTAATGTCAGAACTTTTCTGCATAACTTCTCGTTTTAGTTTTCGTTTGTTTCTTTCTAAGTGTATTTTGATTGAAATACTTTTTTGTTAAGTTTATATCTAAAATATGATGGAGATGCAAACGTTGTTCACAATGGAAGTAATTGGATACACAAAAGCAATTTAACTTTATTTATTTCTATAGTTACGCGTGTACATGGGTGCAGTCTCCGCGATTTACGGCTCGTAAATATTTGAGTATTGTTTTAAATATTTATGATTTCTGTGAAAGAAGACCTTAGGGCGAAGGGATGCATATAACTCACATATAAATGTCAGATGGTATTTTACGTATATTAATAGGCATTTGCTTGACGGATGCAATAACATACTTGAAATGAGTGACAAAACATTGTTATATTAATTAGAGAACGTTCCTTTGTAAAAATATCAATAATTTATTATATTTAAGTTTTAAAATTTTAGATTAAATCTCTCTAAAGTTTTGTAATTTATTTAGATAAGAATAATACAACTTTAACAGTTTTACTAAGAGGTTATAAAATCCATATGTTAAAGACCCTGTAAAATCTCTTTCTAGTCCTACTTTAAAGCCTTTACGACTGTTGATTTTATAGGACGAGATTGGTCGATATTTTGCGTACGACGTTCGGATTCTCATTGTTTAAAAGTGACTGCGCATTAAAATTATTGCAGAAGCACGAAATTTTGTTTATTCCATGAATGCAAATGCATGTTTTATATGTAAATATAGTACCAGATTTCTGTGATCGAAGATCCTTGTAACGAGAGAAATTACTGAGGTAACGAGAAATGTGTGGAGTGCGCGCAATATATGAATGTCTTACCTACTAGCATCATGTTATTATGGCCAGTTGTTTTTTTTTATTGAGGAAGTGATGAGACAAGCGGGATGTTAGTCTGGTTACGTAAAATAGTGTTAAAAATCTTATATTTTCAAATATCCTATATAATCCCATCGTAATTTTTTAATCATAATACGTAGGAGAGGTGTTAGTCATAATAGAAATTATTGCAGCACTGTGGTGATGAGCGGCAGAAATAGAATCTAGTAACAGAGACTTACCTTCGAAAAAGAAGAGCCCTACCACCACAACTTAACACTTAGTATAATTAGTTCAAAAAATTTACAAAATAACAATTAACAATTTATTCATCGTTATACTTCCTTAACCTAATGAACAATGCCAAGATTTAGAATTGGTCTGTGTAATACTTGAGTAGTTTACAATTAGGCCCATGCCCTGCGTAGGGATTTATGTAAAGCCGTTTGCTATGCAAATTAATTCCTGCGATCGTCGATCAGTGACAGATGTTGATTTCAGTGCGTTTGAATAATCGCCGATGTGTCACGACGTCGCTCTAACAACCTGTGTGCGCCTGGCTTCATACATAAAGGATAAGCGCTTAGTCAGTCATTTCTAATGGCCACACCAACTGTGGCTTTACTTTTACCAACTACTCTAGCAATAAAATTTCGTTGCCAAAAGAAAGTACGTATAAAAATTATTTCATGAATATAATTAACGTTACGATTACATTTCGTTTTATTTACTTGGTACACCAACAGCAAAATATATTATGTATACATAATCTGAAGTTCTAGATATATTTTTATAGGCGTACATAGCTTTGGTTATATTATTGTGCAAACAACAATCTTAAACTAATTAATAACATCTATAACAATAAGCAAAAGTATAATAGCAATGAACCAAAACCTTAAATTTTAAAAACAAATTTCACATTCCGAATTATTAACATCGCGGTTTAAAACGTTACATACATACAAGACACTGATTTCATGTAAGAGACAGAATGTATATTGAATATAAAAAAAAGTCTTTCAGCATCCTTTTTTTAAAGTACTTTTAGAGTTCCCTAAAAATTTCCAACATGTGTACCTTTGCATTACAATCATCGTAAGTTTTGCACATACTGGCTAGCAGGTCGTGATGATCCAGCGCAAAAAACTTTTTTTCAATTATTAGAAAAGCTTGAGAGACATAAAAAGCCCAGTCTGTAAGCATAACTAGCGGGTTTTATTGAGCCGATGCTGATATTAAAGCATGTGATACCATACAAATTGCTTTAGGTATGTAATCGTTTACCTATTGTAAAATGTAATTTATATAACGACACTGCTTAAAGAAACTTCCACATTAAGTAAGAATAATTCTACGTTGTGATTATACGAATAAAAAAAATAGCCATTCAACAGCTAACACTGTGCGGTTTTCGAGATCGTTGGTATTACGTAAATTATGTAACAACTTCTCAGGTCTTAGTCTCCATAATGCAGATGCTAATATTAAATTATGGTTATTTTTTTAGGTGAAAATGTTTGGTGATGTTCTCTAACAGTTTTACAGGTTGTGTAAAGTGTGTTACGTCAACCTCATTAAAAGTTTTGATTACTCTTCACCCCAGTTCATTGTCGTTACGTCACGCAGGGGATTCGCAAAGGTACGCGATATTCTGTGGTTCAACGTAACAGCACAATGGGTGTTGAAAATCTCGGTACATACAACTTTCAATTACAAACTAAGCATTTAAATGGTGAGCTTGAAGATAATTCTCTGAGATTTGCTTTTGCTTTATCTTTCATTGATAATCTTTTGAAGTATGTGCAGCTAGTACAGTATCATGTTTTTCGATTTAACTAACGAATACCGTGTTTTTCAGCAGCAATATATGGGGTTCGATCCAAGAAAACAACTCAATTGTTTGCTTTATTTTTATATTTGAGTTCTAGTATATCGTAATATTTTGCTGCATTAACTCTTTTTCCTCTGGCCAATGTAGTCACCGATAAAGGTCACTTTTTGCTAGGGTATTGTGCTGACACTTGAATATAACGCAACTCTCAAAAGAGAGACACTTATATAGGTTAATATGTACGAGTACCTAGATGATTTCCTTTAAAAAATAAATATTTTTCATTGATAAAAAACACATTTCTTGCTTATTACGTACCCGTAATAAAATTTTTGCGAAGCCTTTTTACAATTTTATGCAGCTCAGGTTATTTATAAATAGTTTTACTATCGTTAGTTAGTGCTCATGTGCCAAAAATATCCAGTGTGATTCATTCAACAATCCCTCGCAAATTGTGCGTAGAACGTGGGCATTTGTCACAAGACTACGTCGGACCCCAGCGGTAACATAACAAATAGTTTGGAATGTTGCACTATAAAATATATCAATTTTACTTATAAAACTTTATACTAACATAAACCCCGTATCTGAATTGCCTGGTAACATATTAAACGGCTTGTTATTTTAATAACCACTTTAGAATTATGATTTGTTTAATAAAAAAATTATTTAGTTATATGCGTATCAACTGTTAAATTGTTAGATATTTGGAAGCATATTTTTTATTAACAGGTCAATATGAAATAAAAAAAATCTACGAATAGTAGTCTAAAAGTGACTAAGACTACTCTGCCACGATAGATGGATTTGGAATAAAGTTCCTAAGCAGATACTTTTACTCTGTTAGGGGAAATTTCTCCATATAATTAATTTTACTAGAAACAGTGTGCTTTACTTAAATATAACATGATTACTCTTTAAACCCCTACATGTATTGTGCGGCTGTATTTGACATGGCGATATCTTTTAAAAAGAGGTCAAATTATTGTCCAAAAGAAAGTGTTTGTTTTGGTTTAAATTGTACAAGATAGTATTTAGAACAGTTGCTTGTAAGATCATTTTTGATCTATAGAATTGTTGAAAACACCAAAGTGTTGTGAAAAGAACTATAGAACATAAAATAAAAAAGAACTTCTATGTGGTTTCAATGCGGTATACTATTACTTCGTAATTCCTGACTCACCCTTCTATTCATATCGCGTGATATGGCTTCTGGACAGGAGCGATGTTAAACCGATACGAAGGTAAGTATATATGAGATTAAGTATATTTTAAATTCAATTAAGGCAGTGTTACATAAATTCTTTTCAATAGTCTAGCGATAACATCGGCTAACTTGGTCTTTGAACTGTAAGCCGAAGGTTTTGTTGTGTAAACAATGAAGTGACATTCTCTCTCACAATATTGGGAGACATAATGTTGTCGTAAAATCAAGAACATGGTTTATATGCTTTTCTAACTCAAGTTAACATGGTGTTGTTGATTTTCGAACTTTCACTAGATTTTTGGAATGTCTTATGTTCATGTTCTTCATATAAAGTTAGTGTACATTGGAGCAGATGGCTTAATGGTTGCAGACAGAGCAAATTCATATTCGAAAAATAATATATTGGTTCTGTGTATTGGTCAAAAAGTTTGTGTTGCCTATAAACAGTTAAAATTCATAAAGTTACCTTGTTTATATTAACCGTAAAATTAACCATACAATGGCGAGTTAAATGTACTTTAAATTGCTAGTGCAATAACTAGTGTTTTTAATGGTATACATTTTCTTTTTTATAAAAAACGTCGGAGTTTGAGTTACGTTTACACCAGAACCATAATACTCAATTTATCTAACATTGTGTTAGCTTAATCTTCTGAATATTAAAGGAATATTTTGTCTGTGTTTATTTAACATTTTTTTTAATCTACGAAGCTACGAGAGAGACGAGACGTATATCTGAGGTATTGTCTATGCCTATCCATAACAATGCGGTTTAGAATGGTAAACATGTCTCGTTGTCACTAGCTGCACCGCCTTCCAAGCTGGAGTTCAATAATGTTTGTCGGTAGGAATAGGAGCTGCGGTGGTAACAACCGATCTTTAGTAATAGAGACTTACCATCAATGCAGAAACTTACGACCAGTAAAGATTAAATAAAAGTTGTATAATATCTTTGGACTGCTTTCTTACGGAATATGATGTATAGCGAGCAAAGAGCTTTTCATCGTACGGAATAAAGACGTAATGCAATAGCAATTTGTCATGTACGTGAGGACACGCGGAATCAATTTTGCGGCTCACGCTTGTCGCAATCCGTTCTTTGTAATAAAATGGTAAAATGAAGCGGACCCCGGTGCACGAAAGAACACTGGTAAGGTAGTGACGATATTAGAAAACATAGCTCTCGAGATAGCTCTGCTATATTTCTTGCTTGTACGTTAATAATGCTAAAATAAAATCTTTTTGTGTAAATTTCTTGTACATACTGGGTGTTAGGAGACTGCTTCCGAAAACGAAGACATACGATAGTACTAATGACACTTTCGATGATAGGAAGGAATAAAAATTGATCCTGATTCAAAAAAAAATCATAGTTATCAAACGTTTTTATTAGCATTATTTATGTTCCATTATGTTAGTACAGCTAAATGAACAGATAGTTTCATAAAAAGTACTAATAATGGTAAAGTACTGATAATGGTAATAAAACGTTTCAAAAATATGATTTTTTTTAATCAGGATCGATTTTTTTCCATTTATCCACACCATTATCAAAGGTGTCATTGGTCTGTATTCGTGTATTCGTTTTCAGAAGCGGTCTCCTAACACCGTACTCGGTACTAGCAACATTGATATATGTAACTGAATTTACTTTTAAAAAACCTATTAAAATAACTAAAATAGCAGAAAAAATTATTTAATAACTAGATAAAGAATATTTCTATTGATGCAGTGGTTGGATTTTAGGGAGCTAACTAAGATATACACTAAAATTTCTTCAAGTTCATCATGATTTACGATTTCTTATTACGTTTTATGTATGAATGTTTCAGATTACATATTTAGTAGCCTGTAATAATATTGTATCTAAGTCAAAAAAATATAGCACCGTTACGATATTTTTATAAAAATAAAAGAACATAAAAGCAAAGTATCTCAAAGTAACAGCAGGGTGTCTCACGAATTGAACTTCTTCAAAACTGTGTGAGATTTTTTAAGCATTTACAGTTACACTCGTCATTTATTGGTTACTCAATTTCATAGAAAAACTTTTTACAGTAATATCAGGCCTATGGAAAAGTATGGCCATTTGAAATTTTTGTGGCGGCGACAAATAATCGAGTAACAGATTTCTTGCAAATCTTAAATTTTTCTAAACACACACACAGTGGCGAGAGCAAGTACTTGTCTTTGTAAACAAATTTAACCATCATTGAAGATTATTGTTTATTGAATAAGAGCTTCAAATATGTTAGGGGCCGAGGCAATGAATAAAAGTATGTTTTATGGGATTATAATAAGTTACAGGTAATGTTTGAGATTTCTTTCTCGTGATTCTAGAAATAATTAAATAACAGCAAATTGAAACTTCTACAACATCTGTACAGAATTTTAACTTTGTTGATGTGAAACATTACACTGATTGACACGTGAGGTTAGTAGAAACACTAAGTCAATTAAAAATTAATTACGAATCCATTAGAAGTAAATCAAGCGGAGGAGAGCTCCGAAGTTTGTAGAGTTGTTAAAACGATTTCGCAATGTACCAACTAAATGTGTAGTGGTTAAATGTTGACATTGAAATTGAACGCTTATCTATACGCATAAAATTTGATCGAACGAAAACTGTTAAACACTAACACGGTTTGTCCATTGGGGTTAATTAAAAAAGCTAATTTTATAGCCGTCATAACTTAGTTTTTTAATGAATATGCATCGTTTAAACATTAAAGAGTATATTGTTAAATCTGTAGCCTTACCTTAGGGCATCATGTTTATGTTTTAAAGCTATTTAAAAATCACATCATTGTAAATCACTTGTTGTGTTATTTAGTGTTAATTAATACCTATGTTCTATTTAGTTTAATTTTTTTATTATTGAGAACTAGTGTTTATATTAGTAGACATAAGTAAGAACATTTCATTAAAATAAATCCAAGAATTGTTATTTTGGACATCGAAAGCTTTATTCATTTACTTCCTTTGTTAAAGTAAATTGAGGCTAATTTAATTTTTTTATGAAAATTTTAAATAACTGAACTTCTTAAGATATATACAAAAGCGATAAGTTAATACGATTTTTTCTGTATTAAATTCAATTATCTTTGTATTTGTTTCTATTTGTATCTATAATTTTGATCTTCACTTCGAATGTTGTGGTTTAAGTACAATAAAAGCGAATTTGTCACTTTAAGCAATACATTGTATCAGTTTGTAAGTGTATATATGTATTAAAACAAATACGAAGTAAATAAATATGGAGCTCATAACTCTGCGTCACGTTAGTATGAGATCAAAGTGAAATTGAGATCATTCACGCTCCCGCGCTGCCTTAGATTTCCTCAGCGGAGATAAAGTTCTCAAACAAGCAGCATTATTTATTTCAAGTCCTTATTGATACACCCTACAGCGGTCTTCTTTATTTTATATTTACGTGAAATATACATGACGAATGAAAGTGGTAGGTTCGACGAATACAAAATCGAACATTGTACAGGATTTTCTTTTAATATAAAGTAGACTAATATTTTATCTCAACTTGGCATGGTGTTATGTGAGTTAGTCCAGAATATTCTGGCTTTTACATGTTGAGAGCGATACTTTTATTCAGCAGATTTACAACACGATGACGGTAGCTAGCCAAGTTCTATGTTCGCAAAAGACCCAACTTACAATTAATCTCGTAAACATAATTGTAAGCAAGCGGTTATCCATTGCACGACGGGACCGGACCATTTAATTCCATTGTTAATTATTAGATTTACTTTCTTTACACGAAAATATGTAAAATTACACTTTCTTATGCATTTCAAGATAGACTAGGCTAAAGCTTTCAGTGAAATGGTTTTTTTAATCGTTACATATTATTCTGTTGTTTCATAAATATACATACATTTACATCACATTAAAATGTAATAAACTGTTTATCACGAACAATGAAAAGCGTGAAGTTAGAACAAAGCAAAATTAAAAGGACTTTGATTTCGGCTTATACTTTTGAGATCAAATACAAGCTGAATTCTTCTCGGAACTGTTACATTACTTTGAAATTTTATTCTGAAGAGACATTGATTAAAAGAGTTTTTCCTACAATAAATATTTTTGGTTTAATTACACAACTTCTTTCCATAATTATCTACTAATAATAAAATGGGCAAAATCTACTTTTAAAGGAATTATTCTTTATTTATTGTTTATTGTTAAAAAATTACAAGATTATTTTCACTGCTGGTAGGTCTCGGTTGCTGGAGATAGTCTAGAAAGGCGATCACGGCATCTCCTATTTCAGTCGTCAAGCACTAATGTGAAAATATTACTGTATTCCAGCGTGAAGAGTGCTGTAGTTTGTGAAGACTCAACATTTAATATCCCAAGGCAACGAGCATAATGTGGTGCTGTGTTTATCATCCTAACTATGATCACGTTGTTATGGACATGCGTCTCACTTATCATCAGATGAACGTCTCGCTCGTCTCGTTTATATGTCGAATAAAAAAAAGAAAAGAGATTCAATACAATTTTCTTATACATAGGTGGTAATAAAATTCGTGGAGGTGTAGTGTTTATTCCCAAAGTAGTATTTATGAGCACTTCGATGTTTAATTAAAAATTATTATTCCTTTACGCCGTTATAGTTGCTTTTAAAAGCTACGACTTTAATTACAGATATCAAAACGCAGTAATATTCACGTTCGTTGCACCATTTCATATAAAAGTGCCTCAAGTTATAGGAGATACTATAAAACGTTGAACGGGTGGCCGTATTTTTGTTAAACAATTGCGCCAATGTAAACGTCTTCTCAACATATTCAGCTGCATCTGTCGTATCGATACTTTGCGGTTTTCTTGTTATTAGTAGGGTTGGTGATTTATTGTAAAAACTGTGAGTAATATAAATTGTTTTTTGTAATCATTTCCTCAACCTGTAAATATGCAACTGAAACAGTCTTGCCCATATGATTCGTTATTACAAATAATTTTTACCCAAAACTAGAGTTTATTGTATTCGTACATATAGTTTTTTTGAACACAATTTCTCTTTTGTTATAGGATTTATTTCCCTTTTCCATATTTCTTTTTATTTGATTAATTTAAATATTATATTAAAATATTGCTTCTTTCTAACGATATTGACGCTGTATATAATCCACGATCTTTTATTGTCATCGGAACTACGGGCTCACGGATGGATTACCTGAAAACTAACATATAGTGTTAGAATTTATTATAAATGATGATGATATGTTGAGATACTAGCAAATGGCAAATTTTTTGGTAAATTAATGATACTTTTACATATTATTTACAAAGCCCTACTGCGTATTATTCGACTTTTCTTTGCAACCTTACCCGTGGTATATGATACCTTTATATACGTTGTGGCGAGATTGAAAACAGTGTCGCATTGTACGGTACAGAGACACGAGGCTTTTGTGTTTCACTCGTTTTGTCTCTGTGCACATCCTGAACGGACCTGTCGTTGACCTTTGATGAAAAGCCGATTTCTAACTGATCTTTTGTTGAAATGTGAACGCTCTCTGAACTCTGTATATGTACGTTACGGTAAAGAGTTACCATTTTAATATGATAACGTAATTACACAGCTCTACCTGTACATAAATACAGTAGGCTGTAAATACGGAGATTTTATAATTATTTTATGCGTATATGATTTGTATTATACATAGAGGATCCTATTGAACACAATAAAAAATGTCGCTTGACGTATTCATAAGATCCATGATATTAATATATAATATATACATCATCCTAACTAGCACCACGTTTTTATGCGCAGGCGTATCACTTGCCATCAGGTGAACGTCCCGCTGGTCTCGTCGCTAATTGTGAAAAAAAAAGACATATGGTAGTGTTTGCTAGATATTTAAACTATAATTATTATTCAAAACTTCTATAGGTTAGGCTGAAACTAAATAAATCGTTATAACGACTGATAATTAGATACTTACAAGACACATTACAATACTAGTGCTGATACTGCAGAAGGTCAAAGAAAAAGTGCCAGGGTAAGGTACCTGTTGCAAAAGTCTTGCGCCAATAAATGGCGCGCCCTGTTACAAATAAACTGGGAGTTAAAGTTTAATCTGATAATGCCAAGTTCTCACCGACGTATTTGCATTGTTCTATGGATTCACGCACAGAATGGTTACACCGGCACACCCAGCTGGATTCAAACCCAATTTATGGGGGCTAGTCTTTAAAATTTCACGAAGCATTTATATCACGTGTTTTATTAAGTTACTGCATAATTTCTCATAATATGTAAATCTATGCATATTCCTATGGAATATTTTCATAATTTGTGTTTTGCTTACATGTTTATTAATTTTATATGTTTAAAGTTTTATTACTTACTAAGGTGATTTCATATATTAGCAGATAATTCCATTTGGAATAAGGACGGCATTTATATTGTGTATTGAAGATTTAAAGGGAATAATTGCTTTTTGGCAAATAATTAAGTTATTAACAGTTAGTGACGGTATGTCTATCACTGTATATCAGATAATTTCGGGTCGTCGATAACCTACTATTGTAATGATATGTTACCGGACTTATCGGATTACTACGGCCAATTTTGGCATCGACAAAGTAACGGTAATAAATTGCCAAATTGATCTTCAGTGGATTGTTAGTTTAAAAGCGAATAGCATAAGATATATTTCAGTTTAAAGTTTAGTAGAGTTTCGTTAAACACTTATTTTAAATTGTATTTCAGAATTTTCAACTTTAGTGACTTGCACAATTTCATAAATTTCTGTTACCAAAGGGAGTCTTTGTCAAGGAAGAAATATGAACAAAAAAGATCTATTCGTATCATGTGATACGTTCGTAAATGTTAGTCAGTTTTTGTACAGACAAGCCAATTTCTTTGACAGTTCTTGCTAAAATAACTTGATAGTTTATATCGTCCTTGAATTTATTTCATCTATGCAAGTAGAAAAATCCTCAGAAATATTAATTATTGATCCTTTGTCCTCTAAAGAGTATAAAAAATATTGGTACTGCTTTATAATTTGCAAGTGACATATAATTCACTATAATGCATTATAATTTCACTGAATGAATGGAAATATAAGAAAGATTTTTTTGTTAATTTTTTTAGGCGCACGCTGTTTTGTTAATTTATTTAATAAGCATATCATTGGATCGTTTGGCTTTATTGGTTTTATCACTCAACACTGATGAGTGTCGAGGACCGATTCAATAAACCGAAGAATCGATATCCTTATACTTCTTTTTGTTGAAAGTCAATTGCAAACCGCAAGGACGGTAATGCGATCGCGGTAGGTTTGGTCGTAAGTGACACCATTGCTCCCTTGTCTCAATATCTACCCGCTATTTGTTCCGACCACGATACTTTTTGCACCCATTCATCATTTCAAAAATCGGTTTTTTCAATACTCAAAGATTATTTACCAATTTGAATTCTTTTTTATAACAAAATTGAGCCAATTGAAGAGATATAGAAAAATCAGTTTAAACGTTATATTGACCGTTAATACTTTTGAGTAAAATCTATTTTTTTTTATGTTTTACAATTATTTGACTATATTGTACAAATGCATGTAAATAAATAATAAAACATTAATTATTATATCATTCCCAATTAGGTTATATCATAATAGATTTTTTTTAAATAGTTTTTATTTGTACTGCACTGGTAATAAAAGACCAAGCTCGTTACAAATGTTGTCACAAAGTGAACAAACACTGATTAACAATGGATTGAAATATGATCGTTTTTTTTATTTTTGTTATTGCAAGGTTGGACAAAGGAACGAACAATTCACCTGGTGGAAAGTGATCACTAACGCTCGAGAACAGTCGCAACATCAGAGGGTCGCGGCTGCGTTGCCGATTTTTAAGGGAATAATACGTTTTTTTTCTGAAGGACCGCATGTCGTATTTTTTCGAAAATACCACTGGCGACAACTGATTCCACAAAGTGATAATGCGTGGTAAAAAGTTGCGCTCAAAACGTACAGTGGAGGATTCCCAGTAATCCAGGTGGTCAGGATAGAACTTGGCGTTGTGTCGTGTACTGCGTTGGTAGAAAGTGGCGGCAGAAATAATTCCGAACAATTCCTCGGAAAACTCCCCGTGATACATTTTATAAAGAATCTATCCCACAAAACGATATTTGAAGTTAATTACTCCAAAAAGTTATGGATGTCTAATTGAGAATTTTCTAGGCCGCGTTAAAACCACACATGGAGGTAGATCTCAGTAAAGTAATATTAAAATTATGGCAACACTGTTTAAACTAAAAATTAAGAAATAGTTTTATGATAATAAGTATTTTTATTCTTATTGGCTTTATATCGATTGTCTTTAAAAAAATCGTGTTTTGTTCGTAGTAGCAAAAAACTGTTCTCTGCCTTGACGTGATGACGTGAGGAATCACATAAGAGCTAGTCTCCTTGTCTATTGTTCTTTGAATGTCTGACAATGTTACATTTACTGACATTTAGCGTTACAATTGGTTAATAGTATGGGCTACATAGCTATTGCTACATCTAGGATATAGGTTTTTCTTCGTTTAAGATAATATTAATATATTAATACTTATAAAAATTTTAATGACGTTGTTTTTTATTAGTAATTATATGCTATAAAAAGGTTTTTTTTTTTACTAAAAAAAATATTAAATTTTAAACTTAGTCTCTCAACTGAACATAGTTTTGAAGTTATAGCTGTAACAGTCATAATTTAGATACTTCAGATAAGTACGTAAATATATGTATTAAAGTTTTGCGCGACTACTTTTTGATTAGATGAAAATTAAACTAATGAATTTCCTTAAAATTTGTATAATTTTTAAAAATAAGTAGCTTCTCTGTACTATCTTTGTAGATGTTGGAATAAATAATGGGATATATCATGGCATTACGACGTCGGTCATTTGCAGATGGGACTCGTCCTCTTGTGTCATCCCATATCAAGAAAATGTAGACCGTTAGAACAAAGTGTGTACAATTTAAAGTGTTTTCCATGTTCATAGAATATGTCTTCTTTATTTAGCGAGGCGTTCACCTGATGGTGATAGTGCCTATAACAACGTGGCTGATATACTCGGCACCATATCGTTCTCGTCTCCTTGAAAAGTAATATGTCAAGTCTCACTACCTCAGTAACTCCGTTAGGTCCAACTCTCTTCAAATCGGGACACAGTAATGTTTGTTTGCGCACTACTGTTTGGCGGTAGAAATTGATTAGTATATCCCTATGACCGGTGTGTCGAAATTAGTGTATAAACATTACTGTGCTCCGGTTTGAACGGCGCTGTAACTAGTTGAATTACTAGGCTAACAAGTCTTAACATATTTTTGTCTCAAAGCGACAAGCTATATATCGTCTTAACTATTGTCCTGTTGTTCATGGGGAGGCGTATCTCATACCATTAGGTGAACATCTTGCTCGTCTCATTGCTTTGTTGAATAAAACAAAAACCATAAAACTGTTTTAGGTGTAATTTAACATCGTTAACGTTATGAAAATTTTACCATTTAAGATGTTTTGCATGGAAGGAAATAAATAATAGTCTGAAGGTGCAGGGTCAAAGCTATATGCTAAATGTGACAAAACATCCCAAACCAGATTCTATAATTTTTGGCAAGTGACTAAAAATGTGTGGAGTTTTGTATTATTATGGTGGAAAACGTTTTCCTTGACTTGTATGACCCGATGTAGTGAGTTTTCTTAAGAAATAAGTTATTAAATTTTTTATTGCAATGCATAGATGTGATAGATTGGGCTTATCTGTAATATGTCGTATTGTTTTATGACGATCTTATTCGATAATGGTCTTGATATGGACTTCGTCGACTTCAACTTGAAGGTTAGACTACTAAGCTTTTCAATAAGAATTTACCAGAACGGAATCTGACGACCAATTATGATACTGCCTTCCTTTCCTTCAAGGCTTCATTGCCTTATACTGCGCATAAATTTTTGTGTGCGTTGCGTCTTTGCTTATTCTATTATAATATGTAAGAAGTGCACGTTCTTCCAATTTTTTACTGAACACAGGGTAGACTTCCAAACAATAAAAAAAATATGTGTTAGGTAATGGTAACTAGTTAACGAAACAAAAAAAATATGTAAAATCTATATGTCGATAACATGGGCAACGACATAGTTACCAAACAAATATTTATTTTGCTAATGGTAGTATTCCTGTTTCTGTGAATCTTTTCTGTATTCATTCCTATAAAAAAGGAGAAGAAAAACTTAGTATAGCGACCGTCGTTAGCTTTAGGAATAGTTTATTTTAAGATGGGAAATCATACATCAGTTAATTAAACAAATAATAACTGATTGCTGGGTTCGAACCTATTCGTTAGATCGGTTGTATACACAACTCTATCACTTAGAGCGTATTCTGCGTAAAGAGAATCGGACCTGTGTCACTCTGCACATTGGATGTTACGAAATGACTAAAACACTGTCAATGCTGCAGACATTGTATACAATATGTTTTTTGTACATTATCTAAACGTAATGAATAATAATAACCAGGCTTTAGTTTTTGTCGATGTCTAACTGGTTAGACAGCGTACTTGGTTTGTGGTTTGTGCCTGTTTGACGTCAGTAAGAATCAAAATCATATTGAAGTCTCTTCATAAACGTTTTTAATCTTTATACTTTTAAATAATAAGTACTGACTGCGAACTAGTTCAACTAAATGTTGATTATATATTCAAAATTTTATATTAATTGTAATGATACATCGATTATGAGAAATAATTGTGATAATTAATATTAGATAATTCTTTTTTTTATCGACAATATTATAATAATTAAACTCTAGTTTCAATGTAACTTTAGTAACAACCGGTTCGTATATGTGAAGCTTGAACGCTATGAATACTCTGGCTTTCATCTGCTTTTTTGGTAAACGATAGAGCCGGGACTGAGCAATGCAGGCGGCATATTGACAGTGTGAAGGTCTAAATGGTATCTAGCCAGACTGTTTAAAAACCTTTCTTTCCATTAAATTTAATTTAACGTAGCAGTTGCAATAAGGGCGCGGATTTTTTATTTTATTTATTTATAATTGTTGAAATACATTTGTGTTACTTGTTCAGAACAATTTGTCAAACACTTAAGAGACAAAAACATCTCTCGAAGGAAATCGCATAAAATGCTATTGTAAAGTAATATTTACTCGACATTTTTCTCTCTGAAAAATATATGGCATACATTCAAGGCATATATTACAATAAAGACATTAGGTAATTTATGTAAGAAAACTAAGTAATTGTAATTAAAACGATACTTTGTGCGGCAACAGTAGTAGAGAAGAAAAAGTTATTTGTTTTTGGATTTTTTTTGACTTACTTTTAAATTTATACGTAAGTGTGTTTTAACGTAATTAAAATTATTAAATTACTTAATATAATATCATAAATATATTAGATTATAAATCTCTATTACTGTATATAAATCGTTCGATAAAGAAGTCACGCTTGTATATATTGGTCACAGATAAAAGTTGCTGTATGGTAGAGTTGTTATCATTTAGTTACTTTTTATAATATACTATAACTTAAGCTGTCTTTCATACTGGAGACATGAATTTTTAGCATTGTATGTAGGATTTTACATTTATATATTACAAAAAAATTAAATCCTAACTAACAAATTGCATCGAGAAATTAAATAGGACAGCAAAATCAAAATTTGTTGCGATAGTTAATTAAAAAAGACTAGGCAAGGACTTTGATTTGTTCAAATTAGTAACGCAACATTTCTTTATAAATAAATGTAACAGTAACATTTGTTTAGCATCTCTATACGGTTTTACAACAGCCTATTTACTTCTTTACAGTTTTGGTCACTAATACCATACTGAGATTATTTCGAGCAATATGGTAACAGATATGAAATATTAAGTTCTGTTGTCACGAGCCTGTCTGTTTGGCGGGTAGATGAGGAAATATTGCACGAAGTCTTATAGTGTATGGTAAGGTACGCCATAACAAGGTGTCAGTAGGGATTATATATAGAAGTGAGTTATGAATGTTTCCTTATGAAACCATTTCACGTGTCCAATTAGAAAATAATTATTATAGAAATATACTATTGTATATTATAGTAATAGTCGATTGGAATTTAACAATGAATAGTAAATAATTAAATTAAGTTTTGTTTCTTAAGGTTAATTGTAAAAAAAATATTTTGGTATAATGGTTTGCTGATGAAAATGTAAACGTTGTACTGTATCAAGATCTTTTAGTCAAGACAGCAAAAATATAAATGTATACCTGGCCATAGTCGACGACGTTAGTTGTTTGTGAAGGAGTGCATCGAGTTGTCTGCGGTCATCACGAATGGTTGCCGCACGCATACACGACCTGCATCTCAAAAGGTCTCTCATGAAGTCCTCGCGCGGTTGTAATTTGGCTGTTGACAGATTTACAACTTCACGTTACGACTATGCTATCGCAAATGCAACCAATACCGTACGACGTATGTTTTACGTATTAAATTGGAGTACTGGAAGTGCTTCATAATTTTTTTTATAACAAACTGTTCGTCACCAATAAATATATTACTAACAGTTAGTTAGGAAGAAATTGAGAAGCTCGAAGTGGCTGCGTAACATCAGGGATGGGGATCGCTAGTGCTGCCCAACTGTCCCGCCTTGCAAGAGACCGCGCGAAATTGGTGAACTGACAGCAATCTCCGCTAGTCAGAGAGGCATCTTAAGAAGAATAACAACAATTCGTTCATACTATCTAATTTTAAGCTTGTATCAGGTTTTAATTTCAAATGGTGAATACTAAATAATCTATTAGACTTGTATATTATGGATAAGAAAACTCTAAAATCATTTTATTTTTCTTAATGTTTGAACTCCAGAAGAATAACGGTTGTCTTATTTTAATGATTTATTTACATAGTGAATATGTACTACAAACACGGCAACTAAATTGCGTGTGTTAATTTTTTTGATTTTAAATTAAAACATGTTAAGAGAACAGAACTTTCCGCCATTATATATAATTGAAGCCCATATATCTACTACCTTTTGTTCTAGAAACGATGAAGGTTTGCCATTTACTCACGATTCGTTCTGATATGAAGTTTAGATAAAGCACGTTGAGTTAAAAGGAGGAAATTGAACGAGGAAGTTCCTGTACCAATAGAAAACACTACGAAAACAATGTGGCTGTACAGCTTTGCCATGTAAATAACACTATGTACTAGTATGTATTTTTTAATATTAAGATAATCAAAAAGTAGTTTTCGACGGATGCATGAGCTGTTTTTATACTATTCAACACCGCCAATACTGGATATTCCAGTGTCAGTATGCGAAACCTTGAAAATGTTTATTTGTTTATGTCACTGTCATTCAATTGTTTGTTATTTAAAACGAGATGAGAAGGTGACGTGCTCTGAAATTTAAAAGAACCGTCTCAACGATTGCTACAGAGAAGTAATGATATTTGAACACTACATCGATATAAATAAAGAGTATGGGGAAGCACTATAAAGTATTCGTAGTTTTTTGTACATTTAAAAAAAATTGTAATAGAACAAAATACAGTTATTTTTATTATTTTATTTAATGACCTTATATAAGGTCATTTAATCACACGGGTTTATCAAATCTGTTTATAATATCGCAGTTACTGTTTATTAATATCTAAACCCATAAATAAATAATACGAAACCTTCTTAATTGTGACGATTTATAATTAGATGAAATAGTTCAGATTATAATTACAATCTTAAATTGAACAAGGATATTGTAAAGACTTGTTTAGTAACTTCTAGTAATCGGTAGATCTTCTACATCATCATTTTAACTGAATGCTATAAATAACAGAGAGGATTTGCTAACAGACAAATGTATTATTGCTATTGACTCACAGTTTGTGATATATATCTACTGATATCTTTTTTACTAAGTTAAATTGTAAAATGTATAATCGTTAGCTTATTTTTTATGTTTCGAATATTACAAAATATAAGTATGTTATACATATAATCTTAGTTAATATTTATTATATTATTGTAGTAGGCAAATTTTATAAATATTAATTATTGTGTAATAAAAATAGTAAGGTGAAAGACCTCCATGCTATGGACAACTGCAACTTCTACTACTGCTTCATTAGCATCAAGTTATATACTCGTAGCTAAGTTATAAGATAATAACGATGAGCAAGCTAGACTTAATGAACTTCGTCGTTTTTAAATCTAAAACCCTTAGAGATAGGTTTATGTTAAAATAAATGCATTAAGTGGTCAGGAAGTTATTTGATTTTGTACATATGTACATGCATATAGCGGCGTAATTGTAGTAAACTAAAAAGGAGGACGTCTAAAAAACATTTCACATGTATCAAATAATTTAAAGAAATATATTCCTACCTACCACCAGAAAAGTCATCAGTCTATTGTTACTTAAATTATATTCTGTTGTAGACATTACATTCACTTATTTAAAAAAAAACCATACGCTTTCTAGAGTACAGTTTTAATTTATAACTATTAATAAAACTGGGAAGCAAAATTTTTTAACCTGTGCAGTTATTTTACTTGTTTATATAATATTTACATATTTTTTTACTTTGATAATTATATAGTGTAAATATGACTTAATTGTGTATAATAATTATAGTAAAACATTTTGAGAAGTTGCGAAATTGCAAATTTCGAGTCCGTTATAATAATTGTAAGTTGATGCTTTATGTGAATATTGTGTTTATGCGTGCAATGAAAAACTTCATATGAAGATGTTTTTGTTACTTGACTTTGACCAGACCGCTGTGACACAACAATTAAAAATATATCATATTATTACATTATCATTACTAATTATTGTATATTTAAAGTTATAGCCAAATATTTATAATAGTTCAATGCCCCTTTCATTTTAATTTTTTAGTCTATAGGTCTCTGTCGCCGGAGACCATCTATCTAGATACCATCGCAGCTCTTATTTCTACTGTCAAAAATTAGTATGCAAATATTACTGTGTTCCAGTTTAAAGGGCCGTGTAGCTAGTAAAATAACTGCGGAAACGAGACTAGACATCTTATACTTCAAAGCGACGAGCTCAATGTGATGTAGTGTCTATCATCCTAGCTAGCCCCAGATTGTTGTGGATAGGAGTATCATTTACCAGTAATCGTCCAGTGCATCTCGTCGTTTTCTGAAATATAAATAAATCATTATAATAAGAACTTATTGATTGTCCATTGTTTAGCATAGACATTCTTAATTTTAGAGTTAGTTTTTTAGAAAATATAATTCTTCACTAAGTCTTAAGAAACACGAGAAAATCTATTATTCAGAACTTGTATTACGAAACGAACACCAATCGAACCATTCAGTAAGTTTCCGTGAATTATAGACTTCGTAGATCTTGTGACGAAGTTCTGTTATTTGATGAGAAATAATGAATGATTTAGAATATATTCATAACTACCCATAATAATATGCGCATATTGAAACTTGAACTTTTCGATTCAGAACAGGTGAGGCATTCTTTGCTTGTATTCCACTTAGAACACGTCCAGAGTTCGATATTGCCACGGACATTTCAATTTATTTACCGCCAGCCTATCCAGGTGCTAATGTAATAGTTACTATTCATATCTTTCGGATGCACATAATACTTATCCGTTAATAACTTAAATTTATTATCATTTAATCAATTGAATTTGTCGGTGGGTATATGCAAAATGTTCCCGTATCAAGGTTGAACAGCATCTGATCGCTTGAATGGAATTCAAACTATGGCCGAAATTAGAAACCAGAGTCGAATGACGATAGTAATCGCGACTTTTTGTCTTCCGCATATCATCAATTAAAATGTTTACACGTGTCTGACTGACGCGAGGCGGATTCTTGATAACCGGTTCGTACAATAGGTTTGTGGGAGAATAAGGTTCGGTTAGCGCCGCACCAATTTATTTTGACCTTTTCTACTTCGCCGCGTGCTTATGTGAGATGAACTCGCAATCCGTCCGCTTGTGACAGTTCAACGTTCATTGGTTATTTGCTTGTCCTCAAGGTAACGTCTTGTTTCGAATGCAATAAAATTCGTAATGTAAGTTTTTGTGTTCCATTCAAGAGTCTTGATAGTCGGATTTTATCTCTCTCCCAGGCCTTGGTTGTGAGCGTTGTGATGTTTGTTCGTTTTATACCGAATTAACAATGATGCTCCGAAATGGAATCGTGACAAGTCGGTAATAATATTTAATTAAACGTAATCAGACCATAGCTAAAGGATGACGGTAATTAATACTTCGAGGCAGTTAAAAATAAGAAAGCATTTAAAAGTAAATGTTGATAGGATGTTGATTATATTTTAAATTTACTTCCAATATACAATTATAACAAAATATAACCTATTTTCAATAAACGCGTTTAAAGTTGTTAGAATTAAGTAATTTTAAATATAACTACGTTAAATTTTGTTTTTTTTTTTTTATTTAAAATGAATGCATTTATGTTTAATTTTGGTTTAATGAACACTTAAGCAAATTCAGTAATACATTTATAAAATACAATTGTTCTTTGTTCTTGTTTTTCTTTTTAGTTCTCACATTCTCAGTTGTAAGTACCATGACCTCGCTGTTTTTGCCTTCATTTAGCAATGTGGCCTTGAAGCTGGTTTCGACTATTTCCTCAATTAATGACACTAACCACTCGACCCCTTGTTGTTTTGGTTTTGAGTATTTTTATAAGATATTGTACTAGAAATATTTAAAAATTTTAGCACAATAAATATTTAAACAGGCCGTCGAGTTCTAGTAAGGTTAAGGATATTTATTTCATATTTTTTCAGCGATTTGTAAGTTTAATATTTACATACAATTTCAATATTAACCTGAATGTGAAACTCATCAATGTGTACGTATTATGTATGTTTACTGACCAACAATGTGTATTGGTTAGTAAAAAATAATGCGTTAATCGTAAAAAAAACGAAATAAAACGTTATCATCTTTTATATTTGGGATTTCTCAATAATACGTTACGAGATTGTAGATATAATTCATGATAATATGTTATAACCATGTTTACTCATGTCATCATTTTTTAATTATGGGTCGCAACGTAACCAACGTAATTAAATCAACAATCACACGATGCTTTAACGTTATAAAGCTATAATAAATGTTAGGGTGTTTTATTTATTGTTTATTCGGTGAAACCTCCACCAATTGATGCTAACTTACGTTACATCAATTTGTAACATATTGACTGCCAATGATCATATATGAGTACAGCAAAGATTAAATAACTTTTGAAGAGTGTAAGAATTTTTTTAATTAAACGAAGCTAAGAGACGAGCTCCACGTTCACTTGATGGTCAGTGATATGCCTACCCGTAAAAACGTGGTGCTAGTTAGGATGGTATACACTACGCTCGTCGCCTTTATACATAAAATGTTAAGTCCCGTCACGCCTGTAATTACACTAGCTACAATTCAAACCGGAACACAGTAATGTTTGCACACTGCTAGTTGGAGGCAGATATAGACACTGCGGTGGTACCCGTCTAGACGGTCTCCGACAACAGAAACCTACCACCAGTGAAATTATGTGAGTATTAACGTTACATGGTATTAATAATTACACAGATAAATACTAGAAATTAATAATACACATTACAAACTTAAAGATTCGCTAGTAAAATATATTTTTATGTTTATTTAGTTGTAGTATAGATTTTTGTATTATTTTGTGTAACTCACTTTCCTATATTAAATATTTTCAATAAAATCATCAACTCATTACACTACTGATATTATATTTACGCATCCTTACAGGAATTTAAAAGGTTATCAGATTGTGTTGTTCAATCTGCACTAGGTTACTGTGCAGTGAAAACTTGAGAATGTTGTGGCAAGATAACGACTTAAAGTTAAATAATAAAATTATGCATCCTGACTAGCGCTACGTTATCTGTATCACTTACTATTAGGTGAACATTCCGCTCGTCTCATCGCTTGATTAAAAAAAAATATATGTATCATTTAAATATAAATTGAAGAAAAGGCATTAATGTAATTCCGCGACTTTATACCACTTTAGAAACGAGGAAAAAGAGGACTTTAAAAGGAAAATTGTGCTTTCTAGTATTCGGCGATTGGTAGAGGCTTCCCACGAGGCGACTGGGACGGACAGACGGCTTGACAGTATGATTGGATATAAGTGCTGGGATCCATCGCCTCCGCCGCGCATGCTAAATGCATGAACCCATTACATTTGGCGTTCGATCACGAACCACCCCTCAACATCGAACATCCGTTGAACCACTTGTTCCACCAAAACATTGTCCATTACAAACATGCTTGTTTATTGTTCCAATCTTATGTCGTACTGTATTAGATTATATTTTTAAATTTATGTTATGTTCTTTTTTATTATACAAAGCGTCGAGACGAGTGAGATACTCTCTTGCGCTAGGGAGGTTGATACACAGTTCACTACATTGAGCTCGTCGCCTTGGACATAAGATCAACTATATTTTATTGGTCTCTGCTCTGTACTCTATTGTCTGCTGTCTTACCTATCAATATATTAAAAAAAATGTATTTGAATCAATAAACTTTACCGTAACATATAATACAATTTTATATTACTAACTACACAGATAAAAGAATAACTGTTTCGCAGTTAGCAGCGCGCACACTTAGAGCTACATAAACAAAACTAGAGTCGAGAGTTTTATTTTTTTTACATTAGTTACTTAATACATGGATAAATTTTCTGTGTAACTTATATTCAGTATTTTTAAAGTGCAAAATTTTTAAAACAAAAATATATTAAACTAAAACCTGATATTTATATTTAATAACAAAGTAACTTTATTTAAAACATATTTTAAATCACTTTATAGCTGTTTCAATAAAAATATTACTAACGGATGGTACAGTGTCCATGATGAGGTTACGGTATACGATGTAATTTATATTTTCGCGGTTCAAACTGTTGTTGTATTTGCATACAAAAGCTACCGGTTAGCCGTAACCAAGAACCGTTAAGTGTTCACATACGTTACTCCGTGTTTCGTACAAATATTCATATTTCAGTGTGTATTGAATAAGGATGAAACTCTGACGCAGACTTTCATGAGGTGGATGAATGATCTTGTAAAGGTCGCAGGAAACCTCAAGACGCCCGCCTGTAGTTTTTGTCCGATCGGTGATAAGAGCATTGGAAAAATCCATGCCCAACAGTGGGTATTGATCGGCTGACGAACAAACTACGGATCCGGGTCCGCGAGCCTAGTATCAGATGAGCTGTAAGATAAAAATGAGCACCAAGCGTTACGTAAAATTAGAATAAGCTACAATCGATTACATTAGAATATTATTTAAGTGTGCAAGTGCAATATAAGGACACACGGTGTTTATACACATACCTTTAAAGTTCTAAACAACCGTAGATAATTTAGAAGCGTTTCTCTTAAGAGCATAGTCCTTTAACGTCAGAAGTTATAAATATTCAAATGCATTTGCAATTAAGGTTCATTCAAAGACGGCGGAACTTTCGATCCTTCGCTGCGCATAAGAGTTCAAGGAATAGTACCACGGTGTTAAATATTCATAAACTCAAACAAGAGACAAGTTGCAGATATGTATCGTAAGAGTACACATAATTGCATTTTGAATGGAACAGTTTCACATTTCTCTTTATAATATATAATTCATTTAAAAAAGAGTTTGCTTTCTTCATTTCTATAAAACATTCAGAAGTTATTGTAATAAAAGTATCAATAAAAGTTAGTTTAATTGAGACAACGTTAAACTGATAGCTGTTATTATCAGAATGTTATATTTTTGATGTAAAAACAAATGTTTTTTTCATTGTATAAATTAATTCACACTGTCAATGATTCTATAACATATTTTGTATTACGAATGAGCTGTAGACAAAAGCGTACAATTTCCATTTTCAATGTATAGGTTGGGATTGGCGCGAACGATGTTCTAAATATATGGCGGCTCATAAGAACTGCAGGCGGCAAGTGGAAGGGTTAAGGACGTGCCGTACAAATTGTGTTCAGAGCCTGAATGGCAATGATGCTCGCTGTCTTGACTGACGATTTGTCTCGACACGACGCTGTGACGCCAAAGATGGCTTGCACTCGGTATTATTTCACTGCAAACAAAAAGTCTCAAACATCTTGTACTTGAACACATTTTTTATTTCGTTTATCACTTAATAAATTTAAGGTAGCGTCATAAACCACTTCGAAAAACCGATGACGATTTAAGTTCAGTTTTTCATCTACGAATACTTAAAATAATTGTAGGTTAAAATACTAAAGAGAAGTTTAAAAACAATAATAAAGACTTATTTGAGTACTGCAAAATACTTTCCATACATGAAAAATTACACAATATATTACGTGCTACTAAATGTACTCGGCTCACGAGACGTGCAAACGATATGACTAATTGGTGAAAGATCTAATAACATTTACGGGGAACGACAAAAATGAACATATCCGAATTATATAATAAGTTACCCGTAGACTGCCAGAAAACATTAAAAGAAAAATTCCCTAAAAGGAAACTAATGGGTTATTTCTTAGATAAGGACAATACCGATAATAAAAAAATAATTGTAAAATAATACATACACATGCATTTCTGTTGTGGATTTTAGTTTATTTAAATTTGGTCGGATAGTAAGTAATAGACTAGTGTTAGGAACGGAAATGATTGCAACACAAAGATGTGTAGCGCCGAGACAAGCCTACATGGTTTACCGGCGTATAGCAATGTAAAAAAAAATGTAAGCCTTTATAGATAATAAAAAAAGAAAAGTTTTCCTTTAATTAAGGCTTAAATTTTCATTTTAATTCAAAAATAATATATAAAGTTGTAATGATTTCAACAATTATCAAATCAATATGTAATTTATGTTTTATAATATTAATTGTTAAAGATACAAGATACACAACGTTATAGTTGTGCATTTGACTACTGTCATGCTACATTTTTATGTTCTATAATTACTTTACTAAATCAAATCTTCGTTTAATTATAATTCTACATAAATAATATGCTGGTAAATTTTAAGAATATTTAATTAAGATTTAATGTAAAAATTGTTAGTCAAATTATTTTGTTAATTGTAAAGTAGAGTAATCGATTTCCGGTAAGAGGGGTCGATATTACTCGGCGGAAGAGCCATGCGACGATTATTCGGCGGAGAGTTCTGGTTCGAGCAACGCGAGTAAAAAACAATATTGTCAGTGTACTATTCTTATACGTAATATACGAAACACATTGTGTACGTTTTGTAATATTAGTGTACTAATGGTAATATTTGTTATACTAATTAGTTATTAGTACTAATATTAAAAGTGCGTATTTGTCCTTTTTTTATCCCACAAAGCAATCATATATAAGTCGTTGTAATGTGCGTAACGTCATACGCCTGCCCATAACAACGTGGCGCAAACTATGATGATATACACATCACCACATTGTGCTCGTTGTCTTGGGACGATAAGATGGTAAGCTTCATTACGCTATAAATTTGTTAAATCGCCTATATTTTTGAGGTAGTAACGATATTAAAAGTGCCACATAAATATTGTAAATGTCTTATTTGTCTATACAGTGATTGCCAAATAGAGCACAACGTTTCAAAGTCTTAGTAACTTTCCACTGTCGGTATAAACGGGGCGACAAAGAAAATGTTTATTGCCCGACGCCCACACGACGAAACCAGCGACTCGGAAGGGACAAATTAGGAGTAGTGCGGTTCCCGGAGCGTTTCTGGGACCTTGGATCGCTCCGAGGTCGCGTAATTTGACCGAACCTTGTCCGTGGCAAAGCTCGCGTGAAATATTTGGTAGCGAAAGGCGTGCCGATTTGCATACAATGAAGCATTACAGCCGAGGGTAGGACGTCTGGTAATGCCTCCTACTAACATTTAGGAAGTACCGTTGTTATACTATCCGCCATTTTATACATGGGTGTATATGTATGCGTACGTGAAGTTAATTTTTACACGTTAAATAGACGTATAGGTTATAAAGCATTCGATATATTACTTATTTTTTAATATAATGAAGTCTAGTTATAAACAAAATGAGAAATAAGTACACAAGATTTATTGTTTTTAAATTCGAGGTGCCTGTATTTTCGTAGGTAAAAGAAAATGACGTTAAAAATATTACATTTACATATTCATATATAAAAAGTGTATGAATGAAGGTCTATCTATAACTCTTTTGAATTTTATATTTAATGTGACATTTAATAGGCTTTTAAGGCAAACCGACCAAATAGCATGAAGGTAATTTAAAAAAACAAAAAATGAAAGAAATTCTTTACACAATGCTATTTCAAGAAAGCAAGCGCAGGGATTTGTTGTATAACGAGAAAGATAAATTACCTTAGCCTTATTACTAGCAATTACTACGGAAAAATTTAAATAAAATTTATTTGTTTACTTAAAGGAAAGCAGTTTATTAAAATTTCAAACTATTGCAATATTTTATATTATTATACACACTAACATACACTCTTGAACAATATTTACCAAAAATTTGGTACGGGTTTCGTAAGCTAATATAAGGCTTTTATTCTTATCTACCTTGGTTCAATTTCGTAAGCTTTATGGATCGGTAAGCTTTTTTTTATCCAATAGCAGCGTGACCAGTGGGACATTCACCTGATGGTAAGTGGTACGTCCGCTCATAGTTAGCATGACGCACACGGCACCGTGTTACGCTCGCCGCCTGAGATATAAGATGTCTCGTTACCCCAGTAATTACACTAGCTACAGCGCCCTTCAAATCGAAATACAGTAATGTTTGCACATTACTCTTTGGGGGCGGTGGTACCTACATAGACTAGTATAGACATACCCCTAGTCATCAGTAATCTCATCATTTATATTTTTTATAAATTTCACCACTTTACAGATGTTAACCGACGGAGTTTGTACTCATGTAATGCTTTACGTGTTCATAATTTTAAGCGAGCTTTAGGAGTACCTTGGCCCTAGATTATAACCATGTTGATAAAATAAGTAAGCATATAACAATCAACACGTACAGATAGAGTTGGACACGTGCCATGCGATATACGAATGACAAGAGTCAAGATTTACGTGATTATGAGTGCGCACAAGTATTTACTGTGTGTTCTCTATGTACATTCCCTCGGCATCGTTATATTCTTGCGGAAGGCGAGCAGTGGCAGTGCTTTGCGGATCTTCTTCAAAGTTGACCGATAATCTGATGAAGGTGGCGGGAAATGGGAGATCTTTGGGAGAGGTTTATATGCAGCAGTGGACGTCATCGGCTGATGTGATTTAATGTTTTGACCACGACGACGAAGATGTAAAATGCAAAAATCTGGTCATAATTATGTAAATATGGCGACCGTGTCTGTAGGTAGGTGCCATTGCAGCCACTATCTCTGCCACTAAACAATAGTTTGCAAACTTTGCTGTCTTCCAATTAGTACTTGGCAGAGCGTTGTAAGTAATAATAGTCTTGGTTTCCGAGTTACTTTCCTGAATAACATTTTTTGTAAATTAATGTTAGGAATATTTTTTTAATTCCTAACATTAATTGGGCTTGAACATATATCTATTAATACTATTTTGTTTATTTTTTACCGACAATTTGCTGATACTTGATTTGAAGCTTATGTGGTGAAGTGATAATGAGACCGTAAATGGTGAAGCGTGCTCACCACAGTAATGCTGTGACATGCAGATTTACAATATTTGATTGGTAGCCTGTTTAATAACGGTAGTAGGTAGTCGTGCGGGTTCGAAATCCACAATAGCACTATCTAAATAACAGTGCACTGGTGGTGGTAGGTCTCTGTTGTCGCAGACCGTCACGGTAGGTATCACCGTAGTAGCGCCTGTTTCTGCCACCAAACAGTGGTGTGCAAACATTACTGTGTTCTGGTTTGAAGGGCGCTGTAGATGTGAATTATTGGGGTAACGATATTTAATAACTTATGTCTCAAGGCGACGAGCGCAGTGTGGTGCTTGAATGGGCGTATTGCTTACTATTAGGAGAACGTAACGCTCGTCTCTCTTCGTTGAATTAAAAAAAAAAGATTATGCTCTGCAATCGATCAGTGTTCTCCGTGTTATTAGGTGGTTAGCCGCTGTGCATGAAGACAGTAAAAAGAATAAAATTTTTTTTTCAGATAAGCGGTGGCGAAAAGGCGTTACCACACATGTCCCCGAAAAATGATTCCGGTGAGTGAGCCGTTTCCTTTTACGCTTATAACTTGACCTCTTTGACATTTGAATAAAATCATATAAACGTTTAAACAATGGGCTCGTTTAATGCCGGCCACCCCTTAAAATAATTAAGCAAACATCTGCAAACTGGCAGCTGTTGGGGACGTATTCCTAGGCAATAAAGGAAGCGTGAGCGTTTATTGAATGCCGGGCAACTCGCTTTTTTTCTTTCCTTTATATAGAATTAAATTAAAATAAGACCTACGAAACCATATAGAGAGGACTGGAATTATAGGTTTACTTTTCCAACAAAAAGCTTTGTATATTATAAAGTTATAATTCAAGTAATAAAATAGATATGCAACACATATAATAATTGAAAAAGTTTTTACTATAATTTTTGTTGCTAGGTAATCGAAGTATTCGTCCATCATTTTGCGGTTATTATTTTTATCATCATTTATTACACTTTATTTTTTAGTTGAAATGATATATATTAAGATAGTTTTATTAACTTTAATTAAATTAATAACTTTTTAACTTATCATAATTAATATGCTGATGGTGAATTTTATCATAATCAAAACAGGATGTGATATGGTAAAAAATTAATAATTAAGAGCATATTTGTGTATTAAATTTTTTGTTTTCGACTTGACACGAATGATGGAAATATGTAAAAGTATCAAATGGTACTGGTTTAGAATTTGTTCCATGGTACAGGAACAGATATTACTAGACACAGAGATAGGCTTACGCTTTGATACATGAATAATGTCTACATAGCATACTAGCTCTAGTATTCAATTTCTCATAGTGCGCTTAAATTACTAACTTAACGTTATTGTCGCGGAACGTAATAATTGTTTATATATGTTAGGGTCCTATTACTTTTGACATAAAGATTAAAATCCAATGTAGCATAATTTAATACCTGCAAAAATGTTTATTTCCTATACGAATATTACACTGACGTCTGATTCTATTTGTATGATATGTAAAGTTTATTCCCTCTGTTAACAATACCGTCTAAATTTTTATTTTTAAACCTTCTGATAGAATATCTGTACTAAATGTTAACTGAAAATTTCTAAATAAATCGTGTTATTTTTTCGAGGTAGTGTCGACATGCCTTGTAAGCGGTTATAATCATTTTAGATGGTAATTAGTGTTAACAAATGTTAGTATAAGATATTTTGTTCAGGAAACAATTGGTCTTTCGTTTCGATGATAAAGGTTTCCATAACTTATTAATTGGATATATATATTTTTTATTATTTTACCTTTGTTTCCTAAATAGATAGTTATTTAATACTGGTAGTATACTTTTTGTTATAACTCCATGAAAATTGTCTGCACTAATGATTTATCCATATTGCTTATTTTTATAATTTATATTAATATTTTTACTAAGAAAGATGACTGCTTCAAAAATTTTCTGTATAGACTTATTTTTCGGCATCTATATACATAATGGAAGTACTTGCCTTTAATAAGCTAATAATTTGTATGGAAGATATCGCAACCGTTTACCTTGCTGCAAAAAATTAGAGCGGGCAGGCCATATTATAAATCTTTATTTCTGGTACGTTATTCTATCGCTTTTGGTCTATGTTGTAAGGGAAAATACCTTAATGTAGCGTTCCAAAATCCGTCGTGAAAATTATAACTTCACCCTAATATATATTTTTTACATAACTACATTCAAAAAGTACTTATTGATAGAAAATTGTAAATAATCTTGCTTCCTTATTATAAATCGTGGTAATCTGGTAACACAGTGAAATTTGTCTCACGTGACCGTTTGGGCCATAGTTCTAATAATGAGATGTTCAGCTATCACACGGACACGAACTAGAACAAGAGGAGGTTCATGGTGTTCCAGTGATAGTTTGCAACTCGTTAGCTTAACTTCTATTTTTCTTTCTCGCTGTGAGTTTCTAGTCTCGTTTAATTTATAACTCGGTGAGGTAGTTTGTGCCAACAAGGATTTCAGTGTTTTAGATTTCCCTTACTTTTATTTATTCTATAGTTTGTGCTGACAAATGAATGCAGTATTTTTGATATTCCTTGTTTTTTATCGTTATTTAAATTAAACGTAGCTTTGTTTAGTTTTACCTTGAAAATATTGTTTAAAAAAGTTTTTATATGGAAGTGAAGATGACTCTTTACAGCATAACATTGCACGCATCATATAGCGTTAAGTATGAATTGCAGAAATTAATCTTCTTATAACGACCTGTCTCGGTGTGTAAGGTAGACCAAACATCGGCAAAAAACTTTTTCTAAAATAATCTAACTTGCTTTTGTGTATGCAGTTCAGCAACTTTTTACTTAATACAACGACGATTTGCTATTTCTTCTCAGACACAAACCTTATATTATTGGTTCTTTTTCAAATAGTGTAACTAAAAGTAAACTAATATCAGTTGCAATGACTTCAATTACAGATAAAAACAATGGCGATTATTTAAAAGCATATTTATACACGTAACTGTAAAGGAATTTTTAATTTTGTTGAATATTAAGAAAACTTTAGTGAAAAAGCAGGAAACTTTAAGTGTCACTAATGTATTAAAATTTCATATAATTTATTCAGTAGACGTCTTTCAAACTCTTTCAATTTTCTTTTGCGAATGATCCTTTCTTATTAAGCCCGAGTTTCAAAACAAGTGGAAAAATCTTCTTGTATATAAAGTAAGGAAAATGATACAAAATTATTTATATTTAATGACTAGCATTGCTCCAGGAAATGACATAAAATTAAATCTAATGATCATTTACTATCCTTTGTTCAATTTTTATATTTAAGCGTTTTTTTTCTTATAGTTACTTTTGCTTTATAGCAACATACTATTGATACTGAAGTTAAATGTACTGAGTAAATAAGTAAATTTTGAAATAAAAACTTAAATAGAAAAGGTAAATGAAGTAATGTAAGTAAATTTAATTAAAACGTTTGCACCGTGATAATGTAAAAAATCTTATCAAGCGATTGATAATTGAAACATTTTCAAATGTGTGAGTTTACTTCAAAGGGTATAAATTAGGCTTTTGTTTAAAAACAATGTAGTCTAGGGCCCTTAAAGTGAACAGGGTTAATGAAACTCTTAAGATTATATAATTGTCATACTTATGTGGTACTGCTTCTTCCGTTAGTATGAATATAAACAAATTTATGAAACATATTTTTTTTTGCTTACATCAGTTAATAAAGAAGAGTTTAAGGAGTTTAAAGACCTTGAGAGAATAAACTAGTTTACGTAATACTAATTATTCTGACGACACTAAGTATATTTTTTTTAAAGAAAATATTACCTTAATATCAATAAGTTATGAAATACAATGGTTACGATTAAGGAATGGGATTATTGTTTACCTTTATATGGTGTTCCTTTCACTTTTGATTCTATGGTACTGGACTTTGTACGTTGACAAGCCAAGGGCGAACCGACGAAATCCCGTTTTTTTTAAACTCGGCCTAGAGTTTATATTTTAAGTTTTATATTTAGTGAAAAAGGAAACTTTAGTTCTTAAAACAATAATTTAACGGGGTTGTAGTATTTCTTCTGTTTTATTGTTATTCTTTAATATTTAATAGTAATCATGGAAAATCACGTTAGCGATTAAAAAATACGATAGATGGACGTCAGTCGTAGTTGTGTTAAATTAATAGTTAACGTTATTTAATCTATTACTGATAAACGATTAATTTTGTCAAATAAATTCACTGTTATGGTTTTATATATATTGTATACATATATATGTTTTATATACATATTGGTTTTAAATTATTTCAATGAAATCTAATAATACAACAATGTAGTTATAGTGCCGAAATACGATTTTTTCACTTTCATTTGACTATAGGTATTGTTTCTTTGGATGTTTTCTGATAATACGGATTTTCTTTTCTGATAATTATTACATTAATGATTAAGTTTCCGTATCAAAATTGTAACTACTATACAATTAATTGCACCTGGCGAGACGTCTTAATCTCTTTTCAAGTGTAAGTCGGGAGTTCTAATAATTTGATTTTCCGCTTCCTCGCCCGCACGGGGTGGCCAAGAGAGCTGGCTGTATTACCGCCGCAGTTTCCAACTTTGTCAGATTTAATTAACATTGTATTTGCAAAACAATATGAATACACAAAAGTTGTCTAAAGTAATATAAATAAAATTTATCATAATTTGCTTTTTATAACTAATACTCTGTGATCGGTTTGTTAGGTCCTCTATAGTTTAAGTCCTCTATATCTTTGACACTATTGCGGTTTAGATTATTAGTTTATTAGGATACTTATAGAGGAATATTATATGAAGCATAAAATGTTTATTAACGTTTTCATAGAGTAGGTTACGATTTACAAACGTGATCGCTCACGTATTTTCTGGAAAAAAAGCTGTTATATTATGGTTATAAATGGTAAAACTCGAACTAGATAACTCCGTGTTATAAAGCAAGCGGTTAGCCGCTTTAATATGTTTGTTTGGGAGCGATGTAACATTGAAAATTGTTTGAGGAGTATTATGTATAGAGCGTTTATATATAGTATGCTTTTTACGGAATTCAAAACTGTAACGAAACAAGATGTAGCTGCGGATAATCGGCCGCGCTCGTGACACGGTTGGCAATCATTACGAATAATCGATTAAAATGCACATCTATTGAGAAATAAACATAATATCAATTAAAACGATTTCACCAAACGCTACCAATTAAGATAAATTTATCGTGTGCATTTAAATATGCTGAGATTATTATAAATGGATTCAAAATATTCAATCTAACGAAGCGCTCGGAGCCGGTACGCCGCGGAAATCTGTTGCCGTCTGCGGTATTCAGATACGATCGCATTCATTGCTGGACTTCAGCTAAATTGTAACAAATTAATTATGATATATTAACGAAATTACAAAATCCTACTATCTGACACCTTGGTATCATCGTTAAGAAAGGCTTTAGAATATAATTTCCCATTTGAGCTAAATAAATAATAGTGTCTAAAGATACTTTCAGTGCACGATAAGATGCATAAATATTATATAAATATATTTCATGTCATTTGAAAGTTATCTAATCAAGTTGTTGCTTATTTAAGATCTTTTATTATGGTTTCTATCAATATGTAAAATGATAAAAAAATACATAAAGTAATAAAAAAATGTTCCAACGGTTAGTTACAACTTAATTTACAAGAAAACTTTATTGCCGTTTTAAAAAAAACCTGCAGCTATTAGATGTATAATATAAATTCTGATGGAGTCTAGTATTTCATGTTATTATAGTGGGCATATTTATATAAAATTTTATTTTAATTACGTAATTTAAAATCAATATTATCCTCTTTTAAGTCTAATAATTTATGAATATATATTTTTAAAAAGGTTTACAAATAAACCGTATTTCGTAACATTTCTTATTTAATGAAAATTAAATAATAATTTCGTTTAATTAAGTAAATAACATTAAATTTGTCTTGAATTATTCCTTGGAAATATATCTTTTTATTTTAAATTACTTTAACTTGAAAGTACTTACGGAGTCAAGTCATAATCTCATTTAAAGTTTTATGTAAAGTATGGGTACTGAATGTTGTAGTAGTCTTTCTAGACTCGACAAACTTGTTTAATAGATTCTATTTGCAATAGAAAAGGCTAACGAGTTTTTATAAAAGGAACTGAATTATTTTGTGGATACTGTAAACATTTTTTTTTTATTAAAATGGTAAATGCTTTAGTGATAAGTGCTTTTTTTTACATTGATTGAGTTGAAAAGATGCTTGTAAAAGAGATTGAGAGAGAGGAGTAGTAAAGGAGATTTTGAAATCGTTTTACCTTAGACCTTAAGTAACATAACAAATTGATAATACTACTTTGCTGATGGTAAGTCTCTGTTGCCAGAGACCGCCAAGTTAGGTACCACCACAGCGCCTATTTCAGCCACCAAACTGTGGTGTGCAAACATTACCGTCTTCCAGATTAAAGAGCGCTGTACTTAGTGTAATTACTGGAGTGCAATGTGGTGCAGTTTATACCATCCTAACTGGTGCCACGTTGTTATGGACAGGCGGAATCACTTACCACCAGGTAAACATTTGGCTCGTCTCGTCGCTCAGTTAAACAAAAAAAAACAAGCTTTATTATAACGTAAAAGGTTCAGTGGTAAATAAGTTAAATATTTGTTAATAGCTTCAATTCTCTGCTAACTAGCGGTGTCAAAATGTCTATCGAATATTTAATGAAAAGCAATAAATCTGTTGTTGTATGCTAATGTAATTTTACCACACCTCGCTTATAAGCAGTTAAGATTATAACATAGAAAAGAAAACGAAAAGATTAATGGATTGATACAGTAACCTCATTGTTTAAGGAGGTTGAATTAGATTTTTTATTTGTTCATTGGAAGTTAAATGTATGAAAAAAAGTCGGAAACCTCTTGAGAGAAGTACAATAAAATATTTTTATTACCAATTAGTAAACGAGTTTTGAATACTAGTTTAACCTAATTTTATTAAAGCAACTACTTCGTAATGAGAAAACGAAAGTTTTTTTTTTATTTTTTGAATAATGTAATTGTAAATAAGATTGAACAAAACGTTGCTGTAATCATAAAGTGTTAACAATTTACATTTGTATTATAAAAATTAATAAAACTTATCCTATCTTACCGCTGGACCGATCGATGTGGAGATCTTGGGGGAGGCCTATGTCCACCTGTGGACGTTTATAGGCTGATGACGATGATGAGGATCATCATCATCTTCGAAATGATAAACATGTAATTTTCAAATAGGACTACAATGATCGCAACGAGGCATATTTTTTTTTAATTTAACTGTTATTTAATTATTTTACAGTGATAGTTGAGTCCTGTCAAACAACATAATTATTATTTAAGAATATTTTTATATATACTTAAAGTACATTTTTAAGACAAAAAAGAGCATCGTGAAAGGTGATTGAAGACGATTGACCTCAATACTCGCGGCTCATTAATAGCGAGGTTGGTTATTTATACTGTGCGCTAACTATGGAGCGATGTAATCGTGAGAACACATCCTTCGGTAAGAAACTTAACGATTAGGTTATCAGTTGTTATTGCATATTGTTGTGGTTCTTCAACTAGAAAGATAAAACGCGAGCCGGAACTGGCACTGTATATTTTCTTCTCAATCTTACTCGTAACTAATAATTATTACAAAGAAAATTGGTTTGATGGTGTTCATGTTAATATACTAACTACCACGTTATAATAATGAATGAATATTAAAAAATTTCTTTATTACAATGATTAACTATACGTACAAGTATGTACCGAAGTTTGTGTTTGTGCTGTTTCATAAAATTTATACCATTGACATAGATTGCAACCAATAAAACATGATATACTTACTTAGAAAGACTGTCGCCCACAGATACGATCTCTATTTCTATCTATACGTACTTATGTTTCTAATGAAGAGGATCCTTTTATGAGGTTCTCAAGGTTGATCGTGACAGAGAAACAATCCTGGAAACTTTGCTCCAGGTAAACAGCTAAAGTAATAGTTTGACGATATAAAGGGCCAGGCTTAAATACCATCAGTTGAAAAGAGTAGCTGGAGACTGGAAAAGTTTTCTCAAAATGACCGCCAACCATGTGAAGAATGAATGATAATAATGACCTCTGATGATCTCTAATGAGAAATCTGTAATGTTTTTTGTGTAAATTTTATTTTTAGATTTGTCTTCTTTGCTTTATAATAATAGACATTCATATAATCAAGAGGGTACTTGAAAATTATAAGAGGCCGATTATTTTAATTTTCATCTCAACATTAAGATCATTGAAAATTTGCATCTTCAGCCTCTTGATATATTCAGACCTATATTGAAGAACTTTCCAACTAAATAAATATTCATTAATTATAAAGTATTCATATATGACACGATATTAAATTTGATATAAGACGGGTAATTGCGAAATGTAAACATTTATTTAAATTTGTTTGATAATGATTTGTTTAAATTTCATTAACGTATTAATAATGTTTGTTTTGAAAGTTTAATTAAATTAAAAATAAAATTACGTCTTTATAATGATTTTAGTGTTTGTATTATAATCAAGTTAAAAGAATTAAATTTAAATTATCATCTATAAAAAAGTGAAATAATGTTAAGAAAAGACCTTGATAACCTATCTAGGAGCTAGTTCCGGTAGTAAATATTTCCGGAGACCCGCCCATTCAGGTACAACCGCAGCTATTATTTCTGGTGCCTAATTCTCGTATCAGTATGCAAACGTTACTGCGTCCCGGTTTGAAGGGTATCGTATCTAGTAAAATTATTGAAGTGACGAGATTTAATCAATGGCATAAAATATCTTGTCTCAGGGCGACAATCACAATGGGGTGCTGGTTAAATCATCCTAACGAGTGGCATGGAAAGCGTATCACTTACCCTCAGGCGAACATTTCACTCGTCTCGTCGCTTTGTGGAATAAAAAAATCGTGTCGTTATTTTGTTTTGCAAAGATACTTGATGTATAATCTATATTATTATTTCTCATATACAATTAATATATCAACGGAATTAGTATATTTAAATGCCTTACAGCAACTGGACGTGTGCAGCCAAAGACCGAGCTAAATGAATTTCTTTGGGAGTAGTTTATTTTCAGCAGTGCTTTGCCGCGGGCTGTTGATGACGGATGCGTTACTTAACTCACGGGTTTGTAATGTTGTGCAGATAATAGTGCGAGTGTGGTGCGAGAGCGGGGCCGGCTGGTCGCCGACTCACGTGCCGGTGACGCCGCAGACCACCGGCCGAGATGTGCTCGAATGCTGCAGGGAGCCGGGCGACGAGCCCTGCCTATTGCTCAGCGTGCATCCACTTCACGGAGGTAACCACTATTTATACTTAGTTGTATGTACTACGTTAAGAGTCCACCTGATGTTGGCCAGCCCGTAACAATAAGGTTATAATATCACTAGATATAACACCATTCATATTCCTTAATAATTTGTTATGCAATAGTAAAAACACTGCAGTGATTACTACTTATATTTTCTTTATATTAATTGTCTCTTCTCGCAATAGTTTACACTTTCTTGTATAAAGAACCAACACACAATATCCTTCTAACTCTGTACAACTAAAACAGATTATAATTTGAATGATATAGATGCTAAAAGTTAGAATTTGTAACGTTTACTAAAAGAGTATCGGTGGAGGTATAATAAATCTACGGGAAGAAGAAATACATACAGGCCAATTTATTAGCCAAAAGTAAGTTTAAACCTTTTATCTCATCGTCTACACCACAAAATAATTCACCGATTTTGCTAATAGTTCATACTTAACAGTTGATATGTAATAGCCGCTCTGAATTTAATCTCCATTTTAATCAAGTTATTTATTTTTATTTACAAAAAAGGGGTTTAAATATTATAAACAAAGAGTAACCATAATCCAGAATTACCTAGCCTAAAAAGTTTTTAGGTTATTCTAAGTCCGGATCATGAATAGTACTATTTAAAAATATATTTATTATTTATTAAGTTATAGCTATGAATGTTATTAGTATGGAAGCTATGTAATTAACTTTTCTTTGTTAATAAATTTTAGAACATATCGTTCTCGACAGCAGTATAACACGCTTTAACAATTAAAGTTTGCCAAATAAAGTGAAATTACTCGCCTCACTTTAATTATACATTATGCCGACACTCAAAACTTTCAGAAAATTTAAGCACATTAAAACATTCACATACGTATATGCGGAACTTTAACATTAATACCAGTTAAACTTTAATGACAAAGAATATATTAAAATGATATTATTAAGAATATTTTTATATACTTTTATGTTACATTGATACATTTAGTCTATATTTTTGTAGAACTGATATGAAGTTTCGAGATAGAAACTAGAAATGCTAAGTTGTGATATTTGTTTCGATATACACAATGGTACCTTTCTTTTTCAAGGAAAAATCCTTTAAAAATATTCTGCTCCTAGTAAAAGGTTGGTATTATGTGGCATTCCTATGTACTCGTATAAAACGATCCAATTGCTTTACTCATGTAAGTTAACAAGAACAAGGGATATTTTAAGAAATGCACCGGTGTTTCTTTGCACTACGTCTAAGTATCTCCCAGGGAAGATTTTTTCAGTCGCATTCTATAAAAACACGGGATACCTCTTTTAGGCTATCAGCATCGATATTATTATGTTCTAAATATAATTTTTTCAAATAATTAAAAACTATTAAGTTAAAATTGAAAGTAGCAATTTTCAATTCCATCCATTCCATTTCATTTAATTAGTACTATTAGATTTTTCACTGTGAATTACATTAAAAGCTTCCATACATGTGCTTACAGCCTACTATCCTTAACAAGAACGTCCGAGTCTAACAGAATCCGTGCTTCGGAGAAAAACTATACTTTCATTAGCTTCTGAAGGATTGACTCCGAATACCGCTGTGAGCCGCGGGGCTGCCGGCAAAAACTCTGTCGGTCCGTTACTGCGGGATGTCACTTTAATTCACGTTAACAGTACTTGATGGTCTTTAGTCTGGCCGTGGGATAGGGTTTATAGAGTTATAAAGTAACGGAAATAATCGACGACGTCTTTATACTGCTTTGTGTAGCCTTTGTTAAATGGATAAAGGATTCAATTCAAACGTGGATTACTCTTCTTCGTATGATATTAATATGAATCGGGACAAGAGTAATAGTCTAGTTCCTGTAAATAATTATGTTATTATTTTAACATATCTTTTGGAATATTTTAATTATTATAATATAGTCAAAGTTTTTTTCTCACTAGTGACACGTATTTGCTGCTAGTTATTATCTAAATGGGTATCGCCGCAGCTCAAACAGTGGTGTGAAAACATTGATGTCTTTCGGTTTGAAGGGGATGCTGTAGTTAGTAAAATTATATAGGGTGGCGCAAAAGTAATCCTCCTATCAGAAAATGCTATAAATTTTTGCGCCACTTTGTGTATACAAGGTATAATAACCTTCCGATGTTTTTTGGCTGTAATTTAAAAAAAAATATGAAAAACTTTGATTTTTCCTGTGGATTATTTTTATTTGGTCTTTTAATTTTTTACATCAAGGCAAAATTTATAGCATTTTCTGATAGGAGGATTACTTTTGCGCCACCCTATATATGTGACGAGACTTGACATCTACCTTAAATCGATTAGTCGTGCGTTATTTACTATCCTAACAAGCATCGAATTATTTATGGGTAGGCGTATCATTATCCTATTCTATCAGTTTCTTCCTGCTTCTTTTGTCGCGTTTTACAATAAGAAAATCATAGTTCTTAGAAAAATAATTTCCTACTAAAAAACTGTTTATTTTTCATACGTACACGACGTTTTTTTTTTGCAATTATGCAATGATAAAAATTATATAAGTGCAGTCAGTTAGGCTTAACTCTCGATGTTTAGGGGTGGAAAGATATATTTCATATGATTTATATTAGAAAACTAAATTTTTCAAGCTTTTATATAAACATATATATAAAAATGAAATATTATTATTGTTGTAATGAAAATTATTATCAAAGAATCACAAAGATTATATTCATATCCCAGAAATATTGTTTAAAAAAATCTATAAACATATTATTGAGTACAAGATCGTTTCAAAAAGTTGAATAACTGCCTATATTCCTAAATAACGGCGACAATAGATGACATCCCGGAAGTCAACTTCACATCAAAGGTGCGGTATTACGTAAATCGTAGCAAATTTAGAACTTTGCACAACGTTACCGTTACAGGTAACGACAATGTGACAAACGCTGTTGGTGCTTGGAGAATCGATGATTGTGACTCGAATACACAAAGTTTATCTCTCGATTTACTCGTCGCAAAAACTGGAAACGCCACTGTAATTGTGCTGAGGGTAGACCTGCCACATCAGTTTGTTGTTTATTCGGATAAATTTAATTTGGGACACTATCTTAGTGTAAATACTATTTAATTTTTAAGTCCAATTTTAGTAAGTGTGGGACGACCGCCTGCCGAATCGACGACCTGATGAATATCGTTGATAATCATTCATCGTCGTACTGGAAAACGATTAGAAAGGATGACAATTTAATTCGTTTTGTAGTATAAGTCTTGGTATGTTTGCTAAACGAGTAATATATACAGTATTAAAATGTATTAAGATTTTTTTAGAAAAATCCTTAAAAAAATTGCAATCGTGGACACCGTTCAATTACGTCGACTCGCCCGTGGGAAAGATATGTCCGAAATGTCATTTTCACTCTTTCACGCACTGCAGTTCAAAATTGTTTCGTCGTATCACCCACTGCGAGGTGAACGAGTGCACAATGTGTATTGCCATTGTAATGCTTTCCATGTGCTTTTGGATATTAAATGAATTACCCCGTTATAATTTAAAGGTATGATTTATTATTAACGATAACTATGTTAAGATATATATTAAGAGCCGAAATCATTGGAGCTTCATTTGCCGAGTAGTGTCCATATTGATATCTTACTTTACATTTATCAAATTTCAGCAATATAGAAAAAGATTTTAATGTGTTCAATTATTTTAAAATAAATAATTGGATGATTTTCAGTTCCGGAAATGATACATAATTTTAAAATATTAAATCAGCCTCATTTCTCCACGTGGTCTGTTCATTATTACCAGTTTCATACATATTTAATCTCAGTTTCCGAGTAAAGAGAGAACAGTACCGATAAAGGGTCACATCATTATGCAATTCTCGTTAAAGAGGTAAAACCTTCGCCGCGCCTTTTGTTCTTGCCGACGTCGCCTGCAGCACTTATTAAAGTTTAAGCATTGGACATTATGAGAATAAATTTCTTTTGTACACTTTTACAGGTTGAGACATAAGCTACTATGAATTGGATTCTACTTGTTGGCAGAGGTAACTATTGTTATGTACGTATTGACGTATGCTTAAGGCTAAGTTATTAGCCATAAAAAAGGAACTTTAATAAAACAATGCAACAAAAACACTTGTACGTTGTCTTTTGATGGATCTTTTTCCATATCATCATCATCAACCGCCTGCCGCAATCCTCTGCTGGATAAAAACTTTTTTGATACTAATCACAGGTAATTAATAAATTATTGTACGTAAATTGTTTACGAAGAGTCAATGTCGTCGATCTTTCCTCTGTTTAGCTTATCAGTTTCTGTGTTTGTTTACACTTATTATTATCGTATATTTTATCGATCTTTCTATATACTATGACAAAGTAATTCCTCAGAGTCTGTAGGTACAAATCCACGTTAACCTGACTTGAGATAATTTGGACGAAATTGTTAGAAAAAAGAATTTAAGCAATTTCTTACAGTCAACTTAATGCCAACATTTGTTATTTAATATAGCTGACTAAAAATGTACTAGCGTTGATAATTATGCAAATCAAGGGTCGATGTAGGTCAAAAGTCGCAAGTTGGGAGGTTGCTTAATGGAAAAAGAGATATAAATTACCCTCTTTGCTTTAGCAAATGAAAAGAATTTGTGGTTCCGTAACTGCCCTCACTAAATGGAAAAGTATTTTCTAAGCCTGTTTATACAAATTTATTAAAATTTATGGCTAACTGTGAAGAATAAAACATAACATGTTATTTTTAAAGTAATTTGGTTATGATTCAGTTATTCAATAAGTAATAATTGTAAGTGTACTCTGCTTGTCTTGAAAAAACTATCACTTAAAAAATCCACTAATGTAGTTATAATGATTAACTAAATTTTATAAAATATTAGTTATTATTTATGATTATTTTCTGTTATTTTGCACTCTCATTCGGTTTAAAATTAGTTTTTAGCGATAGTGAATTTTTTCGTATAATTATTTTGCAGGGAGCACGGGAAAGAACAAACGTTAATGGAGTCGCTCGTCAGGGAAGCATGCGATTGAAAATTGCAATGCAGCAACCATAATTTAGCGTAATGAACTCGCATTCGATAAAATATAAAGATAAAAGCAAGCACGCGACGAGGAAAGGGGTAACGCGACTGGTTTCGTCTGGGAACGTTCTATAACTACTCGTTAACTCGCCTTCACTTTCACATTCGGCTTAATTTAATTTTTATTACGCATTCAGTGCTATAATTATGCACATAACATCATTGGATGGCTCATTATGATGGTTATAGAAATTGTTTTATAGCGCCGTTATATTCGAAATAGTTCATCGATTACATCATTAGTTATGCTAATTATTGCTTACAAGATTTGCACAGGCGCTCTCACGATTAAATTACTTTATTATCGACTCAAACATAATTTTTCTGATATAGCGTAACGTAACTTGTTTAAATTATATATCTTTATAAAAATATTGATTTATTAATAACTTTTTATTATGTTGATAAATGCGAAGGTTTTCAAACAAATTAGTACGTTGTAATAATCATCTGTTAATCTTATTTTAAGATAAACAATAAAAAGATTCATGTTTGAATAACCGTAAGTTCCTATTCTTCACATAATGAGCTCCAAGAGATAGGAAAAATAGAATTATTTTCCCTCTGCAATTTAAAAACCAGATAATTTCCTTCAATGATAATAAACGTTGGACGTTTGTTATGATCAAAGTGTCATTGTTCTGAGCGGACTTGACGTTTCTTTGTGATACACGAATTTTGTCAAAGTTATATATATACTATATATAGTATATATATATCTTTGTCAAAATTCGTTTGTCAACTATCTTTTCGTGTGGTTTATTAATCTACGTTTTAATTAATTAAGTTTTGAAAAGTATGTGTTATTTTTATTTATTATTAATAATAAAATAATTAGCTACGTTAAAATCTTTTAGGTTATTTTATACGCGTTTAGTTGTATGATTTCCTTTTTTTTTAACATAAAAGAAGCTACTACCACTGCTTAAACTTGTGTTTTATAAGTGGAAAGGAAGCTAAGTTGTTTGCTTCAGTACATAATAGGCGACACAATAAACTCGAAGATCTATTGTCGTTTTGATAGGGGTGAAGTTTGGCGTGATTTGCACCAGATTTATGTGATTCCGAAATTTTTAATAGAGGTAGTAGTGAGATAACAGCAACCTTACAAAGTATTATTACAGAATTTTTAAATAGCATTTCATTTTTCTCTGTTAACATATCTAAATTTATAATCTGTTCTTTATCAAAGCCATCACGACCTCACAAATGAGTTTAGAAATCCAAAAATATTGCAAATATTTAATAATTTTGTCATACCTATATATTGATTGTACTGATAGCCAGAGAAATAGAAAAGAAGCTGTGATATATTTCCGAAACTTTAATTACAAACATCATAGTATTGAAAAACGAGAAAAGAGGACAATTTAATTTATCGCTCGGCTATGCAATTTTAGAAAAATAATCGAATGAAAATTATTTTACACCACAAAAAAATTGTGCAGAATTAATGAAAAAAACCTAAAAAAACTTGTTAAACAATTCATGAATCTTTTTATATAATGTAAGTTTCTGTAAGAATAATTACAATTTGTAAAGACTTATTTATAAGATATTAAGTTTTCCTGAAGTAAATCCGCAAGAAGTATCTGCTGTATTTTATGTACTTTCAACAAGTTTTTATTTCATTGTTCACAGTGCACGTGTTACGGGATACGGAATTACCCTTAGATGTTGCCGAAGCTTTGGGGCCTGAAGTGCAGTTTGTACTCAAGTACGTCGACGTTGGTAAGTTTTAATATGTCTCAATCTGGCTAAATTTCTATGTGTAATACGTTTTCACTTTCTATGTTATAAATTATAGAAGTTATATAATTTTTTTTTAATATTAATTTTCTGTCAATTTTAAATCCTTGATTATTGAATCTTCTTTTTAAAATGAGATGAAGGTGCGTGTTATTTAATCGACAATACATCTCTTTTATTACTTAGTTGCATGAAAATTTTAAATTCTTTTGAACAAATAAACTTCATACTCTACGTTTTTTCAACCTTTGTCCAGTCAAAGAAATTGCTTTTTATTTCTTCTTCACAATTAGTTTACCAAAGGATAAAGATTAATGGTTACGACCACTTGATCTAAATTGAACGGGTGTGGTTTCAAGACAGATTATACTTTTAGCCTTCAGCATCGAAAATATTTTCTATTATATATCTAGTTATTTTAAATAATTTAATTTTTTTTAAGAAAACATTTAGATTTTAAAACAATATAAAATTTATTTTCGAACGAGATAAGCAACACAATACTTCTCTCGGACTTTGTTAGTTACCGAGCAGGAAATTTAAATTTATGTTTATCAAATGAAAAACTTGCGTTGTCGGACATGTCCATCTTGTCGTTCAGGTTCCACGTACGGAGGCTTGTCGTGACAAGGTTTTATTGAAGTTTTTCGGCGCCTGTACTAACTGGCGAAAGGCCATTCGGTGTGAATGAAAAACTTTTAATTAATTAACGAGGTTATAATTTATCGTCATAAATAAAACATTCCGTATAATATGAATGCGGAACACGAATATTTCTTGGCTTTCATATTTAAGAATTCTGTTTTTTTAATAAAAAAATTCTTTCACTTATGTTTGTGAACAACTATATAAAATAAGTTTGTAACGATTTATTATATCCCTTTTCTACGTTATATGAGAACAAAATTTTCTCTCTGACCGTAACAGTCATTCAGTCACATGTATTAAATTTTTACATTTGCAACACAAATTTAATATTATTGATAATTTTAAAAAATAAATAGTTATTTAGCAAGAAACTTGGTTAATGATTTTGTAAGGTAATCATGAAAAATTCCTCATTTTAACATTTATAAAAGTAGTTTTGGACCATATTGATAGACCACCATGGAAGTACACATTAAAAGTGGAAAAAAAGGTACTCAAATTCTGATATACTAAGAGCGAGATAAGACGACGTAAACATAAAATGTATTTAATGTTTTTAAAGCTGATTAGTACAGACATATATTTAAACAATATAATATTTTATGAAGGGGTAGAACAATAAATTTGAGGCTTACGTGTAATTTCAATTCTGTTAATTTTAATTTCAATACACTTCACAGACTTATTTGATGATGGAATACTGTTGAATTATAGGTTAGTTAAAACAAATTAATAACAACGGACCCACTCTGTTTTGTTAACCTAAATAATATTTATTATCTTAAAAAATGTTTATCACTAACGGATAGCACTAATTGCATATTAGCAAGAACGTTACCGTGGCAGAGGCCTGATAAAATAGCATCGAACAAAACACTATTTTATCACGATACCACAACCGAGGAAATATACACACATCGATAAAAACTCGCAACAATGCACTCACACACACGGTTTATTCACCTGTTGCTACGTATATTAAAAGAGGCTTTGATATACAGGTACAAGTATCTTCTCCCACTACCGGTGAACGTGATAGCGTTGTTTCTTTCTTTAAATAAACTTGCGAATGAGACGGTTGAAAACGTGTATGTGTGCGTGCCGCGTCGGTAAAACAGCTTACTGCTGTATCGACCGTACAACTGGATCAACGGTCTTTACTCTGCCTTAGTGGTGCGGACTTAGTTTTAACTTAACTACGTAACACGGCGTTTGTTTTATTTGGATTTAACGGTCGAAATTCTCCAATGTTGTGTTAAACACGTCACAATTTGCATTAGGTACCGTAAGGATCATTTTTCGAGTATCGTGTGTGTTATAAATGGTAGTTACGGTAATTTTTTAAGCATGTGCCTATAGAGGCTTTAGTTTCGAGTGAATGCTGGCTTAAATCACGCCATGTACCTCTGTGCTCCATAAGTTCGTTAAAAGTGCCTGTGTTCGAAATTGTGGTGAAGTAAAAAAAAGGTTTTATAAGTTTTTCGCGTGAGGTTTGTGAATAAGTGCTCGTAAAGGATTTTGAGATTCGTATCAACGTGAAACAGGGTATGTTGCTCCTAGATATGCATGACATTCTAGTTTGTAGAAATAACGTAGGGCCTCTTTAGATTGGAAGCCTTTAGAACCGCTTAGAAAATATGTCATGAGGCGTTAAAAGGCACCACGACTTCGATGAACGTGTTCGTAAAATTGCCGTTCTTTGCCACGACATATTTAACCTATTGATACATTCGGTAGTAGCTTATGTGTACATGTTCTATTAGATTGAGATTTGCATATTTTAGACTAATAATATGTTTCACATGTTTACTTATCATATATAGAATTTCAAATCATTTTGAATAATCATTTTCAGTTACTAGTTTTACATATAATTAGATTCATATTCCCTCTCATTTTTTAGACGATATGGCGTAGACATATTTATGTAAAATTGAACTATCGTAGTAGAGAATAATTTTTTTTAACGACAATATTATTTCGGATTTTATTTATCTTTAAAATAATATTGCGTATTTGTTGAAAGTTTATTTTACAATGTCCTTTATTGTTTGGAATTTATTCTAGGGTCTGTCTTAAAAAGGACTTCAACGCGTTACATGTCTGATGTTTCACAGAAGCGAAACAGTGTTGTCTTGAATGTTAAAAGGGTATTATCAGTAAAGTTTGTTCATATTATCGTATTAAATAATGTTCTTGGTATTCATCAAATCGTATTTGGTTTGTGCGGGTAATAGTGTCTTTTTTAATAAATATGTTAACTTTATACAGTTTATGGATATATTTTTCCAATAATGCTTTATAATCCTGGAACGCCTTTAAAAATATCCGTGGATATATTTTTAAACTATTATTCTTTATTCTCAAAACGCATATTTACAGAAGGTAGACTTTTTGCGACAAGACAACATTCATCTGACGTCATTATTTAAATAGTTCGTTTTTGCAGGACAGTTAATGTGTTAAAAACTAATTAATCTTGATTTTATACATAAGTTTCATGAAGTAATAAAAAATCTTAAAATTGATGTAGTTCTTGACGTGTCAATGTATATAGCGGTTTAATTATTGCTCTCATCTTTTAGATATTAACTAGGTTATTAAGCTCTTGCAGTACATTCAAATAGTAATTTGTGTAAAGGAGTAAAGAAATGCCATAAGATTATAGAAGAAAAATTTAAATGAAGAATTTTTTGCTTAATCTCATTATAATACTGAATCTTTATTGGTGGTAGTAGTTGGGTACCAACGCAGCGCCTCTTTCTACCGCCGAACAGTAGCTAGTGTAAGTACTGGAGTAACGAAACTTAACGTATTATGTCTCAGGCGACGAGCGCAATGTGGCGCAGTATATAACATATTAACTAGTGCCACGTTCTTATGGGCAAGCGTATCAATTACCGTCTGGTGGACATCCCGCGAATCTCGTCGCTTAATTGTATAAAAAAAGACGAACAGTTTAAGTAACTATATCGGCAGCCTTGTAGTGAAATTTTACTTCCTTTTGTGTTATGTAATTTTATAATTACCTTTTCAATTCTTAATTACTGTGGACCTCTCACGAAGCGGTTTATCTGAAGGACATTTCTTTGAAATTCTAATTGAAATCTTAGATGTTCTGGTCGTCGGGACGCCACATTTCGTAGATGCCACAAGTTACCGGCGAAGCAGTGACTGCATTTGCTGAATGCCTTAATTTCGGTCATGCCATTTCGGTTGGTTCAGCTTATCTATAGACACAGAGTACTTATTACTAAATTAACTCAATATTACTGATGATGATACAAAAGTCAAGCTGCGTTTTAAGTATAGTATTGCTTTAAACTAACTAGGGGAAGACCTTTTCCTTCTACTCCTCATAATAATGTAGTACTTTTAAAGTTTTGTTAGAACAGTAACATTTTGAGTTCATTGTTTGTAAGTTATGGAAGTTAGAAGGTCCAATTTCAGAAGTATCAATTTAATGTTTTTAGATAAATGTTGTTAGAGATAATGTTAAGAATTTTTAACTTTTAATTTACCTATATAGAAAATAGTAAAGAATTTTAACGATAAGAGAACATACACATAGTTTTTGCATCTCAGTCTTTTGTAAGTAAATCGTAATTTTTGACTTACAAAATATTTTATACAAGTAAATATTTATCTAATGTGTTTACGTAGAGTTTCAATGCCATCGTAATTAAGTTCCACTGCCAACTGTCGAGCTTGGCGCTTCGCTTATCCGACTTGAATATAGCTTTATCTTTCATTACGCCAAATGGTACAGCTTCTTCGTTACGAAGTTTAAATCTTTGAAATACTCATTAAATAGATTCAGGATTTACATTCAAAGGTGCGTATTTACATAACACGTTTAACTCGCTCCATTTTATTATCATTGTTTGAAGAAGTGAACACGAAATTTATTTAAATTTGTACGTATGTTTATGTACATTTAAATAAGTTATAAAATACTAAACGGGGCAATATCTAGTTTATTTTAACCCATATGTGGGACTGTTAAATGTTAATGTTGTATCTATCAATTGTTACATCGCTTTGATCTTAATTTTAAATCTGTGTTAAATTTGTGATATTAAATAACTTGCAAAAATAGCCTAAACACAACATTTATTACTTTTTCTATATGTTTGTACTTATTTACATATTAAATTAAATACAATAGTGCGCTACGTATTGCCAAATGAATATCTTTATATGGATTTATTTTACATTAAATTAGTTTATGTAACATGCTAATTCTAATATAATGATTGATTAGGTATTTGTTATAAAGTCACAATGTTACATTTTGGTCTCGTTCATAACCACTTCGCACGAGAAACATTGCTTCCCGGTCGTACGCTTTCACGGATATAAGATTCCAGTTCATATTAAATGCTACCGTTAACTCATGTTATTGTATTACACATGACCTGTGAGACCATTCACCATCATATTGTGTACTAGATTTGCTTAACTAATATTACGAACTTTACTCTACTTGTTTTAACAATTAAATATTAATTAAAATTTAAGTTTTTACCACTATGGTGATTGACTATAATTAGAACGACTGATACTAAGAGAAAGTAATTAATATGTTCTAAATTATTACTAAAATCGTATCCCTCCTACATGGGCTTACAGCGCATATATATTGTAATTAATTCTTCTGTATATGTTGACATTTTCTTAATATTTGCGTATATTTAAAAAAAAATTGTTAGCATTACTAGTAACCATTTTTACAAATAACCTATTCAAAATAATATTTCTCATTGTTTACATTTATAGTAAAACTGTTTTTTAATAAAAAAAAACATTTTTTTTGGCTATCAGATACATTAACTTTCTAGTTTTCTCTATCTTAAAGGAAAAATATTCAGAAGTACGTTTACTCAGTCACGGAAATTATAAAGCAATATTCATAAATTCTCACCCGTTTTTTTAAGTCAACTTTAAATAAGTTTAAAAACTCAAAATTATTTGCGAACTTTTTTTTTATCAAGTATAGGATTTTTATCTTCATTGGGGAACCCGTGGCGAATTTAAATTTTAAGTGACTATGGCTACGTACGATGAAATGTGCTCGCCTAGAATATTCTACTTCCCGTATGTTAACTGATAAGACAGTGCATTACTGTTAGTTAAGAAAGATTGAAAATACCTTAATTCCTTGATATGTGGCCAGGGAGTCCAACTAAGGATCACGGTGTTACAAAGTAGCCACTGCGTCGCAGATTTTACTAACAAAACTTGTTTCTAACGTTGGGCGAGTTGTAGCGATAGATTTTAATTAGTATTGAATGTTAAAGCACGGAACTGGCTCGTCCGAATACTTGAAAAACGAGCTAGCTATTAACAACGTTTATTTGCTAAGGCGAGCCGGGGGTAAATAATGATCGCCTCGTCGCTTACTCGTTACAAGCATTTTTATTGGATCTAATTATTCTTAGTATAACTAACGACCAAAGATATCTGTAGCGACGGAACCTCTTAAACAGGTTGGCTTTTTAATCTGCATGAATTTAAAAATTTGTCCAGTGTCAAATGTCAATTATACATCTAATTAAGATATTTACCTTCTGATTATGCATTTAGTAATACATTTACCGCTTCTGTAAATTGCTAAATTTTTTTTTATTCAATTAAACGACTAGACGAACGCGACGGATGATGGTGCGTTCGTCCATAACAACGCAGCATTAGTTAGGACGATACTGCACGACATTACTCTTGTTGCCTGAGATATAAGATGTATTGCATTTTTACTCCGGTAATTATATTAGCTACAACGCCTTCCAAACCAGAACACAGTAATGTTTGCAAACTACGCTACGAGTACTTTCCTAGACAGTTTCCAACAGTGACCTACCACTAGTAACACGAAAAAATATGATAAACTCTTTCTTGCAAGATTTTTCCTTTATTAGGCACTTCATATTAACCGTTTTCAAGTCGTTATACCTCAGTTGGTACACGTTATACGACTCGAAGATTTTGGTTCGATGCCCACTGTGTTGGAGTTTTCGGTTAAAGAAAATATCGCGAGGAAACCGACGTAATCCATGCAGAAAAGCTTTCATGGACATGTGATATCCACCAATTGTTATTCGGCTAACGTGGTGAGTAGATGGTCTGCTTATCCTAGTAAAAATATTAGCAATATTATAAAGGCTTTGTATACTTTTTTCGATCATTATTAAAATATTTATTAATACAGAAAATTTTATATAATCAATACATACACAAGATTATTTGCAAATAAGTATAATACGTTGATAATAATTACTAAGTTCATGCAAAAATAACTTGATTCGTATTAACGGTTTCAAAAACAACAAATGTCTTTAACGTCTTTCCTTTCACACAAAAACACCTTACGATTGTGAACGGTTCTTTCTCCCACGCAAATTCTGCACTAGATATGGGTTATGATGATAATGTTTCTTTAAACGGCATGATGTCCATAGAATTTGATGAAAAAAGAAGAATATTTACAATAAAGTTTAAGAAAATATTAAAACTGAAATAGAATTTTTTACACTGCATATTAATTTATCGCTTTTATTAACATGAAATAATAAAAAAAACTTTGTCTTAAATGTGAAGCTGCCTATTTTATTGCATTCGTTTTACTCTACGGAGCTACTAGAAAAACAGGTTTTAAAATATATCTACCAGGCTAGTATATCCAGCAGAAAAAGAACATGAAATATCTTTTTTTTTTAAATAGTTGTTCTTTAGTTCAGAAAAGTGACAATATGTTTACTAGTAATTTGGGAAAAGGGCATATAAAATATTACTAAAATTTTCTTAATACATCAATGTGAGGTGATCTTCACTGGGTTGCAAGTGATACGCCCGCTAATAACATTGAGATGTTAAATAGGATACAGCACTATATTGCGTTCTTAGTCTCAAGCGTCTCTCAGATGTTATCTTGTTACTCACACCTATAATTTATTGATTATAGTAAGTAGTAAAATTTTAAATATTTCCGCCTAAATAACTACTTAATTATGTTAATGAAAATAAATTCGGAATGTTTTTGGAGAACCTATTTAGTGTGATGCAAAACGAAAATATCGCACACCATGCTAACGATACCATGGACGTAGGATGTTGCGATTGGCCCCGTGTGGAATCTCGAGAAAGTTGGTCAACACTCGTCCAAGATCAAGTGGATGGGTTGCCGGAACCAGTTTTGTGAATCGGCAAGTGTTCGTACCGCTGGCGGCTGGCGATCAGGAAAATACTTTGACTATTGTACAACTTGATACATTAAACTAGTTTCCATTTGATATCGTTCGAAAGATAAGAATTTTAAAAGATTCTTTTAAAAGATTACAGTTCTGGATCATTTTGCCAATACATCTCGGTTAAAACTAAGCAGCATACACAAGTTTTGCCAAATTTCGCGTATTTTCGCGTTTCTTTCTTTCCAGCGCTAGTCAGTCCACTGTTACTGTTAGTATTTAAGCCTATTAAAGTCAATTGCTGAACATAGAATAATTGAAGGTTAATCATGGCATCTCAATATACGAGGAGTACGTTCGCTAAGTTCACAACAAAACTTGCTGCCTATTTATTATAGTCAGGTCTTCGCCGCTTTTTACGAATACCTCGAAAAAAAGCTAGGCTTGAAGATATTCTAACACGGGCAGAAGAGACAATTTTTGCAAAATTAATGTGGAACAGTCTACAATAATAAGATGTTATCGGTGGTAAGTTTCTGTGGCTGGAGACCGTTTAGGTAGGTACCACCGAACCACCTATTCCTTCTGCCAAACAGTGGTACAGACATTTTAAACAGTGTACAAACATTACTGTGTTCCGGTTGAAAGGACGTTGTAGATAGTGATATTACTAGAACAGTGAGACTTAATATCTTATGTCTCAAGGCGACGAGCACAACATGGTGACAGTGTATATCAAGCTAACTAGCTCCACGTTGTTATGGGTAAGCATATTGCTTACCATCATGTAAACGTATCACTAACCTTATTGCTTAGTAGAATAAAAAAAAAATTAAAATTATACAATCAATTTGATTATCTAGACGAATCTTTAAACAAATACACACATATATGAATATATATATATGTGTGTGTAAATATAGCATATCATTTCTGAATGCCTGTATTGTTACACCTAAAGTAGTTAATTTTATTTTAATATATTTGTTACATTTTGTTTAGTAATTAGTATTTGTCGTTACTGTAAAATTTATGGTCTACAAATACATGGTAGTTTTATGGTGTTTCTATAAAGACTTAAACTACTTTCAAGAACCCAAAAACTGTGTGCTTTATATTGAATAAATAAAGGATAAACGGCTGTAAAAACAAATAGGTATGTGGTATTGTTTCATGTTAGGGGCACTTAAGTAGGGCGATGTCTGCTCATAACCGGTAATTAACGAGCTATTAAGCTTCGCTTTCCGTCGTACCCGCTTTTTATGTTCACTGTTTAGCTTTCTAAAGAGCCGTCGTCAACGCCGTGTCTCATGCCCATTTTCACCTCCACCGTTACTTAGGTAAGCGAGACTCAAACGGGAAACTTTATGCTCTAAAGTGCCTTTAACACAGCCTTAAATGGAGCCATGATAGAGTCGTCGAGCTCCTGATTCCGTTTTATAATACTCAATTCGCATAAGGTTCATAATCTACAATGTTTATGAAAAGTAAGCAACATCTAAAAATTAGGTGTATGCATGATTCAATCCAGGGTTGGAGGAACGTCTTACCGAAGATCACGTGAAATTAGATATTTTAAAGTTATGAAATATGAAGAATCATGATTTGTCGAAGATTCATACATTCTATAAGAAAGGTAGCCTTTAACCCATTACAAGAAGGAAGTTGCCAATTGGTATGAGTACACTAACGCAACATCTTAATTTTAAGCGTTAATTTATAACACAATATAAACGGAGAATACTTTTATTATGTCATATTCATGACAGTCGATAAAAATATTTAGTTTTTGCAATGGTTCACTCGAATGTTTCTTCCTTTTCATCTTATCTTGCCTAGTCCAGCCTTCTGTGAAAGATGCCATCATCGGTGGTTGTGTTTTTTTTCTTTTCTACTTGTAATTAAGTATTAAATCATTTCTACTGTTATTTATTGCTACTGTCACGTTGTAGATTTATTCGTGTCAAAATTCGCATTGCTCTTGCTGCGTCACGCCCACACCACACGACCTGTCGCACTTTCACGTGGTCATTTATCTAATTATCAGATGTTGTAAGTTTTATCGAAGTCAATTTCTCGAGGTATTACTTAATTATCTCAATGAATATCATGGTAATTTACAAAAAATTTTGGACCTTTTGTAAATTTTTTAAGCATTATAAGATATTTAATTTTTTTAAGAGTCGGCAATTTGGTGCTTTAACAAGCGTTATATTATGGTCCTGAGATCAATTGAAGTAAGGTAAACATCCCACAGTCGCTCACTTAAATAAAAAAAATATATATACTGTTATTCAAATTCAGTTAAAATCAATTGTATATTGGGAATACCTATAGTCAGCAGTGATTATAAAATCAAATTAAAGTTAGTGTTTAAAATAATATACCTAGTCCGGCAATAAGTTCTGTTATAAATAAAAATGCATTTTTTTTAATGAAGTAATGTAATATTAATATAGTATGTTTTTAAAAAGTGTATTGCTGATAGGTTTCACAACATGATCCAAGACTGTACTTTGATACACTTTAGCTGAAGGTTTCACTCCTTTTGTACAAAAATGTAGTTTTGTGACTCCTTGATAAGAAACGTGTCACCAAACCATCACTGACGCAGGATAATGATGATGACTACGTTGTACCTTTCCGCCCACTAAAGCAGCCTTTTTTAGAACTGTGAGCATACACTTTATCATTTTGCTTATTTTTGTAGTGTTCTTCAATCGTGAACATTTTTTCATCGATAAAGAGGATATTTCTGTGCCTTTCACCGGCGTATCGCGATAGAATGCGTTTTGATTGATCCACTCTCTTTAATTGTAAATATTGATTTAGGGCATGTCCTGTATATCGACGATAGTCACCGAGCTTCAGGTTTTGTTTTATAATACGTGACAGGGTCAAGCGGGAATCTTCATTTCTCGCGATAAGATTTTTTGGTTCCTAATGGAGTTTCGACGAATTCTGACTTTAACAGCATTAACAGCCTTTGTAGTCCTAACAGCACGCGGCCGCCCCGATCTTTTTGGTCTTCAGAGGAAGTTTTATTGTATCTCTTAATAGTACGATATACGAATATGCGGCTGATACTTACTGATACGCTTTATGCAAGGCGATCACTGCAATCCTATTTTCATTAACACCCAGTTCCATATTGTAATTTGATAATGAACACGAAAATATATGTGAAATGGCGCAAAATCGCAAGAAATTTTTAAAATAATATACGTGTTCCAAATTCAAAATAATTAAAAAGTTGAAAAATAAAAAAGTTTTATGTAACAGTATCTATGACCAGACTAGTTATATTGATAGCATTTATTTTAGTTCATCATATTTACAACATAATGTATTATACAATCCAATCATAGTCTTACATTTTTTGGTTATTATTCTTTTATAGCTTCATTTCTCTTACCAATGGCGTTCGTAATTTATTCCTCAACATCGTTACAAGGCGTTAAAATGTTAGGTATACGTAACAGTAAAAAATTACGTTTCGACCCTCGATCCATTTGGGCGAGTAAAAAACTCCCATGCGATTCCTCTCACGTGCCATTGTGAATTGTTCCAATCTAATGGCAACACTTAATTGTTGCGGTCTCATTGTCGCTCCTATCAGCGATCTCACGACAATTGTGCTGTGTAGGCAACAATGGGACTCTATCCCTCAAAGTAATCCCTACAGAAAATACCCTAGCTGGAAAAGGATTAGAAAAATAAATTGCTTCTGGCCTTTCGCCTTTGAGAAGGCTGTATTTATTACTGTGGTACCAACGGTAAGGACATATAGAGTCATTTTTGAAATACGTTGTTCAGCTTAGATAAATCTCAGGATGTACAGAAAAATAATAAATAATAATTACAATTAAAGTCTAGTATTAATACTGGTCGTATGTCTCTGTTGCCGTAGACTGTCTAGGTAGGTCGCCGCGGCAGCAGTAAACAGTAGGGCGCAAACATTTCTGTGTTCCGGATTGAATGGCGCTGTAGTCAGTGTATTTACTGAGGTAACGAGACATCATTTTTTGTCTCAGGCGACGAGTGTTATGTGGTGCAGTATTTATCATTTTATCTGGCGCCACGTTGCTATGAGCAGGCGTATCACTTACCATCAGTTGAATGTCCCACTCATCCCGTCACATAATTGAATAAAAAAAAATTAAATTACTGAAACAGTTATGTTCCCAATAGTTTCTTTTGTATTATAATAAGGTTATTTAGTATGGAAGTCCTAGTTATTTTAAAATGCGCTCAAGTGCGTATGCAGCCTTATTTATGTATGGCGTTCGAAACTAGTTTTAAGTTGGGCCAAGCGGCCCCATAAAATTAATAAGGTCATGGAGCCTACTTCGTAAATCTTTCAAATACAATATTATACATTAGGGAATTACCAAAGATTATCGCTGAGACATGTTAGATTTTTTTTAACATTCCATTTATTGTATGTATAGAAGGAGCAAGTGAAGCTGTTGTAACCTCTTAAATACGACTTGAATCCGATATTAAATGGCTACTTATAATATTGTAGGATTTTTAATGATTTATTCTTTCACAAATAACAGCTGTAGTTTTTATTAAGTATTGTTGTGATGTTGATGTCTGAAGCCTTTCTCAATCTTATGAAACTTATCTTTATTAACAGCCTTAGTAAATTATATGTAAAGTCTTAGTATGAAAATTTAGTATTAATAATGTAGTATTTAGGTTTAGTAATTTAAATTTCTAATGATTTTGTGATAATTAAATTTATCTGTTTCCTTCTAAGAAACTATTGTAATATTCTTTAATTTGAATATTTTCTTAATTTGATATCGTTTTTTAATGTTTTGGAATTTTCTTGAAAATATTATTTGTATGTGTTGTTATTCTACGCATTAACTTTACGACACGATGTATTTCTAGGATCTTTTGAAGTAATCTGGAGTAAATATACTTAAGTAACTTCCTTCTGTGTTCTACATTCAACTACTAGAAACAAATGTTCGTTACAAGTTATAACAAAGTTCAGTTCATGTTGTTTGTCAAGTAATCTTAAAAGTCCTGAAGCAGCAGTCCACCGTATGCGTAGTTCGAATTATTAATGCACCTGCGATTTTTTTTCTTGATCGCCACTGTGGACTTACCGCTTAAAGAGTACTTGCATTCCCGCATTATGTTGACGATAAATGTTGTAATAACAAACTGGTTCTTGCATAAGTTGATAACATAAAAAAAACTCTTTATTTATCTGCTTATCTTGGTAGCTTAATGTTCGATATATATCGTTTGTCATAAATGTACAACACATTATTTAACGAGACGTTCAACTGATGGTAAGAGATATGCCTGCTCTCTTACCTGAGGATGTTATTCTACACCACATTGTGCTTCCCCTTCTTGAGACAGCAGTTGATAAGTCTCGATAGCTCACTTACTAGCTCACTAGCTACAATGCCCATTAAACTGGAGCACAGCAATATTTGCTTACTATTATTTGGCTAGACGGTCTTCAGCAACAGAGACCTAACACAAAACTTTTAAATAATAAAAAAAAAAACGTTTCGAAGTGTCTTTATCAAAAATGTCATAGAAAACTGCTGCAACTGTAGGATACAGATTTTTGATACGGATATGGGTGTAACTGATCACTAGTACTGAGTCTCTGTTGCCGGAGATCGTGTAGGTAAGTACCACCGTAACTCCCACGTCTGCTGCCTAACCGTAGTGTGCAAATATCACTGTTTCCGATTTTAAAGGCGCTGTAGCTAGTGAAGTTATTGGGGAAACGAGATCCAACATTGTATGTCTCAAGGCGACGAGCACAATGTAACGGTGTTCATATCATTCTAAATAACCTTTTGTTGTTATGGGCAGGTGTATCACTTAACATCAGGTAAACATTTTGCTCGCCACGTCTATTCGATGAATTTAAAAAAAAATTCATAGTATCATCGGAACTAATGCCACATCTGCTCTTAGTCTAATTAAAGTAGTACATTCGATTCAGCTTATGTGCAGATGCTACATTTCCTGAGTTTGTTAATCTACTTTCAACTTACGTACAGACATATATCCTTGTAAATAATAAAAATAACACACATATATGTATAATGAAAAAATAAAAAAAACTTTGAGTAATCTGCTGCATAAAGGTAAAATTTCCACAACTTAGAAGGAACTTGCTTAACAGTTGAAAAATATTTTTATACGTTGAAAATGTTGAAATAACTAATTATATATAATTAGCGCTTAAATATTATTTGTATGGCTTTCATATTTTCGCTTAGGTGAGTTACGCTCACAGTAAAGAGCAGTAAAAATTTATTTTTGTGTATCGAAGCGACACCTGTACAAGTATTGATATTACTGTCGCGTGTGTGGGACCATACGTGACCCATTTCGAGCCGTGAGGGGTAGCCCCTAAACAGGAAGCGCTATAAAGTCGATCGTTTCGGTTCAAATCCAATCTATTATTGCGGACCGGTGGACTGTTTTAATGTCTATGTTAGTCCTGAGGAAATAATGTTTGAAATATAAAAAGGCGATATTAGTTTTGGTGGATTTCAATTCAAAAGAAATGAGAGAATAATTAAGAATTCTTTGCTTCTTTTTAACAAAAGTTTAGTGTTTAGCTAATAACCCTTCTGATGTTAACTGGTAATATTACCTGTGATGGTATAGCGCACTGACCTAGCGAGAACCTAATCATTCTTTTCTTGAAAACACCCACGTTATATTCAGACAGGAACATTGACGCCAGAAGGTGTTTAACTCTTTTATAGTCCTTATAAAAACATTTTACTGGTTGTAGGGGTCTGTTGCCGGAGACCGTCTAGGTGGGTATCACTGCAGCTTCCGTTTCTGCCGCCCGATAGTAATGTGCAAACATTACTGTATTCCGACTTGAAGAACGCTGTAGATAGTAAAATTATTGTGGTAATGAGACTCGATATTTTATATTTTAAGGCGAAGAGTAACTACGACGACTGGCGACGTAACCAGCGCCACGATGTTATGGGCAGGCTTACTTATTATCAGTTCAACGTTCAGATTGTCTCATGGCTTCATGAAAAAAAAGGGGGCTCAATCTCTCCGCTGTTTAGTTTTTTTATTTTGTATCTAGTAGTTTACGCACCACATAAATATAATTAAATTTACTGTTTTTATGTTTATGTTAAGCATTTGCTAGTTTTCTATCTGACTTTTAGCGAAAATAATCCTGGTATTTCTTATTTTTTTTTATTCCTAGACGCGTTCAGATGAATAATCTGATGGTAAGTAAAACTTCTACCCATAACAATATGGCAGTTATTACCATGATAATTACACGATATTTAGCTCGTTCTTCTGAAATATAAGGATATTTAATCCCGATAGCCCAGTTAAATATTTAACTCTAATATATATAAAATCGAAACACAGTAATATTTGAATACAGCTGTGGTGGTATCTTTCTAGACGTATCCGACAACAGGTTATATTATCTCAAGAAAATTAAAACTCGATTTTTGATTTATACTTTCTCCAATTCGACCAACTCAAGTTTCATGCAAATAACTTGTCTGCGGTAATTTTCAATGGTAATTAAGTAACTTTCATGTGTAATTATATTTGAATACATCTTTTAATAGCGTCGTTGTGTAACAATCGCCTCTTATGTCTACGCTTAGACAACGCGTAATATGTATGATACATAATAATGTTCTCGTGACGTAACTGAATTGTGGCCGTTAGAAAGTGAACTGGGTAGCGGCTTATCTACAGATAAGGATTTATTGCCACGCCTGTATTGTATGGCGATTGCATTAGAATTTCTATGCGTGTAGAGTCGACGTACAAAGAGAGAAGGGGCCGACTGAATACCAAATAACATTTTTGTCTCCTCCGCTACAAAGATACGAAAGCTCTTAAAGTTTCTTAAACGAACATATGTAAATTCGGACGGTAATAAAAATCGTATAAAATTGAAATTTATTTAATATTTGACGCTATCAATAGATATTTATGTCTTGACAAGTTTATTATTTGCATACAAAATGTGATTATAACTCTGGCTCTGTCCGAGTAAATAGTTAATTCGAAGGTTACCTTGGTTAACCTTATCAAGTTTGATTTTTGTGTATTAATGAATAGCGACTTTTTACGAATTACTAGTGAAAGTTTATGCATGATCTATTTACCTGAAACTGTTATAAAGATGTAAATATCGTTTAATAGTAGTACTATTCAATAGTACTATTGTTTTTAACAATGAAGCTCTTTTTTATTTTGAGACCCACCGCAGATTGTGTAAGCAAAATTCCGACAAAAGCGATTTTATGCAATTATGCTTAAGTTGTCCGGAGAGTTATTACTGAGGCAAGAGTGCGGTCACGCCGGCGATGCTGGTCGGAGTCGTTGGCGCGAGTCACGAGTCCAACAGCCTTCAAGCCTCTAGCTAAGAAATTTGTGTACTGTGGCCTTGCGTTTTTTTTTTAATACGACCAAGTTATGAGACGCGCTGGATGTTCACCTTGTGGTACTATGCCAGTTACAAAAAGGTAATGCTTATTTCTTTGAGACATATATTAAGTTTCATTATTGCACGTCTCCAGTAATTAAACTAGCAACCATGCATGGCGGAAGAAATTGGCTCTGTTATTACTTCCTGGACAAGATATGCTTTCAACTATCAAAGTATGTTTGATAATTTGAATTGAGAAGAGGAAATGTCAATTTGTCGCTTATCTTTTACTATGTCCTAAAATCATATGAATAAGAAATAGTTTAATGCAAATATTATAACATTCCATAAACTATGTTAAAATAATATTCGGAGAGGAAAATAAAAATAAATAAAAGAGAGAAAAATCAAGAGATATCATAAATCGTTTCGAAAACAATAATTACTTGACGGATGTAGAATGCCATCACGTCGGCATCGAAGCTGGCGACCCTTTATAAAAGTAGATATACCCGCTCGGCGGGATTGCTCGCAGGTAGCCCCCGGTACCTGTAATAGCGTTAATGTTGAAGTACCGCCTCGCTAGTTTGTACGTGAAGTGAGATACGTTATCCAGCATATTTAATGCTGTGTAAGTTTTTTTTTATATTTCAGATCTTGTTGTTGCGATAGAGTCGGTAAACTACAGGACGGCTATAAATGGTGAAAGTCAATGTTCAATGGTTCGTTACGAAATAATCAAGTTCATTTATACGCTAGTAAAAATTTACAAAGGCGATGTAATATTTAGCTACTTTTTTTGTGTATAAAAAATTTAGTTCTGATAAAATTACGATAGATATGTTTTTAAATAATATAACTGTCAGCGCTAAATCATCACACACTGAATGTTATATTGATTTAGTAGATCTATATGATGTTGAAAAATTAAATAAAAATTGGCATTGATCCTTTGTCACTCTTTATTAACCGTACTAAATTCTATTAAACAAGGACATTGACAGACTAAAAAATTACACGATCCTTGAAGTTGACCAAATCGTATATATATATATCAATAAAGAACGAAAAAACAATTAAAGAACTTATTTGATTTGTTAAATATTTTTTCTATGAAACCGTCACAATTTCTTTTATTTTTTTTCTATTTATTTATTGTTAACTATCATTTTAGACAAAAACTAATTAAACAAAAATACAAGAAATTCCATCATCTTAACTAACTTTATTTTATTCCATAAAACTTAGAATTTTATATTCACCTTCTATAATTTTCTTATGTCTTAAATTTTAGGGAATATTTCAACTTAGTCACATTCTATGGATGTATTGAAAATAATTCAAATACCGGACGGAATAATCATAAGCGTCTGTTGTTGATTCATAAAGGTCGAGATCATCGTATTGTTTCGTGTACCGTCGGCCGGAATCATGGCTCGCAGCGTCGCGAGTCCAGTGACGTCATATTAACATCCGTTATAGAAGCTATACGGTTTCCGTGTTCCGGTTTCGTTGTATTATTCGATAAAGACTAACGACTTGTGTTTACAAAACACATACGTTGGGAGATTATAATACATCTGCTTATTTTAATCCAACTAATATAAGCAGATGTCTTATAATCTCCCAACGTATGTGTTGTATGGTCTTGTCTCTCTCCTTGTGAGAGAAGACCCTGACTCCCTGTAGTGGGAACATTAAGTTTTTATTATTATCGAAACAGTATTTAATTAGAGAATTGAATACTGTGTTTCGATAATACTAAAAACTTTTATTGTGACTACTTTTTAAATTAATTGTAGTATATCTTTAAATTATCAACAGTTAAAAGTAAGTACATATGTCAAATGACTTACTTAAAAACAATACTTTAGTACTCATAACAAAGAAAAATAAATCAAAGTTATATTTGCATGATTGCGAAAATAGTGCATTATAAAAAGATAAGCAAACGTAGTGTGAGAAGATAGCTTGCCAAGTAGACCGATCACTTGGTGAAGATCGCAAGGAATCTTTGGAGGGATGTGGGACTGGACCGTTCACGCTGGAAATTGACTCGGGAGGCCAACGTGTGGATAACAGTAGGTTCAAATTTTGACGATCTTAATGAAAAACGTCTTTATAATTCACTTTAAATAACTAGACGTGATATTATTTAATATTAAATAAAATATTTCTGGTGCTAAGTCTCTGTCGCAGGATACCGTCTAGGTAGGTATCATCGCAGCTCCTGTTTCCGTCGCTAAACAGTATTGTGCAAACACTTCTGTGTTCCTGTTCGAAGGGCGCTGTAGTTAATAAATTATATGTAAGGCCAAAGGGCACAAGGTGGTGCTTTGTATATCATCTTAACTAGCACCACGTTGTTATAGACATAAATGAGGCCATCAGAGGAATATATTGCTACTGTTGTCTTCTCGTAGAAAAAAAAAACTTAACCTAATTATAAATATTGATTTAATGAAAACCGCACCTTAACTGCGTGTCTTTGCACTTATGTTCCGAAACTGCCGAGTCGTTTCATTTCCTCAAAGGTTAGAAGATCACTCGGCGTGTCTTCGCAACCGGCGTCAGTTAAAGTGACTCCCAACTCGAGAGTGACGTCGTAAGTGCAATATGCAAATGGCGTCGTTTCACTGTCTAGCCTGTTCCTACTACACTTTAAAACTTCCGGTGTCACCGTGCTGTCGTGGCATTTATAATGTTTAAGTTGTATTACAAGACATTAACGCAATGTTAGTTTATTACGTATTACCCTAAAGTTGAAGTTAATTTTATATTCTTCTATAATCGATAGTTCATCACTGTACGTTATGTGAAATATTAATTTTATTATTTGTAATTAATACATTCGTCAAAGACGTGATGAATTTAATTACTTTATATGACATTGGGAAAAAATTAAAAAATGCTAGTTTTAGATAGGAATAAAAAAATTTTGTTACTCATAAATACATATTTAAAATTCACGATGAGATTAATATTTGAGAAGCGATATTAGATGTAAGGTTAATGTTTATTATCACGTCTTGAAAGAATATAGATATTAATTGTGTTATTCATGACGGTTGCATCGTTAGTAGTCAGAAAGGATTCTCATTTTTAATTGTTCTGCTTATATCTAAAATATTATATTTTGGTTAAAATTTTGTTTTAATTTTATAACATTTCCTGTACATCAAAAATAAGGTATAATGTCATACAAGAAAAGTAAACAAATCCATTTCAGTCCGTTTTAATAAGATTAGACACATCGTTCATTTTTATTGACAGCTTGAATCATAAAAATACTCCGCAAAGGTCCTCCGAGTCATTTATCATTTTCCTATCTTCTGTTATAATAGAGGATATTGTAACTTTTGTGAAAATATTTTAGTTACGTAAAAGATACTACTTATTTTATTACGTTCGTAATCGAGTATTTTAATAAATGAACGTCGTATTGAAATTAATATTGCTTGAAGTTGGTTTCCGGTACTTGCTTTATATCTCTTAAAAAACAGTTTATAATTTTATTTAGTTTTTAATTGGTTCTGTGAAATTTTGTCGTTTTGCCAACTTACCTTATTGCGCGTTTTTAACAAAATAAAAGCATCAACCATATACAAAAAACAGCAAATACGAATTTAATTTTTTTTTAGTATTTAACTAATTAAAATTCAGACTTGCTCGTCAAAAACGTAATAAAACTTTACTCTTCCAAAATTGATTTTAAAAATGATAAATATTATTGCAATTTCAATGAATATATTATTATATTCACCATACCATTACTTTTTTACTTAATTAAAACTACTCTGATAATATTTCTGACTTATGACTTTTCTAAGATAACAAGTAAGAATAATTAACTTTTCAGCGTTTGTTATAAAATTTGTTAAAATTGAAATTAGGTTTATGTACATTGTTTTAATGATTATTATTAGTATTAGATTTGTTTTTCTTATTGTTATATTTGTGTTTATGAAAGGAATAGATAATTCTTACTTTCTTTACTGTAATTTTAAAATAATTTAGCCAATAATGCGTAGTCCAAGAACAATTGATGTTAATGGCCGACTCGTGTCCACTTCTAATTTAAGTTTGGAGGTCAGTAGATAAAGTTTCTTAGGCTCCTTTGATGTGCCATTTGAGGGGATGTAATTCAGGTCAATTGACTATAATGTACCAAATTTGTGTTTTGAAATGTTTTGATATATATATAGATCTATCACTAGTTAAAGTTTATATATAAATACTTTAACTAACTTTAACTAGTGATATTAGACGAGAAGGTATCATAGTTAAATAACTTAGCAAACTCTATTGTAACTTCTTTTTAAGAACCAATACAGTATACTCGTTTATATACATTAGCAGTGCGCAGAATATAGCCTATAATAAAGTTATTAACATCGCATTTCTTTTTTCAAGTGTTAAAAAACTGTTATCAAAAATTACAAACGTAAAATTATATCTTGTGAAGCATCAGCGTTCAACGAAGACTGCAATCTCTGACTATTTACTGGATCGTTCCAACACAAATCCTTGCAAAAGAATACCGATTAATACCAAAAATGATTCGTGAAGCTAGTAAAACTGAAAAATCTTAACAAACATCCTAACTTTTTTTGCAAAGATACGTAGGTTCTATCGTCGGCTTAAGATCTCATTATTAATATAATTAAATCCAATATCATTGTACATCTTTAAGACACAGCGAGCTTATTCTGCGTAGATAAGTCCGCAAAAGATACTTAAGAAATCTCGATCCGAAAATGATACTCCGTGATGATTGTCACGTTAGGATAATTGGTAGACCAGTCCTGTAGACGTGATTATAGGTTTTTTTATTCAACGAAGCGAAGATACAAACGGGAAATTCTCCTAATAGTAAGTGATACGCCTGCCCATAACAATGCACCACCACTTAGGATGATATACTCTGCACCACATTGTGCTCAATGCCTTGAGACATGTTAGATCTCGTTACGCCAGTAATTTCACTAGCTACAGCGCCGTACAAAATGAAACACAGTAATGTTTGCTAACTACTGTTTGGCAGCAGAAATAAGAACTTCGTTGGTAACTAGACGGTCTCTGATAACAGAGACCTACCACCGGTAAAGCATTTGAAACATTGGGTTAATGAATAATTAAATAAGCGAGATAAAGTCTTTGAAAGCAAGTTTTATTAAATGTGTAACATTCGCGTAAATAGAAAAAATCATAACTGTCATATCCTAAGATCGGTTATCAATAGATATAGAATGGGTAGAAACATCTGAAGAGGCCTGGAATGCCGTCCATTGGAACGGAGTCACGATTATATGTCTGAATGCAAAAATAGCAGCGCCATTGTAGTGCCAGTACTATACACTTCCGCTGTCAGTCTCCCTATCGTATAACTGGTGTATAGTGGGAAGTAGAAAGTGTGACTCGATTCATAAGCATGACAGGACCGGTCCAGATGGATTAGTATGATGTGTATGAATATCAGATATTTTGTCTATTGCGAAATTATAAGTATGTTATAATTAAAACCAAATAAGACTATTAATTTTATGAAATTAAATAAAGATGAATATGGTACATAAATAAATTTATTGTATAGCGGATGTATATCCGGCAATAGTAGATCAATATCCCTCATTAATGATCACTTTCCGAGTTTAACAATGAAACGGTTAAAAACTACACCATTTGTTAACTAATTTTTATTATAAAATATTTTTATATAATTGCCAATTGTTTAATTAATTTTGTTTTACTTATTTTAAAGGCTATTAACGCCTGCTTATACATAAATTTAGTTTATTATAATTAGATTCTTTTGTAGTGCTTGTTCATATCTAGAGGTTCGCTTTGAGCTATGAAACGAGTTCACACCTGTGTTTCACTTAATGTTTACGGATCTTTAATTGATTTATTAACAGTTGACTAAAGTTTTACTTTAATAAAATATTGCTATTGAATTGCAATAGAAAAATTTTTCTAAAAGAGAAAATCATTTACATAGTTAGTTTTAATATATTTTTTTTAATTTTGTAATTCATAACCAATAAATTTAGTTTTAATTTTATAACCTATTACATATTGTTACCTATTAAAGTACTTAATAAATACTAATGCACAATGTCGTAAACTCTCATTGTACTAGTAACAATACATTACATGTTTACCCATTTGTATCGCCTTAAAGGGGCTCTGTGGCTTTATTGTCGTGTCATGAGTAGAGTGAACGGGGCTTAACTTGTCAGTTGTTGGGACGTCGAGAGCCGCGTGTCAGGCTAGTGTAGCTGTCGGAAGAACTACACTAAACACAACCTTACACACCTCGGGAAGCGTAGAGGATTTCCCATTAAACGCATTTGATTATTACTCGACTTGTAAAAGCCTACATTATGTTTAGAAGCGCACTCGTCATTAGCGTTGTTGAAGTCTATTAAGTGAAATAACTGCCGAAAGATTTTTTCATATTTACAATGAGCTTATGTACTCGTTCTCAATTTTACAAGATGTTATGCTTAGAATACGTATATAATTGCTGAAACAGCAATGTTATTATAGCGGGACTAACAAGATGAGGTGTAGCAAGCCTGACAAGTTCACAATAAATCTTTCGCAATAGAACTCTATTGAAAACGAAGCTGGAATCACCACCGTGTCATATATAATCATTATAGAAGTTGAATTTTTCTGACTTTATATAAGCTGTTCTATCACTTTATAAATATATATGTGTATATAAATAAATGAAGGAATAAATAGGAGAAGAAAAAAATAGAAAATAGAAAAAGATAATCTATAAACATTTCACAAATAATACATTAATTTGGTTTATTATTGGTATCTGTTGATGTCAAACAAGTTATTTATAAGTTATTAGTAAGTTTAATATGTGCAATATTCATAAAAGAAAATTAAAGATGTTCAAATATTTCGGAAGTAATCGTTAACCTTCCGAATCATGAAAAGAGTAAATTATTAACCCTAAACGTGTTTTTCATTAGTTCACAAACAAATTAACCAATTTTGAAATTTTAGTGTTTGTAGAAACTTGAAGTTTGAAGGTTAACATTTTCGACTTCTTGTTACAAGAGAAATATGTTTTTTTATTTAAAATCTTTACTACACTATAGGTTACAATAAGCTTATTTAATACCTATATGTATTATCTACTATTCATTATAGCACGTGGGGAGATGCAGTGGTGGTAAGGTAGAATCAGATGTAATCCTTACACGATCCAATTTTTATTTAAAATTATATTTGTGATAATAATATTCTATTTTAATGTTTATGCGTGTGGTGTGCAGTTTGTGTGTGTGATGGCAGTGAAGTTGTATGGTAAAGGCCAGTGGTGTGTATGATTTAGTCGACGGCTGAGCCGGCCTGCGGGTACACTCCTACATGAAACCCGCCGCTAATATTCACCGGAGTTGTGACATGGCGTAGGTAGTGTTTTGTACGATACCGCAATTATTTAGGGCGTGTCCGATGATTAACGGGTTTCTTCAGGTCATTCACTTCTATTAATATACAAGTTTGAACAGGCAAAAATATCTGTATAAACTTTCTAACTTAAATGTTTTTAAAAAGTAGCTTACGGAACTATGGAGCCATCTTCAGTCTTGCGATGTGATATCTTGTGAATATTCTAGTTAATATTGTTACTGTTTTTATCTACAATGGGTTAACGATTAACTTGCATTTCACATGGCGTTTTATGACAATGAGGCTAAATGAGGTGACGCGTGATTGCGTAGAATCATCGGCCATCCATACGTTGACAAACGAAACACTATAAAAGCAGTGTTATATATGAAGGCGCTAGTTAGCCAGCATGATTCACAGAGCATTTTCACTAATTAAACCTGACTACATGTCGGTGCAAAATCGACCAAAGATCGTTGTTATAAGTAGGATTATCAATTACCGTCTCATGTTAATGTCTTCGCTGCTTTTTGTTTAAAACAAATTGTTTTCGCATTGTATTTTGCTTGATATATTTTTGATGAGATAGTAAGTATTAAGTATAAAAAACTGTACTGGTGGGATGTGTCTAGTGCGAGCGGCTGTCTAGGTAGGTAGGAAGGTAGCGGCAGCTCCTGTTTCTGCCGCGAAACAGCAGTACGCAATCATTACTGTGTTCCATGGACCTTGTGGATGAACCATGGATGTTCACATGGATAAAGTGAGGAATAGTGCGATAAGGGAGCGGTGCGGCGTTGTTGAAGATCTAGTGACAAAGATAGAGAAAGGGATGCTTAGATGGTTCGGTCAAGGTAGAAAGAAATGAAAGAAGATTAACGAAAGAGTACACAACGTAAGAATCATTGGAAAAATCGGTGTAGGTCGACCTAGGCGGACATATTTCGATCAAATCGAAGATGTCCAAAAGAAAGACCGGGTCAAGAGTACTTGCAACCGACGAGCATGCATGAAGACGCTCATGAAATTGAAGGAAGCGAGAGAGGTGTGCTAGGATCGTAGCAAGTGGAGAGAGGTGGTATCTACCTACCCCACTGGAAACGAGGCGTGATGTATATGTATATGTACTCGTATATGTATGTATACTGTGTTCCAGTTTGAAAGGTGCTGGAGCTTGTGAAATTACTGGGGTAACAAGACTTAATGTGGCGTCGTGCTCAATGTGGTGCAGTATATATCACTTTATTTAGCTTTACTTTGTCACGGGCACGTATCACTTGCCATCAAGTTGAACATCTCACAAGTCTAGCCTCTTCGTCTATTAAAAAAACAAGTTGGTACCTTAATAGTTAATAGTTCGGAATTATTTTCTAGTTATCTGTTCTTTGAACTGAATTTATTGTGTACTTTCAAGTTGAATATATGGTATAATGCTTAATCCGTGCAAGCAAGGAACTATACAAAGATTTGGTCAATAAATCGAGTTAGCAAATGACGCAGCAAACGAGCTAAATGTAGGTAAACGTTCGCACCGACCTCGGAGCGTGTAAATATTTTACTTAATGTTAGTCTATACAAGTACGAGGTGGTCTTGGCATTGGCTGGTGTTCATCGTTGTTCATCGGTGTTCATACTAGGTAACGTATTTAACGTAACGTTTAGAATGTTAATTGCACATCGCTAGTTCGGATTACAAAGGCTTTCTTTGTTTATATTGCCGGAACCGTAATGCACGTTCCACATGTTTGTTTGTTTTGAGACTCTCGAATTACAATTGTTGTTTGAGTTTATATGGCTTAGTTTAGTTATGTACATTGGATTAGGTTTCGTAATGGCAATCGGATGTAAATAGATCTCAATTCTACTCTAATATGTACACGACGCAATATAGAAAATATACTTATTTTTTGTTAAATTAATTTATCACTATTTCTTACATAGCCTTTGGGTTCAATTTCATCTAATTTATATTAACAACGAAGTTGAAAATTGTGAATTGGGCTCTCATAACACCATTTTATATTAGACTATCAAAAACTTCATATATATTTTAATACCGAATGATAAGGTTTGCTAGTCATATTTTAAATAATGTTTATGACTTATATGAGTTATACATTTACACCATGCATTTACTCTCCTTCGCAGTTTTTTGTTCATTAGTGTTGTTTATAAAATTATAATAAACTTTTAATTAACTTATAATAACCTAACAGTTAATTACTTCAATAATGTGTTTTTATCATTTTATGTGAAACGTGCCTTATCCATAAACGTTTTGTTCTTTTAGTCAAATGTTTATTTGGGACTAGGTGCGGATCGTTGTAAAGATGTAAAGGTCAGGGGATATTTCGGGTTTTAGTTTGTTTTTCAACCACTCAAATGGTCAACTTTCACCTTTAATGTAACCGCTACGGCTTTTCGATTTTCGTCCTTTTTACTACGTAATAAAACGTTAGTAACGTTATTAGGTACGTATAAAATGTATTAGATAAGTGCACAAAAATTAGATAAGCTTTATATGTTTACTGGATAACGATGCAATGATTTCGGAGGTTTGCGATTTAACATTACTTCTTCATTTTATTTAAACAGATAAATTGATTTATGATACGTAGTCTAAAGTATCATGTTATTAGGTTTCGTATCAACACCAAAGTATAAGGGGGCAATCTATGTGTATCGACTTTATAATGGCAACCGTTGTGCAAGCACCCACGTACTCAAATAAATATGCGGGTAATAACTTTCGTATAGAAACCAAATCGTCGAGTCACGATCTTACAAGTCATTCGTCTCGGTATGCACTGGCTATACGATATCTGACTATTGTCATTAGATTATTGTATCGATTGCATTCCTATGGGAATTGTTTGATACGGAAACGTTTACTGGATATCCCATAATATTTCAATTTTGTAAATGTACTACGTATAAACGTAATATGTGAAAGGGAGCACATAATACATTAGAATGAAATTTATTTTGATTAGAAATAGCAATTTTATATTAAATCTACTGATTTTCGTCAATTTTTATAATTTTCAACTTTTAATAGTATCCACTATGAAAACTAACTTCATAACTTAAGATAAAATAGGATTGTTATCCACCGCCTATTTATATTAAAAATGTAAACAATTTGATTTATTTGCTATACATATGTAGACTTTGTAAAAATAACAAATATATTAAGTAAATTTCAGATTTTAATATAATTTAGTAACTTTCAGATTCTAGGAATCTTCATATATCTTCATTGAAATTGGGTGGTGTTATCTGAAATTCTAATACTACTATTACTACGATATATTTATCCTTTCTTTCAATTAAAGAAATAACGTTTTTAATAACATGGGCATTTATAATTTTAAAATCCGATTTAATACAGCTTCTTGATGAACCCGCCTCGCTTGCGGAACGAGTTCTCAAGCCGAGAGGGTACGCTCGGGGCTCTAGAGTCGTTGCGTCTGCGACATACCGACTCTAATGTGCAAGTGCTTTATTATTATGTGTTATCTGTAGAGAAGAACGTATCATGAAATACTTCTTAGAATGCCTGAGGCTAAGAAAGGAGTCATCATAAACTTTAAAAGTTTTTTAATATTGTATCTGATCATCTTTTATATAAAATAATATATAGCTCGCTCATTGTTCTTATTGTCGGGAATCAGTGTTTTCTCACAAAGAAAGAGATAAGGCTTTTGGAGCTAAGTTCGAGTCGGTCAAAATATTTTTGGAACATGTCGATTTCCCCATGGCGCTTTCCTTCACCGCAAGCACAAGCTCAGTTTGGAACGAACCCATGCGTCTGAGACATTTCGTACGGCTGTGTTTACAAAGTGAGCTAACAAGCTTTCGTCTCTAATGTAGAAAAAATTAGAGACCTTTCACATACCAATAATGAAGGTTTCTTCTGTAGTATCAGGAATTTACCATATATAGTACACGTGGTTCAGGTTCATAGCTTACAGTTCCGCCGTGTTGGTTTTCGCACGGCTAGTTGCAGTGTAAACTATGTTGCAACTGGTCGCGTATACACTGAACCTGATTATACATAATTCTCCAAATGACTGTTATCATCCAAAGTACATTTTTACGCACACCAGTGAGGCGTATTTTCTTACACATTAGCGTAATGTGCATGCAACAAAATTACTGTGAAACACCGATAGTTATAGACGATAAGTTCTTGTAATGTTTTAAGCTTTTAGCATATTATGTTTTAATTTACTGTTACTGAAGAGATAAATAGCGTACATTGCGGGAAGCTCAAACTAGATCAACGAGGAAACCTTTATCTGATGTTGATAATGCCTACATATTATTAAACCGTTTTGAAACTCGAAAGATTCAAATGTAAGCAATTTATTATATAGAGTGGCGCAAAAGTAATCCTCCTATCAGAAAATGCTATAAATTTTGCCTCGATGTAAAAAAATTAAAAGACCAAATAAAAATAATCCACAAGAAGAATCAAAGTTTTTTAATCAATTTATAGCATTTTCTGATAGGAGGATTACTTTTGCGCCACCATATACATGTGCGACAATCTCGATGTTGTTAGAATTCTCATAACAATTTATGAAAATGATTTAATTCAACAAAACCTGTAGCCTATATTAATGTTGTGTATATAGTATTTCTTTTACTCATACAACATAGACCTAAGATGGAGTGTAGATGGCTACAACCAAGTGTATGTGGTGGACGATCGTAGGGGAGACGATCTGCGCCCAACTGTGGACGTCTTCTAGTTGATAACGATTTCAATCAATTTTAATGTTACTAAAACTAATATGAACGTCCACCAATAGGGTATTACTAATTTGTTAGAATACAAAGGTCTTCGTTAAAGAATTGATTGCGAGTATTTGGTCCGCGAACAAGACCTGTATTGGTATGAATTATTTACCTTTAATTGGGTTCACATTTGATTTTCGCCGGGCAATTAACTGACGCTTGACAATACAATACCAGGGTTCAATTGTGTTAATGAATGTAGAACATAATAAGCAGACCAGATTTGATTAACAATGCTTGTTCTGAATATATAAAGTATTATTATAAAATTAACGGTTTCACTTTGCAATAGAAGAATAATGGATTTTTTTTTTGTCAAAATAGAAAATATACATTAATATTACAGAAGTACAGTTAATGGTTAACTTTAAAAAGTTAATACTATTATTAAGAGTTGTACATCTAAAGTTATTTTTCTTTATTCATCGATTTAAGATGTAAGTTTTTTCATGTATTTATAATAAGTTCTACTGAAAAAAAACGAATAACGTTATATTTTCCGAAAATTTACTAAAGATACTATGGTACCAAAGTTTGAAAAAATGTTGAATTATTAGAAAATAAGGTTTAAACATACCAGTGTATAAGAGTTTAGTAGACGATTAGATAACTTGTAATTTCCTTGTAATTTGTAATATTTTTTCATTTCTGAACGTAATAAAATAATGGCAAAACTGTAAAAAGTATTTATTGTAAGAGACTAGTTTAATTCATTAAAAAATAAAATGGATTTGTGATGAGTCATAATCAAAAAAACTGGACATCTTTCTATATGTGCATTTAGTTTAAATAAGTTTTTGTAACTACTATTATACATATATTGTGCCGTACACCACGAGTTATGGAGTCTAGGGAACAGCGCTCACCTAGGACTACGTGTTGTACTTACTGCTCGCTACCAGGACGCTGCTTGCAGGACTTACTGGTATGTCATCTAGTAGATCGAGATGGTCAAATCGGAAAAGAGTCAGCTTATTTCAGCTGTACGCCGCACGTGTAGCGCTACTCGCTCGTTATCGCGATAATAACCGAACCGCAGACCGCGTCGCTAGGCAACCGTGGCGATTCCGTACGCAACAATTCCGAAAACACACTCAGCGACCTCGTGACTGTCAGTCAGCGACTGTTGGTCGGCGCTCCTGCTTCGGCCGGCGCATCCGTCCGATGTAGAGCCGGATTTTGAAGATACCCACCAATGCGAGACGTGAATATTTTTTTTCTATCCTACCCACAGCTATAAGATAATCCGTATCTATAGGGATAGAAAACCTCTACCGATCATATATCGTTTAAACTTATCTCTGTTACAATTTATTCGCATAACCTAAAAGCGATCTTTATTGTTACTTTTGCTATAGTATTTAGACATAAAACATTTATTGTATATCGATTATGTACTTTTTGTATACTTTTAATTTTTATGTCTGTTCCACTGTTTTTTTAATATTTTGTTTTCTCTTTATAACTACAAAAAATTTACTGTGAGAAAATGCCACGTGGCGGTATGTGAGCATTTTCGTTTATCTATTTTTCTAGTATTTATTCTTGCCTGGATACTTTCTAAAAAAGTACTTAATAAATAGTATACCTCAAAGGACTATTACAGGGATAGATGCAGGCGTATAAATATTTTAGCACACTTCACGTTAAGCTCACTTTTCGTTAAAACTTATCCTTTGGCGTCGGTGCCTAAGCAAAAACTGCTTAAGTACGTCATTTAATCACAAGTTCCATATTTATGAAGCAAGCGGGCCGCTCGGCAACATTCCTAGGCTCTCTGAGGAGGGACTCAGGTTGCTTACCGCGGGAGAAAAATCATAATTACTTGCCGCATTGGGAGAGAAAAAACGTGAAATGCATCCTGTATAAGAATTTTTTATATTCCCAGTATTCCATTTAGAATAGAAATAACAAAAATCATGAAAACCAATACTTAGAAAGACATCATCAAATTAGTTATATTACTAACAAGCTGCTCCCCGTCTGCGTTGCTGGCTGTAATAGAAAAATAATTTGCGAATGACTATAACAAACGTTACTATAGCAACCGCATAAATAATACGAAATGAAAATATTTATAAATTTTAATTAGAAATAAAATTATGTACGATCTATGAAATTGGAAAATAAATAGACTCTGGTCATATTCTCATGTCGATAACTTCACTAGTTTCCACTTTAATGGCGAACAAACAAAACCCATTTTCATTATATATGTATATATAGGTTATTGTATAATGAACGAAATAAACGCATGTTCATTTTTTTAATATGACGACGCAACAAGTTAGTATGTTTATCATCTGATGCCTATCATGCCTAAAAAAATTTATTAAATCAGATTGTACCACAACACTGCGTTCATCGCCTTTAGACGTAAAATATTCTCGTTAGTCTCGTTATCCCGCTTCTTTCATTTACTAAAAGCCACTTGAAATCAGGAACATGTTTTCAGACCGTTGTAAGGGTAGCACTACTTACTTAGTATTATTTTGAATTGTAATAGATACTAAGTTTTAATTTTGTTTTAAAATTGTATAACATTGTCAGGTCCTCGTCATTCTACTTGATATAATCGTTCATAATTTAATATATGGCATTAGTGGACATAGTGTACAGCAGAAATAGAAATAAAAGATAAAACAAGTTTTTTTACGATATAGTTACTAAAAAAAGCAAATCAGTCAGTCGATTGATATGACCAAAGCTCCACGGACCAATTTATTCACCGATGCATTCGATTTACTATCGGAAATAACGCGAATTTTTATTTCACAAATTCTATAGTTGAATTGGTAAAATTTGTATGAAGGTACAAAACAGACTGTTAAAAGCGTTTACAGAATATTATTACATTAAAATACTCTTGATATATAATAAGTATATGGGTTATCTTGACTTCAATTTCGCATTATGTTAAGTGAATATGGTGAAGTATGTTTACTGAGAATACGCTCTTATCTACGTATGCGACTACCGAAACATAGTAAGGTTGCTGTAGTGGTAGATTATCTATAGATAAGATCCAGTTAGGCAGACAGATCAAAAAAAAAAAATTCTAAAGTTAAAAATTTCTAAAGTTCTCTAATATTACTGATGAACTAAATACTAATGTATAGTTACTAATACATTTAGAATATTTCTGTGAAGATTTAAAATATTTTTAAGAACACTCCTCTATATACTAAAAATTAAAAAAAAAATTAAGTATACAAAAAATGGAAATTAATTTCTAATGTAGAAAACATTGTTTTGCGTGCTCTATGTTTTTAAACGTAGCTAAAACATTGTAGACAATAAGTTTCACCGCAGTTATAATAAGCAATAATTAAGTTAATCGTGGTTCTCCAATTACGTTAAAAAAATTAACTGTAAACATTTCAATTCATATCTATAATCTCAACAACGCAACAAGTTTAATGAACTAAGCATGTTATGTCCGTCTACAGAATTAAAAAAGGCAAGAACAAATTAAAGATACTAAATTAAAATAATTTAGACCTATAAAGAAGACGTTATTATAAAATAAACTCAGTATGCATACTTTATACTAAACCATTTCACAATATATCAAGTAGTCATCTTACTTGTACAAATACTCGTGTACAATTTGATGTAGACGATTGAATTTTAACTTTATGGCGCAGTGTATATATAGTTATATGTCTACCTATAACCATGTGGTGCTTGTTACGATGATATACACAGCACCATATTGTGCACATTGCTTTGACATATATGACTTTAAAGTCTCGTTACCTCGATAATTTTACTAGCTACAAACCGGAAGACAGTAATGTTCGCTTGCATATCTACTTACAAAGTATTCAGCAACAGAGACCTATCACCAGTAAGATGTGAGCTTTGAATGCACGCGTAATGCTGGATGATATATAGAACATTTGTTTGGTTGTTAATGAGAAAATGTGTATAGTATGTGATATATTATTTATTTATAATGGTGGTAAGTTTCTGTTGCCGGAGACCGTCTAGGTAGATATCACCGCAGCGCTTATTTCTGCTGTCAAACAGTAGTGTGCAAACATTATATATTCTGGTTTAAAGAGCGCTGTAGCTAGTGAATATTACTGGGGTAACGAGACTCATGTCTCAGACGAGTGTACAGTCTAACTAGCGGCACGTTGCTACGGGTGGCATACCACTTATTATTAGATATACGTTTCGATCGCTTTGTAGGTTAGTTAAATAAACATAGTATTAATCTAATTACTCAATATAAAGTATTTATAAACTTCGTTTTGTTTTTCCAACAAAAACTCTTACCTAATAATTTTTATTGAAATTGTTCGTTATGGACGTCTGTATGTTCGTATATTAGTCACGTTGAAAAAATACGTGAAAAGTTATATCTATTACTGGTAGCAATTAAACGTTTACATTCTGAGAGTGTAATTAAGACAGAACAAACGTTGTACGGATATTGTAACTCTGCAGAGCTCCCAGTGGAAACGTAACGAAGCCGCCTGATCAGCCAGCCGCGTGAAGTCCGTGAAAGGGTCTTAATTAACTCAACCTACGGATATCTGGAAATGTGCCTGTTTCTAGATAACCAACACGAATTTTACTGCGTGTGCATTTATGTGGTAATTAAGGGACACATTTGAACCTTTAACCAAACGTTAAATATTGGATTATCTCATTGATTGAATTGTTGATAATACTTATAATAATGAGAAGAGTTCAGTTGTTTATTAATACATTGATAGTTTTATAGTTAACGTGTACTATAACAAGTGTTATTAAATAGAAGAATACTTATAGTTTTAACAACTTTTGGCACCATTAGTAGCTGAGGAAAACTAACGCTAAATTTTTAATAACATTTACAGTGAAACTTGAAAATAAGTTTAATAATAATTTTTATGTTAAGTATATCTCTGAGACGTAAGAGATAACCCCTTGTATTGTAGGACCGAGATTTCTTGTTGGATTTAATTTTGCCGCCATAGAATTATGACTGTTTTGTCAGTAAACGTATCATATTTCAAATGAGTGCGTACGATTCACTATCTTTCTTATTGTTACTAAATGTAAAACTAAGCTGAAGTGATTATTAATTACAGATATATAATACCAAAACAAAATCTTTAAGTTTGTTAATGTAAAGCAACTAAACAAGTACAAATAGTGGCTGTTTTTTATTTAAAAAGTATTTATTTTAGTTATTCGGTTATTTTTCCGTAATGGTACTTCTATGTAGCCGGCTACCATATACATACCAAGCCTAGCTGAAAGGCGTTGAAGCTAGTCAAGTATGACAACTTAAGGCGACAAGAAAAATATAAAGTTGTTTCTTAACCACCATCACTTTTTTATAGATACGCGTGTATCAACTACTAAGTGAAAACTCTGTATCAACATCGGATAAGAAAGTTCTGATATGACACAACTTATTAACTAAGTAATTAAAGACGAAGACACTCTAACTTTAAATATTCTTTAGTAATTGGCCGCTTTGGTCCCTTAAAAGTAAAGAAAGCACAATAAAATTTAAAATTTACATTTATTAAGTCAACATAAGGACTTTGAACATTTCGTTTAATACTTCATAATAATGAAATTGCTGAGATATTTAACTACTAGTAACTTATATAAAATATTGTGATGAGTAATACGATCAATGTATTTTTTATTTTTACTGACCAGTGATACACATATGTACGCATAAAATTATTTTGCTGAACGTTATTCAATTTTGATTTATTTAATTAAAGTAAAGTATTATTAACAAAGATAATTCGATAACTTAATTACAATAACACGAGCGAACCCGAGAACAGCATCCAGTTAACAATAAATTGCGAATAATATTACTAACTTAACCTAGTATCATAAACGCGAATCTGCTAACTATTCAAATATTTTTCGCTGAGCTAAATTGTGGCTTGTTTATTTTCAATTAAGGGTTTAGTAAATAAAGCTCAGACGCGCCATTTTGGTGAATCCTTAAGGTATATTTTCATTAAAATTATTATTTTATAGTTTTTACAAAGAAATTATTTAAAAAAAAAATATTTACGAAATGAGATGTTCAATTTCGGAGTATAGATATATAGCCAGTAATTTTTCTAAATATATTGAGTTTTCGTACGTTACTAACTCAGTATTACGAAGAAAGTTATAGATCCATACAGATATGCCTACGTTTATAGTTTATGTCTAAATAAGTTTGCCAAGCATATAAAAATAGTTGAGTCAACTTTATGAACTCCTTTATCCTGTATTAATTGATACATATAGGGCACTGCAAAAAATATGATCTAAGTATAAATATTATACTTTTTATGGCGTAAGAGACTGCTGTAGTTATATGCTATGTGGTGGCCATAATACTTTCTATTGTAATGCTGCGAACTAAGATGAATTTGACCTCCGGTATAAGATAGCTAAAAAACTTCAGTAACTTTCTGTCTAATAAAAGAAAAAACACTAAAATAATCCCACTAAAAATCTTATTTTTTGCGCACACTATAATATAGAAAGAAAAATAGATTGCAATGAAATAAATAAAGTAAGAATATCAATATACAAACTTCATATAGTTTTACTGATGGTAAGTTTCTTGTGTCTGTTGCCGGAAAGCATATAAATAGGTACCACTGCAACTCTTATTTCTGTCTAACAGTAGTATTGTGCAAAGATTACTGTGAACCGGGTTGTAGGTCCGTAGTAAATAATGATGTTACTGGGTTAACGAGACATAATTTTGTCTCAAGACGTGGTGCTGTATATCATCCTAATTAGCGCCACGTTGTTATGGGCAGGTGTATCAGTAATCATCAGGTGAACGTCTGGCTTGTCTCGTCGCTTAGTTAATTAAAAAAAAACAGAAACAAATGCGCGGACTTAAAGCTCTAAGCGAATTTTAATTGTATTATAATTTCAAGCTGTCCTTGTTACAGTTATATTATAAAGTACATCATTTGTATTCAAGACAGATTAAAGTATTTGTAAACTACACGTGTCGAAAGGGATATATTTTACCCTATTTTAAATTAAACTTAAAAATCCTGTCATTAAAAATGTACATTGTGTTTTGGATTAATTTCATGTATTGTTTTTGCATAATGTAAACTGGTTTAAGTGAGTAGAAAACTTAATCATAATATGCTTTCCAGTGCACCTTTCTAATGCAATTTAGTCAAGAAAAGTCTTTGTATTTAAGAAAAGCTATGCGTTAATAATTTAAAGCGTTTGTTATAACTTGAAAACAGAGGCTGTGAAAGTGTAACAACTACTGTAGATATTAATTAGTTTTTTAAATATTAACATTCTTAAATGTCTTAAACTGTTCATAAAATCCTTAATAAACGCATTTGTATTTACTACTCAAACATCAAATTTAACGAATATTTGCATATATAACTTAAATATTTATAGTATAATAATATAAGAACAAAAATCACATGGTGCTGCTATGATAAAATAATGCTAAATTATTTGACATCGTTTTTTAAGATAACGTGGAACGGTCAGAGGTCCAAAACGGTGGCCAATCTTTTTATTAGCGAAAGTTTTCGAAAGCGTCTCAATCTTTTGTCGTGCGTTACGTAAACGTTATAACAAGTTTAGTGACAGGGTATTTTTTTTCTCACTAAACTCTGGTTTTTCAACCTCTGAAACAAGTAAGTCGGCGCGCGAAATGAAAATTGTTTTCGTTGCGTAACCACGGCTTATCGTCGAGGTTACCGTTTACTTTCAGCGGCAACTGTATAAAATTTGCGGATATTATTTCATAAGACACTGTTACACTATAAATTAAATTTTAAGATTGTGACAGTGAAGTTAAAAGTCCTCTGTGGATATTTTAGTGATATAACTTTTGCGGTTGGCGTAAACGAGCGCTACAATTGCGGTAAGATAGACCATGAAGTCTCGAATTTAAAAATCTAAGGAAACTTGCAACATGGGATAGTATAGAACGAATGGCGGTATGAATGAAAATAAAAACATCAAATAGCTATTAGGTTTTGAAATAGGTTATTACAGTTATTGTCGATTGTTCCGCCTGTAATATAAAATATATAGTGTATAAGGGGTTTCCACCTATTTAGAGACTGATCACGATATCTCTGGAACTATAAGGCCTAGAGAAAAGACTATAATTTCAAGAAATTTTGTAGGAATATTCCTCTTACGAAGTATAGGTCAGCCAAGAACGGATTTTACAAAATTTATTCCCCATATCATATGGTGGGATTTGGGCCATTTCTCACCTCGCTGGCCCTATGCGGGTTGGTGGAAGCCAGAGTCTCGTTATTTGATTAGCAGGGTGCACCACGAGCAGGTGAGGTTGACTTGTATCTTGTGAGTTGTTCAGGATCCCTTACACTCCCTACATTCTACATTCTGTGGGCAAGAATAATATTAAACTACCCAATCAATACATGTTCACATTTGTGAAGAAACCACCGATATAGTAAACATGTCTTAGAGTGGTGACCGCGTTTAAGCAAACGTAGCGCGGAACGTCTCTTGTTAAGATGGAATAACCATATTTGCCTAAGGTTGGATCCAACATAGGACTGAGCGGGCTGATGCTAATGCTAATGATGATTATGATAAAGTAAACTAATTCCGAGTCTGTCGAGTTACAGGTCACTAATTTTTTTTAATTGTAATATTATGCTAACATTTTGCAATACCTGTAACTGACACAAGGCGTAGTGTATTTAATAATAAAATGCGCAAATAGTATATTTGTAAATGTGGTGGTAGGTTTTTGTTGCCGAAGACTGTTTAGGTAGGTATCACCGCAGCACCTATCTTTACTTCCAAACAGTAGTGTGCAAGCATTACAGCGTTCCGGTTTGAAGGGCGCTGTAGGCAGTGTAATTACGAGAGTAACGATATTGAAAATTTTTTGTCTCCAAGCGACGAGCAAAATTTGGTGCAGATATATCACCCTCTCTAGCGCTACGTCGTTATGGCCAGGCGTTTCACTTACCACCAGGTGAACGTTTCGCTCGCCGAATAAAAAAAAATTAGATTGACCTAATTATAGCCGTCGTTTTTTACACAAAAATGTTTCTAAATTTGGATGTAACAAAGAAGCGTAACCGGATATAAAATATAGCTGATAATCAACATTTAAAATGACACTGTATCATAACTGCTCCGAAATAATTGAGATTATCCAATATGTTACTGCCAGTTAGTAATGAAAACAAAGCGTTTATGGAAATGAGAGTGATTAATATTTTAATGTCTATGTTACCATCACGAACGCTGTGTACGTACGCGCCGCGGAAGGCGAGTGAAATTTACTATTATGTTATTAATTTACCGGTGCCACAATAAGCTGCGCGAGATGTGTAATTCAATTTGTTGCCGGACAATGCACATCGTAATTAACTTCCGCTCAGCGATATTAATAGTGTTGTCTAACAACCAATTTTCTGTAAAATTCAATATTTTTAGATGAAAAACATATCACTTCTTCATGAAAACAACAACACTAGTTAGGATGATGTGTAATTCACCATGTTGCGCTCGACGCTGCGAGACATTGGATATTAAATCTCGTTACCCCAGTAATTACACTAGCTACAGCGCCCCGTTTATACTAGAACACAGTAATGTTTGTACATTAGTGTTTGGCAGCAGAAAAAGGCGCTGCGACGGTACCTACCTAGACGGTCGGTATCATCGCAGTAATTATTATATTTTTTTAAATGTTATTCGCATTATTACAGTATATTGACAAAAAATGAGTTATTTTTCAAATGGTACCGCAGTACTGCTAATTTTTTTTATACATAAAATGTGTTTTTATAATGTAAATTTGTAATCTTATTGCTTACATCTATGGCATTATTCCGTGTATCACACCACGTATTAGTATAGCACGGTACTTTTTAACTTAACAGTAGATCTTTGTTTTTGTTGACTGTAAAGTATTATAACTTGTTTAACAAAATTTCCACACGTATATTTCTAAAATAATTCCCATTAATTAATTGTCAATAATTATTTACTTAGTGGCTTGTAATTAGTTGATTCGTGCGGCATTCGCGGTTAATTCGACAACACTGGTTTGTAGTCCTTCATTATATATATTTATATATTTAAATTAACTTGGTTTTGCTGATGCAGAGGTTTACAATGTGACAAAGTTTATCGACAACGCGTTCAGGCTGTGACGGCGACTAAATGGACATGCCACGAACTACTGACGTTGTTTAACGAATGCAAATGAAATTCTGAATTACGTTGACGAAACGTTTTCTAACGTTATGAATAAATATCGTTGTAAGTGTAATAAATAAATATATGTTTGCTGTTTATGACGCAAGATTCCGACGATAGCGTCGAGTTTTAATTACATAATAAAACACTTCGTTTGTAATGATGTAGCATTTCCATAAATTAGCAACATATATATCAGGGACACTATTTCTTGAAAGTATTTAGCATAAAAATGAAATAAATGTACCGAAATCTTTATAGAAATAATTGTCTATGTATTTCAATCACAATCTGCCAAATTATAATAAAATTTATGCCAAGTTAAACTAGTTGAACTATTTCATATTTTGTTGTAATGAAAAAAAAAGGAGCCTAACACACAGTTTGATAAAACGGAGGAGTCACTTTTTTTAATTTTAAGTTAGTGCTGTTACAGTGAGGGATGTAATGGGTTTCGCAGAACAACTCACAGGAACCAACCCAATCTCACTTGCTCGTGGTGCACTCTGTTAATCAACAAACAAGACTCAGGCTCGAATCCCTCATATGAACCCCTACAAACGACGGCCTGTAGTGCCTGGCGGTACCGGAAGTCAACAGGACTTCCGGTACCGCCGCGGGTCGCGGGAAACCGTTGTATCTGGGCGGCGCAGGATCGATCGATGTGGGGATCTTTGTAGGAGCCTTAAGTCCAGCAGTGCACGTCTATCGGCTGATGTTGCTGTTACAGTAAAGTTTTAGCTTGTAATGTTAGAGTCGCACTGTTCTATTTTTATATAGCTATAATTTCTCATTTATAAACGTTTACTTATATGCAAGTAAAAGTTTATAAATCAGAAATTATAACTGTTCATAATGATGGAAAAATATTACTTTTTTAATTCGACAAAGCGACGTGTCTCATGGGTCGTTCACCTGCCTGGTGAGTAATACTCCCACCCATAACAAAGCAGTACTAGATAGGATAACAAATGATACAAAATTATGATCGTCATATAAAAGATGTTATGATTTGTTACTCCAGTAATTAATACCTGCAACGCCTTTCACACCGGAACTGACGCTCATCATATATACTTATATTGATCGAGTAAACGTCTTTTTATAAAATATTTTTTTGATATTTTCATGTTTATTTAGTTATTAATTACCACGACGTGTGGGCCGCTTTGCTACATTCATGATCCATAAGAGGACTGCGGTGACAGTGTACTGATGTCATAGTTATCACGGAGTACCTGCAGTGTTTTAACTATCGTTTACAATCCTTAATAACTGACTGTTTAGACTAATTGTTATTAAAGTTAGAGTATGAATTGTTTAACTTTAAACTTATGGTTTTCTCACAAGTCATATTGTTTCCGGTGAATTAGTTTGTTGCTGAAATGCAATTTCAAGCGCCGCTAACAAGCCGTGTTATGAATTTGTTTCGATTCATCTCCACCCTGAAGCGACGTTGATTGCGTCACATGCAGCCCCAATCAGAAGCTCTATTATGAGAGTATTTACGAAAACAACCGTTACCCGAAAAGCGATTTCGTAAAGTTAAATTATTCGTCATGTTAAATCTTCATGTTAGCGTATCGATACTGTTTATTTATCGTATAATTTGTTTTTAAAATGAGCTTTAACGTTTTCTTTTTTTCATTGCTGTATACAGCGGCATATAATTTTTTTTTACATATTAAGTACCGGTAAATGTAAATTGTTATTTTTTCAAAGTACATGTAAATAAAATTACGGGTTACAAGGAATGTAAATTTAGACTTTTTAAAGGCCTTACTTCTAAAAGTACACTATGATGTGCGTGCGCATGTAAAATAAAATGAAATAGTATAAGGAGATGAATAGTTCGATTAATATTTTCCATGTCCTACTACCACCTATAATTAAAAATATATTATGTATTACAGGATGATTTTACACTATTCACTTCTATGAATACTTTTTTAAATTCTTGAAGTCACACGAGAAATGTAAAATATTCAAGTAATGTTCTGTGTAGTTGCACATATCTTTGTTTGTGACTTCACTATGACGTAGGAAAATTTTTCATTACCTCCTATTGATTTTTGTAATAGTTGTGACTAGTTTATTTTATCTTAGCATTCATATACTCTTGAAGTTCTAGTTGTTCTCTGCGCCTACTGAATTATTAACAGTTATCTCTCTTTGCAGAGACGGGGAGCACGGATAAGAGCAATGGTATGAAGGAACCGGGATCACCTGAGGAATTGGTAAGCTTTTTAATAAAATTTTATTAATTATAACTATTGCATAAAAATAAGTGTATACCTTTAACGTCTACAAATAATATCAATTGCAAAAATTACAGATTGTTTTTCAAGCAATCTAAATATCCACCTATTATGAAGTTGAATTTTTATTGTAAAACATTTATATAGCGAAATTATATATTTTTCCTAGCTATCATATTACATAACATATATTACTGGTTAGATTCTATTGTTTATATACAGCATTTAAATATAAAAACTGTTGTCAATTTCGTAATGTTATTTAATAATATAAATTTTATGTCAAAAAGACTAACAATTATTTAGAAGTTTGCTGATAAACATTTTTTTATTCGCTCTAGTTTTCAATAAGCGGAAGTGTCCATTTCCGAGGAAGATTTGTAGAATCAGCTCGCGTCTCACAAATGACATAATACATAATAATCCCCATCAGTGACGACATGCTCCGTTCAATTGGATTGATCTTTAGGGAGTGGAATTGAGGTCGCATCAAAAATCAATTGAATTGAATGACTCGTTTGCGGGCTCCCGTTTGAACTTATTCAAATTATTTGTGTATAACAAAAAGTATTTTCTTAAACACATGAGTAAAAAACTTTACGTTCCGTATTAGATTTGATTTTTATTAAACAATATAATTAAAATTTACAAAATTGTATCGTGTTTATATTTTACTAAACAAAATCGTAGCGTATTTTATCAAATTATTCTATATTGAATGGAAAATCCTGTGAACCGGAAAGCTTTCTGTGCGAAGATTGATAGTAATCAAACTATGTCACGGTTTAAACTGAATATTTTAGTGACAAATTGAATTAAAATTTGACTAACGATGACATTCTGCCATGCGTGATATGTATTGGCCCAATTTTCTGTTAGAAATGTTTAGATTTACGTGGAAAGTGTTTATATAAATATAGTTATTCTAAATATACATTTGCAAAAGATACTCATAGTAAACAGTGTAATCAAATATTTAAGTACTGTAGGTAAAGCTAAAATGTTAAAAAAATCGTTTTCATATATTTTTTAAAGAATGTTAAAATATTTTTGTGCAGCTAGACAAATACCACATTGAAGTATTGGTTTAGCATATTTTATGCTTTGAAGTTATCAAAGCTGTGTTATGGTCGCGGGGTAATATCTCAAAGAATATTCATACGAGTATTTAGATGATGCTCTCCGAGTAGCCGGAGATAGGACGAGATGGCGAGACAGTATGATGACAAGAGTGATGCGTGGAGGTAGTGACGACCATCAGAGATGAGGAATACTGTTTGATGAAAAGGATTTAGATAATTTGAAAACGTTAAAATAACTGATTGCATTAAGTATGGCCTTTTAATGGAAATTATAGGCAGCTTTCTACTTTCTCACATTCTACTTTCGCTTATTTTTAAACATTCATATCTCTGTGGTTAGGTAAAGTTTTAAATATTTGCGATCGAATGTCTCCTCTTAGGGGATATCGTGAGTCAACCAGGCGGTTACTATTCGGCTATGTCTTATTAGAAGGTAGTAATCTATAGTGTAGTTCCGATCAAAAGGACAAAACAGTTTCAGTCTTCCATTACGGCGTGCGTCAGTGTTGTCTTTTCCTAAATAATTTGTCTTATTTTAAATATTTCGCCCTTATAATTGATGAAGATGACTCATAAGCGGATAAATTGTGTAAAAGGAACAAGAAGAAATTAAAGACTCATTTACTTCGTACGATCGAAACAAAAATGAAAATAATTTTTATACTTATAACGTTGTGAAAACGGTGACTCTTTTGCTTCAATTGGATTGTACAGTTTGTAAAGTGTAAACAGACCTAACTTACGAGTATGATAAAATTTTTTATCAAGAAAAAAAAAAGAACGGATGATATTCAAATTACTCTTACAGTACTCATATAGATAAAGTTTATAAAGATAACCCACGAAAGCATTAAAAAGCTTCTTTATACATATTAATAAACAAAAAATTTAAGGCTGAGTTGTTGGTGCATATTTTTTTTATGTATCTCTATTTCTAAATGTTCGCATACATTTTAAGGAACCAATTATGTTTGAGAGATAGCCCATTGTACATGCAATTACTTGAAAATTAATCAAAAATGTCTTCGTTGGTTTGATGAGATTGAATGTTAATTACCGCGGTGGTACAAATTATAGCGGCCGATGAGCCTTTGTTAATTTTCGTTAGAGGGCTCTCATAACCGATTAACCTCGTGTAAGTGGGGACAGCAGCCCTATTCTGGCCGATGAGCTGTCAAGTGCTCGTGACACATGATCGATGGCTGGCCTGCCCTTTGCGAATGCTCGCTTCATATTCGAGTTTAATTGGCCTTGTTTACGTTACGAATCGATAAAAAAAAATCGCCACCAGACCCATCGGTAGGTATATACGCTTAATTATGATTGATGACACGCGAAATATTGCGGGTATCGCTCGTTTCACGCACTTGAATATAATCGATTGGATTTGTTTTACACCATTGTCATTAGTAATATTTTCTCTCAATGTCATTATAATCATAAATTATATAAAAACAAAAAAAAATATTTTGTTTTGTGTTTCCGTGTATATTTTATAGATATAAAACGTTCGATATGTACAAAGGATATTCTAGTCGAAAGATCGCGCTATGTGGGCGATCTTTGGATAGGGCTCTGTTCAGCAATGGATTGCTGCGCGCTAATGATGGTTGGTGATAATGATATATTTGTTAATCAATTGACCACATTTTTTTTTAATTAGTTTTTGCATCTTTTGACATGCATGGGTATGTATTGTATGTAGTGACACATATAGAAGACATAAATAGTTTCATACTTGTTTTTCTCGAATAAAATATATATAAAACGGTGAATATTGTAAGTCGGAGATGGATGGACAGTCCATAATAATTTTTTTCTCACGACTTAAAATGATTTACATATATATCTGCTTTTTTTTTCCTTCAAAAGAACTCTTCCGCCACAAGACACAGATGTGGGTTTACACAACAAAAATGTCATTTCACCATCGTTCCATTAACACCGAAACGAAAATATAAAATTGGAATAAATGTAAAAAATAAAACTCTTTTCCGTTTGGAAATCTTCCAACTGTTTGTTGCAATGGACACGGATTTCTTCAATTCAGTTTTTAAAGGAAATTTGTTATGTTAAAAAATACGCTCCACCATCAATATAACTGTTCACGGATCCAGTAACGGTAGCGGAACTTGAAAATGGATCGTTAAATTTCCACTAATTGTGCTAATAATGCATTCTGATTAAACTATGCTAACGTTTTCACATAATTCCTTTTTATATATGTACTATTCATTATTAAAGAAAGGATGTTGAAAGAGTTACATTTTTCCGTAATATTATCCGGAGAAAAAGTTCTTCAGTGTGTTTTTCAAAGCAAAAGAATATCATTAGACTACTGGATTTTTGATGAAATAATTATATTAAAAATATATATATAATAAAGTGATCATTATTGGAAATATTAGTGTTAAAAGGTAGGTAGGTCCATATTCAGCGACGTTTTCCTTTTTTATAAAATTAACTTTTGGGGAATATATATATATAAGTAAAAACATTATTAAGATCTTGAAACGATAGCAGCAGTTGATAATATTTTTTGTGTAGATGCTATACAAAAACTCGTTTATACGGATTTTGCTCAAAGCATTGTGATCATTAAACTTTTGAAAGATACGCTTTGAAAAGTTTAATGATTTTCTTTCATTGTTTGGTGATGGTACAAAATTACGAGCAACTGGATGCGAGCAAACGCGTGACTGATCGATGTGGAGATCTTTGGGAGAAGCCTATGTCCGATGAGCTGTGGACGTCTATCGGCTTATGATGATGATGATGATACAAAATTTAGTATTAGTCACAAAAGTTGTTGTGACTATATTATGTATTACTTTTCAATTTTTTTAGCTGTCTTATCTAAATGACTTTATTAATTTGCTATGAATTTAGGACCACAAAATCTTTGTCAAACTAGAATAATTTACATTGAATTTATTTAAATTTATACCTGCGAAGAGGTATTTGATCTCGTTTTAAACAGCTCGGCACAGAGTGGCGAAGTAATCAAAGAACTCAACCGTACATAGAGTAAAGATCTCTTGTACAGTAATATGTATAAACACTTCGCTTTGATCTACTCGCTCCTACGGATGCAAGTTTACTTTTGAAGACGTATGTTTATAAGTGATTTAAAGAAGTAATGTTTGCTTCGTATAAATTTAATTATGAATTGTTGCTAAATTTTTTAATTAAAACATTTTTCCTGTTATTTTATTTATCGTTTTATATCGTCTGTATTATGTTATACATCTTAATAAATGGTATGCATTATCCATTACATTCGCTAATGAATATAATTCTTGGATAATGTTTTGTAGAGCTACTTTAGAATATTTATTAAATCAAGCGATCCGAATTTTTTTTATTCAACGAAGCGACAAGACGAGCTAGAGGTTCACCATATGGTAAGTGATGTACTCGCTTATAACATCGTGGCGCTAGTTATGATGGTATACCTACATCACATTGTGCTCGTCGCCTTAAAACATAAGATATTAAGTCTTATTATCCTAGTGATTTCATTAGCTAAAACTCCTTTCAATATACGGAACACAGTAATTTTTTCACACTACTGTTTGGCGGCAGAAATAGGCGCTGTGATGGTACACACCTAGACGATTTCCGAAAACAAAGACTTACCACCTGTATTTAATATGTGGTAATTGTATATATAGTGATGTAAGGAGTCCTGCGTAACAAATGACTGGGCCTAAGATAACCTCCCTTGCTGGTGGTGCACCCTGCTAATCAACAAACGAGGCTCTGGTTCTTACCAATTGGACCAGCGTGGTGAGAAATGGCCCAAACCTTCTCATATGAATCGCTACAAACGACTGAAGGTCGCGGGCAGCCGCTGGATGCATCAGCATAGGACCGATCGATGTGGGGATCTTTGGAGGAGACCTATGTTTAGCAGTAGACGTTTGTCGGCTGATGATGATGATGTATACATAAACTTATTAATTGCATTGTATATAAAAAACAGTGAACCTCTGGAAATAAAAAAAGTTTTATATATGCAGTGTAATTATATTAGAGTTAGAAGTAATAGCCGCTGTTTCTCGTTTGATTTGTATTTAATACATTAAAGGACGTCCTAGTGCTCATAGAAATTACTACATTTTTATTTTTGTTCCTTAAACTTCGTTCCTAAGTATGAAAACTTAATATGGACATAATTTACGCAAATAGTCTTTACATCTATGATGGTTGTATGATATATAAATTCTTCTTCTTCTTCTTAAAGTGCCTCTCTAACTAGTGAAGGTTGGCGATCAGCATGGTACAATTCTTTCTGTCTCTGGTTTGGCGGAACAATTCCGACACCTCAGATATGCCAGTCCATTCCCTGATATTCCTCAACCATGACTTTTTCCGTTTCCTCACATTTCGTTTTCCATAAACTTTACTCATTATAATTAACTGCAGAAAATTATATTGCAATAATAATTAGAAATCAATATTTACAAGAAGATATCATCATTAATCAACAGGTATGGAATGAAAAATTGTTTAGTTATTCTAGTCTTGTAAAACTGTTTGTCTTCTTTGTTGGTTTTGATTACTAGTGTTAAAGTATGTATGAACTTTGTCTAGATTAGAACATTTATGATAATAATGTAAATATCGTAGTTCTGTTTCCCAGTCTTATTTTATTACGTTTGTAATTTCATCGGTTTACAGGCAGCCAAAAAAGGTTAGTCAACGTAAAGCAATATCGTTGCTCCGGTATTTTAAAAAACCTATAATACGTTAAGCTATAAGATGTTAAATTCTGTTACCGTAGTAATTGGATTGATAATTTTCTTTTAATTTCACTGTCTAATATTTAACCTTCATTGCAATAAATGTTAATTAAGAATGATGTTGAAATTGGTAAAACTTTGTGACCTATAGTATTCTGGTTGTAATATCTTACGGAACACAGCATATCTGTATAAAGTTAAGTTAAGGTGGTAAATATAGGGTTTAATAAAAATATATTTACTTACTGAGTTAATAGTGAATAAATGGGATTTTTTTTTCATTTTTATAAAGACACAAAAAATGGAATAAATGGGAGGTATTTAATCAAAACCTTGATGTTTAATTTAGCAGCCTGTTTCTGACGCATACTCTGTATTGTCTCATCTCAGTTTGCCTTCATTCTGTCACTTTACTTATAACTTTTGACACTGATTGTGTTATACTATAACACACAAATACACTATCCGTTCCCCACCGACTTGGCTGGCCGTAATATAAAATTAGACCGCAAATCACTTTCTATAGCAATCGCATAAATAATACGAAATGAAAATGTTTACAAAAGTTAATCAGAAAGAAATGATGAAGAATCTATTTTTTTTATCAGCCCAATTACGTCCCCCACTGTTGGGGCACAGGCCTACCTTCAATATGAGTGCGATGGGCGTATGAATTTCAAAAAAAAAATAGGCTATAACCATCTACAAATGATTCCGCGTTGAGCGGTCATGTTACCATGTCCATATGTTCACTAGTTTTCACGTGATTAGCGCGCAAATATAAACCCATGTCCAAATAAATTTTCAGCTTTGATACAAAATTCCGAAGCACGCCCGCGATGCGTCTAGGCGACATCATGTATCAAATTCCCCGACAGAACCCGCTCCAGCTATAACATAAGAATATAACTTTAGCACATGGTTCACGAGTCCCAAATTATTTTTGGATGCCATTTCTTAAATTTATTAAGCAATATCGTAAAGATGGCGAGTTCGAAGCAATTTTTTTATGTTGTTATAAATATTGTCATGTAAGTACGTAACGGTGGGTAGAGTAATTTATGTGTATTTTTTACGTCTTTGTGTCCATAGAGGGTAATGTACCTTAGATAAAAATATAAAAAAAAACACCTTCAGTGAGATATTTGTAAGGCAAGTATTAACTTAAAGATGTGATGTGACTATATGGATTGTATCTAATACGTACTAAACAGTTTAAAGAAATTTTCTGTGTGGTGATTAGAAGAAACTATTAAAGAACCATACTAATAAAAAATTTTTTTTTTGTTTTATCAAGTTATCTAATTTTATAAAGCTGTATTCTAAACTATTTAATAGTTATTAAACTCATTACAAAATCAATAATTTAGAAACGATACAAGAATATAAATACTTGTAATGCACTACTTCATTAAAACTAGTAAGATCGTCAACTAAGCTTTGCGCCTTTAGTTAATTTCAAGGTATCACCTATTTAGTCAAAAAAAGTAAATAATTTAATGTCTAAAATTTGTCTTAAAGTCGATAAAGCGCAGCGCAGCAGATACTTAAATATCAATCATATCAAAAAATTGCCTGTAGTACATCTTGAACGCTGCGCTCGTTTGCATTGTTCGAATCAGATTTTAAGTAGACTAAAATTTCTCTTATATTTTTATTAAAAATTATAATTAATTAAAATCTGCTATGTATTGGGCTACTAGATAGTCGGATGTGAAGTTGACCTACTTGTAGAATGCGGGTGTGTCCGCCGAAACGGCCTGGGTTCATTTAAGTCTCATATGAATGCGGTCGGCCCCGATGGCTGTGCCGGTCGGCGCGGCGCAATATTGATGAACTTTGAACTTATTGTGCTTGAGGTATCGCGATCGTGACTAGGCTAGCATATCAGAACAGATTAGATGAACTTCAGAATCATTCAGCGATTAATTTTTTTTTAAAAATCTAAAATGAGCTAATATTATACCTCAATTTTATGTGGGTATTAACGAAATCGTGCATGGTTAAGCGTAGTCGTTCAGAATCCTCTGAATCTCATTTGTTGACTGTCGGAAAACAGCAATCCTGTTATGGCGACAAATTTACAATAGTAAGGTGGAAGCTGGGCCGGGGGGATCGAAAAAACCTACAACCAAGCATATTCCACATGTCACCCCTGAATTAGACAAGGGAACTCTGCTCCAAAGCAAGGCAGTATTTAATTTTTATATTCTGTAATATTCACGCTAGAATAATCTGTTAATTAAACCGAAAAAGTAAATGCAGAATTAGTGTTGTAAGTTTATTTTAAATAATTTTGTAAATATAACGATAACAATTATGTAGAACAGATATTTATATATTAATAGTGTCAGAAATATTGGAAATATTGATATATCTGATACTGTTAAATTTACATTAAATTCTTATATTTCTTTCTTAATATATCTGTCATGTTTGGAATAGTTAATAATTTTATAAAACATTCATCAACTACAAGGATCTTCGAAAGTATATTCCGCGCGGAAGCCTGTTCTATTTGAAGAGAAAAAAAAGTTCGATAAAACTGAGCGTAGAACTTGCTCGGCTTTTTGAAATTCTGCACACGTTATTTACATTGAAATACTTGCTGTGTATTATTTAGAATCCTATTGTGAGGGGACTGAGTACATAATTGTATGCGGCAACTGTAATAGAACGGCTGGAAGTGGATTATTCCCATCAGTGGCATGCGATAGACGGCTGGGCGTGATCCGACTCGTCGTGGCTTCTCGTTTCACTAAATTTTTCTTCAAATATCCACGAAACTGGCGATGTGTGCGCCTTATTTTTATGCAAATAAGTTACATAATTTATGTACTTAATATTTTATTTAAACATTTTCAGTGTAAATAGAAATTAAATTTATGCTGTAGCTTAAATATTAAACAATTCTCTTAATCTTTTTATTGCTTGGACTCTGGCATTCTCTTACAAGGAGAGAGTCACAACCACGCCTTTCAAGTGCGGGTTGGAGAATGTCTGATATCCACGAAAGTTGATGTTCTCAGAATTTGTCGGTTTTCTTACAATATTTTTTTTTTTCCCCAGCACCTCAAGTTTAGTAGGCACTGAATCCGTGCGTATCCGAGATGTATGATCAATTTAGAAACTAACAGATCAAAGCTTTTTATTATTACTTAGGCAGAAAGTAATTAATTTACAAAATATAATTGTGGAAAAAAAAAAACTGTTAAGAAAGAAATTATTATGTTAATATTGTAATTAGAGCAAACTGATACACATTTGCGATGATTAAAAGCTAATGAACCACAAATTCATCTAACATGTAATAATTAATTCTTTATATACTCTATCATGTAGTTTTTAATTGTGGTAGGTTTCTGTTGCCAGAGATTGTCTAGGTAGGTACTACCTCAGCGGCTTGGTCCATGTGAGTAATTGTAGAAAATTATGTTTAATTTAGAAGAATAATTCTTCAAGAATATGGCTATATGCTTTTATTTTTGAAGCGACGAAACGAGCGAGGCGTTCACCTGATTGTGATGATGCCCATAACAACGTAGCGCTAGACAGGGTGCTATACACCGCACAACATTGTGCTCATCGCTTTGGGACATAAAATCTTAAGTCTCGGTAACCCAGTAATGTAAGTAGCTAGAGGGACCCTCAAATAAGAACACAGTAATGTTCACATACCACTGCTTGGCGACAGAAAAAGGCACTACGGTAGTGCCTACCTAGACAGGCTTCGGCAGCAGAGACCTACCGCCAGATGATATAAAAGGATATGAGCGAACTCTGGATAACTAGACTAAATTATTTTGGTACATACCCAAGGTACATTTATGAACATGTGAGAACTTAGTCAGTCTGAATAAACAAGGCCGGGGATTAAAAAAGGAATTCGCTCTTAAGAATGGTACGAGAATGGGTGTCCTACGGAGTACCGACGTGAGGGTATTATTTGTGGGGGTAACAACAAATGCGTTGCTATCAACATACCACATTTAGTGCGCACCGCTATAATCACTAAAGGTCTACTTTCGTTTCAGTTTTCATTCGTGCGAAGTAATGTTTGTTTAAATTTGAATCAATTTAGCGGATTACGTGTTCTATCGTCAGGCTTTAATGTAAATAATTCAGAAGCTTATGGGTGTCTACCACTATTATCTTATCAGCCGCATAACGCCCACTGCTGAGCAGAGGCCTCCTTCAAAGATCGACATTGAGAGAGAATTTGGCCTTGGCCCCACTATGCTGGCTCAGTGCGGCTTGGTGGGTGGCCAAAGCCTCGTCTGTTGTTTAGCAAGATACACCATGTGAGGTTGATTTGGGCTCGGTAAGATCTTGAGCTGAACTCCTTACACTTCCGTACACCACAATTATATATCACGGGAAAATTTACATTTAATGTTAAGTATTATATGAACTATTTTATTATGTTCGTTTCGATGGTGTGATGTCACCAAAAAGAACACCATTTGTACGTATCATGTCAATGATCGAGCTAACACTTATTTAATGATACTCATGCTGGCATAGAAGTAGGATTATAGGTCAACTGGTTGCCGTCTCCGCAATCAAACATTCCTAATAAATTGCTTAAGTGTAGTGCGTATATTTGTTTGTAAATACAAACAATCAAGTATGTGATACACTTGAATGTATATATGTATATTCAATGTTTTACAATTACTCTAGAATGTATACTGCTTTTTTAACCAGCGTAAAAATATTCGCTTTCATTGAAAGTTCGTATACGAAATAATATTACAAAAAGTCACAAATTCGTCGACTTGTTATAAATAAAAAAAAATAAAAACTTTATATATATATATAAACATTATGTTAACGCTTCTTCAACATAGGTATAGATGTAATGGCTCCTCATTGTAGTATTATCAGGTGAACCCAATCTATTACCAATTTTTTAGCGAGTCTCCGAGGGCTCGCTGCGAGAAAACAGTTATTTTCGTCTGACGAATGGGCCACCCATCAATTGCAGATAGCTTGCCCACTTCATAAATATGTACACGACACTGTGGCATCACTTTTTATGAGCTCAAAAGGATCCGCTTGCGTATGATTGATGACCGGGACCAGGGCAAGAGCGGTTTTATTGATTGACTTTATTCGTGTCTACTCGCTTTTATAGCCACTTGGCATAATTATATCTAATGTGAACAATAAATCTTTTTTTCATCCAAGCTACGAGACAAGCAGAAAGTTTACCTGATGAAAATTAATACATCCGCCCGTAATCCTGTGGCGCTGACTAGGATAATATACACCGCACCGTATTGTACTCGTTCTTTAGACATTCAGGAGCGAGAGAGAGGCATCTTGTCGCTAGGTACAATGCCTTTACCCTCGTAACACAATAATGTCTCCACTAACAAACTAAACTACAAATAAACACTACTGTTTGTTGGCAGAAAGAGGCAAACGAACAAAGCTAGTCACCGCTATAGCAAAAGAAAGTTTTCAGCATTATTTTTTTTTCATTATCGTCACAAGTCGTTTTTATCTAACGCTCTTCAATTGCAAATAAAACGAAAATAATATCAACATAAAGTTTAACAGAAAACATATGGCAAGTACTTTCTATTTTACACTACTATATTTAATTTTCCCACTTCTATAGTTTTTAGTTATTTTTTAATGTATGTATACTCACAATTACTTAATGTATGTATTGTGTATTATGTATTATGATATCGTTTATGGGTTTTTCTCTATTTTGATTTCGTCTTTTTTATTTTTGTAGATTTTATATTTAAAATATATTAGCATAAAACTATGGCCGTTCATATTTATAATATAACGTAGAAAGATATTTTGTATAAAATGCTATTTTATTAAAAACATGATATGAACTTAATAAGCCTATATAGAAGTTTTAACTAAAGGTAGATAAAACACGATAGATATAATTTCCTCACAAAATATGGTTTCTCTTCAAAAATCTGTTTTCAGCTAAAAAACTAAAAATTGCGTGCGAAAGTGAAGTCGTGCGTGCGGTATCGGTTCGCGTGTCCAGACAATTTATTTAAGTATTCGCCAAGACAACCTAATTTCTAGGCGCTACTGTCTGGAAGCCGATGAGATGGTATTCAAATTGGGCAGTTTATGTGAATGCTCACGCAATGTAAGAATTTGTATGGAAAATTCACGTGACTCACATCAAACCATGTTGGATTCCATCTTCATTTCATGGCCTTGTTTATTTTGTATCGTGTGACTTGTTACATTGAATTAACGAATGTTTGGTGTTTAAAAAAAATTCAAAAATCGAAAAGGAGGGGCGTAATTGGTGTACACTGAAATAAATATAACCTGTTTGATGTTTTGTGGAAATTTTACCAATTTTTGAGTTAAATTATTTGAAAAGCTATATCTCCGGGTTCGTCATATTAATCTAAGCTATACATGTGACGTTTTTTAACTAATGAAGTTATAAACAATATTTATAACATTTCATATAATTTTGTGTTTATTAAGCAGATATTCATTTGAGGGGATATGGATATACTGTAGACTTAGTGTTATTTCCACAAGGAGCCTTCCACAAGGTGGATCTGGTGAGAATCGCGGAAAGCCACCGTGTGGAGATCTTTGGGGGAGGCCTATGTCCAGTGGTGGACGTGTATCGGCTGATGATGATGAAGCAGATATTAAAGTATCAACATTATAAACCAAAAGTGCAGAGAACCACCACACGATTTTATCAATAATTGATAAAAGCATGTTCAATATTTACTGTAGTGTTCACGAGATGAGCATTTAGTTATAAAGCTTGATTGACTATTTCACTATAATTTTTGTTGCGCAGGCGCATGTTGTGAAACGGTGCGTCGAGCGTATTGAGCACACGCTAGTATAATATATCACAGCTCCTCGTAAATTGTTCAAGAAATGGTTTGATAATATAAAGGACTGAACGTGAACACCATTAGGTGAATGAGTAGCTGAAGACCAGAAAAAATTTCACAATCTGATCGCGAAAGTTCAGCTTGAAAAAAGCAAAACATGATGGTGATTGATGTTTGTTCCCAATTAACTATAAAATAATAAACTTAAATAACCATACACTTTTTAAAAGCAGTTATTGAAATTTTATTGTAGTTTGTAATGTAATATAAATAAAATTAAATTTTTGATGATTTATACCAAGGGTCGGGAACCCTGAGAGTCGCCGAGACACTCATATGATAATTTTAAGTGACCTGCATTAGTTTCCGAAATGAATCTTGAAATAATTATATGCTATATATCAGTGACCTTGACGACTTTTTATTATTCACATTTTTTTGAAGATAAATACTACTTTATTTGGAAGTCCTAACCTAAACAATAACACACTTTCATTTTAACTTTAATCCATTAATGTAGATCCTGGATGAATTGTTATTGCTATTATAATGAGCTTCAGTTATGATCACAATATACATTTAATTATTAATCACAATTCAAAATCGATATTTAATAATTCTTATAGGATTTTTTTTTGTCAAGTCTCAAAGTCTAAATGTTTGATTTTTCGTGTAACGATATATTAAAGAAAAGATAATCTATTGCATTATTTTACATGTCTTCGATACTTGAAGCCCCTGGTTCTTGAGCTAGGAATTTAACCTGTATATCAGGAAACAGTGCCCCGTCCCAGAATTATCGTTACGTAAATGCAATCTCTTAAAAATATAGATATTACAGTAGTGCCAAAATTTTAATAAAAGAAGAGAAAAAAAATAGTATAAGTTCTGTGCGTTTGTCACTATGTGTGTTAGGTAATACATTGCGGTTTCAATGTTACAGATTTCAAAAAGTAGGTGTTTACACTGGAGTATAATGCTAAAGTTGAATAAAATAATAAAAAAAATAGTTATTAAATAAAATCGCAGCATTATTTCCTTAGATTTTTGTATGTATGAATGAATGGATGGATTTAAATCCCACATCAGCTTACGCCCATGACATATGTGGACGGAACAGCTTGGATATTGTTAGCGCGAATGCAAACATTTACACAACGGTAGTGATGTCAGATAAAATACTTTGTGTATGTTATCTACTTCTATGTTAGCGATAATCTCGTCTCGTACGCTTTTAATTTTATATCTTTGATTAAATTTGTGTAGCACATAGAGTCTACTTATGTTATAACAGCTTTAAGGTGTCCGTCTTCAGACCTTCTCTAGGGAGGAGGCCTCCATCGTAATTATTGTAAATAAAGATGTATGCACACTACTATTTCACGGCAGTAATAAGAACTGTGGTGGTACTTGGACGGTTAACGGAGACCGGTAGATAACTGGTATAGTAACTGGTTAACCATCAATTACCTATACCAGTAGTATACTGTAGCAGTAAGGTATTTTTATAAAACAAATAACTGTGTAACGATTGAAATTTAAATTATATAAATTTAACATTCGGCACAAAGGTAAGCAAATAATCCTTTTATTTACATGTCGATAATTTCAACCTGCGGTCTGTCGGTTCGTAGTGAAATTAAATTTAATTAAATTTAATTATTACAAAGCCGCCATTCAAAATTTATTAATCCATTTGGCTTTAACTCATTAAGCATTAAGCATTATATTACGAATCATTTTAATTTATTAACTTGAACTGATGATTGAGAATCAATCTTTGTAATCTAAAGACATTGTTTCAATGCAGAAGTATTTCTAAGTTACGTACATGTTGTTAGTGTTAGTGTATATATTCATTATGTGGGAAATTTAGCCAGTAACACTTTATTTTGCTTTACGATTAGCTAATGTAAAAAAATAAACTCTAAATAAAAAAAAAATGTAAAAAAGAAATACTTCTACACTAGCGCGCTTTACTACCAAAGATAACATCGCCGCTCACTATAAGGTGGGATCAAAGACAAGCGCTAGTCTATGCGAATACAACAAAATTAAATAAATTAAAAAATGCACTAATAAAGTAAACAAATTATCAATGGCTTTTATAGAATTGTGTTTTAAAATTAATGATATTTATTATAATATAATGCTAGTTATGTATCTATACAATTACATCTTGATATAACACACCATATATTTTAAGAGATAACTTATGAGCACCGTAACTAATAGTTTAATGACTTTGTTAACTTTATAAAGTGCACTCGGCAGCTCGTACATTAAATGCGCGTTGCAATAATTAAGTGCAACGACTATAACGATTTTATATTTAATCCGTGTATTTCCAAAGCTATTAGCGTCCACAATAAATAAGAAAGACACCCACTTGCTCCCCGCCGACAGGATACGACGTAGGAAATGACGTTTATATTGCATAGAGGAAAGTTTTTATTAGTTTTTCTTAGCAAAGATAAACGACTTGTTACTTGTATTAGTTTAGAAGTCCAATGATACGTTTCAATCTTCAACAAAATTTTTCTACTCCACTGTTCACCTATATTAACGTGATTAAGTTAATACTTTAAAAATTGAACTTTATAAATGTTTAAAATTGTCAAATTTTAAAGTAACTTACAGTCAATTTGAGAACCTTTAAGTATGAATTATTTTAGTCAAATTAGCTTAAACTAAAAAGTATCTATAAAAATTTGTTGTTTCTGAAAAATTAGAAACACTGTCGGACATAATCTAATTTGCCAAATTTTTTTTTAACAGACCTATCCTTAATTTTTTCTATATTGTACTATATTTTTCACTATATATATTTTACTTAGATTTTAACTTAGAAATTAGACTTTTATTGCAAGGTCAACCTTAAAAAATAAACTAAATTTTCAAGTAATTTTCTTTACTTTGAATTTGTTATAGAAAAATCTGAATTTTAATAAATATTTTATTATCATGTTATATTTACGCATTTACATTTTACTATCGTATCTAATTTAGGTTTTATAATATATATAACATATATAATGTGATATATAGAAATTCATTGCTTCATCACGAGATCGAAACGAAGTATTAGACGTAAAAATTTTAAATTTGGTGGAGATATTGCTTGTGACATCTAAATATCACAAGCAGTATCTCCACTAAATTAGCTAACTAATTAGCTAAGAATGGATTTTACCCGAGTGAGCGGACAACAGCTAGTTATACATACATATCTACATTATATTAACATAATTAAAGCTAATTTTATTTATTAATTATTAAATTATTTGTATATTAACTGTAATGTCAAAGTGGAGATTGCTGTATTTTAATTATTACTTATCTATTCCCGTGTCCTATAGACGTTAGCTTAGAACTAATAGTTTTTGTTTTGTTGTTTGCAACTACCGTTTGTACATACTCGTGATAATTGTATACTCTATATATTCTCGTGATGAGTTAAGTGTAATATTTTGGGAGTAAGAACATCTTGAATCTTAACCCTCGTTTCTTACGATTTGTCGAGTGCAAAAATAATGTGACGTACATCACTCCGGTGCAGATCTATTGGCAACGTGTCAAAATACAGCACATCGAAAACCAAGGCAAGGTCGTTACCGCACCGGCGTATAACGTATACTGCGAAATTTATGTGAGCTGTAAAATTGTTATCATTGTGCCTTTTATTATATTTAAAAGATCGCAGGTTTATTAGCACTAGGAGTTCAAGAGCCAAATATTATTCTTTCCATCTATTCATCTTTCACCTTTTATTTCATATTTGGGGTGATATAGTTTACACAACATTAACCCAAATAAAAAGATAATTGATTCAGCAAAATACATTCAGCGACAAATTAAATAATAATTAAAATAAGCTTTGATTATTTTATGAAGAGAAGAGACGAATCAAATGTTCACAAGATGGTAAGTGATACGCCTGCCTATAACAACATGGCACTAGTTAGGATGGTATACACTGCATTACATTGTGCTTGGCGCTTTGAGTCATAAGATGTCTCATTGCCTGTAATTTCAAGTGTTACGGTGTCCATCAAACCAGAAGGCCTGATGGTAGAAATAGCTGTTGTGGTGGTACCTATCTAGATGGTCTCCGCCAAGATAGTCCTATAACTAGTATATCTTAGTTTAACCCAATGATATATGTTTATTTTTGGTTTACATTATCATTTTTATTTATATATTTTTTTCTAATATTAATGAAGAATACATTTATAACATTTATTATTTATAATTCCTTTTAGTCATACATAGTATGATGTCTCAGCTAACTGTAGTATCGTAGTTATTCTTTAACTGCCGCAGTCCACTTTAGAGACTAACTTGATAATGTAGGAAGTCTCTCAAAATATTTCAAGATAGGAACCACCATCTATTCATCCCTTTTACTGGTGGTATGTCTCTGTTACCGGAGACTGAAGCCCCATATTCACCGCCAAACAGTAGTGTGCAAACATTACTGTGTTCCGGTTTGGAGGTCGCTGTAGCTAGTGAAGTTAGTGGGGTAACGAGACTCAACATGTTATGTCTCAAGGCGATGAGCGCAATGTGGTGCAGTGTATGCCATCCTAACTAGCGCCACGTTGTTATAACCAGGCGTGTCATGTACCATCAGATGAACGCCCCACTCGTCTCATAGCTGAATTGAATAAAACAAAATATTAACTAATTTACAAATAAAACATTGTCAATTAACACATAAAAACAAAAAATTTTACCATTACAGATAAGTGTTATTCTCTTCGGAAGAGAGGTTTACGAATATCGAAAATTACGTTTTATTTCCTTACTTTTTAGGTTTTTTTTTTTCATGTTATATAAAGTAATACTGTTTATTTATAATCGCGGCTAACAAGTAGTTGCAGATTGAAAAGATATGTCAAAGTTTTGTTTACACGTTAATTAGTAGAGCTAATATATTACTGTAAAATAACATTTCCTTAACTTTTGTTATAGAGATATTTCTATTCATCTCGACACGAAATAATGAATGAAATTCATATTCTAATAGAGTCATTATGATTTAAGAGAAGTGACCTAGGCATTGATAGAAATAGAATCGTGAGCTCAATTTCGAGTTATTCATGATATAAAGGAATGATATAACACCATGATATATAAATGAATCATGATGTGAAATCAATAGAAAAAATAAATAGAAAAATACGCGATGTTATTAAAACCACTTTAGTACAAATTTAGAACTTCAGTGTTCAGTCTCGATTCAGCTCGCGCGGCGCGTACGTCGGCTGGATCGTTGATGTTCGCAAATGTTCAGTTAAACACTTAGTTTCAAGTGATTGCATTTAATGTAACGTATATAATAAACCGCGGTGTACAGTTCCGATATAAAATTTTATTCTTTAACTATCATTTCCATATGTTTTTAATATCAAAGCGTGCTTTATAAGTTGAGAAATATTTCCATGAAGTATTTGGATATGAAATTTTTTCGTAAAACAAAAAAAACGGTGTTATACAAATCCATGAATAAATGTGTTCAGTTGCTCCAACTATAAATAATGGGCCAAGTTATTGGTTAAAGTTATTGCGTTACGACGTCCAATGTTTATAAAGCGGTTCGCCAAGACCGACTATTGTGCATATCGTAAATATGGTTTCACGGTAGTTAACTACAGTAGTCTGCAGGCCAGCGAATACCTTGATGTTTTCTTTTTAATGTATTTCCTACCATAAATTATCCAAGTATCTCTGTTTGAAAGAGTGTTGAAGGTTATTTCTCATGTCCTTACATTATTTATTAATATTGTTTAGAGTGCGTGTATAAATACATCATTGCTGGGTTTTCTATTTTTAACTTTGCATATATCATATTTTCTTTATTAACGCGGATATTACATATATAAAAAGACTATCTTTTACAGATTTTATCGTGTGTATTTAAATATTTATTACCATTGCTTTTAGAGTGTTATACAGTACACATGGTGACAGTTGCACAGAGATGATAGATGTTTTGACCTCATGGTTATGACGCAGTACCTATAGCTTTTTAACTATTGTTTATAGTCCGATCTACTTTAAATGACTTCATTGTGTCTTGAGGTTTTCTAGTGGAATTTGATTGACCACCCATTCAACAACCATAGACAAGTCCTCTTTTTCTTAATGGAAATTATATTTCGTTTTTAATTTATACAGCATCGTGAATCATCGTAAGTGAGAATCAACACTTTTTTACAATGATTTGTAGTCTATTAATTCTGTTGTAAAGTTTGAATAAAACGTCGGGATAATAAATATAAATATATAATATTAACATGATAGAATATAGCTTAAAAATATAGTATTATTAAAATATAAAAGTTATTGCAAAAATGGGACATAATCGAATTGTCTATAGTAGAGAAATTTCAAACACTATTCTGTCCTGTATTAATGAAAGGTATTCATTCATTCGAGTCTCGTTCGGCTTCCAATTGGATTAAAGACCATATTGGCGTGGCCCTGCTTGTGACAGATGGTACCACCCGTTATAGCAGAAACTGTTCCTTAGTAGACATCATCAGGCGGTGAGTGCAACGACTCCGTCTCGATGTTTTGTTACATTCGTGACATTAACGTTTTAGCTTGTAGCGTCTGCCGACCGATTTATTTCGAAGCGCTACGTAAATTGTCATAAATCATGCAAATTTATATTTCTTACGATACATTACGGTATTAAAGTATCACTATGGATATTAATGAGAGGAGTTCTTTGGAAATTATACTGCAGATATTAATAATATAAACCTTAAAAACCAAACAAAAGTTATTAATGAAAACGATTTAATAATATAGTTAGTAATGAATATGGAATTTTTAAATTATGTTCACCTTCTAAATTATAGTTAAAATAACTTATTTAAGGTTAGCACCATCATCAGGTTTTAAAATTTATCTCTCTTTTAATATAAACACATTATTAATTAGTGAAACCATATAATTGCTTCAGTGTCATGGAAAGTTTTGAAACCGAATCTAATTGGGTGACCTTAATGTTGTTTTTACAACTTCATCAGTGGTTTTACTGATTTTCCGAGTAGTAATAAATAATGTATAAAATTTGTTGATTAGACAATTTAGTTATTTGTTATGTATAGGGTATGTGTATGCAAGTATTATTACTTGCATAATATAGGCGTAAAGTCACAATAACCGGAGGCGTTAGACGACTTACATTATACAAGTATTATGTCTTTACAGATACCCCATACATAACAGTATTTAAAGAATAAAGCTGTATGTGTTTAATAAATACATAAATCAAGACAAAAGAAAAACATAAGATTCACCGGCAATTATGATATATATTTTTGGCCTATGTTCCTAGCTGTTCATATTAGCCAGTATCAGTTTCCTGTAAAATCATTAAATGCTTGCGATCGTATATATTAGGTTCACATATGAAAATGGAGTTTTGTACGGGAGGAATATAAGTAATTTTTTTTTTGGAAAATATATTTAATTAAAGTATGCCCCGTTGTTATTTATGAACTTTGGCCATCTCATAGGTAGTTCATTGATCCCTTTATTAAAAAAACCATGGGTGCGAGAATCAATAAACTTTTTGAAGGCGGTTTGGACTGCCGCATCGGAGTTGAATTTTTTCCTTGTAAGAAGTTGTTCAAATTCCGGAAAAAATCGTAATCTGTTGGGGCAAGGTCCGGGGAGTACGGTGGATGTCGCAGAAATTCCAATTGTAGCTCATTTAACTTAGTGGTTGTTTGTTGTGCAGTGTGTGGTGGTTGTCTTGCGTTGTCGTGAAGCAGTAGTGACCTAGAGCGATTGATCAATCTCGGTTGTTTAGCAGCTAGTTCTTCCTTCATGGTTTGCAGTTGCTGACAACAGATATCTGCCGTAATCGTTTGGCCAGATTTTAGAAGGTTGTAGTGAACGACACCGGCGCTAGTGCACTAAACACTTACAAGTAACTTTTTCCGAGTCAATTTTCGTTTAGGGCTGGATTTGGATGGGTCTCTAGGGTTCAGCCATTGCGATGAGCGCTTTCGATTATCGTATAGTATCCACTTTTCATCACAAATAATAATTCGATTTAAATTCCCTTCATTATTGTGTCGGTTGAGCAAAGTAACACAGCAGTCGACGCGTGTTTGCAAGTTTGATTCACTCAATTCATGAGGTACCCATCATTCAAGTTTTTTTTACTTCCCGATTTACTTCATGTGGATTAATACAATTTTTTCATTTACCCCGAAGCCTGCAGCAATCTCTGAAGTGCTTTGTGATGGATCCGCTTCCACAAAAACCCTTTAATTCTTCATCATCCACTTTGATCTCTGGCCGTCCACAGGGTTGGTTCTGAAGGTCAAAATTTCTAGAACGAAAACGTTGAAACCAAAAACGTACCGTGCTTTCTTTTGCGACACCAGTGCCGTACACATCATTAATCCTTCGAGCTGTTTCTGCAGCACTAGTCCTACGGTAGAACTCGTACTCGTAAATATACCGATATTTCATGTTTTCCATTATGCATTAATAAGCGACACCAAAAAAAATTTATGACTGTTTTCGAAATTTTAATGTATCCGCTAAATGTATTTATAAGTTTGAATTTGGAATTCTTATGCAAAGAGATGTTTCAAATCAAAGTGGTCAGTACGACAAAACGCTAATTTCATATGTAAGGACCTAATATTTATTATTTTTATTATCAAGAGGCTTCATTTATTTTGATTTGAATTATACAATTTGTCGCATTAAATATTATCATCAATTGTGTTATTTACAAAAAGTTACGTGTAAGTATAATGCTGTTAAATTACCAATTTTAATGGAATTATATTATTATAATTATAATATTTAGAGAATTAACTTTTTAAAGGTTTTACAGACTTAAAATTGCTGAAAGCAATGAAAATTTTTGGTAGTATATATATACAGATTTTTGGTAATATAAACATAACAATATCTAAAGATAGAATAACACGTGTGTTACCATGTTCATGAAATTAGATCGCGGTAACGCCCCCATTTTAGTCTCATTGTTAAACAATTAATCAACAACTACAGATTATTCTACATTCTTCTCCACGCCAGTGTTGTGATAAAACTAAAGTCGTTCATCAGTTATTGGTATCAGTAACAATGGAGTGCGGTCGCCTTAACAGTGGACTTAGATGGAGTGCTCACTCCTTCGAGTCATCTAATCCGAGCATACCATCTGTTGTGATAGAAGACTGTGATAACGAACAAAGCAGTGATCAGAGTGTTGTAAACGACAACTATTTTATAAGCTATCCAGAAGACGAAACCGATGAATGTTTGAATTTTAATAATTCATCAAAAAACATAAACGATTCAAGCGAAACTAAGCCGGAACGCGTTAACGATAACCCTCTTTTCATCTCGTCCGAGGAAGTTTTAAATGATGAGATAAAAGAAGACAAAGATGCTGAAGAACTAATGAAGAGAGAAGCAAAAAAGTTTCAGGATTATAAGTTTTGCGAGGCAGTTAACGACTTCGACATTGAGTTGGAAGGCGGGGAGGCGGTGCCCATAGTTTACCTTTCAACGACGCGGGCAGCGAGACTGCAGAGGGCGCTCCGACTCGCCGGTCTGAAGAAGGTTTGTCTGCTTTTGTTCTGTTCGAAGTATTCATTTTATATTCGTTTTTCTTAAGATGGTAACGTTTAAAGCGTTTTGTTGCGCTTTATCAGCGGCGGCAAACTTTTTGACAGTTAATTAACGAGAAATGAAGGATACTTTAATTATTTTCTTTCGCTTCTTCTTATACAGTTTGACAGGCTTATTTTTTTTAATATTTCTATAATCACTGGGGGTAGATCTTTCTTGACGGGGTGTCTTAGCCAAACAGTATTGTATACATATTACTGTGTTCCGGTTTGAAGGGAAGTTGTTGTAGCTATATAAATTACTGGGGTAACGAAACTTGACATATATATCAAAGTGATGAACATTGAGGTACAATGTACGAGGTATTTTAAAATACATGCAAACTATTTATTACTATAGGAAATTACTTGTAGTATTATATCCGCCATTTTAATATTTAACTGTATTGAGTTTGTCTCTTTTTTATTTTGAAAAATAAGGTTCTATAAATATTAACTTCACATAATATTCGCTTTTAGAAGTTAGCTGTGGCAAAGCAAACGTTTATGAATATTTATACAGATGAGAGTCGGAGTGTGGGTTAGTTTAGATCTACTCGTAGATATTATATTATTATCATTATGAGGAAAATATCCTTTCATAATTTTACGTGAAGTTGCCAGTGGACACCTATACCTATGTACGGCTCATTAGGCATCAGACCGGCTCTCCAATTAGGCGTTGACGCACACAACTAGTTCTTTTGTTCCTTTAAGTCGTTGAGCATTGTTTTACTTCAAAAAAGTTACGCGTATGTGCAACTTGTTAGTCGTGTTTACATTTTCCCTTTCGCTTTATTTTACTTGCTGCCATCATGCAAACTGCCTGCGACGTTTTCTCGTGAGTTTTTTCATGGGTTTTTGTTAGAATTTAACGTCAGAACATAACAGTAATATTTTCAATCAATACATTAATGAGTAAATTCATTTAGCATTACAGAAAACGTAAATGATTTTCTGTTGTTCTGTATTAAGTTTAAGTATCAATATTGATTGATTGTGTAATTTTGTATTTCATTTTAGTCTTAAATAAGTTATATCACTTAACATAGTAGATCGTTATAATACGTTGTGAAACATTTAAACAAGCTTTACTACGTGCGTTATTACTAGTTTGACCGAGATTACTTGGTGTCCTATAAAAATTACACAAGTATATAAAATCCGCATCATATACGATCATTATACAGGGTGAAAGGTAATAGGTGTAAAAAATCTGGAGGGGCCAAAATATAGCTCGTATCCTATCTATCTATGTAGGGAATACTCCATCCAAAAACAATGATTCTGGAGTTATTCATTTTTTAAATATTTTTCAAAAAATTTACGATTTTTTAGGAAAAAATTCGATGATTTTATTTCTTACCCATTTCTACACAAATTAAAATGTAACAATTATTGTTTAATCATTGTTTTATTAAATTAAATTAATAATCATCACTTAGAGGCTAAAACTTTTAAATTAGGTTCTTTGGAAGTCGTGATAGTAAAAAATAAAGCGTTAGGTAATGAGTCAGTACGACAGTTAAAATTTAACTACTTTTGTGGGCGGACGTACATTATCGTTGTCTTCTTAATTCTGAATAGTTTTTAAAAAAATGTTTTTTTGCGTACCAAATAAATTTAATTTCAATGGCGGATTACGGTAGTGAAGAATACGCTGAAATTTTCTATTGTTATGGACTTAAGTGATGGAAATTCTTTACAAGCACGAAGAGAATATCAGCTACGTTTTCCAAATCATCACCTACCAAGTCATAGAGTCTTTGCTGCGGCGTATCCACGCGTCTGAGAAACTGGCAAGGTTTAACATAGGCAACATGACGCAGGTAGGCCACGCATCTACGATACTGTAGAGGAAGAAGGAATCATAGACCATTTTGTTATTGACCCGACTACGTCAACCAGGGTCGTGGCAAGATTGCTGTGCCACACAATGGAATGTGTGGTTTACTGAGCATAAGGCAAGGCTCTACCCCTACCATTATACACCAGTTCAGGTTCTGGAGGAAGGAGACCCTGCAAGGAGGTTAGACTTCTGTTGTTTTATGCTGCATGCACTGCATGTGGACTATGGATATGAGTCGAAGTTTGACAGACGCGGCATAACAAATTTTCATAATAGTCATTATTGGGCTGTGCGAGGTGAAAATCCCCACGTTATTAGAGAAAGCTCATGAGAGAAAATTCTACATAAACGTATGGATGGGCAGAATTCATACTTACTTGATAGGCCCAGTCTTCTTGCCCAACAATTTAAATAGGGGACGTACGAAGATTTTCTTCGAAATCAACTTTTTTAATTATCTGGAGGATATACTATTGCAAAGCCAGAAGAGGAATGGTGTTCCAACATGACGGTTGTCCCGCCCATTTTCGTCTCGGCGTAAGATAATGGTTAGACATTACTTTCCCTTAGCGATGGATTGGCCGAGGCGGACCAACACCGTGGCCTGCAAGGTGTCCTAATTAAACACCTTGCGATTATTACTTATGGGCTCACATGAAATCTTTAGGGTACACAACACCAATTAACTCGTTAGAAGATTTAAAGTCACGCATCATCATGTGCTGCTGACAAAATAAGAGAACAGCTCACATGGCTCAAAAATCAATTGTGGAAAAAAGTCTCAGGCGGAGAAAGTCTACTGTGAGGAAACGTCTACTGCGAGGAAAAGTCTACTGCGAGGAAAAGTATATTGCAATGAAAAAGTCTGCTGCAAGGAAAAGTCTACTGCGAGGAAAAGTCTACTGCGAGGAAAAGTCTACTGCGAGGACAAGTTTACTGCGAGGAAAAGTCTACTGTGAGGAAGAGTTTACTGCAAGGAAAGTCAACTGCGAGGAAAAGTCTACTGCGAGGAAACGTATACTGCGAGGAAAAGTCTGCTGCAAGGAAAAGTCTACTGCGAGAAAAAGTCTACTGCGAGAAAAAGTCTACTGCGAGGACAAGTTTACTGCAAGGCAAAGTCTACTGCAAGGAAAAGTCTACTGCGAGGAAATGTTTACTGCGAGGAAAAGTTTACTGCGAGGAAAAGTTTACTGCAAGGAAAAGTTTACTGCGAGGAAAAGTCTACTGCGAGGAAAAGTCTACTGCGAGGAAAAGTTTACTGCAAGGAAAAGTCTACAGCGAGGAAAAGTTTACTGCAAGGAAAAATTTACTGCGAGGAAAAGTTTACTGCAAGGAAAAGTCTACTGCTAGGAAAAGTCTACTGCGATGAAAAGTTTACTGCAAGGAAAAGTTTACTGCAAGGAAAAGTTTACTGCGAGGAAAAGTCTACTGCGAGGAATGTTTACTGCAAGGAAAAGTCTACTGCGAGGAAAATTCTACTGCGAGGAAAAGTCTGATCTCGTCTAGACTCAAGAAAGTGGACGCCGCGCCGGCCCTTAATTTGACTCTTTTGTTTATTATTTCTCTACAGTTTGATATTTTATGGTACTTGTTTTTATTACAAGTGTTTTTTTTTTCTAAATTTTAGAAACTTTATATACTTTCTTGTCCTGTACCTTGTCAGATAGGTATTAAAGTTAGGTACTTATTTATGAGCTTTATACGTATTTTTTATAAATAAAAATATGTTTTAAGGTTAAATAAGATTGTAAAGTAAGACGCCTTATTTTTACTGTCACAACTTTCAAAGAACCTAATTTAAAAGTTTTAGCCTCTATGCGATGATAATAAATTTATTTAAAAAAAACAATAATTAAACAATAATTATTGCATTAAAAGTTGTGTAGAAGTGAGTAAGAAATAAAATCGTCGAATTTTTTCCTGGAAAATCAATAATTTTTTGGAAAATTTAAAAAAAATTGATAACTCCAGAACCATTGTTTGGATGGAGTATTCCATACATAGATAGATAGGATACGAGCTATGTTTTAGTCCTTCCAGATCTTTTACACCTATTACCTTTCACCTTGTATAATAATTGAACGAGCGAAGCCGCGGGTAATACTAAATATAAACATAATTGTTAGTGAGCAGAGTCAATACTAGCTCTGTACAAGGGATGATTGTGCGTTCTTAGTTATGTACGTACGATGTTCGATATAAAACTAAACAAAATTGTTGAAATCGATATGTGTAATAGCAATTTTAAAATCGGATCCATTGAGTTTTCTTGTCCTGTAAACAGAGGCATATTTATAATAGTGGAATACGATTGTATTTACTTTATCTCAGAAGATACATTTCGTTTGAACATTCGAAATTAGGTTATCGTAATGTAAATAATTGTGTTTATACGCTTGTTATCGCTCTCCGTTTTATCGAGTAAGTAAATATGTGGTTAAGAATAAGCTTTATTTGCTTCTGCTACTACGTGAATTTCGGATCTTTGACTATTTTAATATAAATGTTTAGTTATTCATATTTAAGGAAATATAACTAGGTAGTGGCAATAGGCGGGCAGATAGCTCGTAGAACCGATGGACGTTGGGGATTGGGAGAAGTGCTGGAATGGTAACCTCGCAGCGGAAAGCAAACCGTTGGCTGTCCCTCACTAGGTAGTTAGACAGAGCACATCGAAAGAATCGCTTCGAGCCACTGGAATCAATTAGCGCAAGACTATATTTTCGGGAACACATTATGAAAGACCTATGTCTAGTAGTAGATTTACATCGGTTAAAATGATTAAGTAGTATATCGTATCGAATAATTTTATTTCTTTATTTAAATAGTTTGCTTTAGTATTCATTTTAATAACGAGAATATTACTTTAGAAAGAAATATTATAGTTAAAATATTAAACGGTATGTAATACGTCATATTACATACAACTTAAATTAGTAAGTAGGTAGGTGTTTTCTTTCATTATCTGTAAGTGGGAATTATTTATGGTAAATGTAATATCTCGTATTATATTTACTCTATATGTAATAATTAAATTGTGACGACTATTCGGAGCATTCGTGACAAAGCGCGTACGAAGCGTGGAATTGGAGCGCGATCAATTTTTAAATAATTCGGTTCAGTTGTATTACATTTTATTAAAAAAAAGGTATCTAGAATGAATCCAATCTAGACCCGATCTGTAAAAATAGACTAAATAAACAACTCAATGTCCTCATCTACAAGACTTAGGGCCTACTCTCACATGAAGAATCAAGGCCATTTATCCACTACTCTGGTCAAGGATTGGTTGTAAAACATATTATTCAATATGTTTTTTTAACAAAAATCAGTCTATCTAAACATTAATTTTTTTTTTTACCTTTTCGCTGGAGTATAATAAAAAGAGAAAAATATTAAATCACTTTACCGATTTAAATATTTAGGATTTTATGATATTGTTTAATTTTAGCACTGCGGTAAAAATTTTTTGGTAAACATTACTATGTACTGGTTTGAAAAGCGCTGTAGCTAGTGAAATTACCGGGGTAACGAGACTTAACACCTTATGTCTCCAGCCGAAGAGCCTTTGGCGCTAGTGAGAATTGTATACATATACAACTCCACATTGTGTTCGCCTTGAGACAACATATACAGTCTTGTTAAATATACATACATATATATGTGTATATATACATATATCGACGCAAATATTTTATTTATCGTTGTAAATAAATAGTCGAATAAAAAAAAAATCGAATTACCGTACAAATGTGATGTCACCTGTTCGAGAGATCATCGTCTGTTGCAATGCTGCCTCCACTACCGACGTTACTTCACTAGATTATATAAAGCGCATGCGTTTGTTTATATCATTAACCATAACGGAGTACTTCAGAGAGCGTTTCGAAACCTACTTCGCCAAGGCGTCATCTCACCCCAACCCTCTGGTAGCCAAAGCGGTCAACTACGAGCCGCCTTCGAATCCCCAGACCAATAAGCGCAGACCACGGCAACGCTAATTCCTTCATCCGCAAGGGTCCCGCACACCACACACGAACCAACAGTCACCGATAACACCCACGGCACCACATACATTTCGGACATTACCAACACGCTCTGAATTTCGACATCACGCCGCCCTCGCTTCAGAACGCGGCGCCACAGTTACACCAAGTACACCCGCGAACAGGGGCGGTCCTCACCGCCCAGAGATTCCGACTCAAGCGAAAGTAGTCGGGGAACGAGTCCGCACCCGCCCTCGACGAGCTAGTAGATTCGCTAGACAAACCAAAGAACCAGACACATAATGTGAAAATCCGCCGTCGGATAACTACACTCCACGTAATACACTTTTTTTAGAAACAGGCCGTGGATCCGGATCCACGAGTCCAGTATCAGATAAGCTGTAAGAGTCGTTTTGGCTTGCAGCGCTAACATCATCACGAATTTATAGGGTGTCCCGTAGCAGATTTAGGATTTCTTAATTAGATTAAAGGATATTATTATTTTAGAATATACATATATTTGTCATAAAAAGAAAGACGAGAGATGCGTATTTTATTTTTTGAAGATCACTCCGTCCAAATGTTTTCCATCACGACGTACACATTCGCGGAATCTTTCGAGAGTATTCTGAGTGTATCTCGCGAAGGAGGCTCATGGTGGCTCTTGCTGTGTGCGGCGTGGCGCCATCTTGTTGAAACCACGTGTGAGAGCTGTTCGATGGATGTTCTCTTAGTTTCGGTATAAAAATGCGGCAATAGACATCACCATCAACAGTTACGGTTGCTCCACGAGAAAATTCAAAGAAAAACGGTCCAATTATTCCATTGACAGAAAGACCACCAGTCTACTGCGACATCGTGACTGACCAATCCGCACAAATGCCGCGCCAAACTGTAACCCCTTCCCTCCCCGGTCCCCCGTGCAACCGTTAGAAAAATATTCGAATTTCAAATCCTAAATCTGCCACGGGACATCCTATAGTTATATCATTAATCAATTGCATGGTACCTTTAAAAATATTATTTACTGATTTACTAAATAGAAACCTCTAACCCTTTGAATAAACTATGAATTAAGAAGGTAGTATTGATCCTAAAGACACTCCTCCTCGTATACGTATATATAAATGTATATATAATGACTTATTTGTTAATGAACCTAATTTTTTTTAAGTATTATCCTTTCCGTATTATTTATTCTATGTAATCAATTGAAGGGTTGAATTGTTAAAGAAAGAAACTAGGAGACTAATATAAAAACAGAAACCTTTAAATCGTGTATTGATTAATTTTAACAGAACTTTGTGAATGGTTGCTTAAGGATACATTAACTGCGCTATTTTACTGAATACCTATAAAAGTTCGTAGGCAAATAAACCTTTGATGTTAATTTTCCCTTTCTATGTTTATAAGTAAATACATTTTGTATAAAACATCCAAACATCAGATAAGAACATTCGCCAATACTAACTTTTTTGAACATGTAACGAATTTTCTTTGATGTTCGTTTAACAAACACAAAGTAAAGAGTTCTTGTTGAGTGAACCAATAATTTCCTCGACAAAATGTTACAGAAGTATAAAACATTTTAAATTAAAATAATAGATTGTAACATATACACAATAGAGAATATAGAATATCTATTATTTTAGCAGAGCAAAATTATATAAAAATATTTAATTAGTAGGAGGGAAATAGATTTTAAATTGCGTAAACTTTTGATTGCTGTGAAAACTTGCTTCGTGTTTAAACTATCTCTTGAAGAGAGAGCGGAGCGCTTCGCAAACAGATTGAATAACTTTTAGGGGAAGCATGCCTCTCTGTAGTTGCCAAGGTATCGAGCTTTTATATACTCATCACAGTAACGCCACAATAGCAGAAAAACTTGTCATTACTCCAATATTTACTAACTAAAATGTCAGTATTGTATATTACTACATCACTCGTAATATAAAATTAATATTTTAATAAGTAGTGCACTGTTTAAAGCACTTTACTATATACTGAAGGTAGCAAGTTTAATAACTGGGGTTACGAGATATCTTATGAGTCAACCAACGAGCGTTATATGTTGCAGTATATATTATCCTAACTAGCGCCACGTTCTTATGGGCAGGAGTATTACTTATCATCAGGTGAACGTCTCGGTTGTCTAGTCGCTTAATTGAATAAAAAAAAAATACCTTACTTTCTATCCTAATATATGTTAAAGTTTCAATAGACATTTTATACAATGGATAATGAAGGAATAATAATAAAAAATGTAATATGTAGTGTTAATTTTTTTTTTATTCAATAAAAAAAAGTAGAACTTTATGAGTATTTTTTTTTTAACACGACGAAGCGGAGATGCGCTAGTCGTTCATCTGGTGATGGAAGATATTTCTGCCTAACAAAATGGCGTTAGTTAAGATGATTTATACTGCACTATATATTATATTTGTCGCCTTGAGATATGACAAGTTAAAGCTCAAACCCAAGTCGTTTAACTAGCTACAGCGCCTTTCAAACCGGAACACTGATGTTTGCACACTACTGTTTGGCAGCAGAATTAAGCGCTGCGGTGGTAACCACCTAGACGATCTCCGGCAACAGAGGCCTATCACCAGTGTGTTTAAAAAAACTGCAACAGCCACTTCATTTCTTAATTACAAAGAAAATAATATAACGTAGTATGGTTACATGTTTTACTTTAAAAAAAAAACTTAAACAAGTAATAACTTTGTTAAAACCTTAAAAAAATTTCGCGATTATTCTTAGATTACAATGAGTTTATTTTTGTCATAATTATAACATATCAATAAAAAAAAATATTTATAATGAGAAGGATATACATATTCAATATGTTTATTAAAATAATCTTGTTTGACTTTTAACTGTCAAATATATGGAGAGACATTAAATAAAATTTCGCTTTTAATCAGTCAAGCGCGGATACTTGGGAAATGACACCGACTTCCTGTTACGCAGACGGATCGGTAGACGTGCGAATACACAGTCGCTGCTAAATTCGCTCCTACGGTATGGAAATAAAGTTCAGTATCGATTGTGTTCATACAACGGTTTTCGAAAGCCGCTCTTGGCACCGCTGTGACATTACTCGTATGTGAACTCACATCGCTAGAGGCTAGACACGGCTCCCATTGTCTGAATAAAGTTTAAATGTTTCACGGCCGGTACAGTTTGGATACCAATGTAAATAAGTTACATCGATACAACATGAACAATTTCTCATGCGAATACGACACTGTAATCAAGGTAAAAAACAGTATTTATATTATATGGACACTAACTATTTTTAACTAAATTTTATCGATCTTCTTTATTTTGATGATTAAACATTCATTATGGAAAATTTTACCTCTTCTCTTATTAGAAGTAATTTTAGGAGACTGTAAATCCTTGAAATTTCATAATATTATTTTTTCACTTTATTCTTGGTTAAATACCTTTGAAGTCAAGCTAGTGAAATTACTGACTCAATACATCCGGCGTTGCTCGCGCTTTTTGAGAATATTGTTGATTAAATCAATTGAACTATTATTAATAACTGCTTGTTCTAGTCATGATATTTCTAGTCTTTTTTTTATTAAATTATGCGAATAAAACATTATGGCAAGTGATACACTTGCCCACTACAATATGCAAATACAACGCTTATTATGTGATACTGTTGTGCTCGTCACTTTGAAATACAGGATAGTAAGTTCTGTTGCCTCAGTAACTACTCTAGCCTCAGCGAAATCTTACAAAGAGGAATTCAGTAAAGTTTTCGCACAAATTTTCGGCGCCAGAAATGGGAGTTTTTGTGGTATTCATACTCAACCAGTGGATAAATTATACTGAAGCGCCCACCGGACTTTTGGGGTTGGTCTAATATGGTGGATTATTTTAAACTATTTTGAAATTTACGATCATTACTAAAATGGACACCGTAAGAAATGTGACCTTTGCGAGAGGACTTTGTCCAGCAGTGGACGTCTATCGGCTGATGATGATGATGAATATTCTCTTATAAATTTACAAAATCAATAAGCTTTTTTTTTAAATTTATAAGAGAATGATGAATATTCTATTATAAATTTACAAAAAGAATAAGCTTTTGTATTGTCCTTGTAGCATTGCAATTTGAACGTAAACTGTTATTATCTCGTTTTCAATTCCCTTTTGCGACTTCGGTATTCCATTGTTCAATGTTTTATGAAAATACCCCGGTTTGGAACAGAACAACTATTACGTTCGGTGCTTAACAATATTAATATAGAAACTACCAAATAAAATTAAACTTTACGTTTACACGTTGAGGTTGCAGTGTTTCTTTACATTAGTGTAAATTTGTTAACGTTAAAATGAATAAGGAAAAGTCCAGTAAATACATTAAGTATTTTATCGTTGACTAGGAATTGTTTTTGTAATACAGCATTATCATTTTTTAATATACGAAGCGACGGATGAGTGAGTAGTCCATCTGATGGTGATCAACAACGACGGTGTCAGATAAAAGGGACCTACCACCATCAGGTCTCTGTTGACGGTTGAAAAACTGTAATAGCGACTGCAACCTTTCCTTATAGTCGCTGTCACAGTTTTTCAGATATTTCTCCTTCATTTGATCATAAAAAAAAATTCTGGTGTACTTGCTGTTTTATTCTACGTAAACACATTATTGATTAGCATGTAAAGCAAATTTAAAATAAATGTGTATTAACTTTGAGCATTTTTCATTTTTGCTGTCACAGTTAATATCTACCACTCTTAATTAATAAAATAGTGTCCAAAAGTTTTGTGTCTCGGTTAACTCTGTCCGTCTCTTAATAAATTAATAGAGGATATAGAACATCAATAGTTTTATATGTGAATACGTTATAATCATACATGAACTACTATCTCTCAAAGTATTACACGAATTACTTAATGTCATATTATTAATAAAGTTATTAAGAGCCATTTATTAAGGTGATAGGAAAGGGCCTTTGTAAATTGAAGTTATGCGCCGACACATTTTACCAACGCTTATATCGCATTTTATCACAACTGAAATACACTTCACTCCGCTGTTCTTTGTAATTTCTTTTGACAAAAAAAAAATATAGAAATGTCGAGTGCAAATGAAATTCGCTATGATATAAAACGAAATTTTACTATTTTGTTAGCCACGAGGACTTTGTGACAATAACAGCCGTCACTCACTGGTGTCATCACGTTTTGTTTGTCATACAATTTAAAAGGTTACACAATTTATCTAAACTTCAAAATAATTTTATGTTTTTATAGAGTAATAAAATCTTTGTGTTAAGAGACAAACATTCGAATAAAGCGTAACAAAGAAATGTTTAAATATTTTTCACTTTTCTTCGAGACGCGGGTGATGTTCACCTGATTATAAGTGATATGCCTGTCCACAACGCGGGGCTAGTTAGGATGATATACGCTGAACCACATCATGCTTGTTTTCTTAAGACTCAATATTCTATGCTGTCTCGTAACCTTAGTAATTTCGCTTTAAACCCAGAGCATAGTAATGTTTGTACACTGCTGTTAGGAGCCAGAAATAGGAACTGCGGTGGTACCCTGACGGTCGCTGGCCAAAGGTTTACCACCAGCAGATTATTTATTAATTACCTGTTAAATTTCATAAATGTTATACTATGCTATGGGGAGATGCATAATAGAATATAAATTAGGTGATAATTCTAGTTCTACGATATTTTTATAGATCTGTATATAACAGTGGAAGACCTTCGGTTGAGGTGACGATGATGATGATAAATCAAAATTTTTATGATAATTTCTTAATTACACTGAGTAATGTAATTTAGGTCCAATTTTCAAATACAATAACGTGATGAAACTTTTCGCCGAGTACTTTTAAAGTGGATTGAGCTTTTATATAAAATCAAAGTTTTACCCGCGCACAATTCGTTTTCCATCGATTTTCTATTACAATAAGCGCTCCCTCGGATCAATAAAATGTAACATAATGAAATTTGTGACAATGGAACTTCCATGCTTTAAACTCACAGTAAAGAATCTTCTGGAAACATGAACTAAAATTAAGAAGAAAAATGTGGATGTGTATTAAATTGAAAACGGTTTATAGCAAAAATAAATCTTAAGTCCCATAAATACGTTAAAACTTTAACATATTAATTTGTTATATGCTAAAATTATATATATTGTTTTTAATGTTAAAGAGATAAAAGATCTTTCTTCAGCATTTCATTTGACACCTGTTTTCAGTATAATGAAGTTTATTTTTAATTCGGCAGGAAACGAACGGGGCGCTTCTGGAAATCTCAATTGGGTTCTTGGCAAATTTTCAAATAAAATTGAAAATTACCTGTTTCAATATCGTTATTTTTTTCTCTTCTAGATCGTTTCGAAGCGATGACCTTTTTAATTTTGTCCATTGAAATTTCCTTTCGACTTATTCATCTTTTTTTTTTCTAAGGATTCGTTACAATTTCCTTAAAAATAGAACTAAATGGAATAATTGTTTTACCTTTACTTTATTGGCAATTTATTAAAATGAGTTTTTCACCTTTTTTATTCATTGTTTAACACATTAAATGGAATGATTTCCTGTCAATATTAAGTAATACAAATAGGGACGGAGTACATTGTGGTATTTACTAGTTGAAATGGGTGTTATAGTAGTGTTTAACAAGGTGGTCTTCAACAAAAGGTATTTACCAGTAAATGGTAATAAAACATTCGTCCAATAATTAAAAGAAACCAACACTTTGTTGATTTCATTTTTATTAAAAATATAGATTTACATTTTTTATTGTTTAACATATGAGAAACATACTGAATCGACTTTACTTCCGGTGTAATACTCTTACGAATAGAAATATAAAAGATTTAATGTTATCAATGTTAAACTTGCAAAGAATGTGAAAAGTTTATATTAGTACTTTTTTGTGTAATTTAATATAAAATAAACTCTTTTCTATTTTATTCTTATATACAGTAATGGACTACTAAAATTTTTTAAAGGAACTTAAAACTACAAGACTTATCAAGAGCAATCTCAAGCAACGTTATTTGACAACATAATGTTCATTTAATTCAGTTAAATAAAATTAGAAGAACGTTATGTGAGCACCTCATCAATCTTCTTCTCTGCTAATGTTCTAACCCAATTATCTTTTTTCTTCAGTGATCGGGGGCAAAAATATGCTTTCGTTAACAAACTAATTAATTTTTACTCATTTACAAGAATCGGACCGTCTTCGAAAAGCACGAATTAAGATTATGAGAGTAATTTTTCTTTCTTTCACTTTTAAATGGATTTTTTTTAATATAACGTCGAGACTAAAGTCTGGAGAAGGTCGTTCATAATGCAAATATTTTGAACCTCAAATATAAATTGATTTCGTACGAGTGATATGCTTATTTGTATATATATGTTGAAACCGTCTTGTGAAGCTGGTAACATTTAAAATATCACCCACTGTGGGTCAGTATTTGCAGTATTAACTATTGTTATTTCTGGTTATTTTCTTGTTTGTGAGAAGAAAAATAAATGTATGTCTACGTCTATTATGCATAAGCAAAACCTTCACTTTACATTTTATTTGCTTGTATGTCTGATGCACATTTCATTGATGCCAGTTTTCACATGGACCTAAATTTTAAGTGTTAGTTGAACAAAGTTACGGGATAGAAAGCGAAAGTTTTGTTTTCATCAACATCTATGTATCCCTTAAAGCGTTTAAATTTAGAGGCTCGATCATCGGTCCTCTAAATGACCGCCAATTTTAGGTGACAGTTAATATTTAGTGGAATTCGTATACATGCTTTGCAACACAATTTAATGTAATTACGGATATAGATTTAATAATTAATCCAGGTTTTTTTAGACGACATTGTATTTTCTGTGAAAGACAGACATTTTAAAAAGTTATGATAACAGAGATTTTTTTATTACGCACATGTTATCAAAAGTGTGTGCTAAACGTTATTTAACTAAAGGTTTCCTTATTAGATAGCCTTAAGAACGAAAAAGAATATAAATTGTTACTGTTTAGCAGCTACTTTTCTGAAAACGAACACCAGAATCTTAAAATTATTTGTTTTTGTTTCAGGTATGTCGTCACGCGTTTCTTTACGGCAGCTTGATAACAGATTATCCATTTACAAAAATGGCTACAGTATATCTCGAAAGATTAGTACTCAAGAACACTATACAATTCAATAGTTATGATATTGGTTTAATTATAAAAGATGTTTGAATTTTATACTATATATATGTAGAATAGCAACAGCCTTACAGTTTACAGAATCTATAGGCTTGGGTTAGTACATGCAATATTTATCTTAGTTGCATTAGCTTTTATTTATGTAAGAAGTTTACTTGCTGTTTAATCGACGAAGCGACGACACAATGAAGGCTATCACTTAATGTCAAGTGATACGCGTGGCCATTAAAATGTGGTGCTAGTTAATAAGATGTTTAGTTTCGTTACGAAAGTAATTTCATTAACTGCAACGGCCTTCATACCGGAAGCTAATAATGTTTACTGATTGTTGTTTCGCGGAAGAAATGAGCTGAAGTGAAAGTTGCTCTTATTAAATTTAAATTATATGTTTCTTAACCGGCCACAAAGAGAAGTTCTTAATGAGAAGGCTGGTGACTGTCTTGGTAGGTACCACCGTAGCACCTATTTTTGCTGCCAAACCGCACTGTGCAAACATTACTGTTTTCCGGATTGAAGGTAGTTGTAGCTAGTGAAATTACTGTGCTAATAAGATTTAACATGTGTCAAGGCGAGGGGCGCAATGTGGTGCAGTGTTATCCTAACTAGCGCCACGTTGTTATGAGCAGGCGTATCACTTACCATCAGGTGAACATCCCGCTCGTCTTGTCCCATCATTGTGTCATGCAACATCAAAGAGCGAAATTTTTTGATTTTTCATTATTTATTACCACGTACAACTTTTTACAGTAAAATGCGATTTAAATCAAAAGTTTTCTGGTAGACTACTCCACAAGATACACCCATATTCTTTTTTTCGTAATTATTTTATATAACGATAGTATCATAGGGAATAATTACAAAGACATTTATTAGCCTAACTCCAAAGAGACAACACCAAGATGAGGCGAGTTTAAACTGCTAGTTTGAAGCACTTAAACAAAGTTTTGAACTTTGAATTGATAAGTTTAAATTATAATCTACGCTTTATAAAGGGATCAAACTACCGTTCATGGTATTATTAGTTATGATTAATATACGCTCATAAATTGATAAAATTGGTAAACTTTAAAATTTATCTCTAAATGAGCATTTATAGGGAGACATTTTACATTTTGTTTTTAACCACTTTGATCTGGGTGTAACAAATACTGTAGGTGTGTTATAAAACTTTCGAGCTTTGAGCACACTCCTGGGAAGTTTCATAATCTCCGTCGCCAGTTTCATTTACTAACGTCGACTGTAATAAATTGATGCTGCATATCTATCTCTGTCGCTTCAATAAGGCTTTCGACAAAGATGCTATCAACAGTCTTAGCTATTCATGTCGTCTTTATGTAAATTAAACAAGCGATATACAAGATTACGCTGTCAACCTCCTCCCGGATAACACGCGGTTAGCGTTGCTCTTGTAACGGGCGAACGACAGTTGGTGTCTATTAGTGTCATTTTTGTACCAATGTACGACCATTTTGTTTAATGAAGACTGCCTAATGTTAACTGATATTTGTCTCTTAAATGAAGCCGGAATATTACAATATAATATCTATACATTTATTTTGTTGTATATACGACCAATGAAGTCAGTCTTTTTCTTGATGTATATATTCCTTTATATAAAAAGGTGGTATTTACTGGTGGTTTGTTTCACCGTGAGACTAACTAGGTAGTTACCACCGCCGCCAAACACTAGTGCGAAAACATTACTGTGTGGTTTGAAGGGCGTTGTAGCTAGTGAAATTATTGAGTACAACATAGAAGTGCAGTGTATAACATCCTAACTAGCGCCACGTTATTATAGGCGGGCGTAACAGTCAACATCAGGTGAACGTCCCGCTCATCTCGTCGCTCAATTGAATAAAAAGAAAAAGGTTAAGTGAACGTATTTAGAAAGTACATATGCAAATACTGAAGTAAAATATGTACTTGTTTTCAATCAATTTAATTTTAAATGGTTTGGATGGTATGTACCTGTTTTTTTTTATTTAATTAAGCGATGAGGCGCACGGGACGTTGACCTGATGGTAGGTGATACACTCGCCCATAATATATATATAGCTCTAGTTGGGATGATATGTACTTCACCATATTGCATTCATCGCCTTGAGACATAAGATGTTAAGTCTCGTCCCAGTAACTATACTAGCTACTAGCTCGCTAGCGGAAATAGGCGCTGGTACTTACCTAGTCTTTCTTCGGCTACAAAAACCTACCACCAGTCAAGTACTTATACAGGATATGTTTTGAATATTAATACATAAGGCCTGTTAATGTCAACAGAATAAAGAGATGTATAAATAATTACACAAGCCTTTGAATGTAAAAAATGCCATTGTAATAAAATATCGATGCAAATACACTACACATTTTAAGTTCTGGATCAACCAACAATTTGTCGTTGGGAACAGTTGATCGCGAACTATATATCAAGTGAGGCAATATATTTATGGAACGATTTCAAAAGATGAACAAATACATAAATTTTTATTATTTATACATGTATTATGTTTAATCTGCAGGTATTTGTGATCAAAAAGAGATTTTTAAAAAAAAACCTTTTCTTCATATAGTTAATTGTTAACACTTTTAAGAGTAGGATATTAAAAATTTCGTGTATAAATTCAGGTGAAATTACTTAAATATAACAAAATACTATATTCTCTTTTTTTACTTATTGTTACGTGATTAATATAAAAATAGTATTAATGAGCAATAAGTCAGGTATAGTTCAAGGATGAATAACTATAGTAATAATAACACCTTACGTTTCAAGGCTTGTGTTGTATAAACATTCTACCCAGCATAATTTTTATCGTCCACCCCAGGCTCGCTTAGTTGGCAATGAAAGCTACCACCTCCAAAGCCCACGGACCCGAAATTCCTCTTAATCGCCTTCAACAACAGGCAGCGCTAACTTTAGTGCTGTTCTTAATGTGCCGAGACTACACGGTTGTTATCACGTTGCCCTAGGATGTTTACAGTGCACTGCATGTGCATTGTGCTCGTCACTTTGATACATTAGATGTTATTTAACGTTTTCCCCAGCAATTTTACTACAGTAATATACGAATATTGCTTTATTTGTATACATTATCGTTAAGCGGTAGAAAGGAACGTCGCTGGTGCTAGGATGGTTCCATAATGGAGACTTGCCACTACTAAATATATTATATTTATCGGTGGTAGATTGTCGGCAGGTCCGCTATTATAAATATGCCGTCGGTATCAGAGCATTTGCTGAGACAGAGTTTTAATTGAAAGGAAACGGGTAAAGCTGCGTCTTAACTTAACTTAATCATGAATATGGAAAATAACTTTAACTTCGCTGCTCCTGAGTACATTTGTAATCGAATTAAAATCGTAACATCGTATCGTTCGTCTTATTATTAGTATGTATATATACGTATATGCGGTATGATTCATGTACTTTCATATTATGCTAACATTTGTAAACTGTTTTATATTAATACGTTTTTAAAGAGGCCTTTATAGGAATAAATAGAAAGTACTATAATTTGCCTTAAACTGTTTTGAACTGAGCGTAACAAATACTGAAAATGTAGTATATACAACAAGTTTTTGTAATAGATGTACAAACAAAAAATTTCTTTACACTACATCAGGTTATTTTTCAGTTCTTAGTTTTTATTCTGATATTTTCATTATTTTTTTAGTAATATGTATGATACAAACAAACATATTTACATATATACTAAAGCTGTTAAAGTAATGTCGATCTTTGAAGGAGCTCTATCCTAAGCGGAGGATGTTTTCTGATAATATAACACTAGTAGTAGATACAATAGGTTAGGAAAAGTAAATAGATAGGTTAGTGATCAAAGTAAATAAACACGATAACAATGATTGTTAAAAAAAAAACAAAGTATGCAGAAGAAAGGAAAAGAAAAATGAGACAGATCTTGGAGTTTTGATGACATGAAATCAAAATTAAAAAATATCTATATATATTGCTAAAATTCAATACACTACGTGCGATTGTTCCTATAGTTAGCTTGTATATGTTTTTTTTTTAATTGTAAGGTTTTTGTTTTGTTTTTATTGTTATATACTCCATGTAGAGACTCATCACGATATATCTGGAACGGCCTAGAGACTTAAAATTGGTAGGAATATTCCTTTTACCGAGTATAGGTCAGCCAAGAACGTATTTTACGAAATTCCTTCCCCAGATGGTGTTACAACCAGAAAAGCAAGCGTATAATAGCTAGTATAAAAATACTCGTATAAATGTATTAGTATATATGATAAAAAAAAAACAATGGCTGGTATAATGTTAACATCAAGTTTTAATATTTACAAAAACGGAACGGAAAAAAAACTGGTTGAGATGTTTTTAAGATAATACAGTATTGAAGTTTCATAACGAATTTTAAGTATACTGTACTATAACAATCAAAACTTAACTTTGAATATATAATTTTACCTTATTAAACTTTGGAAATTATTACCTGTTTAATGAAGTATCTAAGCGGAAAATTTACTGAGAGTAATAGAACTGCGCGTGTAACTTTAAGTACCGCTAAGTATTGAATATGAATATAATTACGGCGTGCTTACAAGTTGTATGAATAAACGAGAATATTTTTCACTATGTATCAATTTTTTTAAACTAAAACATGTCTTTAAAACTGAGTATATTTCGTGATAGTATTTTGAATATGCACTTATAAATAAAATATATTTTTGCTTTTAGTTAAACTTTCCGGCATTCTAGTGTATATTCGTCGATGTGAACTATGCTCAAACTTGAGAAAGTTCACCAACCTCACAAGTTTTCTCAACGCCTCTCATACGTCTCCATACGTTTCGCAGTAACTTAATTAAGCAACTTAAGCGTGAAAAGTCGTCATTCAAATTTTATACGCGCCAGTAATTGCTGATGTTGAAATTATTTTAAATTCAATGTAAAAGATCAAATAACAAGGAAGATACTGTTACTACCTTTTTGGTTTAAATTCCTATAAATATAAATATAAAATTTAGTATTTCGGTAAATTATATATATAAGCAGACTTGTTATTTATTTAAAAAAATCTTTGCAGTTTGCTAAGCAGGATGTCGTGTATAAAAACACTTATTAATTTTAAAAAATTGTTCTTAATAATATCTAATTTATCTTCGATAATCGTGATGTTCAGTTTAAAACTGTACGTAAAAACGTGCACAGAGATTTCGGATAGGATATGTAAACCACACCCAGATCCTAGGCATATACTAGTATATACTTACATAAGGGATTGGACCAGTATCACCAGAGTTGGGCAAATCTTCCATATAGCTTGCGACAGGCAAAAATTCGCCTGTAACGGAGCACACTGTCACATATTTAAGAAGGCCCCAGAGAGCGATGACTATTGGTGTTATTCGGGGTTACCGCATTGTTTCTTTTGAGGCGGCGTGTGTTTTAGCGGGGTCCCCTCCATGGGACTTGGAGGCCGAGTTTTTAGCGTCGACTTATGTGTGGCGGTCGGAACGTCGAACGCAAGGACAACAGCACTCCACAAAAGAACTGACTCTCCAGAGGTTACACGCTCGACAGTCTGTTATTGAACGGTGGAAGGACAGACTTGCACATCCCCGAGCTGGCCACAGAACTATAGATGCTGTGTTCCCAGTTTTAAATGACTGGTTGAACAGACCACATGGCGCGCTGACCTTCCGATTGGTACAGGTGCTTACCGTGCACGGATGTTTCGGTAAGTACCTGTGCCGCATTGGTAGAGAGCCAACAGCTATGTGCCATCATTGTGGCAGCGATGAGGACTCGGCGCAGCATACGTTGGAGGATTGTCTCAGTTGGACAAATTTGCGTCGAGATCTCATCTCTGAAATAGGGACAGACCTCTCTCTTCAAGATTTTATGAAGGCTATGACAGGAAGCGAGAAGGCGTGGAGCGCTGGCGTCGCCTTTTGCGAACGAGTGATGTCGCAAAAGGAGGCTGCGGAGAGGGAGAGAGAAAGAACTTCTTTTCTTCCTATTCATAGCCAGAGACCTGGGCGACGGAGGAGAATGTATAATAGCCTCCAACCTCCATAAAAGAGGCTACGGCAGCGAGTTCGGGAGTCGCTTTTTGCCGTATATCAAAGGCCTCGAGGTGGCGCGTACAAATGCGTCTGTACGTTAGTGAAAGGTGGAGAGTGGTAGCTCAACTCTGAGGCGAGATCCTATAATCGATCAATGCCGTTGGGACCGCGGAAGCGTTTCCGTAGTTCCGACCAAGGGTCTTGAGAAGGATACCGTGGGGTTTTAGCCGGTAAGAGTCCGGCATAACTCTTCTGTTGACCCGGCAGCAAAAGAGTATCCGATGTAGGATTTCCCCACGAGAGAAAAAAAAAACACAAATTCGCAAATCTGACGGTTACACTTCACAAATGGAGAGGCACACTAAGATGACGAAGATCTAAACATAAAAATAAACTTATCGATTTCGTCAATTCAGAACCAGTTTAGCAATAGTCAAAGCATAGATGCGTACCTGGTATTATGCTGGTGGTAGGTCTCTGTTGCTGGAGACCGTCTAGGTAGATACCACTGCAGCTCTTATTGCAGTCGACAATACAGTTCTCTGTTGTTGGAGACCGTCTGAATAGATACCACCGCAGCTCTTATTGCAGGCGACAAATAGTAGTGTGTAAACGTTACTGTGTTTCGGTTTGAAGGGCGCTGTAGCTACTATAATTATTGGGATAACGAGACAACATTTTACGTCTCAGGCGATATCCGCAATATGGTGTAGTATGTATCATCCTTAAGCGACGTTGTTATGAGAAGGCGTATCACTTATTATCAGGTGAACATCCCGCTCGTCTTAACAGTTAATAAAAAAAATATACCTTTTGAGTAACTTAAAAGATTATTATTTATATATAATTTTAGCTCACGAAAATATTCAAGGAGAACAATTGATTTAAACTTGTACGAAATGATTATTACAAATATAACAGAGCATTTCAAAACACTAGAAACAATTTTATAAAATCACTGAATTCCAATACTAAGGACATTTCTTAAAAATTTATTTCCAATGAATATTTAAGCAAACGTTAGCTTGTAAATGTATGCTATAAATTTTCCTTTTAACAAACTTCTCTTCAATATCCTCAAGTTGTAAAGCCTTTTCTTCGATGCACTTTAATAATTTTTCTTTCAAAAGATTTTCGAAGTACCATTTAACGAATATTTCCGGTGTTCTATTGACGCTTTTATACCTGATATAATTTTAGTTCAATACCAGATATTTCGCTCAAAATTTTATACTATGCACCTATTTTTGTATTACTAAGTTCTTAATGCGGTGTCGATGTCAAATGGTCTATTTATTAGTTCGTGTTTAGTGTTTTCCTATATTAGTGTGTGTCATTTAGTATAACAAGTGTCAATTATTGCAAAAATACGTCTTTCTGTGTTAGGATTCTTGTGCTTTGTATACTTTGATTATGATTGACGTAAAGCTCTATAATCCTAGTATATCTATATAACATATTAGTGGTTGGAATATGCGCATTTCTCGTATTTGCATAAGTATTTCTAGTAGTCTATGTTCCTTCTGTCTTTAAAAAGACCTTTAGTGTTTTTATAGTAATTCTGTAAACGATCGGTTCAATGACTTTCAGATATTAGTGATTTTTTAGGTACTATTTCTGCCACCGTTATTATGTTCCTGCTTGAAGAGCATTGTAGCTCTTTTTATAACATTCTTTCAAGTGACAAGACGTACATCTGATGGTAAGTGTTATGCTTGCCTATAACAATAGAACGATAGGAATGTAGAGATTTTTTTTGTCTTTATTTTACACGCTTCATTGCTAATGCGATGATGTCGCCATCATAGTAAATACAAGTATAATATATGTATAATTAATCACAAACATGCCTTAGAGCTATTTTGTAAAGTTGTTTGGCTTCATTAGACATTGGTTTAGTCAAGATTGTATTAACTCTACCAATTTGAAGCAAAACACTAGAATCGAAAGCATCTCTCTAAGCTTGATTTTTCGGACATTCTATAAGGATGTGATAAACATCATCGACTCTATTGCAGCTAGAGCATAACTGTGAAGACACACTGCGTTTTAAATAGGCAAACTTGTTATACGACACATGGCCGGCGCGCAGCCTCAACGCGATTATAGTGTTTTGTCGACTCAGTACACAGTTGGTAATCCATGGCGAACGTAAAGGGTGTGGCTGGATTGTTCTATACCATATTCCTTTCTCTCAGACTTTAAGTCAAAATATTCACTCCAGCTTGTGTAACAAAATAATTTTATTGTCTTAATATATTCGCTAAATGAAGGTAATATATCTATGGACACACCTTCACTTGTGGCAAATTTTGCATGTAAATCTACTATTTCATTGTGAAAAATATTGACGTGAGATGGGATCCAATGCAAAATGACCGTTTTGGATTCTGCTTGTATTTCTAATAATAATTCTAAAATTGTGTAGGCTATCGGTAACCCTCGAGAAGTAATGTAAAGTTAGGATGCTATATATATCACTATATTGTCCTCGTGGCCTTGAGACATAAGTTCTTTAGTCTCGTTACCCTCGCTATTTCACAAACTGTAATGCTCCTGAAACCCGAAAAAAGTAATATTTGCACAGTATTGTTTGTAGGTAGAAAAAGGTGTTGCGGTGGTATCTACCTACACGGCTTCTGGCAGCGGAGATTTACCACCAGTAAATATATTATTCAAGTACTTGTGTGCATTGTTAAAACTCTTTTGTTCGACCCCTTTTGGTCTTTCTTTTACCCTATGCGTGTATATTCACATCAGTAAGTTTATTTTTCTTACATCAAATGTACCTATAAACCGAGATATATCTGACGCTCACCTGCTCATCGTTACGTAATGACGCAGTTAACCTGTAAGTTTATGGTTACTTTTACAACGTAACCGATGCTCCTAATTATGTTTAGTTGTTATCTATTCCGTAATATTGCTTAGATGTTAATTTGTAGCGAAATTTTAATTTGTTATCAAGTAACTATTTCATCTGTACTTTGTTCCAAATTCGACAACTCGTTAACCAGTTTAAGGAAGCAATTGATTGTTTTATATTTTAACATTGAAACAAATATTTTTGTTTAAAATAAAACTGTTATTACATGCCATCATACTTATAAATTTTTTTTAAACAGATCTTGTATTCTATGTGCACAGAGTTGTTATATAAAAGAGTACACTGAATGATTCGAACACATTTCCGCAACACAGCTTCCTGGATTTTAACTCTTGAATTACGAAATATTCTCACGTGAAGGGAAAGGGGTTCATTTCCTTATTAATACGTGTACGTGGTCATCAAAAGAAAAAGCAGCCTTGTCTTCTTGGTGATGCTATTGTCATTTTCTGGAAGCATTTGTGGTAATTTGATAATTCCATGTGATGTGAGTTCCATATCCATTGTGCTTGGGTTACTGACGAAGGAAAACATCGTGAGGAAAAAGAATAATAACTTTCGTGAGCATGTGAGATCCACCAACTCACACTTAGACAGCATAGTGGATAAGTGACCTTGACTGTTATTTGTGCGAGAAGATTCCGTATCCCAGTATTGGAAACATTAAGAGTATTCATTTTTATAATATGTAATATACTATTCATAACATAGACAAGATGATTTCATGATTTTTTACTGTATACATATTTGATATCGAAATATTTGTGAAGGTAAGTAGATTCTCTTGATCGACGAATACCCACGTTATTGAACACAGATGTAGTTTATGGACACTGTAAGTATTGTTTCGAAGCACAGGTTGATTTACTATTAATAACTCTCTGTCGACATCCAAACTACGTATCTAACGTTTATAACAGTCATATATAACCTGCCGTTTAATTATATGTATGTAAATATTTGTTGAGGCAAATATGTCCCATGTTTAACATAACCGAAGTTTGTTGTCTCTAATCGGAGCAGATTATAGTTTTGTTGTAGGGATTCAACATTTGCATATATCTATTGGAATTTGGTATGTGTTGTTTTCCAGATAAATCTTCCCCATTAGAGGTCGAGAACGCGTTCTCCTATTATATATGTACATTCACAAAGTTAAATTAGAAAAAATAAATATTGAATGAGTAATAAGTAATATCTTTAAAATCTATTTAAGTCTCGACCAATATATAATATGGGCTATAAGTTTTTTCCTAATTTCCGCTGAGGTTATTTGTTTTTAGTTTTTACACAAAATATATATGTTGGAGATGTATACGTTTGTTTTCGAGAAATAAGTTCTTATTAGTACAAAAAATAGTGTAACATCAAATCTTGTTTTTTTTTTCGCAAAATTTAACAAACTAAATTTTTCTTGATCGAGAAATAAATAACAGCTATGAAGGTATTTATCTATGAAAGAGTTAATAATATTGACGTGTATGTGAAGATCCTACGAATACGATACGAGAAAAAGGAATCTGTAATCTTCATTGATAACTTTTTTTTTCGAATAACAAAAGCTACTAATCCTTATTAAAATGTGAAACAATAAATTATAATAAACTATAAAAATATCAATAGATAGAACTTTAGATAAGATCTTTAAATCATGAATATTTCTCATATGTTTTAAAATTAATACTTGTTTGTTTACTCACGAGGCATCAATTCATTATCGTTTCGCGGGATACGCCGTGAAACAGTCTCTGCTCTGAATTTTCGTAAGCGGGATTTTCGGGAGATATTTACGGCTCAAAATTTACTTCGTCGACACTGATCAAGCGTTATGGAGTTAATGATGCGATCCCTAAACTCCGATCTGGGCTGCTGGCGGGATAGGCCAATAGATTGTTGTTCATTTTCCTTATACCGGATAATATAGAATGGAAATGCGAATCAGGATTGGATAAGTATTGAATACGTTGCACCGAAGAACTTCTGCTTTGTGTGCTTAGTTAACTATGAATAATTGTGCTGAATTTAGTTCATTATAATTATGTTGGAATTATTGAATAGATGCAACTAAGCCTTAGTTTCATTATCATCATTGATTTCTCTAAATGAATACTGTTAAGCCCGATCCTCGGCTATATACATGTGTTTAAATCTTCTGGATGTTATAATATTTGTAGCATCCAACGTTATCTTTTTATATTAATTACTCAGCCTGTTTATGCTACCTGATGTCCAGGATATTATATAAACATTTTAAAGAAGAGAAAATAGACTACTTGTACACTAATGTATTTTACCATTAAAGACCACGTCGTTGCTTACAATTAGGAGGGTTTGTAGTCAAGAGCTGATCACTAAAATTAAAAAAATTGCATAGATCATAAATTTCGTTTCAACTAACAAAATTGATGACTAGTGAACAAATGCGACTATTCAGCAAGATTTTTTACATCAGATTCCTGCGAAGCATAGTTGACATGTGGAAGAAGTAATGTCTCTTACGCCTGTGGTAATAATTCTAAATTGTCATTATTTCATCATCATCATTAAATCTTCAAACAGAAGATTGGCAATCAGATTAAAAACACCAATTCAATCCTCAGCTATTCTTTTACATACATACATAATTATAGAAGTAGTTTAGAGTATATACCTATATATTAAGTTGGGGAAAAAAGTTTCTTCGCATTTTTTAAGAAAATTCAAAACATATTTTAATATAGTTTATTTATATTTAACTAAAGTATGTAGGTACCATTTTGTTTGATAACTTTTTGCCATCTTGTAGACAGGGACGTGATCCCATTGCTATAGAAATTTTGGGACTTCTGATCAAAATACCGCAACAATTGGTTTCGGCAGTCCTCTCGTGATGTTAACCTGATACTGTCTAAAGAATTCTGAAGAGACCAAAACAGGTGGAAATCTGAATGTGTAAGGTCAGGACTATAAGGCGGATGCATTAACATCTCCCATCTCTCTTAATTTTGCTGAGTGGCTAAAGATGTGTGAGGTCTAGCATTATCATGATGAAAAACCACGCCCCTTCTGTTGATTAATCCGGCCGCTTTCTCTCAACTTCTTGCTTTAATCTCATCAGATGTTCGCAGTAGAGTTCAGAATCGATGGTCCTGCCTGGTGGTAACAGCTCATAATGAATAATGCCCTTCCAATCCCATCACACACACAGCATCACCTTGTTGCGAGTTAACCCAGGTTTCGCCACTATCTGTGAAGCCTGACTGGCATTTCACCACGACCTTTTTCGCACGTTCTTGTCGTACGTGATCCACTTTTCATCACCAGTTATCAGCTTCTTCAAAAATGGTTCGGTTTCATTACGTCGTAATAAAGAATCACAAACGAGTACACGGTTCATTATTAGGTTTCTTTCAGTGAGTTCGTGAGGTACCCAAATATCGAGCTTTTTTGTGTACCCAGTTTTTTTCAAATACGCCAAAACTGTTTTGTGGTCAATTCCCAGTTCTTCGTACGTCGTAACTACTGATATGCCGATCTTGCTCCACTTTTTCAAAAATGACATCCATTTTATCCGTAATAGTGCGACCAGAGCGACGTGCATCTTTGACATCAAAATTTCCGGATTGAAAACGCTTAAACCAAATTTGTGGTACACAGTGCACACAGACATTGCACCAGCACCATAAACATCGCAATATTTTCTTCGCGACTTGCGTTGCATTTTTACCATTTTTGTAGTAAAATTTTAAAATGTATCGAATTTCTTCGTTAGATTCACTCATCTTGATAGTACGAAGAACAAATGGAAATCACACATTTTCTAATTTAAATTTGGAATTATGTTCTTTGAAATTTAAACTTTCAATGATACCAAAACCAGCCAGATACAAAAAGTGAGATTTATTTACAAGAGAGATTTTATTACAAGTTCATACATACTATAATGCGAAAAGACTTTTTCCCCAACCTAATATAAGTTCTGTTAAAAATGAGAATGCATTGTTTTTTTATTGAAGTTAAGTAATATTATAAAAATTTATACCTACATATTTATATATGTATTCGAAATGATCACCTTTGGCTTTTATACAGGCCTTTAATCTGTTTGGCCACAAATCTATGGATTTACGCAATGTTTCCATGGGACTTTTCCACCACCTCCACTGCTTGCTCCAAAACTTTTTTAAGAGACTCAATGTGTGCCGTGTCGTTTAGAGCAGGCCACGTCCTTTAAAATTGACCATAATTTAAAGTCTAAAGAGATGAGGTCAGGGCTAGATGGGGGCCAGTCTTCAGCTCTAATAAAGTCCGGAACGTTGCTTTCAAGCCAGGCTTAGGTAGTTCGTGCTTTGTGACCAGGCGCAGAGTCCTGCTGAAAAGTCCACGGTATATTTTTAAAAAGTCTATTGCTGAGAGGTTCAACAACATGATCCAAGACTGTATCTTGATACACTTTGGCTGAAATTTTCACTCCTTTTTCACAAAAATGTAGTTTTGTGACTTCTTGATAAGACACGCCCCACCAAACCACCATTGACGCAGGATGATGACCATGACCACGTTGTAACTTTCCGACCCCTCGAACAACTTCTTTAGAACTGTGAGCGTACACTTTATGATTTTGCTTATTGTAGTGTTCTTCAATCGTGAAATTTTTTTCATCGGTAAATAGGATATTTCTGTGCCGTTCACCTGCGTATAGCACCAGAAGGTTTGTTCATTTTGATCGATCCACTTTCTTTAATTGTAAAGATTGATTTAGGGCATGTCTGTATATCGATGATAATCACCGAGCACCGAGCTTCAGGTCTTGTTTTATAACACCTGACAGAGTCCTAGCGAGAATCTTCATTTCTCCCGATAAGATTTTTTGCTTTCGGGTTTCGACGAATTCTGACTTTAACATCATTAACAGCCTTTGTAGTTCTAACAGCACGCGACCGCCCCGATATTTTCTGGTCTTCGACATGGGAAGTGTTGTTGTATCTGTTCATAGTACGATATACGAACATACGGCTGATACCAAGCTTTTGAAGTGTCTGGAATATGACTGATGGCGTTGAAAAAAAAAAGTTTTTATGTAACAGTATTTATGGCCAGACTAGTTACATAAATATAAATTGGTAGGGTCTTAATCCTAACGGGTTTGTTTTCTTTACGATATATTACACTTAGCTCAGGATTACTTCAAATAAGAAGATATATTAGAAGGCTTTATATCCCAATTCTTCACCATTTGTATTAGATTCTTAGGATTTATTCCCTCACTCATGAAACGGACGTGTTCTGAAATGATTAAAACAGTTTAACAACACTTCCTAAAAAAATAATTATTTTCTATAATATAAGTGAAGACTTATTTTCTTTATTTAGTAGTTACTATGCTTAATGCTTATAGAAAATTAATATTTATATTGGTTCTCATTGTTTTATAGAAAAAGCCGGAAATATAGATTGTCAGAAATGTCAAAATAATCCTATGCGTTCATATATGTATTTTATTAAGAGGCAATATGTATAACTTATTAATTTTGTTTAATATTTATGTATCAGGAGCCGAGCGCAATATAGTGCAGTGTATAACTTCCTAACTAGCGCCACGCTGTTGTGGGCAGGCCTATCGTAATGTTTGCGGACTATTCACACATATTCTATTATATATCTATTTATATCTATCTAGACGGTCCCCGACAGTAGAGACCTACCAGCACCAGCTTTTCCAGTCTAATCTACGGAACATAGTAATTGCACACTACGTTTTAGCGACAGAAATAGGCGCTGCGGTGGTACCCACCTAGACGATCTCTGGTAAAAGAGACCTATCACCGGTGAAAATAAATATAATAATAGTGATGAAGTAAAGAACCTGTCGGCCAAGCTTTATGTTTGAAGAGAAGAAATAGGCTTTATTTTATCCAAGTTTTATGAAAAATTCAAGATAATTTCGATCATTACCATACATTAATTAATACAACATACATTAATACAGCATTAATTTCAAAAGTTCTTGTTTTTACTTCGATATGTTTGAATTATAAAATTTTGTGTAAATTATTTATAACGGAAGTAGTGACGATGAGGTAAGCATGATGAAGTTACACTTCAGTGATATGTCAATGGGTATTGATCACGGGTCCGAATCAATAAGATACTTTTTCGAATGTAAGGGGCTGTAAAGGGTTCCGCAAAACAACTCACTAAACCCAAGCCAACCTTACCTGCTCGTGTTGCATCTTCCTAATCAACAAACGAGGCTCTGACTCCCATCAACCCGCATTAAGTCAGCGTGGTGGGAAAGGGCCCAAATCCTTCCATATGAACCGCTACAAACGACTGAACGTCGCGGGAAGCCGCTGGATAAGGGCACCGCAGGATCTATGTGGTGATCTTTATTGGAGGCCTATGTCCAGCAATGGTGTGTTATCGGCTGATGATGATGTATTTAGTAGACACATTTTTAGGAACTTATAAATTTTAGAGTTCCTAATATATTTATCCTTTTTGTCTTCAAGCCTATTTAAATACTAACAAATATCTATAATTCCAGTAATTGATGTTAGCAATGCTAAAGTATTTAAAGTATAAACGTACGATATCGATCAAATTATGAACATGTTTAACGAAACGACCTGAAGTTTCAACAGGGATGTAAATTTTCTCTTATTTCATATACGTAAAAGAGCGACCGTATCTTTCTTTATTGAATTTGAATAACTTGAACTGCTTACTATAAGACGTTTTCAACTTACATCTCATCTATTGGTTGTAGTCCAAAAAAATTATAGGAACAAATTTGTATCGAGATGTGTACATAGTTTTTTGTATACAGTAATAAGCATTAATAACTTACTTTACCTTTGACAATGTTGAATCAAAAATCTGTATTATCTACTTTAACTACTATTGAGTAATTGTTCACACGCAACTTAATCTCTAAAGTCAATCCTACGACTACAACTTAGATCGAATATAGCTATCTAAAACACACGATCTAGTTTTAATCTAAACTATTTTAGGCGGTGAAAGAAAATTTTGATATTCGTTACAAATATGAATACTTGAAAATAGCTAATTAGTTTATTAATATGGATTTTGTTCACAATACTTTCGTTTTATTTTTTTCTAAAGATCCCCACTTAATTGTTTTTCCGCAATAAAAGTAGTCTCATCGTCTAGTAAAAGTCTCGTAAAAATGTATCAAGTAAAGATCTCATGAAATATTTATGTAATTGTAGTAATGTTATTGTTTCTTTTTAATTATAAAATCAAACCATTTTTATTAAGAGTTTTAATACGTTTTAAAACTTCACTACGTCTTTCTATACTTGAATTAGAGCAATATATTTAAATGCACTTAAACATTTTTAATGCAATAGGTTTATAAAACTAGGTCGACTGATACGCAATAAATATAATTCTAAAATTTTTAGTACTGACTATTTATATTAGTTTAAACTACTTTTTCTTATATTTAATAAAAAAAAATTTTACTGATTTTATTTCATTTTTATATTAGATATTACTATTACATTTTGAAGGCTTTGCAATAACTACTATCAAGGTTACAGGAGAACAGAGGTATCGGATGTTGTGTCCTCATAGTTGTGGCGGAGAACCTAAAATTTTTTTATATTTTTTCATTATTCGAAGCTATGAGACTAGCCGGACGTTCACTTGATGGTAAGTGATACGCTCGTCCATAACTACGTGACTTTGGTTCGCACGGTAACCACAAAATCACATTGTGCTCGTCTTCTTGAGATATCAGATATTCAGTCCCGTTATACTAGTTATTTTATTAGTTACAGCTCCCTTAAAACTGAAACTCAGTAATATTTGCACACTATTTTATAATATACCTGCCCCTGATAATAAAGATTTACTACTCTTTACTTTACTAGAATTAGCTCATAGTGTTTTGAAGTCTACTAGTGGTGGGCTTGGTATTTGATTTAATTATATTAATATCAAAAAATATGTTCATTATTTTTGAATGAGTTTAGGTTCTTGGTTCAGTAATAGACAACTTTTTTTATAAAATATTGTTTGAATAGATTGGATGGTAATCAGACTGGATTAAAGAGTTACATCACTACAGCCTAAATGTAAACGCAACGTCTCATATAACGGGCAAGTGTTATTTTACGATATAATTGGAGACGCGGTATCGGATCGTAAATCACGCTGAAATCCATTTGTAATTTGACTTTTAAGACTCAAACTTACGTATCGACTTATTTACACCATTTGATTGCTCTCCACGTCACAGTTCGAAGCTCGTTCCGTCCAAAGTTAAACAGTGGAGGCGAAACTTGCATCTAATCGCAGACTGATTGCGTGGTGTCCTTACTACCTATATATATTTATCGATGAACGAAAGTTTATAATATCCATATAATATAGCGGATGGAGACGATAATCAGAATAGAAATAGTTTTATGAACGTTAACTATTGCATACTATCTATGTAGAAGAAATCTATATGCGTATAAATTTAAAGCAAACGTTGTGTAAAAACCCTAACATCCCAAATTATTGATTGCTCTAAAAATAGGCACGTTTATGATGACTCATCTGGAGATCTTGGAAACTATTAGATGTTAAGAATCAAAATTTGGTAGAGATATTTCTTCCGCCATGTAGATATCAGCTAAGAATGGATTTTACTAAATTTCTTCCCCAAAGTGGGTTGCGGGGGTAACCGGCAAAGCGAGCGGGGAACAGGTAGTAAATAAATATAATGACAATGGGGTTTATAGTAAATATTGATTTCCAAATCCATCGGTAGAGGTGATGATAACGACTCAAGATTTTTTATAAAGACTTTAAAAAAAAAATGATTTTTATTTATTTTGATGTTGTTAAATTTGATACAGCAAACTGAGCGACATATCTTTATGTAATATTCAACTATCAGGGTTGGAAATTTCCAGCGAACCTCTGTGTAATGATAGTGAGGATGAGAAATGTCGCGTTTATTATATATTTTGTGTCTGTCGTGTTTACATTTCACGTAGCCATGTAGACGAAACTATCGAGCTATTAGCATTGATGACATGCCGCATCCTCATCAGTCATGTCGCAGTTGCGCTCAGTGCAAATGTTGAAACGTTCATTAATATTGTGTTGTTCAATATTTCACATTTATATGTTGTACAAATAGCATATATATAATGTATTACATTATTAATGACCTTCGTATATTTTTTTTATCTATATCGTTTTTTATTTTACGAAGCGAGGAGGCGAGCAGGACGCATCGATGCCCTCACATAATAACATGCCGCTAGTTAAAGTGTCATGCACCACATTGTTCTCGTTGCTTTGAGACATAAGATCGTAAGTTTCCTTACTCCAGTTATTTCACGAGCTATAATCCCCTTTAAACCGGATAACGATAATGTTTGTAACCTACGGCGGCAGAAAGAAAAGCTGGGGTGGTATTTACTTAGACCGTTTCCTGCAATAGTGGTATTTGTGTTAACGTCGCCGAGGATCGTGAAGCCCAAATTACTCTGGGCTTGTGAGCCTACAACGTGAGTGTGGTGACAGCAGACACACGGCAACGCATATATAGCGGCAGATTGACAATTTGAGGGTGGTGGTTATTAAACAGACGAGTTCAAATAAAACTCTTATTAACCAAACTCCACACGTGGCCCCGGAATCAAAATAAGGACTTTCGTGTTATAAGCCACCTGATTAGTTGAGGGGCACTATGGAGGCAGTTAAACTTATTATAATGATATAGTAATTTGATTGCCTCCATAGTGCATCAATTAATCTTTTGGTTATCTATGTGGATTTCGGTCGGTGCTGGTAGTAGACGTTTTTTCGAATCAACTTCGTTTCGTTTAAAAGATTACTTCCATACTCATATAGTCAATCTTATGCTATAACATGGCTGTTTCCGCCTTTAATATACGAAAGTAAGATATTCTAGGTTACCATCTTAGGCTATATTATAACATAATCAGACTCATCTGACACTAATAACCAATCAATAGCACATAAAAAAATAGGTTGACCGGTTGTCGTAAATTATTTAGAAGTTTTATTTAAGAATTTTTCCTTTTAGTTAATATTTTTAACTACAAAATGTAATTTGAGTTACGATTGAAGAAGTTGATGTAACAAATCACTAGGAATCTTGAATACGTATTTGCATCTATCTCCACTTATTAAGTTGGATGGAATCTGTTGAGAAGAATTCCTTAACGGATAATTTTCATTGAAATTGTTAATTTATTTCACTGTTCCTAATTTACTTCTTTGTTCTACTTTTAAAACGAAAGTAGCACAAAAGTGTCGTCAGAGCTTTTTAATAATAAAACCAAATGAATGGTTTGAATTTTTTTTAATAAGCCACTGCATCAAAAGTAACTAAAATTCACAAAAAGAGACTTTGTATAAGCTGCCCGATGGTTTATCATGTGATGGTAATCTAGACTGAAAAATATATATTCCCTCTGTAGTCGTTTTGTTAATATTAAAAGTATTCGAGTGTTTACGGTTTCAATAATAATAAAGTTAAGGTGTTTTGTACGGTATAATGTATTTCTTGTGAGGGCAACATAAAATAAAGGCCGCTACGATGTCAACCGAAATGGTTCACTAACGACTTTTTAATAGTACTACAGGGGACACTTAAGCAGTGATAAGCAGCATGTACAACCCTTCCTAAAGTGCATGTTATTGGCTCGATTAAAGTGGAAGCTTGATTTGATTGATACCAGTTATTCATTTTTATTTTCTTAGTAAGAATATCATTATATGTGGCAAAAATATTTTTATTATCTTACTTTACCCTCCTTCTGGTGCTTATTAGCTTTTATTACTAACTCTATGTTGTACATATGTTTAACCATCTTTTTATCATTTCTCATTTTATATGTAGTACATCTACGTATTTATTCATATAGTATCCTTTTCAATACAACGAAGCTTCGAGACAAGCGAGATGAACATCTGATGGTATGTGATACGCCAGCCGACAACGTGGTTCTATTTAGGATGATGTACACTGCACCACATTGCGCTAGTGCCTGAAGAGATAAATTGTAAAATTTAATTAGCTCAGTAATTTTCTTTTACAGTGCCCTTTAAACCAGAACACAGTAATATTTGCACACTACTGTATGCCAGCAATAATAGGAGCTGTGGTGGTACCTACTTAGATGGTCTCGGGCAACATAGACCTACCACTGGTAAAAGAAACCTAGCCGCAGTATTATTATGTACTATCAAATATAATATATATATGTACTACCATATCCCAATTATTAACCCTATAACAAATCTGTTAAGTAATCGAATTCTAGTTTTCATTTATTTTAGATAGATTATACTATAATAGTCAAATGTCAGATTTATATTTGCAAACTTAGATACACGAGCTATCCCCTAAACATTTATTAGACTAACAACTATTTCTGTAATGAATGGCTGTAATTAATAATCTTCTTCTTCTTTAAGTGCCTCTCCAACTAGTGAAGTTTGGCGATCAGCGTAGTACAATCCTTTCTGTCTCTGGTTCGGCGGAACTATTCGGACGCCTCAGATATGCCAGTCCATTCCCAGATATTTCTCAACCTTGACTTTGTCCTTCTCCCCACCTTTCGTTTTCCATAAACTTTACTCATTATAATTAATTGCAAAAGATCATATCGCTGATGACGATTAAAATAGTAATAATCTATTATAATTAATAATAGTTTTTATCAATCTGATAATACGAATGGACAGCGATTGTAAGTTCCCATACAGGGATAAAATTATATCTATTATCCTCATGAACCTTTTAATTACAAACATCGGGTTTAAGGATCACGGCAGTGTAAATAATGATTCAGTACCGATCCTCACTTCATTAATGTTTTAATTAATTTTGAATCGGGCTGTATTAACATTACAAATTTAAACAAAAGGAGCGCGGTAAATATTTAACTTTTATACTTACGACTCGTGTCGTGCAAATATATGTTTGCCTTACTTTTTTTTATTACAACCACGATATTAAATTTAATCAAAAAGGACTTAATATACATACCCTCGCTTTCGCTGGGGAAAAAAAAAATTAAGAGCCGACTGAGCTAAACCGACTTTAAACTAATCTCGGGCAGTTTGTTTATTTCTACGCAATCTTTATGCAAAGAAAAATTAAAAAATAATGCTTTTGATAATAGGCATATAGTTAAATTCTTAAAAAATCGGATATTTGATGGTTAATTTTATAGAAAACCTACCGGTATTTGTAACCTGCTTGATGATGATACTAGTTTTAGGATACAATATAGAAACTGTACACATTAGTCCTTGTGAGTTTAAATTCACCTGCTTCCTTTTTTTAGTTAGATATTATAGAGATAAGGAAAGGCGGAAGTGTATAATAAACAGCCCTTTAAGTGTTCCTGCTAGTTAGAGTAGCAGCTTTCTCCCACAGAGTCAAGGCCATTTATCTAATATGTTTATTACCTATAAAAATCAAAACATCTATCAGCGAAAGTCATTATTATTGGTTGTAGGTCTCCTTTCCATATTTTCCTTCTTCAGGTATAAAACTTGGAGGCGAATTTTTTTATATTCGATGAAACTAAGAGACTAGGGTACTGGTGGTAGGACTCTGTTGTCAAACAGTACTGTGCAAAAATTACTGTGTTCCGTTTTGAAGGTCGTTGTAGCTAGTGTAATTGCCGGAGTAGCCATACTCTACTGTTATGTCTCAGGCGATGAGCGCAATGTGGTGTAGTATCTCATCCTAAATAAGCTACGTTGTTATGGGCGGGGTATCACTTATTATCAGGTGAACGTCCCGCTCGTTTCGTCTGTTAATTGTATAAAAAAAAATGGAGACGTTTACCTAATGTTAAATGATACGCTGGTCCATAATAATGTGGCACTATTTAAGATGATACACACGTCACCATATAATGCTCGTCTTCTTGAGACATAAGATAGTATATGTCAGTAATTTCACTAGCTATCCGTCGTATACAGTAAAGTTTACACTCCACTACTATTTCATGGAACAATTAAGACCTGCGATGGTACCTAAATAGAAGGTCTTAGGTAACTGATGTCTAACACCATTGAGACCTGTAACATTATTCTTTCGCTACTTTGAGACTTATAGCGCCTAAGACTTCTTAAAAATGAAGATTTACTGTTATCAAAATATGTATTCATTGTATAAAAATGTAATTTTTCTTATTTATACAACTATGTAAAATAATTTAACACACTTGAATAATTTGGTTGAAATGATAGGAAATGCAGTTATTTATTTTTTTAATCAACTTTCGGCATTTTTTAAACCCGGGGGCATCGGAAAGGGTGATGTATTTTTGATGGAGTCTAAAAACACTTTGTTACGTTTGATATAGATTCAGTGGACAGCAAACTAAATAAGCAATTTCCTTTTCAAGAAGAAGCAATTTTGTTCGGGGTGTATTTTAATGATCTGTACGAGTGTTTGTGACGGGTTTTAATCGTCCAATGAACTGGGAACTTTACAAGCAATCCGCTTGTTCTATTCAATATGACAACGTTATCAATTTATGTAGTTGACATTTAATTTAAAAGAGAAGAGAATTTTCATAATTACTTTTTATAGATTACTAGTTATCCTCCGTCCGCTTTGCAAATTGTAACATTCCTGCAACTGCCTTTGGTAAGGAATTTTGTAAAATCCGTTCTTAGCTCATCTATATTCGTGGAAACGAATATTCTTACTAACTTTCAAGTCTCGCGACCTTATGGTTCTAAAGATATCGTGAGGAGTCTCTCTCTACTTAGATGGAAATCTAAAGTAGGTAACATTAATTTAATTTGATCATTAAACGACGCAAAAAATTCTTGTGAATACCTCTTGTGTCGGCTATTATGTTTAGATCCAGTCTTAATTTTCGTTTAAAAGGGAAGACAACGATCTGCTTAATAAAACAAATCGTCACTTATCACTAACGTATAACATTACCTTAAACCAGTTTTAGAGGAAACTACGAACTGTAAACAAACAAATACTCGATCGAACCGGTCGTTGCAACTAATAACCACGTTTTAGGCACCATTCACAGTAAATGCGCATACGCAGATTAAGGCAATGTAAAATATCGTAAATGATATAAAAAATTTGTAAATTTAATTATAAATTTTTTTATCATAAAGTAAACATATGCATAGGTAGTGGAATAAGTTGAATTGACCATAGCATCCTTGGATCCATTGTGAGGCTTAGTGAAGTTGACCTTGGAATATGGTAGGGCTTTTTTGACTTTTCGTAACTAGCAACCATTCCCATGAGATCGTTCAAATATTATAACAACGTTCACAGTAATTTAAGCAAGCTCAGATAACTGAAGTTAAGTGACAATAATGTCACTTAACTTCCTTTGAAATTTGGTCAAGGGCTTAAATATTGTCATTAAAAGATAAATGATAAGCTGATGGCGATACTTGTCGGTGACTCTCTTTGTGGGGTACCTTCTTCGCTTATTTCTAACTCTAAGCAAGACTGGCAATAAGACATTCTTTTTCAAAGTCCGAGCTTATTTGTTATAGGTAGCCATAAAATTTATTACTAGAGAATATTCCGAAAGTCGTAATGGTGGCATGTTTTCAAAAAAAAAAAAAATTACGTAAATACTACCAGAGTAGAACATTGTGCATACATCTTCTTCCAGCATAATCTTTGAACACGTTAACCAGTTATTGGAATTTGTTCGTAACCCGTTTGTCGGCTGAACGATATACACAAGCTCGCGCCTTCATTGTGAATGGGACCTTAGATGAGGAAGTATAAATTAAGGAGCGTGAAATTCCTCGACATGCCGTCAGTGTACACAATGGCCCGTGTGACGGAATTAAAATTCTTTTCCAATTCTTACATCCTCAGGACGCGCCTCACAATCGGCGCCTTCGCACCGTTATAGTTATTTATATCTTTATAGTGAATGACGAGGAGGTGGAGGTGAAGGAAAGAGGACGAAGAGGTTCAATTATTGAAAAGGTGTTGGCATTAGTTGAGTGCTTTCGGAACTCGGAATTATGTAAATGCTAGAGAGGGTTAACGTGACTCTTTCAGAACTTTGATATTTAAGTATTTATATTATACTAAGTTTTATTTATTTGTTATAATACTTTCAAATATCCCAAGTCATGGCGTTCATCATCTCAATCAAAGGACTTCCATTGTGAGACATCAACAAGCTAGAAAAGAGAACTTAAAAATCCTGTTCCGTTATTTATTATTTCGGAAAATTGATTATTTAGAGTTTTATCTCTACAATTGTTTTTTTTTTAATTATAACTTTGAAACTTTAAGTAGTACTTGTTGTAATAAAAACTATTAAGAGTCAACAAATGCAGTTAGTGTTTACACAGAGATTCATCACATTATATCGTTATAAAAAAATTGAATATAAAAAAATTATTTACTTATACAACTGCTATATTATTATATTGTGAGACATATTAATAACTAAAAGTAGACTAAAACCTTCCAATGTTTAGTTCCTTAAGTTAAGATTAGATAAGTTGCTTGAATAGTAATTTTAGTGCAATCTTGGTCTTTCATACATACGTAATATCCCAAATTTCCCGTATTTAAATTAATGTGATTAATCTTCATCTTTATATTCAAACCAAATTTAAATCAAGTCATCGTAACTTTGGCTTGTTTTACAACTTAACTTTCGTCATTACGATAAGACCAGATCACTGTTACAACCGATAGGAAAATATCTATATTTGGAGTATAACTTTATTATATATGTACGTTAAAATTGCGTTTAAAGAAATTCAAGTATTACACAGTAGAAAAGATAATAATTTAATGTATGACTACTTAAAATCCATACAAATTTTATTGTAATTAAGTAATACTATAAAGTTATAGATAGTTCAAGGTCTATTCATAATAATTAATCAGTGTCCGCAACAATTATTAAAAAAATTAAGATTATGGAACGGTCGTCAAACTCATTGACCCTATGGACCAGTAAATTGTTTTTTTAACACAATTAGTAAATTTATTATTAAATTCATAGTATAAATTTCTGGGACCGCTAATTTTTGCTGAAGGTCTCCGTTGTCGGATACCGTTTAGGTGGGTACCGCGACAGTGCCTATTTCTGCCGTCAAACAGTGGCGTGCAAATATTACTGTGTTCCGGTTTTGACGGCGTTGCAGCTAATGAGATTACTGGGGTAACGAGACATAAAATCTTATGTTTCAAGACGACGAGCGCTGGTGATGAATGTGATGCTGTTATATCAATCTAACTAGCGCCACGTTATTATGGGCGTAGGTATCACTTACCACCAGATGGACGTCCGGCGCGCCTCGTCGCTTAGTAGAATAAAAAAATATATATTTTTAAGGGTTAAATATATTTATAAAAAAAAGCAATCTAAGAACATCAAAACTTAAACTGTTGTTAGTAACTTAATTATGAAATATTTAATTATAAACATTTTAAAACGCAAGTGGTAACAAAGGTAGTGACAAAGGTAAGTCACATTTCATATTTTCGTTCTGACCAGTAAAGTTTTTATGCGGACCATTAGTGGGCCCTTGTCCACTTTAACGATCGCTGCTATAGACGACTGTCTATTGTAAACATAAGGCAGATATTCGATATTTTTTGAAAATTTTTATTGAGACATAAAAATCCCTAAAGTGAAACTGCTTTGTAATAAACGGTCTCACTCTGACCCCTAATTTTAATAAATTTACGAGCTCTGTATTCGCTATAAAATTTGGGATCTGAGTATTATAGGAATTTACGTCGTCCGCTGGGAGCACCGATCACAACATTTTACCCGTATGGCATACAATAAATACTTTTAAAATACAACACCAGTATACTCTTTAAGTATCTACCTTTGTAAGTTATCTAAGGCTCGTCCAAGTGCTTTCAGAGATGTCTGCTTACCATAAAGATTCTGATAAAGGTAAGGAGCATATCAAGGACCTTTTCAAAGGATTTTTGACATTCCTGGAATTTCTTGTTACCTTTTTCTTACGTCCTTAAAATGGATACTCGCTTAGATTTAATACGATTTTTTATTGGTTTAAATTGTTGGAAAAGGTTCTTTTTAATTTTACGAAGCTACGTGATGAGTGACATATTCACCTGATGGTAAGTAGATACGCCAGCTCGTAATAATGTAGTGCTGGTTAAAATGACAACATATTATACTCGACGCCTTTTTTTTTATTAACGTGGGGGAAATGCTTGCGCAGACTCGTCCTCGCGGGGGCAAGGACAGGTTATGTCGGACTTGCACCGGCTAAAACCCCCACGATCTTCTAACTCGTTTTTTTTTTTTTTTTTACAGCATTCTCCTGCGTAGTTTGGGTCAGGGTCTATCTATTCTATCACTTATCATCTATTTTATAATTTTACATACTCTACATGCTCTTCTTGCATACTTTCTTATCTGTCTTACTATACTTATCATCCATACTTTTTATTCTCACTCATTCTCCATTCCAATTCCTTCTGCCATACCTCCCGCTCATGAAGACCGCCGCCGCTGTTCCCTGGAACAAACATCCCTTTATCATATATGTTGTTCTTCTTCTTCTTCTTCTTCTTCTTCTTCTGTTTCTTATATTTAACTATTACCACTATTATTATTTATTTCTTTTCCAACTTTTCTTTCTTTACATTTTTACCTTCTCATCTATTTCTCTATTTTTTACATTTATTATTAGCCTATTTTCTTTTGAATTTATTTATTTATACATTTAGTCATTATTTACTATTTCTTTTTATACTATCGGCTATTATAATTTTACAATATTCCAGGAATTTTTGGCGACTTTCGTCTTCACTCATCAGGGAGGCAATGGCTTCCTCGGTGAGCTGCCTGTTCAGCTGCACCTCCAAATCCATCCGTCTCCTTCCATACAAGGGACAGGAAGCGAGGATGTGCACCACGGTCTGGTCCACGGCTGGGTCACAAAGGCACGCGGGACTCTCCTTGAGCTTAAACCTGTGAAGGTACTCGGAGAATCCCCCGTGCCCAGTGAACATCTGGACCAAGACCGTGTCGAGATCCAATCGGCGAAGGGTCCGGTAGGCTGACGCGACGTCTGGGAAAAAGATCCTCGTTGTCGAAGCCGTAGTACCTTCCACGTACCTCCTGTTCCATTCGTCAATCGTCTTCAGCCTAAGCTGACGCTTGACGAAGGAAACGGGGCAATCCTCGTACTCCGGTCTTCTTTTACTCTTCAGGGCCGCTTCCTTGGCCAGTTGGTCCGCCCTTTCATTTCCCTCCATCCCCACGTGCGCCTTCACCCAAAATAATCTTACATTCATCCCTTTTGCCCGCGCTTTCATAATATTCTCTTTCACACGAAGCGCCAGGGGGTGGAGGGTGTCAGATCTTGCGACAGTTTCAAGGGCGGACCTCGAGTCACTAAGTACGGCGCATGATTGCGCCGACCCGCTGGCCGCGTACCCTGTCGCTTCTGCTAATGCCAGCAGCTCTGCCTGGTACACCGTGCAGAAGTTGCCCAACTTGAGTTTCCTGTTAGCAACCTCTGCGGCGTTCCGCATTACGCTGAACGCCGCACCCACCTTGTCGTCGATGCGGCTGCCGTCGGTGTAAATGGCCGAATCGGCAGCCGAGGTGGCAAGTTGGACCTCTTCTGCACTTTCCCCCAGGCAGGAGAACTCCACACCAACCTGTTCAGACGGGTTCTTCTAACTCGTTGCCTGATGGCAGGTTACGGGAACGTTTACGCACCATTCGCGACCCTGCCGGCGCTAGCCGCTTATGCAGTCCCATCTCGGGAAGGAGGGTTGAATCCTCCCTTTCAACCTTCGCAGGGGTACGCCGAAACATACAGCGCGCCCCTTCCTCGGCCTCCTGCAGTCGCGTGAGAGACGGAATCCCCCGAAACCGTCACCCAGAGGCTATGGGAGCCAAGAGAGAAAACTCCTCCGGCTCCCTGCGGCGGATCCGATGTTGGGCCCGCCGTAGCCCGTTATACGGTCGCAGAGGACAGGGAGAACGGCGCATCGCAATACGGACACTCCTCTTCTCTCGCCGCCCCACCGCCGCCGCATTGTCGGTGCGACACCGGTTACTCACAGAGGGTACTGCCTCCGCGACTCTACCTCGCCTGCTAGACACAGCATAAAGCCGCCCCTGCAGCCTGGCTGCATCCGTGGAGAGCTCCGGTTCACAACTGGTGCTCTAACCTGGAGCGGCCAGCTCGGTCCGGCCCTTCACCACCGGCCCGCCGGGTAGGTTCTTCTTCGTTTCACCATGGGCGACCCAGCCACGGCTACTAAGACCCTCCGCCACGACAAGGCGGGAACCTGTCGGGGCGATGCTCGACGCTTCAAAACATTAGGTTTTATGACTAGTTTAGGTATCTAAAAATGTAATTTCATTATAAAACCACAATTATTCATTTCTTAATTTAATTATAACAAAAAGCAAAACTTTATCACAAATTTTATTAAGATCGATAACTTATTAAGTTAGTTAGATCTCTGCTTTCTAGCTGGAATTTCATTTTTATATTAGAGTTCAGAAAGATATTTGTCGTAGAATGTTGCTGAGAAATTTTATTTCTGTACGATGAACATTGAAGTACTGATAAAGTTATTATAATAAAAAAATTAAATAATAGTTATAAAATAAAATATAAAGTAAAACCAATAAATTCTGACCTAGCTATAGAAGAGTTTTTTGTTTTCATCAAAGAGACATGGTGGTTAAGTGTTTATAAATATGCATGGATTGTAGTAGTTCCGCTCTTGCGGATACAGTGACAGAGACAGAACCGGTATAAAAATTGTACTATTTTTTTTTATTCGACGAAGCGACAAGACTTCCAAGACGGTATGGTATACGGTGATGGTAAGTGATACGCACAACATTATGTTTGTTGCCTTGAGACATAAGGTGTTAAGTCTCGTTATCCCAGTAATTTGACTAGCTAAACGCTTAAACCGGAACACAGTAATATTAGCACACTACTGTTTGGGGGCAGAAATAGGCGCTGCAGTGGTACCTACCTAGACGCTCTCCGGTAACAGAAACCTACCATCATACATGTACAATTACGGGGCTAACTGGATCTCGTTTTACTACTTATTTTGAAGCGATAACTGTAATATGGAGCTGTTGAAATATAATAACTACAACTATAACTAACCATCAAGTGGATTTGACCACCATTTTAATGATGGTAGTTTTCTACTGACGAAGACCGCCGAGGTAGGCACCACTAGAGCTCCTATTTCTGCCGTCAATTAGTACTGTGCAAACAACTGTGTTCTAGTTTAAAGGGCCCTGTTTCTAGTGATATTACTTGGATAACGAGTTTTAACTTTTTAGGTCTTAAGGCGTGTGTAGTGCACTATATATTATCTTAACTAGCGCGACGTTTTTATCGGTAGGTTTTATACACTTACCACGAGATGAACGTCTTCCTAATCTCTGCTTTTTATTTATGCATTTATTGTTAATTTACGCAGCAATCACACATTTGTGAGCTTTCTGTTTTAAATTTATCATATGGTCTTACAAATTAGTTTTATTAGCAAAGAACATAAAATGGATATCATAGAGCTTAACAGGTATCGTTTGTTTTCTAACATTTCAAAGGCGAAATTTTTTGCCATGAACATCTCGTTACATTCCCATAGATTAAATGGTCACAAAAAACATGGCAAAGGAAACACATGTAGGACGGGTAACTAATGGCTTAGACGTACTTAATTCAACATTTCTGACGAGTTCCAGACGTTCTCTAACCTTTGGTATAAAGTTTAAAACTGGGAGGGTTTATTCAGAGAATAGACCTTTTAGTATAGTGGTCATTATTGAAGAAAAATTTCATTATATCACTTAAAGAAGCCATTGAACTTTACATCATAAAAGTAGTTAAATTTATTATTTACTGTATTTACAAATATAACATTAAAAAGTTGAAAAATCAGTAAATGTAACCATTTATGTAAATCGTTGTAATTATATATTTACTGGTGGTAGGTCTCCGTTACTGGAAACCGTCTATGTAGGTACCACCGCATCGCCTCTTCCTGTGGCCAAACAGTAGTGTGCAAACATTACTGTGTTCCGGTTTGAGAGGCGCTGTAGCTTGTGAAATAACTGGGGTAATTACTTAACATATATCTTAAGACGGTGGATACAATGTGGTGTTGTGTATATCATTCTAAATAGCATGAAGATGTTATGGGTAGGGGCACCACATAACATCAGGTGAAAGTGTTGTTTTCGTCGAATAAGAAAAAAATTCTTACTGAATAATAGTTTGGGATTTTCACAAATCGTCTGTAGATATCCATATTTGCAAGTCGTTAGGAAAGCGGATCGACTAAAGCTTCACATTTTTACGGGATTTCGTCCTTTCGATGCGGACGAATTATCCTGTGCGACGCACGGTCAGGTTTGTTAAAAAAAACCTCTTTATATAAAACTACTTTTACTTGCTTCATAATGGATATTAATTGTTTCATTTAAAATTTAAAGTTATTTTCAAATGTATTAACAATATTCTTCAAACTTATAAACACGCTGAAAAACTGATATGGACCAAATTTATTCTACATCTTAAAGATTAAACTGATCTAGTTAAAATTAACACAATAAACTAATTAATTATTTTTTTATATTTAAACTTGTATTTTCTTATATATAACATTGACGTGATAATTTTATAAGCTTTGAAATGTATTATGACTGATTGAAATTACATCAGTATGATATAAAATTTTTAACGAAAGTTTAGAAAACCATATTTTTACAAGTCTAAAAATATTATTGGTTTTACAATTAAGTTTCAAATATAATTAACCAATAGACAAACTGTAACCCCGTAACAAATGTCGCAATTAATTTTTTGTTTCAATTTTTTTATTTCGAATCCCTTTGATTGTTATAAAATTTTCATTGTTGTTGTCTGCGGCAAATGTTTCTAAATAATCAGCTGAACACGTATTATTTTTTTTTTTTGTTTTAAACTCTTTTTAATGATAATTTTGATATCTTTTCAGGTAATTGAAAATCCGTATTACTTTATTGAGAACGTACGTCCGAAATGCTGGTAACATATTTTATTTTGTCATGAACATATCTGTTGCTGTGATTTATGTTTGTGCCGTTACTGTATTTGCATGGTACACTAAAAAACGAAAGCAATTCGGCTGACGGTCATGTCACCGTCCGATAAAATCAACCCGCACGACCTCAATTCCCGCTGTAGGCCGTGAAATTTACGACAGGTGTAAATAAAAAGATGCCGCGAATAGCTCGATGAATAAGGTTGAATTTTTCTTTTTACCCGTAACACCTAAAAGAGCGACTCACAAACTTCATAATAACCTACTTTAAGCACCGATAAAGCCCTTATCTTGAGGCACCCTTTTCTCAATAGCACATTCTTAAGAAGTACAGTCTGCGACTGAAGAAATAATTTCAAACCTTTCCTTTAGTAGTTACGGTTGTATTTCCCTTCCATTCGCGGTTTTGCTGACAGGTGGGGCTCCCTGCCAGTAGTCAGTCTGTCGTTCAGTTCGTACTATCATAACTATCTATTACATTCGATACATATATGTAACAAGAACAAACGAGCATTGTTAACAAAATATTCTCTGACATACCGGAAGTATTTATTTAGTTATGTCGTAAAGAAAGTAAATGTTTAACGCGAGTGATAAATTTCGTCATGCCATGTTTATTGTATAGACGAGCTAATTGACAACGTATTAAACGAACCATTTCGCGAATGTAGTTATGTAAACAAAGAATAATTGCAAACAAATGCAGCCAACTTGTGTTATACGCTGTATTATGCAAACAGAAATCAAAACTTCCTTTCGTTCGAGTCCACTATCTCCGCTTCGACGTCGTATGAATTCAGATTGCGAGCGAACTTTGAAACGGCATCGGCTGCAATTTGCTGAGTCTATTGGTAATTTTTTTTTTTATTTTCTTCTTGGTTTTGCGTATTTCTTATTGCTAATTTATTTTCAGATTTTTATAAGTGTTAATTTTTACTTATACAGATTGCTTGTCACTAAAGTGGAATTACTATAGTACTCTTTTAAAAATTTGGGACTTGTTCTAACACGCTATTTTACATTTTGCAAAACGTTTTTATAAACTCATTTTAGAAGAATTGTTTTTGACGATTTAAATATTGTATCCATGTATGTATATATTTCTCTTCTGCCTCATCTATCGAGTATTGAAGTGGAAAGCTTCAAATGTTGTATTCCCATTGAACTATTTCAATATTCTCATGCATGAATTGAAAAATACAGCGTTGCGAACATTGTATGAAACTATTTATATTTATTTAACTTTTCATAAAAACTTTGGCTTTAAATGAATAAGTTAGGCTCTGAGATATCAATTTAAGAAGGCCGAGTTAAATTTCGATAACGAACTTATTAATTTAATTTAAACGAAACGCTATATCCTCGTAAATATATGTATGCAGATTAGACGGTTTTTTAAATAATAATTATAGTTATGTTCTATCAGTTGCATTAAACAATTTTTTTTTGTGGAACATATTGTTAAATGAACATGGAAGAAATAATTTCCACCTGTCCGTAGTACTGTTCCAGTTTCAATACAGTGAATAAACAAAGACCCGGGATTATATTTTAAGTGGTCATTTTACGAGTGCACCATTCTAGTATTCTTTTGTTCGGCATGGTCTTTTTTGCTCGATATATGTGCATTTTTGTGATGCCAGTGGCTCGGGGGCGGGGGGTGCATCTGAGGTTTCATTGTGTGGACGGACGACGCCCGTAGTTGCGGCGGTTCAGTGGCGCCGAGACCTCTATAGGGGTTGGTAGTGCGCGATATCTCCGCATTACTAATACTCGTTCACATCGTTCAGTCCGCGAAGTGAAGTTTGTTTTGTATTTGTAATATTCATACAAAATCTAAAGTTTTACATGGCTGGAAATTTAAGATTTTTAAAATTTTATTTAATACAATTTAAGTTTATATCAATTTTTTTGAATGTTTAATATACATTAATTTATTTTCATATGTTCAAAGCACAAAGTCATTAGAAGAGACGTTATTATAACGGATTGGTCAGGTAAATAATGTCACTGTTTTCACTTAATAACTATTGTGTGAATATTATAAAAAATATTGAGAAACCTTTAAGTTAATAAAATAATAGTAAACTTACTAACTAAATGGGACATTAACTAAAAATATATATAACTATAATTTAAATTTTGTAGATAAATGGAAAAATTAGTAAACATTTCAGTAAATGAAAGATTAAAAATTATAGCAATTAATAACTTTTAAATCTTTCATACAAATTAATTTTAAAGGTATTATATAATAAAACATATGTTGAATGTCTCAGTTATTCCTAAGTGTTTTATGTGTTACCTGCATGTGACCACTTGAAATTTCTTTTAAGATTCAGTCTCGCGTAAGAGTTCTATTTCAAGAACATATGAAACGCTTATGAGAAATTATTTAAGAATTTACTGTATACTTCTTCATTTATATAAATTATCTTTTATTCTTCACATTAAAATAACATCATATTTTTTTATATCCAGGAGTAAGCACATTAATTTTATAATTTTATTTATAACCTTTATATCAGAGCTAATATTCTGATTAACGATATTAAGGGAAAGTGAAAGAGTATTCATATTACATTATAATCGTAATAATTATAATATAAAAGAGAGAAAATCTTAGGATATAATCTGACTAAATAATAAACACGTAACTAATATTGAAGCACTGATTGCAAGTTATACTTACATCCATAGCCGGGTATTAAACTGCTTTCTTGAGCTTGATCTAGTTTACAAGTTTAAACACCGCTTTCAAAGACAACATTTAATTATGGAGTGGATTTCATTTAATTATGTTCTACGTTTGACATACAAACCTTCATGCAAATAGAAACAGACTAGAGAACGCAGTTATACATTATTACTGTATTTTTTTATGTATAATTAATATCATAATTAAAACTAAATGCTTATAACAAAACCACCAAAAATTGGAGTTAAAAGGGAGAATAAATTTTCTTCAGCCTTATAGCTCACCGTAAGAGATAAGTAGTAGAGACATTAACAAGGATCTAGGAAATCTAAATATTTATTAAGGTATAGAAGTGACAATCGAGAATAACTAACTCATTAAATACTTATAGATTTACTAATAAATACATACATAATACATATGCATAGATATGCTGCCCGATAAAATAGATCTTTAATTTAAAAAAAAAGTAATTTAAAGAAGTTTTTATGTAAGACATTGTCAGTCTTAACTTATAACTAACATAGTGTAACTTATAGTTTTTATTAAACAAACGTTGACTTGTATTAATTACTGTATGAGATTTCCACTTGAAACACTTTCTCATCAGTTATCACTTTTGTCTTCTCTTATTGGAAAAGTACAGATTCCGTACATTTGTTTAAGAGGCAATTAGATTGAATAAACAATGATTTTTTTTTTAAATCTAGATGGTATTGTACGGTTTATGAATGAGGACGATTTTATTTGGATTTGAAGTCATAGTGGTAAAAACCGACGAGCATACATGAAGACGCTCATGAAAGTGGGGGAAGCGAGAGAGATGTGCCAGGATCGTAGCAAGTGGAGAGAGGTGGTCTCTGCATACCCCATTGGGAACGGGGCGTAATATATATGTATGTTCAAATCATGCCTTGATCTCATATTGTATAAAGAACGTTATACAGTTTATATGTTTATATATGAGAAATCCAAACATTCATTTATTCATCACGTGATTTCCAAAAATAATAGACGTAAAGACTTAAAATTATGAAGATGCTTCTGTCATTTAGAGGTCAGCTCCGAATGAATTTTTCAAAATTTCGTCTCCATGAGAGTTGCGGGGGTGTCATAGCCAGTTCTGCGGGAGAGGAATAGCTAGTGTTAATATATTTATAATATTTTTTCTATGTGTATTTAAAAAGTAAATTGTTAATTTACAAGTGTCAGTGATACAATATATTAATATACTCTTCTTACAATTAATTAAATATTAGCGCTCTAGTCTAATGTAGAATAATTTATAGGAGGTGTTCTCTTATGAACTTTGCGTCTAGGGAATATGTCACAATTCCTAACAAGTTTGCTATTAAATAGTCAACTAGCAGGAGCGCCTAGTATTCTTATTAGTAGACAGGTAAAATGATGCGAAAACTATTATATGACGTAGGAATTATGGAACAAGATCCCTTGCCAGGATTAAAAATGCCGTCAGACAGCTTCAATTTTTGCATTCAAAATAAATCAAGCGGTAATGGTGTACGGCGTAAAAAGTTATTGAAATTCTATTACATATTAAAATGTTAAAAATTTTTTGATAAATTTTATTTATGTTATAATTAATAAAAAAAATATTTATTGTACGAAGAGACGAGATGAACAGGAAATTCACTTGATGGCAAGTTATATGTCTGCCCATAAGATGAGAGACTATATTGTGCACGTCACCTTGAGTCGCAAGATATTTAGTCCCGTTGCCCCAGTTATTTTACTAGTTACAACGCCTTTCAAACCGGAAGATACTAACGTTTATATATTACCGTTTTGCAGTAGAAATAGGCGATGGTAGATACCTACAAACACTTAATGGTCGAAAGTCGATACGGAGAGGATAGTTAGTAATACTTACATGCAATTGTTTTTTACTTATTAGACTTTATTTAGACTGACTTAAAAATAAAAAACTCATGTATTTTGGTATACGTATAAATAAACTTTCATTCACAGCAGTTTAATTGCTTCGTTTACTATCTTCTCGCTTCTCGTTAAGGCTGTCGATTCATTCAATCTATTGGAGTGTTTAGTTCTTTTTCATTTAAACTTATAAATGATCTTTAGAAATGGTTTGAATTTAAAACATTAAAAATATCACAGAACTATGTAGCCTTAAATTTTATAACATTTTTTTTATTCAACGAAGTGATGAGACGATCGAAACATTCATCTGATAGTAAGTCAAACGGTTACCGATAACAACATGGCGTTAGTAAGGATAGTTTAATCTGCACCAAATTGTGCTCGTGTCTACCCCACTAATTTTACCAGTAACAATGTCCTACAAACCGGAACATAATAATGTTTACACAGAACTGTTTAGTGGCACACAGTAGATGCGGGTCTCCGGCAACAGAGATCTACCACCACTAAACTAACAAGAGTTGAGTTATAGACTATTATTAGGTTTGTACTTTTCCCGTTCCGAACTACTCGTACATAACTCGTGCATACTACTCTCAATATTGGTGTTTGAAACGTTTTCTATTTTTATTTCAATAAAAAATTCTAAGTAATTCGTCGAAAGGGGATGGTACTTATTTTTCAAGTGAAATAGACATTTCCGTTACTCCTTGACATTCAAGTTGAGGAAAAATGAAACCTATCTATCGAATTTACATAAAATGGCAGATGAGTTCTCCCGGCGTCATATATTTACGTAGTAGAGTGTCGAAAGAATAGAGTCTGACGAAACCGCAGGAATACTTCTATTGATATTCGATTTGTGGCGTGGCGAAGGTGTTGATTTGATTATCCGCCGGTTCCTTTTGTTGGTCCTCACCTTTACATCCGTATACTTCTTTCAGCAGAGAAATTTTCGGGAATTGGATTTCTTAAATATTTTACGAAAATTTTGCTCTGACTTCTTAACTAAGTTATTCTTTAGAGAGACTATTCTTATCTGTACGGCAGACATAACTGTATCTATGAATTTTATTTTTCCTGCTTATAAAAGAGTTTTTAACACGTACAAAATTTTTTTTAAGTAATTGTAGTCCTTTACATCAATCTTTGTTACAACATGGTAAAGTATATACACTATCTTGCAAACGTAATTTAACGGAATATTCCTCTTTTGTTCGAAAAGTCATTATCATTCCCATATGGAAGGCAGGTGCAATCGTACTTTACTTATTTGGTATAAATTTTAGAGATATTATATTTCTGGAATGAAAATTTGTTCATAAAATATATTTTTTTTCTATGGTATTATATCTCAATATAGTAATAAACATAAAGTGTCGGGCACAACTTGTTTTAATTTGGTTTATAAAACGTTATTTTCGTTTGAACTGTCGATAGAACAAATAGAGGATTATACTTTGTGGAAAAATATTCAGAAAAGACGTGGTATTCCGAAAGTAAATTTTCCGTGAATTATATTTCCTACGTAATAGCTTATTTTCCTAAAACTGTGTCCCAATTAAAATTAATATAAGAGCTGAAAAATAGTCGTTACGAAACAGGTACAGACTCTAATTTAGTTCACAAAATTAACTGAAGTCTGGAGTGGTTGGCGCTGAATTATCTGCTTTCATGACTTAAATTATTGGAAATTATGTCGGTTTATAATACATAATAATAATATACTTATTCATTATAAAATTTTATAGGTATTGTTTTATATTATTAATTATGAGAATTACTTATCCCTAAGATGTTGTCATCATATATTTGTATATAATCTCTTTCGATAATTAGTTGTCCGGTTTGTACTGGTGGTAGGTCTCTGTTGCCGGAGACCGTCTAGGTAGGTACCACCGCAGCGTCTGTATCCATTGTCAAACACTAGTGTGCAAACATCACTGTCTTTTAGTTGGAAAGGCGGTGTAGCTATTGTATTTACTATAGTAACGAGAGTCAATATCTTGTATCTCAGGTGACGAGCGCAGTGCAGTGCAATGTTTATCATTCAACTAGCTCATGATGTTATAGGCAGGCGTATTACTTATTATCAGGTAAAAGTTGGGTTCGTCTCGTCGCTTAATTGAATAAAAAAAATTTTTTTATTGGAAATCATTCTTTCTTTTATTCTATTAAATTCTTAACAACACAAAATTTTAACATTTTATAATCTGCATAATTAAACAGATTAGTAGCACAAAAGTAGAGTTTTGATGTCTTAGCAAAGCATGAGCTTGCAGTTAATTAGTTCAGTTAACATCTAATTAGGAGCTAAAAGAGCCAGCTTTAGCACGCCGCTTGATTGAGCAAGATAGCTGAATAGAGTAGGCTAACAACCTGTTTATATGAAGTGTAAAGAATTTTAATTCACGATAAATTATCATTGCCATATACAAATGTCGAGTAACTTAGACTTACATAATTGGAGCCGTAGAAATATTTCAATCACAATTTAATTGACATATATATTAAAGGATGTAGTTGTTCCCGCACAACAACTTACGGGATCCAAGTCAAGCTCACCTTCTCGCGGTACATCAACAAACGAGGCTCTGGCTCCCACCAACCCGCATTGGGCCAGCGTGAATCCCTACTCGATCGATGTAGGAATCTTTGGAGGTGGCCTATGTCTAGCTGTGGACGTTTATCGACCGATAATGATGATGATATACTAATCAGTTTCTTAAGTAGATAAAGAATCCTGTTAATATATTATGAACCAAATGAATTGAAAAATTTGTCTTCATAATTTTTTTAATATGTAACCTGAGCGGCAACAAAACATTTCATCTAAACGCGAACATTTTTAGTTAATAACGTGAACTTAATTTCATTAATGTAATAATATTTTTTTAATTAATATCTCTAGTAATGCAAACATGTTTGAGTTTCAGTGGCGTAGAGGCTTTAACTAGTGAAAGTACTGAGGTAACAAGATTAAACATCTTGTAATATATCTCATAGTCTGCCAGTGTAAATATAATATCCAACAAGAAATTTTATATGCTATTATTTTTTTTATTTGACCGCCAAATTTTAGATCGCGGTTTGAAGAGGGCAAATACTGGTGATGATGATTTATTACAAGATTGTGCGTAATATTAGTAAAAAAAATTTTATAATTTTCTCTATATACTATTTACCTTAAATTGTTAACTTCGTCATCCATACGGCACTTCCATACTAAAGAATATAATCAATAATTTCACAGTTGACGCCGGTCAAAGTATTTTTAAAACGGAGATTTAAACTTATATGAAGTTTATACTTTTATATAGTATAAACTCAACATATTTTAGCTTATGTCCCATAAACTCATAAGCAGACAGCCACACACCTATATAAACTCACAGTTGACAAAGTAAAAAAAATGTAGTGCTAAGAGACATGCGTAAGTGCCAAGCGATGAAGATGTTGAGGACAGAGCGAAGTGGAGGAAAAAATAAAGGAAACTGTCTCTAACGCCATATGGGATATACAACTAGAAATATGTCAGTAGAGGTTTAATTAATTTTGAAAGTAGTACTTGAATTTGAAATTAAAAAATGTTTTTAAAAATCTCCGTCATTACCTTTGTCATAGATCATTTGAAATAAAAATTTGCCGAGATATAATATATATTAGTTCTTTTGCAATAGAAGAGAAACAAGAAAAAGTAACCATGCGATCCTCGTCTAAAAGAGTACCGAGCAAATATTAATAATGAAATTAAATGCCTAGTTAAATTAAAAGGGGGTATAAACATCTTTAACAGTACAATACGGTGGTTGATGTTCTTTACCGGAGTGTTTATGTATATATTTCTCCGGCTCATATTTCTTCAGACAAATAGAACAGTAAGATATCACTGTCTACCAGTTTAGAGCGCTCTGTAGGTAGTAAAATTACTGAGGTAATGACATTTAACATCAGATGTTTCAAGGTGACGGATACGATGTAGTGCTGAACATTCTATCTAGCGCCTTATTGTTTTTAGCGGGCATATTGCATATCAACTCGTGAATGTCTATCGTCCCGTCGAATAAAAAAAACATGGTGATAAGCACCATTAATTAACCATTAATATATTTCACATTATCAAAACCTTATACATTTTATGTAAATTTAGTTAACAGCGAAATACGAACGAGTAGACACTTGATTGCTGTTGAATGTGTAATATATTCTCCGTATAAATAAATTTCTAATTGAAACTCCTTAACGCGTTACTCTTACGAGAGGTTGGTTACAAGCTTAGCGGAGCGAATGCGGAGTATCTTCTCAATGTGGGCTTGATAATTAAATCTCGCTCTAATTGGGCACGGCTCGATAGACTGGCACTCGTGCATCATCCTCAATCCATATTTCATAAAGACATTTCCCCGTCATTCGCATATGCGATCCGATGCTCGGTTGAAGTCGTTATCTCATTCACTAACGATGCAATATGGGAAACTTCTTAATGGCCATTTCAAGTAACAATTATTCTATATTATTATATAAAAGATCTTAGTATGTAGGTAACAAACTCAAAATATTATATTTTGCATTTTTTAAGTAATAATCAAAATTACTTACTGAGATCAAATCGTTAGACATTGTTCTGTAGCATCTTTCTAGTGTATCTATTATTCAGGAAGACTGAAATTAGTATTAAAGACCTTTCGGTGCACTAATGTCGACGAGAGGGACATCCGGCAGATAATTAGTGTTCAAAGACAGGCAATATTAATTAAAAAAAGTCACGAATGATTCTGACTAGAAATTTTATTTAATTTGCCTTATAAATGCCAAATAAGTTAGTGTTTCACTACCATCCCGATTAGTGTTAAAGTGGTGATGTGATCTGCAGTAGTAGGATGTGCTAACCTAGGAGCAGACTATACATTCTTTTCCTGTAACCGGGAATACTGCTCCCGGCAAATTGTTTAACTCCTATGCTATTCTTAAAACGAGGAGTTAAAAGACGAGCTCTCAAACTAATCTTTCGTTAATAGATTATTATAAAATAATGATTAATGTTCCATTAAGAAAAATATTTTCACTTTAAATGTAACAGATAACTAAAGTTTAAAAGTGAACATTTTTAAATTTTATAAGAATAACATTAGGGAGGTGCTAAGTTTCCCTTGCGTTACATTCTATAGATACCTTCAAGGTGGCCTGAGCGTGAAACCGAAGTAGTTTGCGTTGATAAAAGGTATCGACTGCGAACACCTTGCCAGGATTAAATATCCAGTCTTTAGTCACTCGTTTCTTTTTCGTCTAGAAAATAAATTATTTGTTATTAACTTTTATGAGACGAGAGGATTTATACATTCATTTGATAGTAACTGATACATAAACAACGTGGCGCTAATTAAAATAATACGCATTGTACCATGTGATATATGATTGAGATATACGTAAATTAGTCATCACTGTTTTATATACTTTTAAAAGAGAAAAAAATTCTTCCATAGAAACATAAATTATTAATAAGTAGTAGCAGATTTCTTTTTCTATGAAACGTAATAATAGAGATAAATAATTGACGAAAATATCTTATACATCTAGTATCCGGCGATAAGAAATCCCCTGCTGTAGAAATATGTTATAATGAATCCTGGAATTGTAAGGTAGGGATTATTTTCTTCTGACTTCCGATATGTTATAATTAGGACGAAACATTTTTAATAAGAATGCTATTATTAGTTAGAGAATACACTGTTGTTATGATGAATGTAAAGTCACATTGAGATACTTATACATTTAATAAATAAAAAATAGGTATTGTTAACAGATAAATTATAGATTCGAGACTGTTTCTGTTATTTGGTTATTAATGATAAAAAATTATTCTCTGGAGAATGATTAAATTTTCATAGTAATTTTTTTAAAAGTTTTTTTGTCCTCATATTTTTAAAACTATCTACACGGCCTTTCAAATCTGAATACAGTAAAGTTTACACACTGTTTTTTGAAAGCAGAAATAGCAATATCTACCAGGATGGTCTCCGGTAACAAAGACCTATCACCAGTAATCTTATACCTCCTCTTTCGCCCACAGTTGTTTGGCAAACATTGCTATCTAGGTATTAAGTCTTCTCTTGGTATCATTTACGATAACATGAAATAAATAAATATAAAGTTATATGAAAATTAGTAAAATATTTCTAACCTACAGGTAGTACGAAGGAAGATTGATTACTGAGTATATAAATTTATATACAATATATGATATGTCCACTGCTGGACTAGCCTTCCCAAAAGATCTCCACATCGATCGATTCCGCACTCAGCTGCTTCCCGACTTCGTCTGCCGGCTGATAATGATGATGATCATGATATAATATGTATGTTATTGACGAATATTTTTGTTTTGCGTAAAATAATTACAATAAATATAAAAATAGAAATTTAATCCAAGAGAGAGAAAGAACAAAAGCGTGAAAATAGAGAAAAGGTTGATTGTGTACGAGAAGTCGAGTACAAAGTGAGAATTTATTTTTACTTCCTGTTTCTCTTTGATTCTTGTTAAAAGATCTATAATATTTCAAAAATACAAAGAGATAAAAATTAATGTATTCATTTGCATAATTTAAAACACATTCAATATAAATATGCAATGCATTTTCGTTCGAGACCGGTAAACCTGTATTATTAATTTTGTATTACTGTATAGTAAAATAAATCTCTGGTGTTTCCACATTCATCTGATGAACCATTATTGTAGGTTTTCATCTATACCGGCTAAAGCGTTTATTATTATTATTTTAGTTTATATTTTACTGTTCATTGTTGTTATTTTAAATAAAATTACTTTTAAAAAATTTTTATGTGAAAATTACATCGGATAAAATAAGTTTTCTTAAAACATAATCAACCAACAAAACTTAAAAAAAATTTTGAACTTAATATTATTTGACAAACTATATTAAGGTTGAATTGCGTAAATGATTTTTGTGGTTACATATTTAACCATTAATCATGATCTCTCTAAAAAATTATGAACTTTTTAGTATCCTGACTTGGTGCAGGAAAAAAAACGTATTGGTTATAGTTGTCCTCTTTATAGTGGTCACCTTTACTTTTTCGTTTCCTTGACTGATTCTTTAGAAACAACTGTCGAACATATTACATATACTACCATAGTCCATCTTAGGCCTTTTAAACTTAGGAAGCTAAGTAAATAGCTTAGAAATTGTGGTTTATATGTTTTTGTACTGCGTGGACCGATAAACGGATTTTTTCATATATATAAAATTAAGAAATAATAGACTTTAAATTTAATCCTTTTATAAAACGGCCTGTCGTTTTATTTAACAACCATAAATTTATGCTATAGAAGATTTAGTCACGTCAGGATTTACATATAAGGATATTAGGGTAATGCTTACATTCGTTCGGCAAGAAACAATGCCTCATAAGTCTGCGGAAGGGAGCGAACGTTTAATATCAGTGTTCCCTACAGCCAGGAAGCTTTATTATGACAAGCACCTTCCCAGTATCTATTCATATAAGAATATATTTTTCATATAATTTCCAGTCACGTAAAACTATGTGATACTTTTAAAGAAATAACTAGAAATTTATCGAAACCACCATCAAATATGTATGTGATAATAGTGTTAAGTATTTCCAAATGACGAGACGAAAATGTTAGCTTGTGTGTGTAAACCTGTGGAGACAGCGTTACTGTTTAACGGAGGAGCACCTGTAACAATGGGTCCTTTAGGAACTAATGGTAAAGTACGCCACAGCACTTCTGATGTTATGACAACGATTCAATTACTGCCTAAATCAAAACATAATTTAGGGACGAACATAAAGGAAAGTCCGATTTCCATTACTTCTATACCATCGTTCATGGACTCCTCAGGACATCTTCTTAGTCTGAGAAAGATAGAACGGAAATCGAAGTCGACAAAAATATTAGTTAATCCTGTCTGTTTAGACGGTGTAAGCAGCGACGATAGCAACCGTTCAAAAACAGTATCTTCAAAATGGAATGGCAAGAAGAAACGACTGAAGGTCGCAAAATTAACTAAGAAACATGAAAGTGAGCCAAATGATTCCGATTCTCATAGAAGAGATGAGACTAAAAAAAATAAAAAAACTATATCATGTTTTAAAATCAAAAGCTCAGAAGACAAGGCACAAGAGGACATAACGCCTGATTATTGTTCCAATGAAAATGGTAATTACAATAACTTAAATCCAAATACACCAGATGTCGTAATTCATTCAAAAAAACAAAACAATGAATTAGTAATAAACCATATCACTCATAAAGATATTATTAATAATGAGCAGTTAGAAAAAAAAAACGAATGTGATGCAGACAACCAACAAAAGGTAAGAGTACGTGCATGTTTATAGTTTATATTCATATTTATAACTCATCATGTTTATTGTTGCAATAATATATTTCCGAAATAAAATGTATTCTATAGAGAATTTCTTATTAACAGCATTTCAATTGCCACCGTACAGCATTTCAATTTGTATGCTAATGAACTTCGGAGACATCTTGGAAATTCTCTTCTATATTTTATTACTGTTCTCGCCATTGCGACTTCTATATATTAAACTAGAAGTTTTAGTGTCGCACGTTTAGATATTTGATAAATAGCGTTAACATTGTGTTTTATTAACACTAACAATTTATACAATTACATCAACATCTGCTGGACGTAGACTTTATCGAATGATTTCCATATGCTAAATTACTCTTAAATTCTTAATCCATTATTACTACCATAACTAAAACTTCAAATTCACTTTAAAAATTATGTGCTTATTTATAAATATATTTTTATTTATTCTTTTTAGTGACAACGCGTTCATCTGATGGCAAAGTGATACACCTGTCCATAACAACGTGGTGCTAGTTAGGATTATAAACACCCGTGTTAGGCCCCGTTACCTTAATAATTTCACTAGCTGCGATGCCCTTTAAAACGGAATAACACGATAGAACAGATATATAGAACAATATAGAACGGCGATAGAACAGATATAGAGAACAGACACACAACAATTTGGCGATAGAAATAGGCACTGCGGTGATACCTATATAGAAGGTCACCGTCAACAGAGAAAATTATAGATTTTTAGACAAAGCTTTGGGTTTTCTTTATAATATATGTATACCCATTTCAGTAGCGAATTACTTTCTATTGTTCCTATTAAATAAACGTTAGAAAATTCTAAACGGTTTGTCGAATAGGTTCACGCAAAATGGACAAAGCAACTAAGTTAAAGTACGGCGGTCGGGCGTTAAACAAGTTTACACCGTAAAATAGCCTCTGAAATAACGTTAACACCTCGCCGTGCTTGTAACGGTTATATAAATTGGTGATATTTGAGTAACCGATATTTACAAATAATCGAGATGTACCTAAAATAACCTATTGCGCAAGTTGCATATAATTATTTATAATTATACTTTTTTTCGACCTTACAACCGTTACTTAAATTTTTTAAAATAGTTTCAACGCTTTCTTTTTTGATGTCCTTCTTTTATCTTTAAATGAAGATATTAATTCTACTTCATTCATATTTTACTCTCATTTATATCGACATTTATTTAATGATCTATTACATTTACGGGAATATATTTCCTTCTTGTACGAAAGAGAAAATCTTTCCTGTGATGTAAAAGATCGAGTGTCTGTTTTACTGATTGAATCTAAACTCAGACATGGCTGCGAGCTTTATGCTCAGAAATGGTATTATTACTATTACTATTTGCTTTCTCCTGTTCTTACTATATTATTTTTTTATATTTTTTTTACTTTATTATTATACATGTTTTCCATATATGTACGAATTGCTACATTAATAACGATGATGGAGTAAAATGTCAGTTGAACTCCTAATTATCAATTTTATTTTATAGTTTGTTTAGTGGATGTTTGTTTATATAAAAAAATACTTTTTATAGTATTATTTTATTTTTAAAATGAGAAATAGAAAGGAACAAAATTTTTTAAATGAATAGATAGGTATTGTATAGTTAGCATTGTTATGTTTATTATATACTTATTTTAGTAGTAGTAGATTATTATATACTTAATAATGCTAACATCTTTGTGTCTAAATATTTTTATTTTTAAAGCCATGTATTATTAAAATTAAAAAAAGTGTTAATAATCAAGTTATAGTTGTAGATATTTCACGGTATCAACATTATACAGTTTATCTTATAACAATCGCCTCCTTAAAGAGAAAAACACATGTATACTTATCAATATTATATTAATTTACTAATTTCAATGTGTTTCTTGGGACACTGTATAAATACAAAATATCATTAAAAAGTTGTTTATTTTGGGTAATCTAAAAAAAAAAAATTTTTTTTAATATAGAATCATTTTCAAATTATTCGAATAAGAAAATCTAATAAAGTAAACATAAAGTAACATCGCCGGCAAATTATTTTTAGGGAAACAAGGTATAACGTTAAAGATTAGAAAGGTATAATTAGCAGTTTTATTTAAATACAATGTAATGACACACTGACACTAAATAAAGACCTCTTAAAATAGTTCAGATACCTAGAAATACAAAGGTTGTACTTACAATAAGATTTATTTCCAAGGAGTTAAAATTTTAGTATATTGTCATGCGTTCTTACTAAATATACATCAATTTTACTGTTCTATGCATTCTAAATGTATGAGGGACTACTATCCGAAGCATTAAGGGTTAAGTTCGTGCGCTTCAATCATTTATGAAGTTTATTCAGCGAACCCCACAGGCTGCTGTATATACATTACTAATTGCTGGACTAGTCATGATAAACGACTACGTGATAGAAGTATCACATATGGCAAGTGTTTCTCAAATTTTTATGACAAACAAAAGAGTAAAGCCATTATTTAATTTTTTTATGAATTATATTTTTCTTATACAATGAAGCGACGAGACGAGCTGATGGTGGACTTTTACCTGATGGTAAGTGATACACCCGTCCATAACAACGTGACGCTAGTGAGGATGATATACACTGCACAACTTTGCGCTCTTCGCTTTGAGACATAAGATGTTAAATCTCGATACCCCTGTAATTCAATAGCTACCCTCTTTGGAACACAGTAATGTTTGCACACTACTGTTTGGCGGCAGAAATAGGAGCTGCGGTACTACCTACATAGACGGTCTCCGGCAAAGGAGACCTACCAACAATACTAGCATACATACTAAATGAAAAAAAATATATTAAATTGATATATACAAGAAGAAACATCACATTGATTATATAGAATTTTGAATATCAAGCAACATCCTATAGAAGGAGGCTGTTATTGACATTAGACCCTAACATTCGGATGATTAATGGAATGATGATTTCACACATTGCATTTTTATATATATTTATATACGCGTATATATGTACCACAAATTGTTTTAAACTCAACTGCAGCTTTCAGCAGTAATCAGTGATAAGCAGAAATAATGATTTGTGACCCCCAATATAGTATAATTTGTCAAAATACAAAAGCTTAAAATAATCATAATATTTATTAGGCATTTATAGCTCATGATTGTTGACATCTTCAATACTACTACCTCAGCTTTTATGTGAAAAGTAGTAGTAGTAGTAATTTATGGCCCTTTGCAATATAAAAAAAATGTTTACAGTCACTGAAAAGTCATTGTGTCTGTAACTGTTGCGTATGACATGTGTTTTTTCATTATGTTTCATTTCAGGTAATTAGATAATATTTTTGTATCGAGTATATTGTGTGAATGTCAAAACAGTTGGTTGAATTGTTTATTTTTAGACCTTACTTTAAACTTATTAATCGGTTATCTAAAATTAGGTGCCGTTTGTATGTTCATGTATAATGAATATTGGCGAATTACCGCAGTTTAGCTCATACTTAAACTTTATTAATACTTTCGTTATCTACGCCGTTCGTTTTCAAATTATCTTTAAACACTTTAAATACAGGTTTGACACTGCGTAGGTTTATCCAATCTATTCCTTTCTATCCGGTAATTACAGGTCTACAGTCTGTCGGGCTTGCGTTAAATATAAGATAAGGGTAGCTCGTTTTAAAGTAACTGGCGTTTAAATAAAATCCTATATTCAAAACGTGCAAAGTTATCTTAAGTAATCCGTCCTCGCTTCTACACTCTGATGTCTACTTACTTATTCAGGACATTAAACCGATTTCAGACTCGACATTAAGGGGTAACAAAATAGTGACGGTGTAAATCCTTGCGTAGTGTGTAACTAGTGTGGAGATCAGGACCAACTCTAACCCTTGTGTACTAAATTGTAATTGTTGAATTTTAAAACATTAAAAATTACATTTTATTAAATAGTTTTTGTATTAACAAAGTAAAATTAAAACTTGTATGAGTTAGGTACACATGTAGTGTCATTTGTTCATAATTGAACCTGTTATATCTCCTTACCAAAAGTCATCTATATATCCAGAGGTGTTTTACTGCCTCATCGCGAGATCTCCGAATCTATAAGATATAAAAACTCTAAATTTGGTAGTGATATTGCTTCTGACTTTTAGAAGTCAGCTAAAAATAGACTTTAAAAGATTTCTTCACCAAAGTGAGATACGGAGGTGTTAGGGCCAGCTAAGCGGGTGGAGAACAGATAGTTCTTTCTATAAAATTTATCAGTAACTAGTATTAATGATTTCGTTAATAGATTTATGATCTCAATTGATCTTGCTTGTAAATGTTGAAATAAGCTTGTTGTGTATTGCAAACAATATACGACTCTATTTAATTAGAACTACATGTTTATTTTTATATCAGTAGAATATAAGGTTTTGGACACTATTTTAATATGTAAAAGAATTTTAATACTAACTAATAATTAATTCAAGATTTAGTACCCGATGTAAATGTGCCGTAAATATCTCAGTGTGAAAAGTTACTACAAATTGAAATATATATTTTTAATTATAAAACTTATCTACAAAAAAATTATAATAATTAATTGAAAAACAAGACGAACGGGACGTTCACCTGATGGCAACTAGTATACGTTTGGCCATAATAGGGTGGCGCTAGTTAGAATATATACTGCATTACATTACTCTCCTCGCTTGAGATATAAGATGTTGAGTTTTGTTACCCCAGTAATTTCACTACTACAGCGGTTTTCACAGTAATGTTTGCACACTACTGTTTGGCGACAGAAATAGACGCTGCGGCAGTATCTACCTAGATGATCTCCAGGAACAGAGACCTACTACTAGTAAAATATATTAAAACTGCTTTCATATTTTTATAAGTACATTAAAACCTTTTAATAAAAAAAAACAGAATATCCGTGAAAGAATTTAACAGTCATGAAATTTGTATAATGTATTGTTATATTATTTCATTGAAACATCTTTTAATTACCGTCCTCTTTTCATGTCCAAATGTCTGATAAAATGAAAAGCTACAAAATATACTTATAAATAAGGAGTTTTCTTACAAACACTTTCGTTATCTCCCACTCATAAATCTTCCGTCCTGTTTTACATCCTGATAATCTATATTAATTAATCTTGGATATAAACTCGGAAGTGGTAGGTAACGGATAATACCGGGTTATTTTCTTTAACAAGAACAATTGTGTATCTTAGGAAGAGAAATAAAAGGGAAATATCAATACATGTATAGAACTGTATCATTTCTACATTTATTATTATTTAATAATGAATAAAAGAAAATATTTCAAACTTATTCCAGCAAAAGACAGAGGTAGTGATGGTTTCATGTATTTTTTTTTAGATAAATATGTTTTTCCTCAAGAGGTATATTTAATCAGAAGTAAGAATATGTATTAAAATTAAGTAATTATCTAAAATCTTTTTTTTAAATATAGGTTCGTAGATGATGTTTGTCAGAGATTCAGTTTACTAAACAACGTATATTAGAACCCTATTCCATTTGGCTGCTTATATTTTATTCACTATGTATGAATTAATAGCGAAAATTCCGAAAAGGGATGAAAGGCAATTTTATAACAATAAGCTCGCAGAATAATCTTTTTATAGCAAAAAAAGCTTTCCCAGGGGAAAGTAACATACGGCGATTACTGCATTAGGATCATAAGGTCCAACAAAGGCTTCATTTCATTTGTAGAGTTCTTTAGCATTTTATCTTTTGGAATAGTGGCGTAATGTTAAAAGCGAAGTAGCGTCACACGGTATTATGAAAAGAAATTTATTTACAGGCTCTTTCTCTCTGGGGTTATTGTCTGATGTTCTGGTGCTCGCGGTTAACATTAGGGTTGTATATGGATCGAATGATCTACTTCCATCGGTTCTTGTAATATTTAGTGGGTAAATGCTGTCAAATCAGGCGCTTAATGTTTATCTGCATCTGTGAAAATATTAAATACATCTATTTAAGCAAATTAATCAAACTTTACGAATATTATATTGTTCTTACGTGACTAATAAATAATAACAAAAAAATTTTGTGTCTGTGGAGGTCGTCTAGACGACGGTACGATAATCCTAGGTTTTAGCAGTATCGTATTATCGCACATTATTGCGTCTATTAGTACCTCTAAATTATATTGAGATAATACTACTATGTTCCGGCTTGAAGGACATTGCAGCAAGTGAAATTATTAGAGTAACGAGACTTAACATTTTGTATCTGAAAGCGATGAGCAACATTGCGCAGTGTATATCATCTTAACTGGCGCTGTATTGTTATTGGGCAGCTGCCGCTCCGTCGAATAAAATACGCTTTATTAACCAAATACACAACATTTTTTTTTTTTTAATTTTTAGAAGTAAAGGTGAGACGATAAAGATACGCTTTTATACCCCTGTGAGTTTATTTACCTTGTAAAGTAAGGCCTTTCCATAATAATGTGACATAAGTACTAAAATTTTCGTGTTATTAATCATTTAAAGTGTTCCTAAACAAATACCTATTTACGGACGTATTTACCGGTTTTGTAATTAATTCAATAAATTCTTATGAAACGTTGACAAATAAGTTAATATATAACTTTAATTACTCGCTGTACATAATTTACTTGACTTGTGTTAAGTTCGCTACGAAGAGACTTCAATGGAAAATGTTATAATTTAAATGGAAATCCGGAATGATGAGATTTGAAATCTAATTATGTCATTTCTAACTCTTAATTTTATTTTCATTTAGCCAAGCTGCGAAATTGAAACGCTTAATTTTACTTAGATATTTCGCTTTGAATTTCACAGGCATGGTTTCAAATTCAAATTCGCATTTAATATTTCAATGAAAACTGAAAAAAGTAACTAAAAACTGTTGACTGAAATAGTCCTATTTCAGTTAAAACTAACTGTACTTAATATTTATAACTTTAGTCGCAGTTTTTACGGAAGTGAGTTTTTTTATGCAGATTATTCATGTAATGTTGAATAAAGGTATCTTGGCATACAATATTTCGAAAATACAGTTTACACTAAGAGAACTGTACAGTGTCTAGATCCTGTCAAAACTTTAAATTATAAAGTTTAAGTTTCAAGGCGCAATGTATCGTATGTTACAGCGGTTCGGAAATATTTAACTCTGCTTCAGTCAGTTTAGAAGTTTCAAAATTTAGTTTGAAGTATAGTTATCTTCTTGTTGGAAATTAGACATTTGTTTACTTTGTTATTATATGTATTTATGATGCATCAGTTTTGGGTTTACTTCAGTGTACTAAGTGCCTTGCACTACAGATTTCCTAATAATCTACATTTAATGCGATTGATCCTACCTTAAAGTATTTACTGCAGCTTTTTTTTATTACCGATAATCTTTTAAGTTTTAGTTATATCATTGACTAAAGGTAGCGTCACGTTTAAAGGAAATACTTGACAACTTTGGGTAATCTGTTTCTTATACTGAACTACTAGACCTTCATATTGACATTTAAATTCAATCATACTATTTGATTGCGCGATTTTCAACATACAATATGATAATTTTATTACAAACAAACGTGTAGGACGCTCATCTGATGGTATGTGATATGCCTGCACATAACAACATGGCGCTAGCTAGGACTGTACTACATTGCGCTAGTCGCCTTGACACCTAGGCTGTTAAGTTACATTACCTCAATAATTTCTCTACCTACAACTCTTTTCAATCCGGAACATTGTAATGTTTGCACACTTCTGTTTAGCGGTAAAAATAGTAGCTGTGGTAGTACCTATCCAGACGGTCTCCGGCATCAGAGACTTACCACCAGTAAAGTTCTTTATGAAAGTATTAACAAATAACTGAAGCGTTTCGAAATAATTTAGTTTAAATCAATTTATCCCAATTGTTTCTTCTTATACATCTTCATTTTACTCTCACTTGCTGACGTTTGCGATCACTTCATTATAACAGCGTCTCTTTCGAATGGTTTGATTAGTATATATTTTAATAAAATCAACAACAGATTAAATTAGTTAAAAACCATGAGGGCAACTAAATTATTATTATCTACTCGACATACGTTTAGTTTCCTATTATCGGTAAATATTTCATCACCATTATTGTCAATAGTCGACAAAAGTCTAGTGCTGGCCTGCCTGCTCAAAAGATTTCCACATCAATCAGTTCTATCCTGCCCGTATCCGGCGGTTTCCCGCGACTTTAACCACATCGTCGGTTCATCTTATGGAGGCCTCCCAGAACACATCTACCAGCAGAAGGCCGCCACGCGAGAACCTCACTGCACCTCAGTGCACCACCGGCCCTCAGTCGTTCCAGGGCACGTTGCCACTTCTGTCTCGCAATCTTTTCTTTTTCCTTTTTTCCAAATGAATTATACTGAAAGTAGACAAAAGCTTCATAAATATTACAGAAGAGAGTAGAGATTGAACAAAACAGAGTAAAGTGGCAGGCGAGTCTAGGCCGGTTTATTGTTGCCACGGTGTAGTCATTGCTTCTCACTACTCATCCGCCACTTTTAAAGTCATCACAGGCATTGTTTTACGGACGAACGATATCATAAATGAGAATAACGCATATATATAATATATATGAGTTCATAAACTTTATTATAATTTATGTAAGTATAATAAATATACAATTATAATTTTTACTTCTAGTTAGATCTCTGTAAACGGAGACCGTATAAGATATGTGCCATCGGAGCTCCTATTTCTGCCGCCAAACAGTACACAAACATTACTACGTTCCGGCTTGAAGGGCGTTGTAGCTAGTGAACTAGTGAGATAGTGAACTGTAGAAACAAGACTTATCATCTCACGTCTTGAAACGAGGACAATGTGATGCAGTGTATAATATCCCGACTAGCGCCATTTTATTATGAATAGGCATATCGCTTCGAAGAATAAAAAAAAAAATATGATAACTTCCTTTTAAAATTTTCGTTTAAAACAATTTAGATACACTAACCGACAAGTAATCGTCGATTTTTGTAGTTTAAATGTGATATATTGAAAGCAGTTGTAGTAAGACTAGTAGCAAAAGAATTTTTTGACCGGATTCGTTGAAAATAGCTTTTTTTTGTAGTAGCTTCCCCGTATTTAACTACAGAAAAGATCGTTTACAAAGAAGGTGCTAGTCATTTCTTTTATAAATGCCGTGAAACGAAAGCGGGGCGAGCGTCTAGTGGCGACTTTGTTCGTTTAATGTTTATAGGTCGCGGCCTTGTACACTTTGGGGGTGACAACGGGGGTGGCACCTGTCGAAGGTAAAGCTTAATATGAGCTCCACTTTCTACAATAAAAATAGTTCCATTTACCTAAAATTAAAGGAAAAATGTTTTGGTTCATTTCTTATTGAAGCGACGATAAGAACAAGACGTTCATCTGATAGTAAGTTATACGCCCGACGATAACGTGGTGCTAGTTAAGATGATACACACAGGACCACATTGTGTTTGTCGCCCTAAAATAGATGAGATATCAAGTCTTGTTACTCCAATTAAAACGCTCTTCATGCCGGAAGAGGGCAATGTTTGCATACTACTGTTAGGGGCAGAAATACGAGCTACGATGGTACCTACTTAGACGGTGGTAATAGAGACCTACTACCAGTAACAAGCAAAAGCTTGTTAATAAATATATATAGCTAAGATATTTATACAGATCCACATTGCTCTCCTCGAATAGAGATTTACGATATTAAATTTAGTTACCTTCGTAATTTCAAAAGCTGTTGGTCTCAAAATACATTCAAGGCACAATTCCTTATCCTTACTTCCGTTAAATCCATGTCCGATAACAAAGACTTTTTTTGTCGGAGGGGAGAGAGATTTAAAAAAAATACATTGAAGGATTTCCATCAACTAATGTTCTTCGGGCAATTAATTCCATCAATGTGAGCAGGGTACATTGTGCAAAGGGCCGATGGCTGATGGAGTAGTAAGGTCCTCGAGTGGCGCCCACGTACTGGTAGACGTAGTATTGGGAGGCCTCCCACAAGGTGGCCCGACGATCTAGTGAGAATCGCGGGAACCCACTGGATGCGAACAACGCGGGACCGATAGATGTGGAGATCTTTGGGGGAGGCCATGTCCAACAGTGGACGTCTATCGGCTGATGATGATGATGTTCCTCGATGGTAGAAGAACAGTCCTAGGATATGTGATGTATAATTGTTATATTAAATATTACATAATTTTACACAATGAAAAGTTACTAAAATATATTGCATATGCACTAATAATATGAAATTACATACCATCACTCTACGTTATTATTTCATAATGTTTTAAATAATTGTAGCAAAAGTAATAATCCTTTTATTATTTGAGATTTTGCCAATAATAAATGATTCGGCTTATCTTACTTTAATCTCTTGTTTTAATTAATCGCCATTATAAATAGCGACTTGGCCGAACGCTTTTCCGCCTGGCATGGCGGTATTGAATAAAACATATTTTTGTAAACAAATATTATTATCGTTTTTTTTTAAATTAACAAAGCGACTAGAGGAGTAGGATGTTCACCTGATGGTAAGTGATACGCCTGCTCATAACAACGTGGCGCTAGTTTGTATGGTATACACTGCAGCACATCGCGCTCGTCGCCTTGTGGTATGAGATGTTAAGTCTTGTTACCCTCTTTAATTTCTGATCACATTAATTTTTTTTTTATACTGCAAATGGGCTAAGAATTTATCTTAATTTCCTATGGTATTAATTGATAGTGCTGCTGTGTATGGTGGTAAATGTTCCCGCTGTCATAAGTCGACAGTCAGAACTAGTTAGCTAGATGGTTTGAAAAAACTGAACCCCCAACCAAACTCCATAAAAATTCGACTGCGCAATCGAACGAGGGACCTCCGTTTGTTTTTTTCTCGCTTCATTACAGTAGTGAGATGTGGGGTTATTCATAATCCACTTTCATACCATCTTTGGTTTATACAATATATACATTAAATACATTTAGTATTTATAGTAGGATGTATATAATATATTTTCATTTATTTGGAATTTGATGCGGTTATTCTATACAATTATTTACTAATATAACACTAACAATACATTGATTTGGGTACAATAAAATCTTTGATTTCTGTCTTGTCATTATATTCATCATCAGCCGACAGATGTCCTACTGGACACAGGCCTCCTCAAATATCTCTACTCCAACCGGTCCCGCGCTGTCCATATCCGACGGTTTCTCACAACCTTCACTAGGTCATCGGTCCACATTTTTATATTGAAACATCTTAATCAAATGTTGATAGGGACGATAAATTTATAAATATGTAATAAAGATTATATTTCATTTAAATAGGTCGTAAAATTTTATAGAACTACTACTAAATCGTTTCGTAATAGATATGTTAAGAATAACTTGTGTCCTGTACTGTACACGTATCTCCGAATACAGGTACTAACTTTTTATTAATATATAATTATATAGAAAGTTCTAAGCCTATGGTGAGGACTCTTTATAATCTTTAACGTGTTGAGAAACTATGCAATAAGAGCTGAAGGCAAGTCGGTAAAATCTACGGAGATAATTGTATTAATATTTGTCTATAGAGAATTTCCGCTCATCCTATAATAAGTTACCAAGTTGGCTCCTGTTTACCAGTTACAAATTGTACATTAATAAGACGCGCCAAAGTTTTAATACTTCACCAATAATTGTATAATCGATTTAATATCATATTATTGATTATAGAATAAATCGTTAAACAATATGTATATTTTTGAACATCCTTTATATTCGGTTAATCAAAAATATTACAGCGTTGTCCTTCAGCATTTTTAGTAATGAGACTTCACAACTTATGTTGCAAAGATATGACTCTTAAGTGGTGCTTCTGTGCTTTTTTATTTATCAAGGTATGCTTTTAAAATTAATAAGTATTTTTTTTTGATATTGTATTATTTAGCAGTAAAATTATATCTTATAGCTAAATTAATATTCATAGAAGATAATATAATATTTGTACTGTCTTTATAGCAACCATAGAGGCATATGTGGAAAACATAAGACATTGTTCTGATATGTGAGGGAGATATTTCTTTCACACCCATGTCGTAGCTACATGGCCGTTGGTAGGTTTGAAAAATCTAAAGCTTCTTGTATTCCCTCTTCTCGCACATACATTTTATAGAATCGCACTTTTAATACATAGAAAATTAAGTTTGCACTGCTTCAGCCCGCCCAGTTTACTCACTACATGTCAGCGTTAGAGTACGTTCATTACTTATTCGTGAATTCGTCGTGGTACGCTAGTAGGGAACTTACAGGCTTTCATTCTTCGAAAAGGTCGCGGATAATTAATATATTAATAACGTATAAATGTAATAAAGTTAGGTAAAATATTTAGAAATGAAGCGAAAATATATAAGTAGAGCAAATTTCTCTATGTACTCTATTGTTACACGAAAATACCTTCCTGTTTTATATAATTAGTGAGAGAAAATGAACAGCTGAAAAGTCTACTTGTTGTACTAATTTAGTTTAAAAGACTAAGTGCCAAAGTTAATAATTATTACTTGAGAAAATGTGCGATCTTCCCACTTGTTCTTGATCACGGCTACATTTTCTCATATAAAATTATTTATGAAGGAAAAAGTCTGCGAGGAAAAATCCTTGAATGGAAACGCCATTAATAATGTAATTGATAACAAGATTAGATATAGTAGGATAGAAAGAAAACAAAACCTGAGAAATATTTTATAAAAGAAGCAAAGTAAATTGTTTTATTCTAAGTGGCGATATCATCAGGTTATCACTTGATGGTAAATAGTATGCCTGGCCTATAACAATGTGGTGCTATTTAGGATTATACACACTGCACCATATAGTACTCGTCGCCATATGTTATTAAATATTAAGTCCTTTAACCAGCAGGCTTATATATTTCTGTATATCAAATCCCTATAATAAAAAATAAGTAATAAATTATTAATAGGTATAAATAAGAGAGGGTAGATTATTATATGTTGTAGGTATACACCATATATACACCATAAATCGGTCAAGAATGAAGCAAAAAGATGTATAAATTTAAAAATATAAAATGGAAGTAAAAAATGGAAGCAAGAGAAAATGAAGTACCTGATTTCCGGTGCCAGAGGAACCCGTTGAAACCAGAACAGTTATTTTTACATGCTACCGTTTGCCGGAAGAAACAGCATTTATATTTTAAAAACCGTTAAACAGCTAGATATTGGCGCGGAAGATGGAAAATGATGGTAAATCAGGGGTTTGAAAAAACTCTGTCACCATCCAGACTAAGCTACTTATACGCCTTAGGAATTATTTAAGGGTTCCGGGGTTAACAGACAACAATTTGCTACTATAATTCCGAGTCAGTCCTTGTTTGCTCTATGATAAATATTGAAAATGAGTCCTTGTAAGATAATAGTTCAATTGGAAACCAAAGCATTCAGGAAAGAATAATGGACACTCTATTTTGTGTAAGTAATTCCTGAAGTAAAATTATTTCACATCAATTTATATAGAATGTGTATCAGTAAAAAGTTAGTGCATTAAAAAAATCTAAAATATTTTACTTAGTGGTGATAGGTCTCTGTTGCCGGAGACGGTCTACATTAGGTACCACTATAGCGCCTATTTCTGCCACCAAATAGTAGTGTGCAAACATATCTGTGTGTTGAAGGGCACTGTAGCTAGTTTACTACTACTTACTAGACGAGAATCGCCTAGATTAGAAGAGAATCAACATCTTATGTCTCAAGCGACGAGCGCAATATGGTGCAGTATTATATTATCCTAACCATCACCTACCATCAGGTGAACGACCCGTTCGTCTCTTCGCTTAATTCAATAAAAATAATTTAATATAATGTTATTAGTTTATATGTTATTTATACGTAGTTATTTGCTCTTTTAATGATGTTTATTTAAAGTTTGATTGTTGGTTTTCATTGATTGGTCAGTACAGACAATACAATCAGTTTGCGAATTATTGTCGTCATTATCATTGATAATTTTAGTATAGCGTTTAATTTACGTATAATGTAATCGTTAATTAACAGCATTATGAACAAATTGCTCTCATTTTTGTATCAATTGATTACACACATGATTTCACTCAATATAACTATTCTTTGAGAACTATTGACTACTTTTTTAACGGTCAAACTTTTCAACTTGTACTTTAACTTTTTCCGGTGACTCGTAATTCGTAAAGTTTAACCGCATCAAACCGTATTGCAAAATGAAGTATAACTCAAGTAATCCCGTTTCATAAAAGGAGTTGTAATTTCGGTGAAAATAAGGGACCCATAAATTTCTACAGTCGCTCGCCGTATTAAGGCTCCCGTGATTTCGAGCAACAATAGGCTTTATTTTGATTTCGACTCTCAATGCTTGAGTTTTGTGTTTGTGGTTTTGATGCTAGAGAATATAAATTTTCTGAACAAATGAGCATTCTAATTTTTACACTTAGATATTGGCGTCACATACGTAATTGTGAACCTATTTCAGTGGAGATTTGTGTACCAACTTCTCCAGGGACGTACTTTATTAAATCAAGATTCGCTTTTCGTCCTCCCTAATTTTATTTATTTTCTTACTTATTTACTAATCGTTGTTATATAAGATTCGAGGGAATTGGTTAAGGAGTGGAATTAAAGCAAAAAACTACGGTACTTTTTAACAATCTTTCAATTTTACTTACAGTGTTTTACTACTCTTATCGGAAAATTACTAGCTTTCCTTTACTTTTCCTAAATTAAAGGTAAAGTGAAACCAAACAAATGTATATTTTCGAAATTCTCATTTCTATGAAAAAGACTTATTTTTAGTATTATAATTTCTTAGATTTTTATACCTATTTGTGTAAAAATCAAAGAAGTTTCTAGATGGACAAGTAGTTTCTTTTAGTAACCGATACGACTATTTACATAGCATCACACCTATAGTTTTGATATATAAGATGCTAAGCCCCCTTACACTAGTTATTACTCTGCATTCTTAAAAATGTTTTTCCACTGCTACCATCAAGGTAGAAATATGCATATAGCAGTATTAACCTATAATATCTCTAGCAATGAAGTCCTATCTGAATCTATAATTTCAAAAGTATTATTTTAAAATCTTCAATCGCAGAATACCAGTCCCTGAATATACATCACGGAAAGCTCCACAGCTTTAGTGTACATATTCAATATTACAAAATAATTTCACTGTAACTTTTGATTTAAGTAATTTTATCTATGAGAGTCATAGACGCTAATTGCTATAACATAACATGCATAACAACTTCGTAAAAAATATAATATATGTAATTGGTAGTTCATTAGTTCGTGTAGATAAATACAATAATAATACATCTTCCATTGCATAGAGCTAGAACTTAGTTCGGTCTAAATGAGTTATAAAGTTTATACTCGCTACAGCACAGTGTTTGCTCGTTACCGTTTGTGAATTTATTTATGTAAATCTATGCTTTTGAAACCATTATAACTTAAACGTATAATCTAGTACATTTATTTTACTCTAGTACCCGTCATAAATTGCGATCTACAGCCGTATGTTCTTTAACCCGTACTAGCATCGTCTCGCTTGTTTATTATTGAGCTTGGCTTCAAGCTAACGTGTGATTATTTAATATTATTTACTATACAAGATAATGCTAGTTGTTGTTGCCTTAACGGTTTAGCATTGGGCATTTAATTTTATCATATTTGTTTTCATTCACTCATTAAGTGCCCTCTTCGAACTAAACTTTGGCGATCAGATGGAGAAAACCAATTCGATCCTCAGCTATTCTTTTTAACTGATGGTATTTAAGCCCGGTCCACTCCTTTATGTCGTCAAAGCATGCCTTTATTTGTTTTTACATACTCTTAATTGTCGCTTCAATATCTTGGCAACCGAACAATAAACTTAATGATTTTTCTGCGAGGACAACACAACACGTATCTTTCTTACTAAGAGGGCAACATGTATCTCTCGCACGTAACATAAAACTCTCGTGGGCTTTTTATTAACCATTTGCAATTAACTGCAGATCTAATAAACTTTTTACATTACTTTGCAAAGGTTGCTAAGTTTTCTTCTCTTGTAACCTCTAAAAATTTTGTTTTGTGTAACAAACAGTAATCTATCCCAAATCTAGGTATCATTACAATTATATTTGTATTTTGTGTTTTTTAATTTTTACCAATTTTAAAACAACTACAACCAACATTTCATTATTATAAATTGATTCTTTTGTAATCCATTTATTTTTTAATTGTTCAGGATCGCCAAGGACATTACCAATCTTAAATAAACATATAAAGTAACATATAAATACTGAAGTAATTGTAATTTGGCACACAGATAACACCATGCTCAAAATTAAAGCTCAAAAAAAATACTGCCAAGCCTTTGTTATTTAATGAATAAATCTAATTACAAACCTATGTTAAATTTACAGTACATAAGTGTTCTTTTTTTTTATTTCACCAAGAGACGAGATGGTAGCACAACCTATAACAACGTACGTCAGAGGACAAAAGATCATGCCTCCAAACACCCTAACAATGGCTTAAGTAGCGGATTCAAGGAAATCCTCCACCCAGTAAACTCGGCCTCAAAATGGTGCCTGTGATATTTTCCGTGTAGAATCACTGTTTTGGGTCCCCCTAGAGGGACCCTACATTATGTTAAGGTGCTTAGTGGGTCAACGTTACTGGAACTGCGGTAGTGTGCGAAAGCGATCCCGCATTTTCGGCCAAAGGCGCAGCGAGAAAACCGTGGGGTTTTAGCCAGTAAGAGTCTGGGATAACTTTTTCGTTGCCTCGGCAACGAGAAAATATTCATGTAGGGTTATCCTATACTCAGAAAAACCTTATACCAACATGGCGCTAGTAACAATGGTATACACAGTGCATCAATGTGCTCGTCGCCTTGAGACATATATAAAATTTTCTGTTACAACGCCTTTCAAACCAGACCACAGTAATGTTTGTACAGTACTGTTTGGCGGCGTATACAGGCGCTGCAGTGCACCTACCTAGACGATTTCCGGCTGGAGAGACGCACAGGTATTCTATATCAAAAGAATGTAAAAATTAGACAAGAAAGAATATCTATTACTCTCCTCTTTGTATCAAAAGAAGAGAATGAGTAATGACCTCATAATTAACTGTAAGATGTACGAGTATTCTTGTATATTTTGTGTGTAGGCTAATTATGATAAACCTGTATATTTGTATTTCAAAATTGTGTTAAATGTCATAAGTTTGTGTGGGTTTTTTTTATGTACCCCCGTTTTATATTAGGATACCTCTTTCCTTGTTAGATATTTCTTTATTCTATTTCTAAAACACAAGATAAAGTATGTCTCAAGGCGAAGGGCACTATATAGTGTTGCATATCATCATTCTAACTAGCGCCACGTTGTTATGGGCAGGCGTATTACTTACCATCAGGTGAACGTCGGTTATATAAATAAAATCGTTTGCACACATTATTCAATAAGAAACCGTGTATTAGGCTGCAGAAACTTTATATATCATATGAGATGTACCTTTTGCTCAAAGATTAAAAATTTAATCTTATTTAAGATATATCAAAGCATGGACAGTAACTGTAAATTGTTTACTGAAAATTTCGTATCATGAGCTATTAAAATTTAAAGACTCGCAAAAGTTTTCACCACAAACCTTCTCGGCATATTTAATGAGATGATTTCTGTAATTTTACGTTTATTTGTTTAATACTGCTGACTATGATGCGGCTATTTACCTATTTTAAGAATTTACAGAATGATTCGCGAGAGTATATGGAGAAGAGTACAAAGGAATAAAATTTCTTTTGTATTCTATTCATTCAGAACAGAGGCGTCAAGTAGATTTATAGGCCCTTGGCCTACTCCGCTGAAGAATATAGGCGAGAGGCGTGGCGTGCCGTAAGTTATATATTTTCTTAAAAATATTATCAGTACATTTCCATAATATATTTTTGCATGATGAGGCGTTGCCTTGATTCGTGTACGGTCGGGAAATGTTCGATTTATGAGATTGAAATTGTTACAGAGGCAAAGTGATTGCCTGTAGTTAATATTCCGATAGTATCGTAACCGTTCTCATTTCGGCACTTACGCGCCCACGCCGTGATAGTAAACCTATTAACATTTTAATTAAAGTCCTTTTACATGTAATGTTTAATTAAAGTCAACGGAATTTTCGCACAAAATCGACATCAAGTTTTACTATGAAAATGTTTAGCAACAAGATTCCATCATTACAGTTTTTAATTAAAATTAATATTATTATTTCCTTATGACAAAACATTAAGGGGTATTTCGGATAATTTAGCCCTCACAGGAACTGGAAGAGAGATGAGTATCCTTTAAAAGGCAGTATAGTAAAAAAAACTATGTCCTTGCAATATTTTTGTTTTAAGCATTTTAGACACATTCGAGGTATTTGCTCCGCATTATCGCCTAGATGATTTATTTGAATGATTTTGACGCTATACGGGCTCTTTACTTACCTTACAAATTTCTGACCATATCTCACCGGTAACAAATTGCGGTCACAGAGTCCGCTAGACGAATGGCGTAGCGTTTTACACGCTAAGTGCAGAAAAGTGTCCGCCGACCCGCACTGGTCAAAGAACGACCGCAATAGTGCTCTCACTTGTCGCTTTTTACAGCTATTCACTTTACTAACCCATTTCATGTTACTGTTATTTCACAGGATGTACTGGTACTTTTAACCCCTATTCTCAGCTGATGGTTAATGCTATAATTTGTTTGACGGACATACACCGATCAATGTGTTTCATAAGATTAAGTATAAGAAGGAATGGATATAATGAGGAGTTCCAAAATATTAAATTACACTAAAGTTTTACCCCGTTAACCTCCACCGAAACTTTTAAAGGTGTTAAAAGCAAGTGCAAAGTTTTGTAGCAGCAGTTTTGTGTAAATTATGATAAAAAGAGATTGACGTCGATAACAAAATAAAATAAAACTTACTAAATATCACTTTATACCATTTTTCACGTCTCTTATAAAAATCATCAACTACCTTCAAGAAAACACCTCATGATGATAGTGTTAAACAATTTGAAATTTTTTTCATCCAATTAAGCAAAAACACGATCGGAACTTCCACCTGATGGTAAGTGATACGCCCGGTTATAATAGCGTGGCGTTAGTTAGGATGATATATAATACACCACATTGCTCTCGTCGAAAAAGAAATAGGATGTCAAGTTTCGTTTCCCCAGTAATTACATTAGATACAGCGTACTTTAAACCGGAACACTGGAATATTTGCATACTAATGTTTGGCGGATACTTAGACGGTTTCAAGCTGCAGAGATCTGCCACCAGTCTCACCAAATTGGTCCTTTATTCGAGTTAGTTAAGATTTGGTTTGTGTTGAAGCTATATATGAGTTTTACATCTTTGCGTTTGGCCGCGAACTGAAGCATTCATAAACGTATTATCCAAGTAAAAGGTTAAACAAAGAATAATGTTATTATGCCAACCAGAAGAATAGGGGTTGAATAAAACGGTGTGAAGTAGTAAGCTAAGGTCGAGCTATTGTTAAAAAGGGGTATCAGCGACCCCTAGTCTCTCTGTATGTGTCCGCTTGAAAAAGGGTTCGTAAATAATTGTTTTCTGGACGAGTAAAAAACATTTTTTTAATTTTTCCGTTTTTCACATTTTCATACCCTTATCAAACATATTTATAAAGCTGTCGGGTGGATTTTCGCTTAGGTTAGGTGCTTATTAACTTTACGCGAGAGGATTTCCATTTTTCATAAAAATGTACATTTTAGTATTTATGCTTTTGACGGTTTTGTTTTTCTTCTTATGAACAACGTTTCTGTTTGATAAGACATAGATTATGTAAAGTTTTTTTTTTATATGTCATTTGTAAAAGTTAATAATTCTTCCATTGAACTCGAAGCGGTAAGCAGCTTGATAATAAAAACAAATTAAAGTTACAGATAATATTAATATAAAACATTAAATCCGCGTCTCATTTTTAACGGTGGTAGTTTTCTATTGACAGAGACTGTCTAGTATAGGTCGCCAAAAAGTTGTGTGCAAACATTATCGTGCTCCAGTTTGAAGGATGCTGTAGCTAATGTAATTACTGAGGTAACAAGTCTTAAGGCGAAGAGCGCAATGTGGTGCAGTGTATAATATCCTAAACTGCGCCACGTTGTTACGGATAAGTTTATCACTTACCATCAGGTGAATATCTTGCTCGAGTCATCGCTTCGTAGAAAAAATAAATATTTCTTGTAGTTCAGAGAAAGTAAAGGTTCACAAATACACCAACCGCGGTAAAGTGTTTGTTGCAACTGTTGCGAGCCTGTACAAAGCAATTTATTTCTTCTTTTAAAACAAAAAAAAAAAATTTATTTAATACATACGACTTTAACTCGCATTCAGTTTTCTTCCATTTAAAATTAATTATGAAGTTAGTTTATATATGTGGATGTTAGTAAAAAAAACATATCTATACTAAAATACATAAAATCATCGTCATCATCAGCCGATGGACGTCCATTGCGGGACATGGCCTCTCCAAAGATTCCCACACTAATCGAACAAGGATTCATATGGGAGTATTTGAGCCATTTCTCACCACGCTGGCACAATTCGGGTTGATGGAAGCCAGTGCAACACGAGTAGATGAGGTTGGCTTGGATCCCGTGAGTACGGAAACCCTTCTACTCTACTGCATAAAATACATACCCAGAAATAATATAATACGTAAATTATCGTATAATCATAAATTAGTACATATATTAATAAACATATAACTAATCAAAAAAACAAGTTAATCGAAGAAAAAATAAAAAATCTGTTTTATTTGACTACGACAGGTAAACATACAACAACTGTTAACTAATCTATTGTATGCGTTATCATAATTTTTTTTCCTTTTTTAATTTATTCATATTATGTTTACTTTTTGTTTGTTTTTTTTTGTTTATTTTATTTCTGTGTATATTTTATTTAAATGTCTGTTATTAATGTTTTTGAATAGTACAATATTTTACAATTAAAAAGTGTGAAAGCAAAATAGAATTCATTAGCCGGCGTGATAATGCACAGGGACCGTAATGATTACGTTTATGGTAATGCATTTACGTAATATTCCCCCAAGGTTCTTGAAGACTTGACGGAAATTTAATAAAGTTAAGGGATCCATCAGTATATTCACTGTAGTAGAAATTAATAACTGTGTTAGGAATTTCACGTAAAGTTCCAACGGCACCGGTTATAAATTACTCTCCTATCACTCAAAACGGAGAATCGATCAGCATATATCATCAGCAAAGAAATGGGTAACAAATAAATTTATAGCTTTTAAGAAATTGTGTCAAAGTAATAATAAGAAATTCGTTTAATGTCCAGATGAACCCATACCGTGCCCTGTAGACATTCAGCCATACATCATTTCCTCTATCGATGTACACAAGGACCTTTACTAACGCATGTATCCCTAAGCTAATATTGAAAGTAGTCAAGCTATAATGTGGAAAGTTTCAACAACGACGACGGAATAGTAATTCGGTCAAGGTAACGGGGCGATTACTTACCTAACAAGTTTTAACACGCGATATAGCAGTTTACATATCGCCATTCTGTTTATAGCATTATAATAAATTAACGAAGGAATCTCACAAGGTTAATCAGAATTATCTATATATAAAATATTACTTGTAGCAATACTTGCAATAATGAAAATTGTAAAGAAAAATTGACGTTTTAAGGGTGAAACAAAACAGAACTTAATTTTTATTCGTAAGGAAATCCTGCTTTAGGCTTCTTGGTGTCTTCAGCACCTTCACATTACAGAAGTTCCGACGGAAATAAAATTAGACTATTTACTCCTTACCTAATGATTTATAAGTAGAGAGAATATAAATATATACCAGTTATAGGTTATATAAATTTCTAAGGTTCCGTTCAATATCTTATGGAGCTCAAGTCAACCTCTCTTACAAGCGGTGCACCCTGCTGAACTGACGAGGCTCTGACCACCCACCTAACCGCATTGAGCAAGGATGGTCGGGCTAAGAGCCAGGATGGACGGGCTAAGAGTCAATTGCCCTTGAATGAGGATCCTTGAAGGAGGCCTATACCCAACAGTGGCCGTTATCCGGCTGATAACATATAAATTTGTGAATATATGTTTGTATATTTAAACATTTTATATATGTAAATGAGAGAATTATTGTTAAAAATAACTTTTAAGTATAATTACGCTACAAATTAATACGTTTGTGTTTAATAAAAATAATTTTAATCCATTAGCGGCCATCCGATTGCGGCCATCCGATTGCGGCCATCCGATTGCGGCCATTCTAGATATTGATGCAAATTGGAAATTTTACGGGAACAGCGAACCATTTTCCCGATAGTACATATAACCTCTGTGTAATATAAAATCGTCCTATGATAATACTAATTAATAGCAATTAATTAAAAGTAGACGTATTGTGTACTACACTGTTAAAAATACCAAAGAGACGGTTATTAGAGACGAAGGATAGATGATGGTATATGATTTATGGATTTTAATGTAAATTTTTAATTTTCCCTAACATGCATATGAAATTATCAAGTTCGGATTTAATAATCTCTCACTAAACAGTTTACTTAACACTCAACACTGTTTAATATCCGTTATTAAATTATTAACGACGTCTTGATGATTCTCACTTCCATAGAGCAATTACGTTCTAAGTTAATTACGCCATTTTATAATGAAATTGGTGGTGTACTTTGTCACGTATAACAGTAATTTCTTTGAATGTCAAAAACAGCGCCGGTCTTGTGGGAATTGTTAACATTATATTATTCTTTTAGTACATTTTGTTCCTCAACATAGAAATTTCACGATACACTCAATTTTCAACGTTGTACACCATAATAATTATCAGTAACGACCAATTGAGTATTTTCATACCTCGAAATGATAATCTTGATATTTTTAATTAGCTAGCCTTAACTAGTATCAAAGTCGGTATTAGTAGATTGTAATATATATCATGTTATCACAATCACAATTTATTTCAATAAAATACAAAATTCGAAAAAGATATCACATAGGTATGTATGTATGTATAATTACAATCAGTAATATTACTACTTGTAACATTATTGATTGTAGTAGTTTTTTTTATCTATTATGTCTATCGCAAATGTTATATTACTAGAGAACATTAAGAAAAGTTTAAGATGTATTTAAAGGATTTAATACAGAGAACATTTTTCTTTAGAAACGTAATTGGTTTCTTTCGATATTGAATTTTTTGTTTACTAACGATTAATCTCAATTTCACATGTTAGTAAGTGAAAATAAGGCTGAAGATGGAGACGGGTGGTCGCTCACAATATTCTGTTTCATATAATTACAGTATTCATAGCAATGTTATGAAGACTGATTTATTTGAATGTCGAAGCTAGAGAAGGTTCGAAAATATCTTACCAGTAATCAAACTCTGCCATCACTTATGGCTCTGGAACCTTTTCGGGGGCTTCTTGATATAAGGCAAGTGGTTTATGGTTATTTTATTGCTTTCAAAAAATAGACTTTCAGTGTTGGTATTTTTTAGTTTTAGCAGATTAAAATATTCGACATAAAATGTTGGCTCGTTAACAAATATTAGACGCTGTGCCCACAAAACGATCCAATTAAATTTAATTAACACATCCCAATAACGTACGAAGTCATGAATGTTAAATTAATTTGATTCCAATGTTGTCTGTTCGTTTATAGCGCGTATGATATGAAAACAAGTCCGTGTTTTTGGTTTACTTTTAAACTTCATTGGAAGAATACTTTTCATTTTTATTATAACTACAGAAAATCATAGATTCTAGCCTTTTCAATTCTTATCATTAATTGATTTGTTGGTGACATCTGATCACTCTGGATGGGTGTAATGGTTACCGCACAACTCACGTGATCCAAGCGAATCACCTGCTCGTGGTGCACCCTGCTAATCAACAAACGAGACTTGCTTCCGTCAACCCGCATTGAGCCAGTGTGATAGGAAATGGCCCAAATCCCCCATGCAAGTCCCTACCAGATCGATGTGGGAATCTTTGGGGGAGGCCTACATCCAGCTGTGGACGTCTATCGCCTAATGACGATGACCACTCTGGGGACATCATATCATTAACTGATATACTGGTAATCTGTATGCAAACTGCAATCTAGCGAAACTGCCGTGACAGTTTCTGTTGTCTTAAAGTGATGAAAAATTTACTGTTCATATTCGAAGGGCGCTGTAGCTATTGCATTTACTGGTATAAGAAGATGATAACATTTTACATCTTCAACAGTAACTACTTTGTTGTGTGACAATATGTAGATATTATTAACATCTCATTGTAATAGGTGTGTCTTTCTCTGCATCAGGTGATCGTGCTAGATATCTCGTGTCTCCGTATTATAAGGAAGGAGGTTGTATGACTCCACTTGACATTAGATTTAATATTTATCTATCATAACCCGTTATAAATTTTAACTGCAATTTAAAACCATAACTTTTAAGCTTCTTTATATTTCTTTACGGGGCGGAGACTCGAACAATGGAGGTAGCCCATCGTGACAGAATAAAAGCTTTTAAAATGTAGTTCTTGAGACGGCTGCAGAACAAATCCTGAACATGGCATAGAACCTACGCTTCTATTTTATTTTAAAATAAAAATTGAGCTGTTCAATTATGTCTGCGCTGGATTCTTTTCAGTTGGTCATATTGCCAGAATAAAGGGACTTGGTGAAGTGATCGTACTGGCAAGATTGTTGATGAGGGCACGTGAATGTAGTCCAAGACGTTGGACCGATCACGTGAAGGAGGCCGTTGACACATCTGTATACTTCGCTATATATAAAGTGTTCAACAGAAATAACTGGCGTCACATTGTGAAAAGCAGATTATCAATAAGAAGAACCGACCCTCAGCAACGAGGAACCAACTCACAGAGAGAGAAATTTCTTGGAACGTCTTTTTATCCTCTCTTTTCAGTTACGGTTTTCTGCTCGTATATACCTTCACCTTTTATTTTTTTCAAGATTCATAGTTTTCAGTTTGTTCTTTTAGTGTTAGTATTTTAAACCGCGATTTGATTGTCATACGGTTGAGCTTACACGTTACATGTTTTATTTATATGCTGATCCCCTTCACCTTCTTCGTTATACCCTCGTATTCTGAATAGGTTTAATTACTTTCGAAATTAGGTTTTTATGTGCGAACTCATTCGGATTGTGAAGGTTTTATTAAATTGTGACTTGAATATGCTTTATTAACATCTGTTACGTTTTAAATCGTTTATTAAATGTCTACGCGTCTGAGGTAAATTATATTTTACAAGCAAATAACATTTCTCTCCTGCACGATCTTAATAATTATTTTTCCTTGTATAAATTCTGTTAACATGTTTATGTATGATCTAGCAACTAAATTATATATTGAACTACAGATTATGTTCATACATGTAGATGTTCTACACATGTAGACAATTTATTATCTGTGCCTTGTTATAAACAGTAATTTTTTATATTTAAATTTCAAGAAGAAGTTCAGTTAATTACATTATTTTTCAGTTATTTTTAAGCTATTCATTCCTTATTATATACTTGTCGTAGGTCTCTATTATCGGAAACCCTCTTGGTAGGTACCACTGCAGCGCATATTTCTGCCCTTAAACAATAGTGTGCAAATATTACTGTATTCCGGTTTGAAAAGCTCTGTAGCTGGTGTAATTACAGGGGTAAGGAGACAACATCTTATGTCTCAGACGACAGGCGTAATGTGAGGCAGTGTATATCATTCTAACTAGAGCCACGTTGTTAATGGCGAACATATCTTTTACCATCAGGTGAACCTTCCGTTGATCTTGTCGTTTAATTGAATAAAAAAAAAATTACTGTTTTGTAGTTTATTAGTACATAACAATTGTACCTTTAATTTCATTTTATACGTTAATGTCCTGAATAGTTTACTTTTTCCTGAAATTATTATATGTCAAGAATTGATATTAATTAAAATAATCTTTGTAAATAAGGAGTTATTTATGAAATCCTATTGTAAAAGAGAATTCAAAATTATGTACGTACGAAACTTGAATACTGTTAATCAAATTTAGTTCGAAAGCTAAGCGTTTGGTCGAGAGCCACCGACGAGGGTCACTCCTCACTGAATTATACTGTAAAGCAGCAGTTTTACTCCAAACGAGCAATTAATTTGCGAGAGCTTGCTGCCTTTGAAGCACTATTTGCTTGCAAGGAAAACGGTTACCAGTTTTAGAACTATTGCGAACATATGCCACCAGGCATTCTATGTATCAACTCCTGCAGAAACTTTAACGAGTTATACGGCGCTCTTGAAACTATGTTATTTGATTGCGTTAGGGACAAAATTTTTGTACAACTTAAAAGTTCAAAAGTTTAACGCTTCAAGTACGTCGCTAAAAGCTATATGATTAACTTAGTTACCGGTTAACATAGATTATTTCTTAATTTTTATAAGATTTCAGTTGAAAAAAAAAATTAACTTATGTCATAAGCAAATATTTACGAATTTACAAGGGAAGCGTCCACTTATAAACCAGCTACGGAACCATTTTGCGTAAGGCACTTGTTAGCCGTCCATTAATTTATATAATTTTATTTGGATGTAATATTTCGTTACGTATCTTTTTGCTATTATGTTACGGTGATCTTTTAACTTCATCTCTCGGATGAAGTGATTGGATATGATAATAGGAATTATGATTATGAGACGCTGTTTAATTGAACATTGAGTGTCTATAACCATTTATTAATTTATCTTGCAATTTAAAACCATATTATCCTTATTTCGTATCAAACCCTGGTATTGATGTGATAAATCTGTATTTTTTGTTTGTATTGTTGAAATTAAAATTGCGCTGTTCATATTATCAAGAACCTGTATTAGAATTAGTATTGTTTAAACAGAAGTTATATATGTGCTTCGTACTTATTCTTACTTGGTATATTTCAGTGCAGAAACTTATACATAAAATATTCTAAAGCTATCACGGCCCGCTTCATGTCTTATGTTACGTATATGAATATATGAATATCGAACAATGCCAATCGTTCAAAGTCGAAGAAATATTTCCCCGTCGAAAAAAGTCATGTTCGAAGTCAATAAAGCTAAGTTAAGCGTGGCTTTTGAATTGACCGCTACCTTAAACAACTTCGCGAAAACCGAACTCCGCTTGGGGTGTCAAGAACAATTTGTACCTACTTGACGAAGCGAAAAGTTATAATCAACTGAAAGTTATTTATTGTTATTACAATGTCCTGTTTAAATCTGTTCTTTGTTTCTTGTCCACAATGAAGTTTGAATAAAAATGTCTTTTCGTTCCGTCATATGACTGTCTGTTTGTTTTTGGTGACTTCTGAAGTCATCTTCGTATAAGTTATTTTAGATTTTTAAATATGAAACGTATATTAGTTAAATCATTGATAGTGTTGCAATAAATCCGTAGATAAAATGACCATTAACCTTTGAACGTAATATCCTTCCCACGCGATGTTCATAAATCTACTTTTGTTAGTCCTCTTTGTTTTACGATAGTCGTGGTTTCACTTTCGTGGGTCATTGAGAGGATTCATTAAGAGGCGTGGCTAATATTGGAGATACTTTATAGTGCTTTTCGACATCGTACTCCGTCGTTGTAGAAAAATTGAAGGTGGCTGTAATCATAAAAAAAAATCGATATCGTAAATAAATTCGTAGTTTAGGAATTAACATGATATAGCAAGATATGTGATACATGAGTTAAATTTTAGACAATACTTTTTTAGGGCTAATATCGCCACCTATAATGTCGCCCTTAATTCCTAAGTAATTTCTCGATTACTGCAGATTAAAGATAGTAGGTAGGTAATTTTTGTTTCTTCCTGTTTTAATCTCGATGAATATCCCATTTAACATGCAACGATATCTTAACTGTTTATGTATTATACATTTTTATGTTATAATTTTTTATTTGAAAAAACCATAGCTAAAAGTTAATTCTTAAAACTTACCTCATTGATAAAAAAAGAGGAAATATATTATTTAGCGCTTGTTAATTTTGGATAAAGTGTCTTTTATGTTTGATTTTTTTCGTCATAAATATCATTTCTAAAGCATTATAATATGCCATCAGCAGGTGAGACTTATAAATCCTGACAGCAGCCGTTTCTAATTCTATGGTTGCCGGGTAGACCGAACGGAACCAGACAGGGAATTTTATTCGGCCACATGAAAGAAGACATTCCGTTTGTTTGAGCCGTGACGCGGGCTTTGTGGTGTAATAACTTTCAATTTCAATGTCCCTTTTTTTGTACTTTGATTTTATCGTTTTTACAAACACACCCCTTTCCAAAAAAAAGTAAAATACGTATTTTTATGTTTGTGTGTAAATGTGTTTTCTGCATTGTAGAACTTTGTATATGAACCAATTTTGGTTCTTCAAATCTCTTATATTTTTCTAACTAGATCGAATCATATTATAAGTAATGCGATCTATGAATAAAGCATCAGAACAATAAGTTTTTCGTTATATAAACCTTTCGAATTATGATTGTCTAGTTTCAAACAGCAAAGGCCTCTCTCTACATTGATGAATTAAAACCACAAGTTGGTTGAATAGTTTAAGCTTTTGACCTACGTTTATCTCAGTGGGACACTCGAATTTTCTTGATGAATTCTCCCCGAATTAATCATTCACAAAACAAAATATTTACAGTGATATCATGACATTTTCACTTTCCTAAAAGAAGAAGGTCAAGACTTAACTATTTTTAATTATTATATATAACATGCGGATTCTTTAATATACCGATATGTACTATACATTGACTTCTTTTATAACATAATAAAAAATATTATTTGCGAGCATAAGCAGCAACAAATTTGTCACTATCATCATCATCGTCTTTTCAGGCTTTGATGTCCACTGCTGTCATACACCTTCCCAATTTCAGATATTTGTATTCGCTATTGTTGGAATATGAATTAGTGAGCGCAGTGTTGGTAAAGAATCATTCGAAAAACTGATTCTCTCTTCCTTCAGTCAGACCTAGTTAACCCATTTAAGACGATTTTTTATTTCGAGAAGATGAAATTGTTTTTAGACTCTTTTATGATTTTATAGGTCAAAGGTATGTCATTTTAGAAAACGACAAAAAATATCAACGGGTTAGTGAGGGTCGTGGTAAAAATAATTACCGACACAGTCTTTTGTTGTGGTCTGTCTATCATTAGTTAAATATAAAAATATACGTAAAATATTAAATCTTTTTATGACCTATAAATTACAAACATTTTTAGGTTATAATTGTAGTTTAATAAAATATTCCCTGGTACATACCATGTAACAGGAGTCTTAAAAGCGTTAACCGCCTTTTACAACACGCCGAGATTAGATTGGCGGTGAGGATATTACCACCTGGCTCCAACACCAATTATTTCCCTAAAAACAATATATTTATAGCAAGTAGTTTTTTTTTATTATGAGTTTAGCGCCACTAGTTTTCTTGAGAATTATAGCAGATTTATCGGACTCGGGGCTCGTGAATCTGGTATCCGCGAGCTAAGTAAGTAAAGTTTTGTTTTATGAATGGAAATGTCAAATTGATACGTATTTATATGACAGAGATTATTAACTTAACATAATACCTGTTTATAAAAAATAGCGACTGTCCTTTGCAAGTTTATTGATAATTTCTGATATTATTTTTCTGTTAAAAGGTTAACATAGAAACAGTATTACACATATTTGAATTACTACTGAAAGAGATAAAAAAAACATAAAAAAGTTAAATTTATAAAGAAATTACTTATAGCTGATAAGTATCCCAAAAGAGACATTTGTGTTTGCGAAACATATTTCAAAAGTAACAGTTTGTCACCCACATCTACATTAGGGAATCCGCCCGCACATTGGCGGTGTAACAGAATAGTCTCGTGGGTGCAATGCCATCTCGCTATGGATCTGTGATAAAGCTTATGATACAAGCATTCAAATTGGATCTCTTATATACAGGCTAATGTTAAGAAATTATTAATTTGATACTTTATAGTTAATAATATAAATAAACAATGAAGTAGGATAATTTTATGTAATAAAAAGTAACATCTAAATACCACAGACTTCAGCCTCAAAGTATATTTTTAATCAACGATCGTTAAAAAAATTTATAAAATGGTAAAGAAATTTACGTATACACATGTACGTATGCTCCTGCTCCATCTGTTGGCAGATTATAACAAAGAGAATATTAAAAAATAACGTCCATAAAAGAGTAGATGCACGGAAAAATTTTAATGATGCTCTGTTCTCTAGTTTCGTACATTAGCATTTTTAAATAACTCCTGTCTTTCTTTTTTATATATAAAAGTTAAAACATGAAAGATTTATTTTATAACCTACAATCTTATAACCTAGAAATAAAAGTTAGACAATTAACTGTATACACGGTTTAATTGATGGGCGATGTAGACAATATGCTGAATTTTTTTACCAAAATTTATACCAAATTCGATATTTTTTTAAGGAAAAATTTAGATTTTTTTTTATCTTTCATTGCACTACTTAACATTTTAATTTTTCAGATGAGAGCAATTTAGTTTATTTCACCAGGTCCCATCTATCTCTTTACTTAAATCTATCAAATCAGGTTAAAAGAGAAACGTCAAAAATAGACACTTAATATTTAGTCTTGTTGGACAGTGTATGAAGATGAACCGAATAAAATAAACAATTTCTCTTATATTTTAAAAAAATACCTTTTTACACACCTAACATTAAGTTCCAAAGTAATATGCAAATGAACACATATTAGTCTATTGCAGTTTCCGCAAGTTCATAAATCTTCATTTATCCCACTATATGAAAAGTTTCGATTGAGTAAGCGTACGTACGGAGAAAAATTGTCAAAGTTTTTCTTTTGATAATATTGAGGTGACTCGACAATCTGTTTTCTACGATAATAATGCTCCGATAAAGTCGCCGGGAAAAGCTTTTTACATATCATTTGTTGGCATTAGGTAAACTCCTTCAACTTTACGTTTGATACGATTGTAAAGATTGTAAATCAAATAATATGTATATCTGAATATGTTTATGGAAATATTTTATTTGTTTCGCTAGAGTCAACCTAGAGCACAGAACCGATACTTTTGAGATATTAGTCTAATGAATTCAAGTTTTTAATAGATGTTTAGCGAATAATAAATCGATCCAATATTGCCACAAGCCTATTAGTAAGGCCTGGACTAGTATGTGGTCCCTATTTGAGGAGTATTCCGCCTCAACGTTTGGAGATCCTACGGATAATGTGCGGTAGAGATTGCCAAATAAGCCTAGTAATTCTTAGGGCAATGTAGGTGACTAGTTCTTTTACTCTTTACTTTGTAACACTTTTTATGATATAATCTAGGAACAAAGTTTAAAATTAAATGTGATTATTTTTTTTTAAAAGCTGGGGGAAGGGGTGGAGCTGACCCTGGGCGAATTGCGCGCAATGGCGCTCCGTCAGCAGCAGCAGATCGACACCCAACACCAGCTGCTCTGCGCGAAAGAGCAGCGGTTACGGTACTTAAAGCAGCAAGAGGCACGCCAACACCAGGTAAATGTAAATCATTGTTTTATTCCTATTAATATTTTTTTTTCATATTCTAATATTACAATATTAAAATTATTCAAAAAAATAACTATGATCAAAATATCTTTAAGAAAGAAATCAATCATTAGCAGTATTCAAGGCCAAGACTAGACTAATTCACTTTACATGAATAACTGCATTTGGTATTGATTTACAAAAGTCGATGAATAAGTTTTAGGATACTTTTTGTAATTCGTTCTATAAGAAAGATGAGAAATATGAGAAGAATTATTTATGGCCAATAACCGTATGAATGAGGGTATTTCTATAAATTTTCAAAGCTATGGAAAATATGAATATCGTGCCCAGTGTGTCCTGTCGCACGAATTGACTAATTGGATAAATAGAGCAGAGTTGGACAGTATTGTTATCAGCAATAATATATTTAATGCAACTAACAGTTAAGTTACCAGGGGTAACATCTACATCAATTAACTACTATGTTAATGAGGCTTTTAAATAAAAAGTTATATTCTTATTTTAAGATTAGATGTGCAATTTGTTCTGCATTGTTAATCATCATCTTCTGTTTTTTGGTACTAACTTTATTGAGGATAGATATCTTCCGCCGGGCAACCTTTAGATAAAATTAAAGTAAATATATTTTTACTCTTCCTTCGATCTGTATATACAACAAAATATGTAGAGTTTTTGGTCTTTAGAGCATGTTATTCTTATTTTCAATACTTTATCGCCCACGTCAGACCTACAAAGGGCTGACCAAATACCTAGAGGCATTCTCTACCAGTTAACTCCGGAGCCCAAAATGTACCGAAAATACTGTGTATATTTTATTAACAGGATCCACTTTGTTCAGATCGAAGCGGGTATGAAACCGGTTGAGCTTTCGTTAATTTATTTATCAGTTCCGGACCCTGTCCGGAAGTTAACGGTGTCCAAATAATGAAATTTATTATTAAAGTGAATAATATAGCCAAAGTTGCAATTTTATGAACGATTCATTAAATTTCCTATTCGTATTGGAAAATTTATTATCGTTTAGGTACATAAATAATAAATACAAATTAAGATTAAATGTTTTCACATTATTTTACTTTAATTACTGGAACTTGACGATAAGAATTGAGCAAACTTATTTAGGCAAGAATGTGACTTTGTAAATAATCCCTTCCTTGCGACCTACTTCCGTCCTGTCCGATTGGGAATTTAATAACGGTCCCGAGATACTTATTTCAAAAATGCTTTTAGAACCGGTGGCTTAAGACTTTAACGAGTACTAAAAGATTTATCTCCGTAATTTGTACAAAACCCATAAAAAGTTTGTTTGTCAAAAATAGTCGACGACAAAAATCCATTGTTTGTAACTTATTAAATTGTACAATTGATGATCCGTCAAAGTGATCATCTATACAGTATTTAAATCTGAAAAAAAAAACAGATGTCTCATTGTAACTAACTGTTAAATCAAATATTAGTTACACTAGTTAAATTACTGGTAATGAAAAATATTAATTATCAAACTCAAATGCGGGAAAATGTTGAAATAAACATTAACGCCCCATAAACAAATTAAATACTTTTTAAAGGCAAATTTGTTTTTGCCTATTCATTTATATTTGTATAACGACATTTTCATATCAAAGTTAAAGTGATTTTAATTATAAAAGTAAATTCTTTTAACGTTTCGTTTCATCAATAGGTAATATTAATTCTTGGCAACACAAAAACGAACAACAGTCATTATTCAATTGTATTCAATAATAAACGTTGTTATTGGACCCTTGACCACAGTCCGAGTCCTATTTATTGGCTATTGCAAATTGTCCTTTAGTACGTTCATTGATTCCTTAATTACCTTCCATCGACTTAAAAAGGATACGAACGCATAAAACTCCGTTTACGTAATAAATTTTTATATTATTACTATAACATAAACAGCAAACTTTCCTTTCCATTACTTGAACTATCTTTAGCAGTCCCGCCATTGCGGATTGGCGAAGACTGCGTTTCCTTGAAAGTATATTTTCAAAACATCAGTTTCACCATCATATTTTTCTTAACCGGAAGCTAAAGCTTATAGGAGATCCCACGCATCCTCCAGTCCTAAAGAGCAAAGTTTTATATCGGAGGTAATACTTTATTAGTTAAAATATATAGTTTTTAAAATGTACAGATTTCCTTAGTAATTGGTAAGTTGTATCTTAGCTTTATAAAATATCGTAAGAAACTACTCAAGGACTAAAACAATAAACTTTTACTTAAGCGCACAAATAAGTATTTAACTTGTTAAAACAAACTCAATTGAAATGGAATAAGTCATGTTTTTGTTTTATTCACTGTTACGTTACGTTGGTAATAATAACAGTTTTCCCTCACTTTCCTCTCATCAGGACCAAATTACTTTGATGAATTGTTTTCTCTTCTTAATTGAGTCTCTCAGTCCCTATTCAAAGGAAAACTTCACATAATATCTGATACAAAGTATTTTTTTTTAATATCTACAATTAATTTTAAATTTTTTTTATTAATATATGTTTTACTATTTTATTTATATAGATAAATATAAATTAGGTATTAAGAGTACTACAGAGAACTACGTAAAATATTTTGATTCCATACATTATATATTGCATGAAGAACCCTCTCCTCTTCATATCATCATCAGCCGATAGACGACCACTGCTGGACATAGGCCTGCCCCAATGATCTCCACGCCTGTAGGAGGTAATAGGGGGAAGGGGGGATTTCAGCCATTTCTCACCACGATGGATAATTGCGGTGGTAGCTAGAGCCTTTGTTGATTAGCAAGGTATACCACGAGTAGGTTGATTTGGGTTCCGTGATTTGTTGTGCGGGACCACGTTATAACACCTCTTTATTTGCCAGTTATAATATAGTTTTTTTTCTAAGTACGTTTTCTCAACATTAATACAGCGAATGTAAAATTTCAAGTTTTAAAATATTAATACTGAAGTTTTTGTTACTTTCCGTCAAGTCTACAAGAATAGTTTCATATACATTTGCAATTTTTAGTTTAATATTGGTTTGATATTTAATATTGTATTATTATAACTGTACAAATAAATATAAATGAATTATCATAAGATTATAGTTTCGTTAGACTGATATCGTAATAGTCTTTTGTCGTAGGGCTTATTATCAATACTTACTACTTACTTCCAGTTCATTAGCTGAAATGGATCAAGGTATGTAAATCGCTCTCGGCATAATAAAGTCGGGGAAAATTAACATCAGCCACAAACCTGCGTAGGCTGTATGTGATTTGGTATGTACCCGTAAGAATATATTACACAGAAATCGTATTGCGAAGCTAACAGGAAACAGCCCACACCATTTGTTGAAATAAAGCTTGCATGTATGTTCATACGTATACCGTAATGAGAACATTTTGGCGCCGGTTCACGGTATACTTTTATATTCCTGACGTAAAAATGTTACGATAACTTAAGTTAATTTCATGACCTAAAACTTTACAAAAATGTTATAATATAAAGACATATTCTAAAATCATATTAAGTAGTTATAAAAAAAGTTCACATATAACTAAGCTAATTATTTCTATATAAAAAGCGGAAAGGAAATTGTTTGCAATGCTAATAAAAATTAATTTTATAGTTTTCATAAAATTTTTTATAAGTGAAATTCATGTAAGTGGTGTTTCGTTTTAATAACAGTTTATGTTATATATTTCAGAACCAAAAATGTTAAATTCAGTCATTAATTAATTTTAATGAACACTTGCTTGCAAGGTTTGGAAAATTTGTATGAAATCGAATCATCTAAAAACTATTACTGCATTTAACTTATTCTAATCACAACGAGATGAACAGATGTTATCCGTAACTTAAAAATAATTAAATCTTAAGGTTTATTGAGGTTATTTCTCGTCTACGAAGCGGAGATTAAATCGACGGTCGATCTTTAAAGCAGATTTAAACTGCAAGCGACTGCATCATCCCTCTTTAGAGATAGGTCTTTACAATGAGTGCCCGATTCACTCTCGGTCCTATTTTCGATGCGGGGTATGTGTACATTACACTTCTTGGAAACCATTTGCTGCTATCAAAGCCTTCTGTCTCTGAAGTGGGGAACGTGTGAAATCCGTATTTGAATTAGGAAATAGTGAGACTTGCACGATGTGCTCTGCAGCAATTTCCTGCTCATCGCTGTTCAAACTTACGGATTTCAAAGGCATTCCCTTTATGAAACACCTAAGTTTGAACAGCGCTTTGTGGAGTTACGTTTTGAATTAAATGAATTAAATTTGAATAACGGAGCGAAAAGAAAAATGCCAAAATCACTCAGTATAATTAGCAACTGTAAGAAATACTTGATTAAGTTTATTTATGTATTAGCATTTTCTTTTAATCTACAATGAATGTAGTCTTCATACCTGTTTCACACGTTATTAGCAATAAGGCCTAGGATGGTGAAGCATGTTAGCCCAGAAGACATTCATTCTCATGTATTTATTTATTTATAAAAATACACCTGTAGCAAATACATTAAAATATCTACAGTAATATATTATAAGTAATTACAAATTCTGATGCACTTGCTTATTAAAGGTGCGTACAACATTCGTAATATTGTTACTAAAAAAAACAATAATAATAATTATAGTGCAGAAATCATGAATAATGATTCTATAGTAAATAAAAATTATATCATTATTCATATATTTTGATAGATTGAAGACAGTAATGTTATGGCGTTTGATTTACAAAGTGAAGGCTATAACTAGATGAGCGGATTCCATATACCTTACTATTATCAAACTGCGCAGCATGTGGCCCAGGAATCGAATCTAGGTCCCCCGTGCTCGTCTCTGCCCCATAGACATGGTAAATGAATTATGCATGAGTATCGTGGAATGTAGTTCTTAGGGATTACTAACATATACGTATAAATGTAAACGTTATAACTTTGCTAAAACTTTATATGGAAATGTGTGATATTGTTATTTATTTTTTATTATTTAAAATGTAAAAAGGGGTTAGGGGTTTCGCACAATAACTGACGGGACCCAAACCAACTTTACCTGCTCGTGGTACACCCGCTCAACAAATAAGGCTCTGGCTCCCACTAACCCGCATTAGGCTAACGTGGTAAGAAATGGCCCAAGTACCCTAAATGAACTCCTACAAACGACGGCCTCTGGTGCCCGGCGATGCAGGCAGCGTTGGATCGAACGATATTTGGATCTTTGGGAGAGGCCAATGTCCAGCAGTGGACGTCTATCGGCTGATAATGATGATCTAAAATGTAATTGTAACATTATTTTAAACAGGTATGTTTTCTATTAGGAAAATTGCCCAGCCAACTCACCTCATCAAGATTTAGCTGGTAAAGAATGCCTACAGGTATAACGCTCGTCTTTTGTATATCTGTGTACAGATATTAAAATGAAGGTACATTGATTTATAAACATATAATTGCAAATACAAATAAAACAAATAAATGGCTTCATAAAACTTCATTAGCATAAAGCGAATATTTCGGTATACTTTGACATACGCGACATCTTAACATTGGCGGGAATACATTTAATTTGAATTTATTATGGTGATGAGGTGTGTCTCCATAAATAGTCGACTCGTTTTGTAATTAAAGAACGGAGTACAGCAGCACTATAACAAAACGTTACTTATAGCTTCTACACATTCCTCCGTATATCTTTTATAAAGCAAATGTGATTTATCTACAAATTATATGTAAATATATAATCTACAACACGTACTCCATAAATATAAAAAAAATATTATAACGGTAACAATATTACTAATGATGTTATAATTATGCTGCGATAATATGTTTAAATGTTTATATATTAATAATTATTGTATGTATATTTTTAATGGATAACCAATCTTCGTAACTAACAAATGTCATTCTAGTTCAAATAACTAGAAATTCCATCAATAAATTTCAACTTCGGATTTCATTAGGAAAATCTTCACACACTTCAGCGTAAAAACTGTCCCGGAATTCTTTTCAGGAATTTCGAAGAGGTTAGAAAGAAAAATTAAATTTTCGTTGCCGGTGTTAATAAATCTCTTAGCCGGGTCCCGGACTTACGTTGCCCTAATGCAATATTTATCGCCCTACTAAAAGAAATAAACTCTTCTCAGGCAATAAATAAGCCTATAAAATAAGTAAAATGGCCCTTGTCGACAAAGTGGGATAAACGTTCTGAATGTCTTAAACGCGGTTAAATACAACTATAATGTTAATTTAGAGAAAATATTTTACATCTTAATAAATTCGTATCGTCACAATAAATTTTCGTGTACTTTTATTAGTAAACAGTCATTTTTAAGCTCCTCTTTTATTAGTAGTTTTTAACAACTCTCTCACATTATCTAGCTTCATACAATTGTGTGTAAACATTCTTAAAGGTCCAAATTTCGATTTATATGGAAACGTACATTAGAATACTTCACAGAACTGTTGTAAGATTATCTGGTGATTTTACCAATGGTAATTAGATTGAAAAATTCATTTTATCTGTGTAGATAACTACTAACCAAAACGATAACTATATAGTTAACATTTTATTTATTAAAACGTTCCACGATAGCTTTATTGCTACAGACAAACATTGTCGAGGCGAACGTCGTTTTATCTAAACTTTTGTGATAAATAGATTTTTTTATAATTCAATTTTCATCTTTTTTAATTTCCACATTTCTTATACTTTTATTTTAAAATTAAAAAATCACATAAAAATTTTGTAAAGTGTAAAATTTTAAAGCCCACAAAGCAGTATTCAGTTCGCACAATTTACCTCCCCGCACATAACCGTCAGCGCATTGACGCGGGTTTTCTTTAAACGAAGCTTCTGGAACCTCTTTGAACGTTCGAACGTTCGCTTTGTCGTTTACAGTATGAAAAATTGGTAGATCGACAATTTTTCTATGACAGCTAGTTTATACAGTTATTCACAACCTATGTTTTTTGATCTACATCGTGTCATAGTTTTTAATGTCATTAAATCAATAAATAAAACAGCAAATGAGAACAGCAATCTTAAATGCTGTGTCGGCAACGAGCTCGTGGTATCTTCGATATTACATTACTATGGTGGGTTATACCTTAGCGGTATAAATAACATATACTTGGAAGTTAGTCCCATGAAGCATTAAAAAACATGAGAAAATAGCAAATGATTCATAGTCTATATGTTAATTTCTATAGAGACTTTTCTTTTAACCGTCGGTCAACATTCCGTTAAAAAGTATCAATTAAATTAATGATAATTTTTTGCATTGTATTATAAAGTTCATTATCAAAGGTAGTTTTGTAATTCCTAACAATAATGATTATTAATATTCAATAGGTGGCGGTGGAAGGGGAAAGACTACGAAGGTTGAGGGAGCGTGTCGAGGCACAGGAGCAGAAGTTACGGCGGCTGCGGGCCCTAAGAGGTCAGCTTGACCGAAACAAACAAGCAAATATTGCACTCAGTAAGTATTTGCAAATCTTTTAAAAAAATTATTGCTGATTCCAAACTAATCTTTGTTCTTGTTATTAAGATAATTCTATTCAATTGTCAGGGTCATAAAGCAAAAAAATTTATCGTTTGTGTTGAGTCTAAAGTTTTATTTTGAGTTGCTTTCATAATAGAAAATCCTTATTTATGTAGTTTCATTCGTATACATAATTGCCGATTGAACTTCTTGTTTTATTTCGAAGTGATCAAACGCCGCAGTCGCTATCCTTGCTTTCAGTTTTGTGCAAACATATTGTTTATAATGACTTTAGTTCCCAAAAGCCGCAGCAAGCGGATAGCGTTCGGTCGGGAACTTGTCGACGTTAATAGTATAATTAATGTCACTGCGCTGCGGGGTGGCTACAGATTAGCTATTGAGGTCCGCAAAGCACATAACAATAGGTACCCATAGTACAAGAGTTAATTGCTCTGTAAGAAATTCTATTCCTTTACATAATGTCCTTATTATATAAACAAGAAAAATAATCATAGTGCCATATTTAATTTTGTACGCCCGAAACATTTTGTTGGCGTCAATTTAAAATTTACAAAGACAACTTGATTTCTGTGAATTTCAGGATTTTACAATTCGGGAGTTGGAACCTCGTTAGCCTAGTTTAAATTTAAATGACACTCAACAATAAAAAGATTTAATATTTTAAAAAGCGTATCTGAGTGTATAACGATGATTGTGGTCCGTTGGTACTAATTAGGTTTCACCACTGATGTGTAACTTGTTAATAATTGTAACCCTTAATTCGCTATAAAAATACAAGTTTTATCCTTTTCTCTTTTCCTTTATCTTAGTGTCGTAATTGTTTTTTTTATTTATTACTATTATACATCATCTACGTGGGATTACTATTATACACTTTCATATATAATTTAATATTCAAAACTTTCTCATGTATATCTCTCTGAATTAGGATTGTTCCTAATTCAGAGAGATATACAAACCTAAATCATTACCTAAAATTATGTTTTAATTAATTTATAACAATTTTTTTTTACATAAAAACTTCTCAGTGCTGCAGATCATTAGACAACCGTTTGTGAAACTCTGGGAACGTTACGGCATTAGTTTGCAATGAATTTCTGCATTTGTGATGTAAAGCTCTTGTGAAGCGTATCTTTTAACATTTTAATCATGCTATGAGTGAGGAGGGGTCAGGACAACTCCGCCGGCACTACCCTCGGCGCGTTGTAATAGATGACTAATAGGAATCAATTACCGTAAAAGGATGGCAACTTTTCTTGTGACCTTAGCATTTTACATGCTCCAACCCGTATCAAGTACATCGAATACGATAAATGCCACTACTTATACAGTTAAAAAGTCTACATCAATAATGAATGACGATCATTATAAGTACTAACATCTGAAAATGTATTTTTTTTATTTTACGTAACGATGAGACTAATAAGACAATCACCTGCCTATTACAACGTGACACTAGTTAGGATGATGTACACAAACCTTGTGCTCGACACCTTGAGACATAACACGTTATGTCTCATTACCCCGGTAATTTCACTAGCTACAACGCCTATTAAAGGGGACCATAGTAATGATTGCTCACTTTTTCGCCTACTACGGGAACCAGAGGATGATGGCGATTACGAAGCGGTTTCGTTTCTGCCGTAGGTAACGATGATTATTTAGTGTACTGTGCACCTGGGAAGTGCTTAGACGTAATGGAGATGGGCAACGATAAGTACTGTAAGTAAAAATTTATCCCTTATGAGCAGTAATCTAGGCGGCTAAGTAGATGTAACATAACTTTTATCAATAAGTAGAATTATATGCTATTAGAAGATTTCTGTTATTAGAATAATACGTTGGATAAAAAAATATACTATTCTTTTATGCATATATTATAAAGGTTAAACTATACTAATTCTATTTGCTAATAGAATAAAATCTCGTTAGCTTCCTATATTCTTCTTCCATTAATATTTCATGGTTTTCATGAAGATGCGAAATTTTAAGGATTTTAAATAATTGGTCGACAAAGAGTATCGACGTACAGTTTTATTTTATACAATTAAGCGATGAGACAAGCGGAACGTTCACCTGGTGGTAAATGATACGCCGGCCCATAATAATGTGACGCTAGTTAGAATACTATATTACACCACATTGCGCTCGTCGCCTTGAGAGAAAAGATGTTGAGTCTCATTACCCCAGTAATTACACTAGCTACAGCGCCCTTAAAACCGGAACAAAGTAACGTATTGAACACTATTGTTTGTTAGGAAAAATAGGTGCTACGGTAGTACCTACCTAGACGGTCTCCAGCAACAGAGACCTACCACGAGTTTTAGTATTGAGTACTTTTTTAAAGAAGTAAGAAGATAAAAACAAGCAGAACCGATCGATGCGACATCATAAAGAAGCTATTTATTGGATAACAATTCTGTTTATCACTTTTGTTAGCAAGTTTCTTAATTTAACAACTTTGAACTTGTTTTAGACGTTTTTATTACCTTACTTCATTCTTTATTGCAACCTTTCTCACAAAAGTCATATAAAGACGTTATATTTAGTTGTTTTGTGTACTATCTAAATTATCATCGAATTTCATTTGTGGCTTGCAATTCCAGGTCCAATCTCACAGTTAAACTGGTGTTAAGTCTCTGTTGCCGGAGACGATCTCAGTAGATACCATCGCAGCTCCCATAGTGAAAAATTTACTGTGTTCCGGTCTGAAAGGTGATGTTGCTAGTGAAATTACTAGAGTAATGAGATTTTATATCTTGTATCTCAAGACGATGAGTACAATGTGGTGTTTTATATAATTACCGCCAGTTAAACGCCTCATTCGTTTCGTCACTTCGTCGAAGAGCGCAGTAAGTTTATTTTGTATACTAACGTAAACTTCACTAATAAAGTTATTTTAAAAAAACACATATGTAAGAATAACAGAAGTTTAAATGGTAAAAGTTGGTACTAACTACATAATTCATAACTGTACTCATATTTGCAGTGTACTATAGATTCCTATTTGTGGATGTAAAATTCCCAACTTAAACAATAATACACTGAAATGTCGTGTACCAAATATTAGTCAGCCTTTTCCTTAGTTTTAAACTATAATTCAATTATAGATACTTATAATGTCCATCAATATCCCTTCAAACTTTCACACTCTATTTCTCTACCAAAGTTTATTATCGCCACAAAAAGAAGTCTATTTTCTTTCCATGAGTATCAGTTAACTGTAGCACAATTACATAAAATGTTTCAGTAATAAGCGCGATAACGTAAGAGACAAACTTACTTTTACAGTTATAATCTTAATGTTAATTAGTACAATAAGTTGAATAGCGTAATTTTATTGGTGGAAAGTCTCTTTTGCTAGAGACCGTCTAGAAGAGTACCACCGCATCGTTTATTTCTACCGCCAAATAGTAGTGTCCAAACAAACAAAAAAAAAACCCTAGTTAAATTACTGGGGTAGCAAGACTTGGCATCCTATATCTATCTCATGGCGATTATCGCCTTGTGGTGCAGAGTTGTTATGGGCAGGCTCATCACTTACCATCAGATGAACGTCTCGCTCGTCTTGTTGTTTCGTTGAATAAAAACAAAATCTGAAACGAGTGCTATAAAGTACACCTGGGCGGTGGATTGGGATCAGCATCATGTCGCCCTATTTACAGGTCTGTCCCCTAAAAAATGGAAATAAGAAACTTAATTAAAAATGGACGCGATAAGAATTCTCGTGGCCTTCAATTAAAACTGTCATCTCTCTGTCAACTCGGTGTTTCTATTTAAGAGTTTTATGAAAGGAAAGTATCTTCCCTTTTATTTCTAAAACTCAACTAATAAACTTTTAATATTAAAAGAGAATTCTGAATTAATATCGGACGGGATGTGACTCAATGAGAAATAAATTTATTTTAATGATATTTTTCTACCAATTATTTAGGAATTGAAACGTGTTTTTTTTTATATTTCAATGCTAATCTATTTCTACCAAATGTATGTCATAGTCTGTATTCGTAATTCTTAATTTTTTTCTTTAAATTACACGTTTAGGGTCCAATCTGTCCTGCTGCTTTCATGCATCAATATTTAATTCATTGATTCCATATATGTATAGTTTTTTTATTACATCACACTGATATTTAAATTTAAAAATTTTGCCAATACTTATATGCCTTCACTTAAATTACAATATAATAATATATAAACTTATAAACAACTATGACATAATAAGTACTATAACAACAGTATTTAGTAGAAAATAAATAGTCATTGTATCTTTCTCGTTCTGTATAGGTTAATGTACAATGTTTGTTCAGTACATTTAAGTTTTATCTCTGTTATGAAAATTATGAAAAAGACAATAATGATATCATCTCTACTTTTTAACATTTATACATTGCAGTTTATACAAAAACGTTTCATCAATACGTCTGTACGTTATATATAACTTACCACCCACCAGATTTACTAAAGCTAGTGGGTAACTTTTATGTATGAAAAGATATAAATTTAGTATAGCATAATCTACATAATAGCAATGCCTAACTTAATGAAAACTAGAGTACGTTAGTTCTCGTGTAATGTTCTCTATTAATTGGCTTTCAAATGCATATTCTACCACTAAATACGTTTAACTGCTTATTAAGCAGGAACAATTAGTTGAGTTGCATATAGGTAGTTAATGCATCCATTACATGCATATGTCACTATCATTATGATATCTTTATAAAATGTAGATATTTTTTATGCAAAGAGACCTACTTACTTTATTTGAGAACAATCGAACGAACGAGACCTTGATCTGGTGGTATATGTCACAACTACCTGAAGCAGCGTCGTGCTAGATAAGATGGGTATAACATGGATATTATACTTCACCAAAGCTTTACAAAGAGTGGTTACCCCAGTAATCTAGCTACAACGTCCTTTAAACTAGAACACAGTAATGTTTATACATAATTGTTTGATAGTAGAAATGAGAGCTGAGGGGTGGTACCTACCTAGACAATATCCGGCAATAGAGACTTTCCACCAGTAACCGATGATTACCAACCAAAAAACACCAGTAAATAATGAGATCTATTGGTCTGTTATTTAAACCATGGTATGTACATGTTACTTAGCCGTTGTACAGTAAAGAGCAAAGTAATTAAGTAGCGTATGAAGAAGTTAAAAACCTATTATCATTCACGTGCCAGAAGTGAATTTATCGCCGACGGCTCCCGAATTTCTCATTGCTGAAACTTGGTTCATTTGTTTCGGTTGCTAATTTATTGTTACAACTTCACGCATACTTTAAAACTTGCCTTTTCATTAAATATTTTCAATTCGATAATATTTATTATGTATTAAAAATAATATGGAAGTTATTTTGTTACGCAGAATAAAATTAATGAAGGAATATGTTATAATGACAATATTTAGAGAATAGTTAAGACGGGTATTGGAAAAACGAAAAACGGATATAAGGTTTTTTTAGGTTTTTTAGGTTAAATTCCCGTGACAACTTACGTTGGATTCAAGTACAGCATCATAGACATAAAAATTCATTTGTCCTGTAGTTGACGGGGTTTTCATTTAGGAGCTGTTCTCTCGGATTCTGAATGGAGTATCTCGATACAACTGAGCCGACATTTCCATTACGTACTCCTCGTACATCCAATTTTTGAACTGAACTATGTGTATATTCATTCGCTATATAGTTTTCTCTAGTGATTTATATAAAACTTACTTCAACTATTTGAAATGCTTTAATTTAATCGATATCATCTCTGTCATGACTAACCTATATATATTCCTCAAACATACCCCACATTCTACTTTTTTCGTCTAACCTGTCTTAAAAGAATTGTACCTTTGAAAAAATACGTATTGTTTTAATTCTAATCATCATCGTCTTCGTTTCAGGCTTTTCATGTCTACAATCGTTGAGGTCTCCGAACGTAGGGTATTTGCATGTAATTATATAATAAACGTTTGTCCTTATTATTTTATGTTTTGAAGTAAGAATACTAAAACTTTTACCGCAATCTTCCATAACGCTGTGTTGTTTTAAGTCGTTTCATTTGTTCTTCGCTTTGATTTATTGTTAGAGTTATACCATGTTTTTGCTCCGGTAACTTCTCGAATCATGAATAAATTTAACATAATTCAACACACTGCTCGTTCTCGACTGTTCTTATATGTAATAACGTTATTTAGAAAATCAACAGCAAGTCTTGTAAGACAAAAACATTATAAATTGTCTCATTATTAATGCTATATGCTCGATAGAGTAAGACTGATAAAGCTTTAGATGAAAAAAAAAATTGTTTAAGCAGAAAATGTATACAAATTTGAAATTAAACTTAAATATCTTTTTCAACAAAAATTTAAATTTTACGAATGAAACTATTTATTTATTTACAGACAAGTCTGTGAGTTACGTACAAATGCCCTTGATGTGAAAAATCAATAGGTTTTCGTTAATTATGTAGTCAACACCGATCAATACTTCGTCGCACAGCAGTTGGTTAGCAACCTTAACGATTTTCAATTAGCTTCGTTTACAGATTTATATAAACGTTTTATTTCTTTTATTGTATGCAAATATTTATTAATAACAATTGTAACAAATTACGTTTAACATTAACAATTCTAAAAGGGTGATATACGATGTGAAAAATTATTCTTAGTAGATTTCTTCTTTACTAACGGACGTGTCTTCAAAGTTCCTGGATAGCACTAGTAGTTATTTACTACAATTTTATTAGATCATACTGATGTTTAAATGATCAAATTAATTATCACATTAGCAGTAATTTCACCTGTTAACAGCAACAGCAAAGGTAGCAGAACTAGAAGCTTCCTAAGAGGTTACTACCCTCTTTCCCACAGATTCCTACAGGCTCTACATTTTTTTATATCAAATACTTAATCTTCCGAAATAGCATGAAATTCGTTTAATTATTTGCATTTATTAACACAAACGACAAAAGTAATTCGTTCTTCTTAATTAAAAAGGTAGGCATGCGGGCAAGGGCGGAAATATAATTTTTGGAAATGTCATTACTCTTTACAAACAGGCGCAGGATTTGTGATAATACTTTAATACGTTTATTTTTATAGAAGTTAATATGGATTTGGTATCTTGATAACACAGTTGTTTATTAACAATAGCAGTTAAAATCTCGAAATAAATATTACTTTGGATCGATATCAAAGTAGAATATCATTATAATTTTAGTAAGAATAGCAATGAAAACTAATTAATAACAGGGCTTTATTGCGAGTTGTGAATAATAATCTGTTGAGAAAAAAAGATACATATTACCTAAGAATTAATTTACAAGTGAAGGCGAGGTTGAAATTACAAGCATCACATTTCATTTCAATATTCGGTGTCGCGTCGTGAAACTGAAATGTTTTAACAATAGAGTTACTCAGTCAGCAATTGCTTTAGCTGTTCTATTATATTTCAGTAATTTTATTTTAGACCGGTGTGTACTTGCTAAATAATATTTTATTGTTTGACTCCTGTCTTTACTGTTGAAAAATTTCTTAAATAGACATTAGTCACAAACATTAAAGTACAGAAGATATAACATCACAAAATATATAGTTCATCTTAGAAACCGCGGGTGCTTGTCTAACTTTCGTTTTATTCGATGAGGCGACTAGACGAGCCAATGTTTACATGATGGAAAGAAATGCACCTACCCATAACAACATGATGCTGATTAAAATTATATGCAACGAATCTGAACATTATGTTTATCGTCATGATACATAAGACTTTAAATTTCATTACCCCAGTAATGTCACTAGCTATAGCGCATTTCAAAACGAACACTAATATTTGCATGCTGCTGTTTGTCGGCGGATACAGGGTTGCTGTCGTACTTTCCTGGACGGTCCTCGGCAATAGAGACCTGCCACGGGTGAATTTATTCTATAATCAGTAAATGGTTTTCGTATCGTACACATTTATAAGTGTTATCGTTTTGTGAGTTGTTTGGATGTTACGAGCCGAACAGTTCGATTGGTAAGGAGATTACGGTCCTCAAGTTTGGATAGCATTCGCTCCGACGTTAAATCCTGAAATAACTGTATCATTTCCATTACGAAATGACTGTAATTGGAATGTTATAACTTTATATACTTAACACTGACTTTTGTATTTATTTTTAACGTTGTGATATACAAACTTTTTAATAAACAAGCAATTTGAATCGGGAGTATTAAAAGTTTAATGAAACTTTATAATGTATTGCACACTTAAAAGCAAAAAAAATTAAGTTTTATATAATTTTTAAGTAATTCTAATAAAATCGAAGAATTTAAAAGATCGCTGCTATATATAGTCAATGCAATAGTTCTTAGAAATGTTAACTCCTTAATTATTTCTCATTAAAGTATATAAATGGTGATATACGTCTCTCGTAATCGATTTAAAATGTTGACTATTTATTTAGAATCCTGACAAAGTCTAGCAATAATTTTTTTTTAGTAATTTTAAATCTCAAAAGTAAAATTTAACATTCTGTTACGATTTTCTTAAGAAGCTAGGTAAACAAGTGGCTACCATAATATTGATTGGTCATAGTTACCAATGGACACAGGCATGATCTGTGGGATTGTAGTAACCTTCCAATTTTTGAAAAAGGTCCATAATTGAAGTTTTCCGTTGCCTGTTGCTTCAAATATCTTTAGCTAGAGCTCGTTTCACAAAATAGTTAAGCATTGTAAGAAATTTCCTTTCTAACGAATAGTAGAAGATAGCCAATCGTAGTAGTAGCAGGTGGAAATATAACGTTTTCCAAGGAATAGTTATTATCGTTATTTATTTGTCGAATTACTTCAAACCTTAACTACTAAGCTTATAAAGAGATATCGGTACCAGTTTACGTTACACAAAGCGTTTACAACTCCCTCCCCAAACCCAAAAGTGAATTTGTGTAATCTGGGTTAGGACAGGGATGGCTAACGCATGACTAGATTAATTTATCACATTCATCGCACCCATTAACACGCGCGCTGAAACTTTGTAGCTGTATAATTGACTTTCTCATCCAAATTTACACTACTTCTGCTTCTAATGTATTTTTCAATTCCTTATTTAATAACTATCAACGAACTGGTTGATGTCATTTTCACGTCATTTCTTCAAATTTGGACTAAAGATATTTAAGTATGCCCGACCAAAATACTCCGTGTTTATACAGCAGTGCTTTTATTGTTTTCGCTAATATTATCAGTTTCTTTAATTCATTGGCAAATATTATGTTTTTGCTTATGTAAGTTGAAATAAAAACAGACGACAACAAAACGGAGAAAAGTAAAAAACATGGAATACATTAAGATGATCTTACGGGGGTAGTAAATAAAGAAGATCATCATGACCTAGCTACAGGCTCTTTAACAACCGACCGAGGCACTCGTGAACTTGTATTATAGCTACACAGACGACCATATAAAGCGTGTTTAGGTTTTTACGACGCGTAGGTTGTGCTATGTCCTCAGGCAATATGGCCTGGCCTTTCTATTCTGATGTCTTGTTCTAAATTCATCAGTTTGGTTTTACAAATCATGTACACTGAAACATGTATTAAGTCATAACCAACCTTATTCGTAAAAACCCAATAGAAAATTTGTAAAATATTTATTGTGAAAAAACTATAATTATTTTTGATTCGTTTATACATATGTTCACAGTAAAGCCATCGTATAAATCATAAGAAATAAACGTTTACGTTTGTATCATAAAGTTAATCATGGAATGTACACCGCTAATCCAAACGATACTTATGGGTCCAATGTCAGAAACCGTCTGCTCCCGAAATAGAGCGTTCTTGATCTGATAACATGACCCAATTATAAAACAATCAGAGGTTGGGTAATATGGCACTGGCGTGGCTAGAACGTAATTTTTGTGATGCTATTATTTATTGCACTATAAAAGACAATGAGGACCTCAAATTTGGGCCAATCTAATATCACGAAGGGCGTTAACAATAATGTTCTGGAACTCTCATCATTTTATAACTACTTCGTGTAGAATTCATATCGTATCATGTCTGGAAATAAAACATTAGAGTTGTCTTTTCTTATTTACTTCACTCGACCTCTAAACAGTACATTTATTTTTATTTATTTATTTACTTTTCTATACGTAGTACAAAAGGAAGATTTAATGCTTACATGGCATTTTCTACCAGTCAACTCAGTTTTTTCGCATAATTGAGTTGCTTTTAGTGTTATGAAAAAGCTTGCTGTTAAGCAGGAAGTAAAAATGTCGAGCAAGAAAACTTTTGTTTGTTGTTAATAATATTATTATTGTATCAAATTTAAATAAATATGGTGTTAGAATTGTAAAGCTCTTTCTAAAGTCCATTATCAGTATGGGCGTTCCATTTTTCAAAACCCTCGTTATAAAATGTACCATTTCTACAAATATACAAATGATGATAAATTAGTTTTAAAATTAAAATTTAATGATCAAGAATTTTACAAAAAATTCAAAGATCAATCTTTCAAATGATCTTTGAAAAATTTATTATTTTACCTCTAAACCAATAAGTTTTTATATAACATGGTTGATGGTAAATTTTTTGAAATTAAATAAATAAAACTATATGTAGTATACCCTTGTATCAACTTCCACTGGGATTGTATGCCGTCCTTCCTTATTTCCCTTGCGATCTATTTTACTAGCTGCTTTATATCACAGCACTAAAATACTCAAGAGAGTACTGGCCCTTTTGTTTTAACTTTTAATGCTTTTACTTTAACTGTGTTATGGAACTTTTATTTATGTACTAAAAATATCTGCTGTTTTCATATTAAACTTATTTTATAAGTGGCTATTCAAATTAAGTTCGAAATTAGACGTAATTTACAAGAATAGTGTAACAATTTGCATATTAAGTTATACAATCTTAAACTTTGAAAGCTTCCTAACTTGATTCAATAGAAATCTACGTGGAAATGACGCGGGATAAACGTTTTGGGGAATCTGATTATATCAGATCGACTAATCAATTACTTAGACAAAATTCTCCTCAGAAAGAACTTTTTTCACAAGGATTGTTAGAATCATATTGAGTTGATGTAGTTAAATAACGTAACCAAAGATGGAACCGTTCTTATATATTGTTATTTTATTCAACAATTTCACGAAAAGAGCGAGACGTTCAGCTGATGGTAAGTGATATGCCTGTTCATAACAAGTTGCATTAAGACACAAGACGTTAAACCTCGTAAATCTATTGTTTCACTAGCTTCAGCGTCCTTAAAACCGGAACATAGTAATGTTTGCACACTACCATTTGGCCGTAGCACTTTATTTATTACGAATATTTTGAATTTTCTGTAAGATATTGTACTATAAATTGTAGGAGAATCATGAGTAATTCATTAAAAAGAAATGTTTCTATATCGTGGTCTATAACATATTAAATAATTTTGACTGTATCAAGGCACGGAAATATGACCGAAAGTGAGAGCTAGAAAATACGTACATAAGTATAATTATATTAAATTTTGTAAGTATATGTTTGCTATTAACTTTAGTATATATTTCTATGTCTCAGTAAACTATTTGAGTTTCATTCCTCAGTACATGGACTAAAAGAACTTTTCGACGAAAAATATTTATTCAAAAAGGAAAAGAAAACTGAGTCACCTGATAAGTAAAATTATCGTTGACTAAATTAACACTGACTGACTAAACGATGGGATGTGTAAGCAAGGTGTATCATAGATGGTTTGGATATCAAGCCTCAAGGAGGAACTAACTTCGAAAGTGAAACTGAATAATATAATGAAAAGCAAGGCGATAGAGTCTACTTCATGTCAAAGGACAATCATAGAACCGATTGTATCGACATTTGCCGTACCAACCTTTAAATGATACGATGACTCACGCGTATAAACGACTTGGAAAATCAATACTACTTTTGTTGTAGAAGTTTCCGAAACCTTAAAACTTTATAAATATTTTAAGTTCGTCGCTTTAAAGTCTGTTAACATATAAATTTATGCCTAATATATTTTTATCATACATTCATTGGTAATAACTGAAACAAATCAAAATGTTCTAAACGATGTAATTGAGACAGTATCGGAAAAATTTTAACTTTATACGTTCTATACATTGAAGAAAAAATTCTTTGCGCAATCTGTGTGTATCAAGAAAAATGTGAGGATTTTCTTAGAGATGGTAAGTTAAATCAATTTGTGCGAGTCCCAGAAATTGCGATACATTTCGAAATATCTATCATTAAACATTGAATCTGTTTGCAACGCTTTATCGGTATATATTAGGTCCTTACATATGAAATTACCGTTTTGTCGTACTGACCACTTTGATCTGAAATATCTCCTCTTTGTTTAAGAATTCCAAATTCAAATTTATAAATTAATTTAGCTGGTACATTTGAGTTTTGAAAACAGTTATTCATTTATTTTTTCCTCATTATTTTTTACTTTGGCGTCGCTTATTACCGCATAATGGAAAACATGAAATATCGGTATATTTACGAGTACGAGTACTATCGCGGCACCAGTGCTGCAGAAACAGCTCGAAGGATTAATGATGTGTACGGCGCCGGTGTCGCAAGAAAAGCACGGTACGTTTTTGGTTTCAACGTTTTTGTTCTGGAAATTTCGACCCTCAGAACCAACCCCGTGGACGGCCGGAAACCAAATTGGAAAATGAAGAATTAAAGGCTATTGTGGAAGCGGATCCATCACAAAGCACTTCAGAGATAGCTGCAGGTTTCAGGGTAAGTGACAAAACTGTATTAATCCACATGAAGCAAATCGGGAAAGTAAAAAGACTTGAACGATGGGTACCTCCTGAATTAAGTGAATCGAACTTGCTAACACGCATCGACTGCTGTGTTACTTTGCTCAACCGACACAATAATGAAGAGATTTTAAATCAAATCATTACTTGTGGTGAAAAGTGGATACTGTACAATAATCGGAAGCGCTCGTCGCAATGGCTGAAACCTGGAGACCCAGCCAAATCCTGCCCTAAACGAAAATTGACTCAGAAAAAGTTACTTGTGAGTGTTTGGTGGACTAGCTCCGGTGTCTTTCACTACAGCCTTCTAAAATCTGGCCAAACGATTACGGCAGATATCTATTGTCAGCAACTGCAAACCATGAAGGAAGAACTAGCTGCTAAACAACCGACATTGGTCAATCGCTCTAGGTCACTGCTGCTTCACGTCAACGCAAGACCAGACACTGCACAAAAAACAACCACTAAGTTACATGAGCTACAATTGGTATGTCTGCGACATCCACCGTACTCCCCGGACCTTGCCCCAACAGATTACAATTTTTTCCGGAATTTGGACAACTACAAGGAAAAAAATTCAAATCCGATGCGGCAGTCCAAACCGCCTTCAAAAAGTTTATTGATTCTCGCCCCCATGGTTTTTTTAGTAAAGGGTTCAATGAACTACCTATGAGATGGCCAAAGTGCGTAGATAACAACGGTGCATACTTTAATTAATTAAATCAATTTTGCAAAAAGAAAAAGAATTTGTATACCTCCCGTACAAAACGCCAATTTCATATGTAAGAATATGTAACATATTTTGGCTAAATCGTTTTCTAATTCAATGTTCATTAATTTCTTAAAATTACAAAGTTTCTTACATTCGTATAGGATAATGAATATATTATGTACTTTAAGTTTAAGTTAAAGTTATTGCCTAGAACAGCGCTGCCGTATTTGATCTTAAAATTATTCTAATCTTAGATGTCTTAGTCTTGGATGTCCTAGTTAAATGCTTTTAATTAACGACTGGAAATTTTGAAATTATCCTATGTAAATTTTGTTATCTGTTAACATTACTTTTTTCAGGCACCGTTGCTGATTAAAAACCAAACGATTAATTTTTCCACTTAAAAATTTATTCATATAATTATAGGTTACATTTCCATACTTTTACTAGTGGTAGGTCTCTGTTTCCGGACACCGTCTAGGTAAGTATCGCCACAGCTTCTATTTCTGTCGCCAAATAGTAGTGTACAAACATTACTGTGTTCTGGTTTGAAGGACGCTGAACCTAGTAAAACAATAGGGTGACGAGATTTAACGTCGTGTGTTTTAACGCAACGAGTTATCATTCTAACTAGAGCTACGTTGTTATGAGCAGGAATATTTCTTACCACCAGAACGTCTCGCTGGTTCGGTCACATTGTTCAATAAAATAACAATGTATAAGGGTTACGTGTTGGATTACGTTATTTAACAGCATCCACTCAATATGATTCTAACAAATCCTTGTGGAAGAAGTTCTTTCTGCAGTATAATCTTCTTTAAGTAATTGATTAGTCGATGTAATATAATCGGATACTCCCAAAACGTTTATCCCGCGTCATTTCCATATAGATTTCTATTGAAGCAAGTTAGGAAGCTTTCAAAGTTTGAGATGGTATAACTTAATATGCAAATTGTTGCACTGTGAAGGGCGCTGTAGCTAGGGAAATTACTGGGGTAACGAGGCTTAACATCCTATATATCAAAGCGACGAGCGTAATGTGCTGCAGTGTTTATACTATACTTACCATCGGGTGAACGTCCCGCTCGTTTCGTCACTTCGTTGTACAAAAATATATACGTATATACACGTACATGCGTATTACACACACACATATATATATATATATCAATGGATTTAAATTGCGAAACGATGATGTTGTAACTATCGAGTCGTCAGGCACGAACGGAAGCTCGTCTCCTCATACAGATAATGCCCTCTTTATTGTCTTCAGTAATTGAAAGGTCGAAGGTATTTCCCTCGGAGCTTTTAAATTGGTCTCAGCTGGTCGTTCTAACTGTGAAATAGCATTTCTTTTCTTAATGTATTGCGACTATTTTACAAATAACGTCTTTGCATTTTTTTTTTAAAGAAGGTCGTTACTATTTTTGTATTCTAATTATTAAAAGTTCAATATTTTGATAAGTTATTTGATAGTTTTCCATATTAAAAAGAGATTTAAATATCCGATAGGTTTTATTTAATAGTCAATACTATTGTGTCATAAAATAATTACTACAATTGAAATAGGGGACAGGCTCAGGTTTTTATTGTTATATTAATATTTTAAGTAGTTTTTATCAGAATTTTTTTTTGTCCGCAGACAGTGACCTCGAGTCAATACGGGCGTTGTTCAATGAGAAGGAAAAGGAACTGTCGGTTGCGGTGGCGAAAGTTGAGGAGCTTACGCGGCAGCTCGAAGAACTGCGGAAGGGAAGAGTTCAGCCCGCGCCTCCTTCAGCGCAAGAACTCGATAAACTACGCCGGGAGTTAATGGTGAGTGGTAATAGGCTTTATACAACTCTTTTAGTAAAAGTCTAGTAATCTTATCCTTTTTTTGTTCAAAAAGATATTTCCAAAATCTTTAACTTTTTTGCAAAAATATTAATATCACTATTGGACTTAACGCTATCATGAAATATTATTTTATATAATGATGGAATGACTTATTTGTGAAATGTACAAGATAATTAACCTGTCATCACATATTTATGATGATCAAAAAGAATTACGTATTTGTAAAAGTTTTTTACTAGATAAGTTTCAATTGACAATTAATGAATTTGTGATATAGGAAATTACAAATTTTGTACATTGATCTGTATTTTTTGTGACGACAATTCTGTTTGGGAAACAAACAAGTTTAGTCGAGTATTCTCTCGGCTTCTTACTATGCTAAATAAACTTATATGGAATCCCTTTCCAAATTGATCAGGCGACCCCTTGTCAATGTCGAAACGTAAGAGATCAAGATTTACCGTGATTCCATCACCGAATCAGATTTCATAGAAAGCTGTATAAGAAGAGGCTTCTTATTTTTTCTACGAGCATTTAGGGTTGTTATTGATATTTAGTTACGGTCGTATATACAAAAACTACTAATTTTCTGATTAAGAGTAAATATAAAATAGTACTGTTTATATTTTGGAAATAAATTTATAGGAAATATAAGATGCTTTACATTTTTAACATCATAGAATAGTAAAATGAAGTGTATTATATAATTTATGATTTTTTTTTAAATATGTATTAGAAGGATTAAGATATTTTTATTTTCTCGCATATTTAAATAATTTATTTTTTATTTGTTTTAGTCTGATAATTTGTTCTCGAAGTATCTCGGATAAAAATTTAATTTAATACATTAGCCAAATATTCTACAGAAAAATCTAAAACTTGCCAGTTATCTATGATTTAACAAAATTTATGTTGTTAAAAATTAAATGGCGTTTCTGTATAAACGTAAAAAAAATTTCAATTACAAGTAGCCTCGGTGGAGTGATGATACAATTTATCAAATGCCTGTTTCAAATCCGTCGGCATGCAGTACGTCGAATTACCCCGGGCGACGTTCGCCAACTAGGTTGTGAGTGTAAGGTCGAAGCGTGACTGTATCATGCTTGGGCTTGATACACTGCCGTTCCCAAGGGGAACTATTAAAGTGTTATACACAGGGTTACATCATCGACGATTGTAATCTATTGAAAAATATCACAATTAATGTAAATAGTTTTCAAAGTGTCTAAAATATAGATGAATACTGTAAAGGACAATTTTAATATTTCTGATAATTAATTGCTAATATTTAATAGACCCACTAAATAATAACAGAAAAGTAATAATAAATGAAATGAAGGACACACTCGCATGTAAATTTTAAAAATGAATCTAAATTTTGTAATTTCCATTTACTTACAATGTTATGAGATTAATAGTAATAAATTCTGTATGGAACGTCAAAAAGGATTTGTTGGATATCTGTTCAGATGAAAATAACATTTTAACATTAATATTTATACCTTATAGACGTCTTTGAAGTATCTATGCTACACATATCATGTTCAGGACAGTCGCGATCATTCCACTAAAAATAGCACTTAGTTTGTGTGTGGTGCGTATTGCAATAATTTTGTCGATACTATTGTAATCGTGAAAAAATTTGATTTACGTTTAAGTCAAAAGTGGTTAAGGGTTTTTCAATAACAAAAACTGCACGTGTTCTATTTCCTATCAAAATATAAAATAACCTTTGAATGTAATGCCAACGACCACATTCTACCATCGCGTCGCCCACCATCATAAAGGCATTCATCTTTATACTCTATGGATATCTACGGATCTGTTACAAAGAATTTTTTTGCCAATTACCATTAGGTTCTGGTATAAACTCCCTGAGGTTTTCTTAAATAGCTACAGAAAAAAATTAAAAAAAAAGGGTGTGATAAGGTTTCTTCGGAGTCGGCAACGTGGTGTGCCTTTAGTATTATTGACGTCTATAGACTACGGTAACTGGTTATGCCGTATGCCTTTTTCCACTTTAATAATAAAAACTTGGATGTCGTAGCATTTATTAAAACATTACTACAGCTGAAATTGGTTGCTTCAATTAACGATAATTTATATCGTGCCTTTAACTTATCATGATTTTAATTTTATTATTGAATCCGTTATATTGTTATATATAATTTTTTTGTAAGATGATCTAATTCAACTGATCCGCTTTATTAACACCTGACAATATTCGCAGCGAGATACGTCACTGAACTAATTCCACGTCTGCTGCTAGAGCCAGAGCTTTGAATCAGACTTCAATTTGACAATTTAGTTACAGCCGCGGCACACGGCTGGCCTGCTGCATCCAATCAGTCAGGTGACCTTGTCATTGACTTGGGTGTTTCATAAACAAATACAAAAACAAACTAAATCGTTTACCGTGTAGTGCTGTGTATAAAAATACCCTGTGAAATGTTACTTATACAATATGATCTCCTGTCGCTACGGATACAAACGACGCAAGTGTAACTACAGATTTCGTAATCCGCAAGTATGATAAATAAGATGGTTTATGATCATATTTGATAAGTAATTGACATTTACTATTAAGTTTTTTTTTATCATGTATCTGTTGATACATAATTTTTATAAATTTTCTACTATACCTAATATTTCTTGTATAATTAAATAAGCTATCTTGTTATAATTAATATTTATAATTTGTGTCAATCCTATTACCGCGAAAACATCGCCGACAGTAATATAATTACAGATAATATTAATTTATTACGATACTGAAAATATTATTTTATATTGGCAATCCCCTAACATACATAAAGTAAAATTGCAAAAATACTACAATTTCTTGTATCTTTTTAATATAAAATTATATGATTATATTAAATAAAATTATAATTGTTGGTACCTAATTTGTGAGTTCTAATTTTCTAGGTGTTTAATGTAACGATCAGTACATACGTAACTTGGAAATGTTCTGAGAGGAAAACAATGTTAACACGTAATCCCATAAGAGCTCTTGCAAGGTGTGTCTTACCGGATTAATAACCATACACAAGAGATTACATGTCTCATTTGCTCCTTTCCCTAATTTATTGTATCAATATAACAAAACAGGCCCGAAATGAAATTAGAGTAATACAATCCAGTGTTTTTCACGAAATATATGGCACAAAAAAGGCGGTAAAAAGATCTATTCAGAAGACAGTAATTTTTTGAGCATATTATACAATATTGTTTTACGCGCACTTATTTATATCCTTTATTCTTACCTTAACATCATCTACCGCCTATATTTGTTTAATGCTTGATAAAAGTCTTTCCCAATACCTTCTTTCAAATATGATCCTTAGATTTGCGCGTTTAGGTTCCAGGAGATCTTATGAGATTTATTTTATTTTTCTATAAAACTTCTCTTGACGATAATTATTATATACGTCACAATCTATTTCAAAAAAAATTGAGACACGTGGCATAACTGATGGCTGGTCTCAGATGCTGGAGACCATCTAAGTAAGTCTCCTGTTTCTACCGCTAAATAGACTCCATACATTATTATGTCCCAGTTTGAAGGGCATTACAACTAGTAAATTTACTGGGATAACGAGACTTTCTTATAACTTAAGGCGACGAACACAGTTTACTACAGTGGGTATCATCATAACTAGAGCAATGTTGTCATGGGCACTTAGATTACTTACCATCAGGTGAACTTCTCGCGATTCTCGACGGTTTGTAGTCTAAAAAAATATCGCAATAAAGGCAGAGTTTAATAGTTTTATTTTTTAAAAACGAGAAAACATAGATATCAATTTCACACATAACCACAATTCCGTGTGTCAATATCAATTCAAATTTTAGTATATTTTTTTAGCACGCACTTGCACAGAAAATTGTTATTCACGTCGAGCTGAAAATCCAATGAAATGGAAAAACTCATCCATACGGAATTGATTTAGCACTAGAACGTTTCGTGGTCAGATATATCGGGTTCGTGGTAATAAGTGTTGTGCCGGACTATGTATTGTCCCGCACAATGTTTTGATTACTCAATGCGATGCGGCTTTGTGTAGTACAGATAACAACCACTTCATTCGCTCTGAATATCACAGCACCTCAAATTTATTTTAGTCAAAATTCGAATTGAAAAGTATTCACACAACTCTAAACCAGCTGATGTGTTAGAATTGGAACTGCCACAGACTGTCCAACTGTGTCCAACTGATCAATGTTGATTTCCTATAGCAGTCCTACATCGTATCCGTTAAATAGTTTTGCACCTGATAAAGTAATTGGACGAGTAAAACTATCGATAATAAACTTTTTTAAACTGTGTATAAACTGAAAACTTTGGTTTACCGATCTTATTAAATTATGGTAATATGCTTTTAATATCTTTAACGGGATTAAAACATTGGGGTACCGCAAATAAAAAATTCTGATACATCCGCAATCCATTAGGGAGGTCCACGTTCAACAGCATGCTGAAAATGACCACGATAATTTCTCGTTCGTAGCCTTATTTTACCTATACTTTTACATTTAACAGTCTTTATTTCACATGATTTTTCAAGTGACAATAAGTCTGTATTTGACGTACAGTGATGACCCAGTGTTAAAAGATAGCAATCTTGTCAAGACAGATTAAAATTAGGAGATGAACATAAAGTATGAGTAATAAATATTTGTATCGTTATCGCTACAGTTAATACAAAGTAAACGAACAGATGCTTTCGTGTTGTTTATAATAACAGTTAAGTAATATCTTCGTGACCATAATAGCGTGTAGTCGGTAGTTTTGCTTGTATATTTTAATTGATCATAATGTTTGTGTTATAAACACTGCATGTTGTCTCAGGTATGTTTTGTTATCCTTCACCCCTCAGTGGTAAAAGATAGGGAAGTACGTAGAGGTAGATAGTAGGCCGGTCGAATATTATGTTATTATTCCTTTCCCAATTGCTTTTGCATTATTATTTATAAAATTGTAAACTTTATTTTAATTGGATTTGATTGATTGGATTTGATTGAATAACATATAATAAAAGTTAAAAAATGTTGGTTTTTATTTTTTAAAAATTCCTGTAAAATCTCGTTGGTGTTTAAAGACTTGACTATTTCTAAATAATTCTTTAAATTTATCACCTTCCAGAAAATATAGAACTACATTTAAATTCTATTAAGTTCAAAGTAATTTCACGAATTAAGGTGAGAAATTTGATATTACAGTACCGCAATAAGCTAAACGAGCAGCAAAACGGCAGGCTGTCGGCACAAAGAGCGGCTCTGGGCGCCCGGCAGGAGGAGATGCGCAGCATCGACCGGCGTGTCTCCGAGCTGCAGGCGCGGTTGCTGAGGAAGCGGGCTCTCAACAGGCAGCTTGCAGCCGCGCACCGACAGCCCCAACAGCCCCAGCAACAGCCGAGGTACTAGTCTTAAAGCACAGCATGTACTTCTTTTCTTATAAACAATTGAATAATGAAGCAAAAATTACAAAATGAAAGTATTCGATGTACTCTCTATCGTTGTATTTATATGACAAAATAGATACTATTTATCACAGCACAAGTGTGGTCTTAAACAGCAAGGAGAATATAAGGAAACCTCGCGAGCGGTACTTGTAATCGATATTGAAAGAAAAGTTTAAAAAACCGAATAAATATTCTTTCATAAATAATTTATTTCCCACATACTTAATTTACAAAATCGTTTAAAGTTGCTACAACTTCAGCACATATGATTATGTATACCCTACTGTACTCTTGTATAAACATCTTGCACATAAATGCAATATTTAGTCCTACAGTGAAAATCCATTACGTGGGTAAAATAAACGTCAACGTTGAAACTAGTGGGAGTAAGCTGCCACTAGTACTCTCAAAATCCCGCACCGATGCCGCATTTCATTCCAACAACTACGAAACACTAAGCATGAATAAACGGCAAACCGCCATTAAAGTTCGTTAAGCATATGCAACACACCGCTCCTCGTCAGAGTTTAAATTAATAAACTCTCACAGGCTTCTGCATATGGTGTGAGTACATCACCGCACACGCTGCAAATGATATACTCGTATGTTAGATATTGAATTTACATCGCACTTGCAAAACAGACAAAATACTTATCTAATTCAATTGCAGTTATGATATGTTAGGTTTTAAATAAGACAATAGATACAATTATTTTTTTAATGTGACGCCTATTTAGGTTTAAGTGTTTTACAAACCAATTAAAATTTACTGAGTAAAAAAAAACAGGTCATAAAAGGACATAAATAACAGTAAAATAACCCGATATTATTTTGCGAAAATTTATAGCAATGTCTTAATATTTAGTTATCTGGAATTTCCATATTTTCGCCAAAAAAAACAATGATAGACTATTTAAAAAAAAAAGAAGAACTTCTATAATGACTAGTACATAAATTACCTTTGTTTTCATTACAAATACAAATAAAATTAATACGTAATGCATTGATGTTTTTAGAACGAATAATCCAACGCCAATGCAGCAATTGCCCAACTACCCAGCTGGAGGAACTGCGATGAACGTTCAACCAAAGAATCAACAGGCGCGGGGCAACGTCGCTGCCGTTGAGCCCTACAACCACGTTCCGCATGCGCAGAGCCTTAGCCATAACACAAATTTCCAGGTATATACCTCAAAATCTATTAAAAATGAAAATATTAATACATTACGTCATATCTAAATATTATGGTAATTAAGCAAATAAAGTAAATTAATTAATTTGATGATTATTATATTTTACAGGCTTTAAAACAAAACGCAATACAGAACAATGTGCCATTAAAGCAGCTCACCCAGAGTGATAACATACAAAGTCACCTCTTACAACAAGAAGCTCACTACTTACACCAAAAACAAATGATGAATCCATTATTCAACGGCAACTATCCGCATGGACCAGTGGTACAGGATAATCAATATCAACAACAAGTTCAATTGCAAAACAAACACGACGTGAATAATTATAATAATCACGTCCAGCAAGGCATCACTAATTCGTTCGATCAAAAGATGCTGTTTGAACACCTTATCAAACACCCAGAATATCCCAAACAAGCGCAATATAGTCCAAACAGCACAAGTAGTTCAAACAGCAATCAAACAGGCAAAGAAATTAAAATAAATGAACAAGAGTTCCCTCCAGAATTTGCTGCAAGTAAATCCGATCCTAAATATCAGACGTTACCTTTCAATACTAAATTTCCTCAAGGTGGAAATGGTAAAACCAAGCAACCTGAGATTAACGGCAAAATAAATGACGTACAAGACCCTAAAAACCAGAACGCAACTAATATTAACCACATGACGGTGCATTCAACACCATTATCAGTTATTAATAAAAGTCTGGCAACACCTCTAAGTCAAACCGAAACGACATATCAACAAGAACACACATATCAACTCCAAAAATCTGACTCTTCTAGCAGGTGTAACCAAGAAGGGAAAGAAAATCATGCATATCCACAAAACTCTAGGTTAAGTCAAAATAGTCAAAGCAATGAAGGCTCTAAAACAAATTCAGGAAAAAGCCAACAGGGTATAAAAGGCAGCTCTCCTATATCCACCACAGCCAGCAGTTCAATAGGATTTGGGGTAAATTTACTTCACTATTATATCCATCATTGATTTAATTCATGCTTTAAACTGCATTTTTCATGCCATAATCATATCACCTGTAAATATCACCATCATTTTCCAGAAACCCGTATCGAGTGTTGCACCCACATCGGTTCAGGTCTCAAGTGGAAAGCCATCACCCATTTACCAGACATCCTCGACAAAGATCCAACCTGTTCAACCGCAAACCGTTCAGACCCAAAGCATTTCTGTGCCAAATCACATAGCTAGTAATATGGTCAATTCCCAACCTCAGATCGTTAGAAACACGGCATCAGGGCTATCGACTAGTTCGGGTTCAAACTTCAGTGGGCAGAACGCGTCGACGACGCAAAGCATCTTGTTGTCTCCACCACAAAGTGCTAGCACTCCCTTGTCGACCCCAGACGTTAGCGGCACTGACAAATCACCTAAGCCAGCACTACCTCCCAAACCAAGTATTAAGGTATGTTTTAATTAAAAAAATAATCTATAGACATAATATTGGAATAATAACTAAGTTAGTTAATATAGAAATTTACTTTTTAAGGAAGAGTGTGATTGGATCAGATACTTTTACGTGCATATAAATGTTGTATTTCACGTACATTACTTAAAACACAAGAACGCATGTGTTTAATCAATTCTTATAATTAACTAACACTACAAATTTTAATTTACAGACTCCACCGAGACAATCAGTTAACAACGATCAAACTACTGACAATAACCTACAATCAACACTTGGACAGGAATCTTCGAACGATTCTGAATGTCAATTAAATCAAAAAGAATCGAGCAACGGCAGCAGTAACAACGAAATGATCATCAAAGCACGACCATTAACAATAAGAAAACCTCCATTAAGTGAACAGCCTAAATTGAGAAACCTGAATAACGCTAAAAACGGCATCAGCGTTAGTATAAATCGACGCATCGAAATGCCTCCAGCGTTTTTATTCCCTGAAATGGATCACTTAACGCTTGACGCAAATGAAATGCAGAACGGCCTAAAAGATAAATCTAAAAAGGATGAAGTCGATAGATCGCTAAATAATAACATATCTTTGAGTTCGAATGAAAGACAAGAAGATAGTAAAGATGACGGCGTGTCGGATATAGCGGAACATATAAGTTCGGTTGACTTGAACGGTCAGGATTCTCAGAGAACTGAGAATGTGCTGAGGCGGTCAAAGAAAGGAAACTTGAAGCAAGGAGGCAAGGCCCCGCTCACGAGGCGAGTGAGTTTCGATCCTCTTGCCCTCCTCTTAGACGCTAGTTTAGAAGGTGAATTAGAACTAGTGAAGAAAACAGCAACGCAGGTAAATAATGATATTTTAAACGTAATTTTAATAAATTTATGTATGAGATGGTTGTAAATAATAATTGTTAATTTATAATAATCTAAGTATACTGTAAGTGATAGCGGTTTGAAGAGACTTGTAGAGGTTTAGGTTTATATCTCCATTGAGTATAGGTTTTCGGTGAAGTATTATGGTCCAAAACTCAACATGTTGCAAAAACAATAGATTTCGTGGATATATGAGATCTGCACGCACATTTGGCAAGGGTGGTGGAAAAAGTCTTTAGTAGCTCTTTGTAAAACATGGCCACAATTCCCAGCACCAGGAATTATAAGTGAATTTAAAAAAAAAATATTTATGGACTAGATACATTAGCTATAAGTACTAGTTACAACAAATCACCCTTTATGTACACAATATACGATTCTGTCCATGTTGATTTTTATGTGTTACTGACTTTATAAATTGATATTAGAGAATTGATATTTTAGGTGCAAAATGCAAGCGCTGCCAATGACGAAGGTATCACAGCACTTCACAACGCCATCTGTGCGGGCCATTTCGAGATAGTCAAGTAAGTAACTCGGAGAAGAGCATTTAGAAAAACTTTGTTGATTAGATTTGTTGCCATCCGAAATCAAAATCGTCGATCGTCGTCAAAATGTTTTATACATTTTAAAAAAATATAAACATCGCTTAATTAGTTATTTGTATTATGATCAACAATTATTTATACTGATGATAGATACCACCGTCAATCGGTTGAAATGATGAGGATGAGGTACCACCGCAGAGCTGGCTTTTTATATTGTGGTATAAAAGACGTTGTAGCTAATGAAATCACTCGGGTACCGAGAATAAACATTTTATGTTCCGTGGCGCGGAGCACAATGTAGTGCAGAGCAGTGTCCTATCATCAGATAAAGTCATTTCGTCATATTATAAATAAAAAAAACAGTATAAATAAACTATTGGTGGCAATGATGAGAATAAATAGTGTTATGTTAATGATAATTTTATTTTCTTATCAGATTTTTAGTGGAGCTAGGTTGCGATGTGAACGCGCAGGACTCGGACGGTTGGACACCGTTACACTGCGCTGCGTCGTGTAACAACCTACCAATGGTTCGATTCCTCGTCGACAATGGTAAATGTCACATACGTAAAGAACTTGTTACTTTTTTTGTCGGTGAAAATCATTCCTGACCTTATAATATGAAAAGAGGTTTAAGGTATTTCTAAAATTTTAATTATTAACTCAGAAAAGGTTTAAATTTTTATCGAAATTCCCTTGCACACCTGAACCCCCTGCACCACTAAACATTTCGAAGTAATTTATTTTTTAAAAATATACAAAAGAAATCTCAATAATTCCATTTAAAACTTTTAGGCGCTTGCATATTTGCAACGACTCTATCAGATCATGAGACAGCAGCCGAGAAGTGCGAAGAGGACGAAGAAGGCTTTGACGGCTGTTCAGAATATCTATACAGTAAGTACTATTTTCTTACTCAACGTACTAACTAACACTTGCCTTCAATTTCACTTTGTGTCAATAATATGTTGTGAATGGGTAAGTGCTCGTCTACAATGCCCTGGCATTCATATGTAGGTCGCCGGAACGCAGCAATGATGTTACGGTGGCGGATGAGGGTGGTTGCTAACCGAGTAGGTTCGGAACAACATATGTCCCCGGCATCAAAACGGAAACATCGTGGTATAAGGCAATCGGGTAGCCACTAAGTTAGTGACAGTTAAATGCAATAGAATTTAAAGCATTGAGAGGTAATTTTAAAACTGATCCTTAAAGTTGCCAACAGACCAACCTCTGTGAAATTCTTATCTAAAGAGTTTAATATGTAACAGGTGTGCAAGAGAAACTCGGTATAATGAACAACGGGCTGGTGTACGCGGTGTTCTCGTACGGCGCGGGCCGCAGCGACGAGCTGACCTTCGAGACGGGCGCGCGGCTGCAGGTGCTGCGCAAGGGCGACGACAACGAGCGCGAGTGGTGGTGGTGCCGGGATGACGCGGGTCGCGAGGGCTACGTGCCACGCAACCTGCTCGGGGTGAGTGCGCGCACACGCGCAATGCTGTTCACCAGTGGTACTTAAACTTTTTTCATTGGGACAACAAACATGTATTAATCATGGATGACAGGACACATAAGAAAATGAAATTACTGGTAGAATATTCGTGATTGTTTGAAATTTTATTAAATAACTCTTCTTCCTCCTGCCCTTTTCTCCGCTATGTGGGGTCGGCACAGTATGTACTTCTCTTCGACATCCCTCTATCAGCCGCCATATCTAAATCCACACTCTTCTTAGACGTCATCTTTCACATAATCCATCCATCTTCGGTCTTCCTCTACCCTTATAACCATCCACATTCATTCTCATAACTTTCTTTGTTATATGTCCTTCATCCCTCCGCACAACATGCCCGTACCACGCTATCGTCTTGCTCCTCAACTTCTCTGTCACTGGAGCAACTTTCAGCTCTAATATACTCATACATTTTATTAATTTAAGATTTGGGTCACTTCTCACCACGCTGGCCCAATGCGGGTTAGTGGGAGGCAGAGCCTCGTTTGTTGATTAGCAGGGTGCAGCAGGTACGGTTGGTTTTGATCCCGTGAGTTCTTGCGCGGGACCCCTTACATCCTGAGTTTATTATAGCAAATATAGTACAACAGTTTAATAGTTTTATTTAATAACAATTTTTTTAATGTTATTGCACCACTAATTCCGCTTTTCTTTCATTTCAGTTATACCCCAGGGTAACCGGACAACAGGAATGAGTGATACGGATAAGGCCTAAATAATTTTTAAGTAACGAAGTGTAAATACCGTAGTGATTATTTTTTGTATTTATATCACTGTAATTTAGTTGTTATAATATTGTATACATTTTTATCAAAGCTAATATTTTGTATATATTTAAGTAACTAAGTCCAAAACGAATGAGATTATATTGTACATTTTATAAATATGCGAGTCATCATAGTAATTGGTAATATTGTTTGTATAATATTCTTAGGATGCCTGCAAATATTGTGAAATATTACACATAAATTGACAATACATAATAATACATAATAAAGTTGTTCTTAATTTCTGAGCACCACCGATATTCCCTGCGTTTTTTTTTTACTTACCAACAATTCTTCGTTGAACATACCCTCTTTTTTGTTGCACAAAACAACCACTCAGGTTCACCTGATGGTTGCAGCACGCTTGTTGTCAACAATATGGCGCTAGTTAGAATAATAAACACTGCACCACATTTTGTTCGTCGCTTTAAGACTAAAATTTTAAGTCTTGTTACCCTTGTAATTTTACTAACTTCAAACACAGTAATATTTGGATGGAATTGTGT